>CM062804.1:903025698-904225698 GCA_031772625.1 Pinus tabuliformis
CTTACTCGCTTTGCATGTTTGTTTTTTTTGCTTGCATGTTTGATTTACTCGCTTCGCTTTCACATTTACTTTCTGCTTACACTTTGTTTTGTGTTTTTTTTTGCTTGTTTACATTCATAGGTTAGTTTCACATGAAACTCTATGCGACTCTTGAAACAAGCTAGGTAAAGTACAAGAGGCCTTGTGCAGTTATAAATACTTGGTTATTTGTCATCCTGCCTCCATATGAAGAACTTGTTATCTTTAGTCCATGATACGTCAATGGAAACTACATACTGTTCAAAGTGAACCTTGGTGAAAACACAATGCTTATGCGCTAACTATGTCACCTACCCTAGTCAGTTGTTTTTGGGTTAATCCTTGTCATCTCAGTCAAGTAGAGTAAGGTGAGGGGGAAAACCTTAACAAGCACATCAAAAGTATATATAAACTACTTCTCTGAAGGAACAACCTCTTTTGCTCTCAATAAGTCAAGATCCATCTTCCGCCTCTGAAATGAATAAGTGTTATGCACAGTTATGAAAATGAAAAAATGAGAAGTGAACAATTTCAAAAAAATGATGAAAATGAATAAGGAGAAAAAAGAGAAAGGCTTCCTGCATAGAGAGGTGATGCAAGTAACTCTGCGGGGGTACTGACCAGGCTCACTCACAATGGAGCGATGCTTGTCTTCCTACGTGACTCCACTGAGGTACTGTCCAGGCCTGCTGACAACGGAGCAACACCGGAGATGAAACTAAAAATCTGATGACTATACTTCTTGTGCACCAATATACCCCTCATCCCCAATCGAAACAATTGTGTTTGCTTGGCTTGGAATGTGTTTCGACTGACCAAGAGCTTGGAAGATGCTACATCTTACAATCAAGCAAGTGTGGAAACCAAGACAAACAGAGAACTGAACAATACTTCTAGAGGTGTTAGACTTTCTTTTCACAAAAAAAGTCCATTTGGAGAGCTGGAGTTTTGCCAGTGTGTCACCAAGTGTTATAGCGGCTACAACCACCCTCCAAAATTTTGCCTTAGATTTTTTTTGGAGCCTCCCTACCAACAATCCTTAGCAGTATGTCTTGCACTGTAAAATACATGAGCTTCATTGGTTTTCTAGCAGCTTGCTAGCTTGTGCATGATAGCTTGCTTCACTCCCTTCATAGTTACTACTCCGGACTTGGTCCAGCTATTGGCTTAGTAGCTCCCTCAAGAAATTATGCAATTCTAGAGGGGAACTAGTCTTCCCGCCTGAAATTGTGCAAATTTGATTGGTAGCCTATTGGGTTTAGAAGCTGCACAATTCTGTCAGACAACCTTTCCACTGAAAACTGTGCAATCTAGCCTAGAACGACAACTCAGCCCCTAAATTACGCAAAACTGGGTAGCAGTTAGCTGCTCCTCCCAGAAATTGTGCAATCCCTCTGGACAACCAGCCCAGCTTCCTCCTAGAAATTGCACAGAAAATCCCCTCAGTCAAGCAGGATGTTGCATGTGCCCTCAGGTTGACCGGTTCCACCCGGGACCGAGAAAACTTGACTTGCATGCATGGGTTACTTTTTCACAAAATAGCAAAAAGAAACATGCAAAAAGCATCCCTAGATTTTAGGGAGCTATTTTTTAGCAGCTGGAGGTTACATGCAACGATAGTTTTAGAAGCTTTCCTCCAAGTGTCACCTTTTCCTAGAGCTGTGGCATGCGCATCATGACCCTCAAAATTATTTATTCAATACTTCAAAGCTCATTCTTCACATTGATCTTGGAGCTCTGACATCCCATAACACATCCAGAATCTTCGACACATCTAGCTCAACTATTTCCGAGTAATTCCGCTTTACTTGTCTTTTGCAACATTTCTGTCGCTTTTTTTGTTTTGGCTTGTGCAAATGTTGTCTTCTTGATTTATGTGAATGCTTGCTGTCATTTTCATGCATATTAGCTTGTACAAGCACTGTTTCATATTTCGTTAGCGTCTTACTGTTGTCGCATGCATGACACTCTTTTGCAGGAACAGTTGTCGATTCAGCAACTCGTTTCACACACATGCATGTTGTTCCATTTTCCAAATCTATCATTCACTGATTTCATGCATGATCATTCCCTCCTTCTTACACTCAGTATTTCCATGCATTCACATCTTCATTTGTTTTCAGTTGCCTGTTGTTGGCCCGGATTCTACCTCACCAAGATAGCATTGCATAATTCTGAGAGGGAAGGCTCTTCCTTCCTCCCAGAAAATGTGCATTTCTAGCTAGTGACTATCCTCCAGTCTTACCTTGCACAATTCTGAGAGGTAGTGACTGCTGGCCAAGAAAATTTTGCAATGCGGTCCATGGGCCTGCATCACTTGATAGCTGAAATTGCACATTGCGTAATCCCAGCACCTAGCATGCTAGTCTAGATTGTGGATTGTGCAACTCTAGCAGTCAACTAGCCTCTCAATAGTCCAAACTACCTTTTTTGCAATTCAAACAATTAGTCTCCCGCCTCCCAGTGAAAATTGCGCAATCCTTGCCAATCAATCCCAAGGTATGTTGCATGTCATTCCTTAAGTTTTCTTCGGTTTTAGCTGACATATTTCTTGCCATGCATGTCACCGTGTCTCCAGATATAGTAGGTGTTCGTCCAACTCTCAACAGTTTAGCATCAATGGCCTCCAAGAGAGTAGGATCAAAGGACACCAATGGAAGTGTAACTGGAGCAGCAGTTGAGCAAATGACTAGTATTTTGTCGATCTATAAAGACACCAAGATGATCGTAGAAAAAGACATCAAACTAAAGTTGCAAGAGGCCAATGATGCATTCTCAGGAACATTTGGGGAAGACCTCGAAGACTACCAAGTCTATGTGAACATTCACAACTCTAGCTTGTACCAGATTGCATGCATGTATCTCGCATTCCCATGCGCGACATGATACATTGGATAATCTCACACAATGATCTCGAGACGATGACATTGGGCATTGTCAACGCGATAGAAATTTCTACCCTCAGGGCACAAGATTATCAGCAAATGTACCATTTTTCGAAGCCAGTGATCACCATGGAGACACCCTTCAGCATACCCAACAGCAATGCCAACTCCAGGGATATCTTGAAGAACTGGGTGAAGGATCCGACCAAATTCAAGATGACACCCAACCAGATTTACAAGATGAAGATATTGCGGAAGGTTATCAATACTTGGTCATCTTTACATGTCACTTTATATGGCCAAGAGAACACGGAAACCTTCTCGTAGAGTTGGGTGATCGCGTTGGACCAACTGGCCAGTGGAGGAAAATCATGCAACTAGTTTGACATGTTGGCTCACAGGCTGAAGTAACAAGTAATAGGATCTCAGAAACTGCCCAAAGGCTCGCAACCAAAAATCTACATGTCCACTTACATCTTGGATGCAATCTGTTCCCGTCAAGAGTTCCCGGGCTTGAAGTGGGCATGGACATCAGTGGAAACCTCTGTCAATACTTATTGTAAATTGTTTTCCGAATGCAGCTTTAGAGGAGTTATCACACAGTTGTCAGATCATTTTTTCACCCCGGTGTACAAGATGATATTTGAGTAGGATCCACCTTGCATGTCGAAGGCAACAATGGAGGCACTGATCGACATAGTGGATTGGTATGCCTCACCGTCCAACACCTTCATACAGATGTACAGTGTGGAGAAGCCTCCGCATGTTTTGCCAATTTTTTCCATGGAAAAGCTTGTCATGCAAGAAGTATCATACCACATCTCGGCAGGATTGTCAGCTAGGCTGCACCAGAAGAAGAAGGCACCTTGGCCCACTCTTCCATTGCGGATCTAATTATATGAATACGGAACCTCACGCATGCAGATGTTGAAACAGAGGAGATCAAGAAATATCCTTTCAATGTCCAAAGGTTTAATTCGTATGACCCGCATTGTATTGTGAAATACCATTGTGCGACAGTATAGTTTCAGTGGATCCACGGGGCATGGAATTTGGAAGAGGAAGACCCATGGAGATATTTTTATAGCTTCTCCAGGCCCAATGAATTGATCAGAATATTGGTGGAATGGTTAGCGAAGTAGCGTGAAGCAGCATCTAGGAGAGCACCAATAGCATATGTAAACATACTAGTGTGTGATGAAGGCAAGAGGAAGATTGTGAACAACACGGAGGTAGAAAAAACTTGCAAGTTCAGAGTAGACCCAGTTTTGTAGAAAGTAGCTTTGGCAATAGAGGCGAAGAGGCAAAAACATGACAGGAGGACCACCCAAAAGGAGAGAGAAAAGTAGAGAATGGAGGAGACAATGAAGGAGTTGCATGAGTTGAATGAGCAACTCTGGAAGGAACAAGATTTGTGCAGACAGGAGAAGGAAGCACAACAATAATAGGTACAAAAGGGGGCGAAAATTGTATAGACAGATGAAACTATGCCTGTACAGGTAGTAGACTCATCCAAACAGCTAGAACCAAGTAGATAGGGTGAGCAGTCGTAGGAGCATGACTTCGCTCAATAGATTGAACAAGCACTTGAGCAGATGGATATGGATATGGAGTAGGAAGAGTTAGAGAAAGACATCAACCTCATGCCTTACCACCAAGAGGTCGACCCATGAGCTTCACTGGATCCGGAATCAAAGAAATTCCCAAGCGAACAAGGAGATATTGAGATCCTTAGAGACAATTAGGAAGGAGAGATGCACAACATATCATTCAACGAGTCGCACTATAGAGTTGTGCAATCTCTTAGGGTGTCTACTTCGGACGACAACACATCTCCTATGCAGTTTGAAGAACGAGTGATCGTGTTTGATGTAATTTGTTTTCCTAATGATACACCCTCAGGGAAAGAAGAAGATGGTGGACACAACTTTCAGACAGGGCCCCTCTACATGACAACAATAAATGGAAAAGTTCTTGGAGGAGTATGATGACATCTTCACCTCCCCCATAGGGGTACCTCTGCACTGTCAAGTTAAAGCACTCCATCGATCTGACCCGAGGTGTGTTGTTGCCCAATGGACCAATATATTGGCACTTTGTTCTGGAGAACGGTGAAATCAAGAGGCAGATTCAGGCACTGTTGTAGAAAGGTCAAATCTAGTTGAGTGCATCGCCATGTGGGAGCCCGATCATGTTGGTACAGAATAAGGATGGGACTTGGAGACTTTGTATTGACTATCAGGCACTGAACGAGATCACTATCCATAATAGGTACTTGATCACACACATTGATGACCTTCTGGACCAAATCAAGGGGGAAAAATATTTTAGCAAGATTGACTTGAAATCCAGATATCATCAAGTACCAATAGAACCCTCTGATGTGTGGAAGACTGCCTTCAAAGCCAAGGAGGGCATTTTCAAATGGATGGTTATGCCTTTCGGGTTGACAAATGCTCCTGCAACCTTCGTGAGGTTGATGGATGACATCTTGCAGCCATTCACCAACTCATTTGTATTGGTATACTTGGATGACATCCAGATCTTCAACAAGAGTTGGGAAGAGCATCTCCACCACATCCGACAAGTTCTCTAAGCACTGCGACAACACAAGTTTTGTGTCAATTTGGAGAAATGCATTTTTGGCATGACCCAAGTTCAGTATTTGGGATACATTATTGATGAACAGGGGGCGCATGTGTATTCAGCCAAGATAAAAGTCATTTGGGATTGGCCAGCCGCAACCACTTGATGCAGCTTCGCAACTTTCTGGGTCTTGCCAATTTCTACCACAGGTTCGTGTTGGGATTCTCTCACATCACTTGGCCCTTGAGTCAAGTCACCAAGGGAGGAGCGAAAGAAAAATTCTTGTTGTATGAATCTCAAAAGAAGGGGTTCGCAGAGTTGAAGCATCGCCTCTACTCTTCACCAGTGCTCACATTACCAAACTTGCAACAACCATTTGAGATTGAGATAGATGCCTCTGGCTATGCTATTGGGGTAGTCCTCATTCAATAGGGGAATCTAGTTGCATATCACAGTGAGACACTTTCAGACACAGTCTAGAAGTATCCCACTTATGACAAAGAGATGTATTCCATTGTGCAGGTCTGCCGACAACGGAAGAATTACATTTTGGGGAAGGAAATGATCATCGACACAGACCACTGACCCCTGCGGTTCATACAGGTGTAATGGAAGTTGTAGAATGATCACCATAAAAAGTGGTCCACATACCTGCACAATTCCATTTGAATATCAAGTACAAGAAGGGCAACACCAATAATGTTGTAGACTTCCTCAATCGATCACCGATCATGGCATTAACCACCGTGCTCAACTCTTGTGGGCACAAGACTTCTGGTTGGGCAGCTC
Source organism: Pinus tabuliformis (assembly GCA_031772625.1). Lineage (NCBI taxonomy): Eukaryota > Viridiplantae > Streptophyta > Pinopsida > Pinales > Pinaceae > Pinus > Pinus tabuliformis. Next base: position 903,031,977 of record CM062804.1, read on the forward strand.
TCTACAAAGCGACCCAAAATTTGGCCACACATACCAGATGCTCTTAGAGGGTCAACAAGTTCCAGATTTTCACCTCCAAGATGCGTTGTTATGCCACCTGGGAAACCTTTTTGTTCCTTCAAGTGAGCGTGCTGAGATGATTTGGGAAGCACACTATAGTTAGATCATTGGGCATTTCAGGGTTGAGAAAACAGTGGTAGTACTACAGAAGTATTTATATTAGCCGAATCTTCGATGGATGTAGGGAAGTACATCGGATCCTGCACCATTTCCAAACCGACCATCAAGAAGCAAATCCTCTATACTCTGCTGCCTACCCCTAGTCAACCTTGGGAATTCATCTCTATGGATTACATGTTAGGCCTTCCTTTGACTAAGCATGGAAATGACTATGCTTTTGTACCCATCGACATATTCTTGAAGATGGCCATTATGGCGGCCTGCAAGAAAAATATCACAACAGAAGTCACTACTAAACTCTTCTTTGAACGAGTGTGGGTACACTTTGGGATCCCACAGTCTATCATCTCAGATTAGGACAACAGGCTCCTCAGTAGATTTTGGTCCAGTCTCTATTCGATGTTGAACACCAAGCTCACTAAGTCCACATATTTCCATCCCCAACATAATGGCCAGATAGAGGTCATAAACATGATGATCATACACATTCTACGCATGTACAACTCAAAGCATCCATGCACATGGGATGACAGCCTCCCCTATGTCCAACACAGCTATAACCAGGCTCTCCACAGCCCAATTGGCCACAACCATTTTCAGGTGGGCTTGGGGTTCTAGCCACTATGTCCCATTAATGTGGCCGTACCATTTGTAGCTACTCACGAAGATTCGTCTCATGTCCAGTCTGAAGCCGACAAGGAAAACAACTTCATTGAGCACATTCAGCACATATTCCAATAGGTCCCTGACATATTGCATAGAGACAATGCTAAGTACAAGTAGCAACATGATTAGCATCGAGGGCCACACAAGTTCTAGGTGGAAGACAAAGTTTGGCTACATTTGAAGAAGGAACACCTTCTTGGGCCCCATCGCAAGGTTCACCTGCTCTGATATGTGCCATACACCATCACCAAGGCAATAGGGGACAATGTGTTGGAGCTCAATATTCCACCATTACTTGGTCTACACATAGTGTTCAATGTGGACTGCCTTCGGCCCTACTTTCCACCATTGTTGGACACATCCAACATTGCAGAACATCTTAAACCAATAGAGTGAAATCTAGACTGCATGGAACAAGCCACAACTGATCGGATCATGTAAACACAGACCAAGAACACACGAAAAAAAAGGATCCAACTATATCAAGTTGTCAAAGCATGCCAACTCCTTCACTAGGGCAAGTGTCTCACCAGGGACCAAGTTCAGCAAAAGTTTCCTCATCTCATGGAGGAACTCAACACAATGGGGACCATTACTTCTTAATGGAGGAGGAATGATCCAGGTGAATATTGGTGGCCACCCGCCTATTCCACTTGGACCCCCACCATTGTTTCTTTCAGTTTTTCATTTTTCTTAATTGTAGCACAATTTACTATTTTTGGCAGTTTTTCAGGTCTTGAGGCCCTAAAAGACGTTTTTTTGAAAAGTCACCTCAGGTAAATATGAATTTTCAACTCAATATTCATTGTCAGTAGTTGTAGTCCTAGAATAGATCTTTCTAATGAGGTATTGTGTGCATCAAACAAAGATCGTATGCCAAAGTTACGACCTCGGGAAGTTTATGTACCAATTTACCTCAACGGGGCCCATAGTTTAGAGTTTCATCTCCTAAGGTTGGGTTTTTGGATGTTTTTGGGTTTTCCATTGTTTCTAAATAATAAATAGGCCTTCAAGTCTCATTGTAACACAGTTCGAAGGCATGTAGCCACCACATCTCTTTAAGAGATAAGTTACCATTACGTGAGCTAGTTTACGTCCATTCTGTATGTAAGCATATTTAGTTCTTTGATATCAATGAAATGAATTTTTATGTTTGTTGGATCTCTGTGTGGTTATATTTGTAATTTGTCATGTTTCAGTTTAAATTCAGATCAAAGATGATGCCATCCAACCCATAGATGACGAACTAGGTTCTCTGGTAGAACCTCCTCCTATGGTGTCCATCTCCTATTTGATGAGATGGGAATCACACCTCCACCAGAAGACAGAGTCATGGACATATGTAATGTCACATTTGATCAACTGAAGGAAAGGATCATGTAATAAAAGTGAAGGTTCTTCACAAATGATCCTCAAAATCTAGTCTCTGTATCCACTTAAAAGCTTACGATTGTAAATACTAGGAGGAATCCATGGGAAATCATGATAACTATTGTTTCTTTCTCTACAACAACACAAGATAACACAAAGTATATGTTTAATGAGAATTCACGATTGAGGAAAGAGTTATATGTATTAAAGAAACAAGCGAAACATCTCGCCGCAGAAAACCAACGACTATCTTCCTACAAATTCAACACATCATAAAGGAATTTAACCATATAGGAGGAATTGAGGCCAATGGAGGATACCATGGTGCAATTTTATGACGAAATGATACTTCTCCATGAAGTAGTGGCACCTCTTGTTGGTATACAAAAGAAAACACAAGAAGTCTTAAAGCTCCTCGAAGTGGAAAACATAGTTATTGATTAAATCTAGGAATGGCCTGCCAAGTATCAAGATATTCCACAATAGTTGGTTAGAAAGGATGTATTGTCGCTAAAGTGGAAAGAGTACAACTAAGACTCCACCATCAAAATTACATTTGTCTCAGAGAACAATCAACTAACACTATTGCTGCCTATAGTCAACTGCACAAGGGTTTAGAGTCTCTAGCACAAGAACACAAGATGCCTTCAGTGGGATCACTTAGAGAGATAAGAGGAAGGGAAATCATCTTACAAGAAGTGAGGCAGTACATTGAGCAAATCAAGCATACATCATAACAAGAAGGCTTAGAGATCACTAAAGACATTATTTTACAATATGTTATTGCACCAACTAAATCGCACATGAAATTGTCATGGATATGGAATAATGTACAATCAAGCTCCAAATCCATATTGCAGAAGCACTAGAGGTGAAGATACGACTTGTAGTAGACTTGCCAGTCCTGATCAAAGTTATTTCTATGTAATCCAGAGCATGGCATACATATATTACCAATGAGCTCCATGAAGAAGCAAATGACTTATCTATTTGAAAGTATTTTTGTCCTATTAGAAGTTTTGTCTCATATAGCCATTGTCTTATATGTATATTGTCTTTTGTAATGAGTTTAATGTAGTGAATTCCAAGAGACACATGTGGAATGTAAAAGGTCATGTATAGAATGTGAAAGTTGTATGGAAGACCATAGGTCATCGAAGTTGAAAAGTCATGAGGAAACTCAAAAGTCATTGTCATTTGTTATAAATAGCTCCTCATAACTCAAGTAAGGGGCTTGGATTATTATAGTTTGGCCTTCGCTACTCCTGTATTGCATTGGAGGCAAATCATTCTTTGGAGAATCAAGTTGTTTCCACTACTGGATCTAGTGTTTCACCTATGTAAAAGTGTACTTGGAATTTTTCATTAATAATTAGAAGCTCCTTGAGCCAACACTTTTTCATGCATGTATCGTGACTATAGTAAGACTGGATTCTTGATATGTTTGCGGTATATGTTAGTGTAATACATACTAAGGCTAATGAACTATTTCATTGCTTAGATATGGATATTGTTGAATGAGTGTTGTTATGCTTTTACGATTGTTGTTTATCTTGTGAACTAATTTGCAAGTAAATCAACAGGTCTTTCTCTTCTGCTCGCGGGTCTCTCTTAGGATAGTACTATTACTTCCCTAACCAAAGGCTCATTTCCCTTTACCAGTCGTGGAAGTTTCTTTTGCATTCTACATTTGGTGTCACACAAAGCTTACATACTTGTTTCCCCAAAGAGGTATTTGTGATCTCTTGTGTATGTGTTGTAACCAAGGTGTACCTAAAACCTTTGCAATGGTGGTTGGACCATATAGCCGGATGGGAATCCTACACCAAATGGTGTGAGGTCTAATTGGGACCTCACATCAGGGAGATCCCTTGTATGTTGGTGGTATCCAACACTGTCAATACCACGTGCACGCTTGATCCATACACTTTTCTTGCTACTAGCCTCCTTGAGTGATTCTGAACCCTCGTACATATTTCCAATCACTAATAGAGGGATATAACTTTGAGGTCCACATCCATGATTTCAGTCATTACGATTGGCAGTGCCACGATTCTTGCAGATAATCTTTAGCTACCTATTGAATGGCCTTGTGCTCTTTTTAGGAGATCCTTGTTTTGCACCATGTGCATTTCCAGCCACAATCTCCGCCTTTGAACAATTGACGAATCAAATATGGGATGACAAAGAAGAGTACGAAGGTGTGGCCATTTTGCCAAATGGGCCACTAGATTACCAGAGGTAGCGAATGAGCTTAATTATCTGGAATTTCAAGTCATATTAAATCACCATAAATAAATCAGTTATATGAAATTATTGTCGTATGAAATCATTAAATGTCTTATTTTTTTTGCTTGTTTGTCAATTTGTTTATGTTCTTCTACCTAGGTTTAACTTGTGGTTTAGAAACCACTATCTAGAAGCATCTAAGCGCCCGTCACCTATTGAATGGCCTTGTGTTCTTTTTAGGAGATCCTTGTTTTGCACCATGTGCATTTTCAGCCACAATCTCCGCCTTTGAACAATTGGCCAATCAATCTCTACACCTTCATTTTAATATACAAGAAAACCACATCCAAATAAATAAGGGTTCATGCACCATGCCCTTGGCATCTCACATTTACTTCTCCACAAGTGAAATCTTCTGTGAAAAAAACCTTCAAAGCCTCCTTTTTACAGTAAATGTCGACAAGCCTTTCTTACTGTCAACAACACCTCTACATATGTGATCTAGAGGCACATGCCTCCATGTGGATCACTGAGTTCCTGCAGAAAATACCTTCATGCCTTCCATGGCTTGAACTAACCGCTCTCTCCAACATATCATATCAGTTGCATTAGTAGCACCATTGTCAACTCAATGCACGACTTCATTGAGATTATGGTAGCAATGCCTCTCTCATATTAACTCGTGATATTATTGGTAGCTTATGTAGGCTTTCAATTTTTATCCTTGGATGGCAGTAAACAATGCCAGCAAGCCATGCGTTCCTATACATTGAACGCAACATCATCCGCTCGCAGGGCCTTTATTTGAATCTAAGCAACCGGTTCGAAGAGGATCTTTTTGACGCTCATTAATTTGAAAATTGAAAATTTAATTTTAAATCATTAAAAAAAACAAATAAAATACCTCAATCGTTTTTAAAATACCTGCCAACAAAGTTGGCTGCAGAAGTCAACGGCCCGAAAGAATTCGAGGACTGGGCTGTTGGCACAATATTTAGGCCAACATTTTGGTTTAGTAGCCGAGGATACAATGTACCCGTGTAGCCTCAAGATTCGAAAACCCATGGCCGTAACATCAATATCAGTGACAGTGACAGGATTCTCTCTTCCAGTTCCAATGCCTCTTTCGTCCCAATGGCTGCGCATCAATCTCGGAGATAAGAAAATTCGGATTTGGGATGCTTAAGAAACATAATCCCATGCTTATGAAACGCAAGTCGAGTCTTCGCCAACACAAGCAATGATCTTGCTTGAACCACCTGCATAATAAAAAACAGTAAGAAGTCGAATTGGAATATTTAGAGACGAGAAAAACAAAGGAATCTTGTACCTGGATCGAATGTTGGGATCAATCATTCTCCTCTTTCTCCTAGAAAAGAATCTTCCACATCAAATGCTTTCTTAGGTAAGCTTATCTAGCCACTTAATTCTAAAGATATTAAAATGCTGGATAATATTTAAGTTAACTCTTCTCGTTCTCTTGCTACTTTTTCATCTGTTTCTTTTCTTTATGCAAACTCTGACTCTATTCCTCAATCCACCAATGGATTGCAACATGAAAAATTTCCTACTCTGAGTAGGAATCCCTCTCTTCCTACTAAATAGTTTCACCCTCGCGAATATGTTATCTCTCAAAACCATCTTTTAAGAACTTCTAGCACCAAGTCGAATTGAAATATTATGTGCGTACTCGATCATAGATAGATGCTTCTGTGTTTGGTGGCACTGCTTCCTGTATTAAGCGTGCTGAAGAAACGTGGGATGCGTTGTGTGTTGACAAAGGCGTCGAGAGTGAGATGATGATGTCGACTCATCATCTCACTGGGTCCTATGTTTCTTGCTGGGGTTGGATGTTTCCTAGGGACTTTCAGTAGAGTTCGAGATTATTCTAGGGGAAATGTTTTTTCAGTTAATGGTTGGACTATTTGAATTTTTTGTTTATATGCCTATGATGCCATCAACCGGGTCACCTTAAAGTGACATGTCATTTCAAGATTAGTACGTGCTCCAAGTACTCAGTTGCTCTTAAACCTGGACTATGCCAAGTTTCTCTAAGTTCCTCAGTGTGGAGTAGTTTAGTCTAGTAGTTTTCAGGACCAATAGGTCTAATGCAATGGGGGGTTAGTCACTCACTTGTAGTGGCTTCTAATGTGTTAGTAGATGATGTGGGTTCCCTTAATATGATCTCTAAGGGAAAGTTTACTGAGGAGATATTGATTAAAAAGGCTTCAGGTACTATACATGTTGTGGGTGAGGTGTCTGTGTCTCTAGCCATTGTATCCTCTCACCTCGATTTTGTGGAGGGGGAACTCCCTCAATCATCTAGTGTTGTTAGGTCTACAGACTTAGAGAGGAGCCTATCGTTAGTATGTGGGGGTGAACTTGCTCATTATGGTGAACCCTCTTATGATGGTTCTCGTCCATTTACTAGGCATGCTTCTTTGGTGGCCCCTTCTACCATAGTATGGTGCATTATGGAGAGACGAGCAAAACAAAGGACTCTTGTACCTGGATCGAATGTTGGGATCAATCATTCTCCTCTTTCTCCTGGAAAAGAATCTTCCACATCAAATGCTTTCTTCGGTAAGCTTATCTAGCCACTTAATTCTCAAGATATTAAAATGCTGGATAATATTTAAGTTAACTCTTCTCGTTCTCTTGCTACTTTTTCATCTGTTTCTTTTCTTTATGCAAACTCTGACTCTATTCCTCAATCCACCAATGGATTGCAACATGAAAAATTTCCTACTCTGAGTAGGAATCCCTCTCTTCCTACTAAATAGTTTCACCCTCGCGAATATGTTATCTCTCAAAACCATCTTTTAAGAACTTCTAGCACCCCTTATACATCTTTGTTTATCTCCAGCCTTTTCAATCATTCTAACTTTTTTAGCCCCTCAGAAAGGTGTCATGAACACCCTCTTTTCTCTGTACAACCTCTTCCTCCCCTGAATCCTCAACATTCTTTTTACCTTGAGAAGGGGGTCTCTTCTATATCTGATTTGTATCCCCTTAACCCCTTGACCCCGGGAGGTTGCAATCTAAAGAGGGATCTTTAAGGATCTCACAAATATTTATGTTAACCATAGGGAACTTAGAGTGGAGAATCCCTCTAATGAATGTTCACAATAATCATGATTTCCTATAAAATCTAGGGAGTTGGGTGCCCTTCCAATAAACATGCTATTCATAGACTAGTTGGTCTCCACAAACCCTTTGTGATCTTTATTAAAGAAACTATGGGGTGAGGTTATAAAGCTAGGGAGGACTTTCATAAGATTTGTCCTGTGTGGTATATATGCTTCGTTGATGATGTGGGACACTCTATGGGTTTGTTGGACATGTGCAACACATTTGATGTTTTTCTTAGACCCTTCTTTTCCAAGGTTGTTATAATTTTGGATGGTCATCTTAGAGGATTTGAGAGTCTTGTCTTACTTGTCAATTGTTATGGGTCATATGAGGATATAAAGGTGTTTTGGAGATAGATTAAGGAAAGTGGTTTGATGTAGGAAAACTCACTCATTTTAGCTAGGGACTTGAACTTCATCACTTCTGCTAGTGAATTTTTGGGGGTTAATGCTCAGACTGACCCTATTGCCCCAATTTTCTCTCAACTAATTTAGGACTCCAACCTTATTTATGTTTGTCCAATACCTCTAGCCCCTACCTAGAAGAATGGGAAGTTGGGGGCTCATGGGATTTCTTAAAGGTCGGACCATTTTCTAATAGTTTAACCCTCGACTGCTAGGATGGGGAATGTTTGGTCCTAGATCTATTCGGAGGGCTTATATTATCATTTTCCTATCTTCCTGCAACTATTTTTGAATGCTTCCCCCATCAGGTTTCCTTTCAAGTTCAATTGCTCCTAGATAAAAGATTATTCCTTCATCTATTTGGTTAATTCCTATTGGAAGGATTTTTCATTTGGGCCCTCACATTCTGCTATGGAATCTTGGGTTTAAAAAATGAAGGAACTTAAAAAAAATGTCAAAATTTGGGCTAAGAATAAAAAAATAGTGATAGAGGGAGTTGGGATCTATTGAATTAGAGTACATGACCACCTTTCAATCCTATACCTCCTCAAATTTTCTTAATGAAGTGAAATTTTATCTCTATAGTCTAGAAGATAGGAAAGCTCTATTACTTAAAGCTATCAAGGAGGAGTGGCAATTAGAAAGCAGAGTTATCTGGGTTAAGGGAGGAGGTGGAAACACCAATTTTTTCCATAAATTTGCAAACTTTAGGAGAGTTACAAACTCTATTTGCGACATAATGGATGTTGACGGAAATACTTGTAGCTCAAAAGTGGAATTAGAGGAGGTTTCAAAGACTCACCTTTCTATTCTTTCCAAAGATTCAGGAAAAAAATCAATTTCAGCATAATGTCATGTTATACATCAGTTTCCTTACTTCTTTTTAGAGTAGGACTCAACTAAGGTGGGTGGCTCTGTCTCTTTGGATGAAATTAAATCAGTCTTAAAATTATTTGCTAAGGATAAAAGCCTTGGTCCAAATGGGTGGACCATTGAGCTATACCTTGCTTTCTTTGATTTTTTGAGGAAAGTAATTCTACGGGGTGTGGAGGAGGCTAGAATAGTAGGGTTGGTTTCTGGGGAAATAAATGCTACCTTTATTGCTCTTATACCTAAATGATCCAAGCCTTCTACTTTTAATGATTTCAAATTGCTTTATTTAGATGCAATATGATCTATAAAATTATTGCTAAAATCATCTCAAACAAATTGAAAAGTAAACTCTCTGAAATGTTATCGCTGGAATAATTTGGGTTCCTCCCTAAATCCTAGATTCATGATGCTATATGTGTGGCTCAAGAGTCCCTCCATAACATCAATACTAAAAAACTTGAAGCTATGATTTTAAAAATGGATTTGGTTAAATCATATGACAAAGTTAATTGGGACTTTATTAGGTTGCTACTACTCCATATTGGTCTTGACTTGAGGGTCACAAACTAGATTATGGATTGTGCTAAAATCTACAAATTTTGGGTGCCTGTAAATGGGTCTCCAACTGGTTTCTTCAACCATATCAAGGCTGGAGACAAGGGTGCCTACTATCTCCTCTATTATTCCTACCTTTTCATAGAAGGCTTGAGTATAATGGTCACTAAAGCTAAAAAATAATGGACTTATAAAATGGGTGAAGGTGACAAAATCTTTGTATATTAGACATCTACTTTTTGTGGATGATGTTTTTGTTTTTTGGGAAGGTAGGGTTGTTGAATGGGACATTTTTCATAGAATATTCACTACTTTTTTCCATGCATCTATTATGGATATCAACAGTAAAAAATCTTCTTTCCTTTAGAGTAGGACTTCAGCTGAGACCATAGCCTCCATTAATTCTTTCTTGCCCTATAAGGTGGAATCAATTAAGAAAGGATTCACATATATTGGATTCCAATTGAAACTGAATTGTTACCACTTGGAAGATTGATCCTGGTTAATTAAGAATTTAAAGAAGAATTGGTAGCTAGTGTTACAAGTGGTTATCTCTAGGAGGTAGAACAATTTAAGTAAACTCAGAGTTGGAGAGTATCCCGCTGTATTGGTTAACACTCTCTAATATCTCGAAATTAATTATTAGGAAGATTCATTAATGCATGTTTAATTTCCTCTCATCTAGTAAAAAGGAAAAGGAAGTTATCCATTTGGAAAAATGGGACCTTTTATTTCAACATAAAATCCTAGGGGATTGGGGTTTCAAAAATCTACACTGGTTTCTCTTATGCTCTCAATGAAGAGCCTTTATAGTGCTACGAATGGTTTTGGTATTTGGAATCAAATTATTAAGGACAAATACTTAAAGAAAAGTTATCTACCATTGGTGGACTAAGATCCTTTGACAAGCATGTTAATAACTCTGGTTCTACTACCTGGAGGCGCTTGTTGGAATCTTTCCCTTGGCTCTCCTCCCGTCTTTCCTGGAAGGTGGGTAAGGGTAATCAGATCATTCATGGGAAGGATGATTTTAGAATATGACACTTTTTATAAACTATCTCCAAAGCTAGAAATAATTTTACATGGACCATTGGCTATGAATGGGACCTTTTGTAAAAGGTGATTTCTAACAGTATTTACCTAGATAACAAAGATGATTTCATATTCTAGAGTTGGAATACCTCTTATGGACAGGTTTCAGCTAGACTAGCTTTTGAATCTATCTCCTCTTCCACACTAAAACATAGATATATTTGGTGGCACATAAAGATATGGAAATGGCCATTGCCTCAAAAAATCTGGTGCTTTGGTTAGATCTCTCCAAGAAACTATATTCTTACATTGGACAATCTACAACAAAGAGAATTCATCGGCCTGAATGTTTTCTATCTTTGTATGAGTGGGCCTAAATTTGTGGAACCAACTTTATTCAATTCTCCTTTACCAAGGTTGTATGTAAATACATATTATTTTTTTCTTAGACATTAGCTCATTGGATCAACCCCTTCTTTTCAATCCTACCTCTACTGGTGGGATCAAGATATGGGCATATTTAATACACTACCAATATTTCTTGTTCGGGCACCTTGAAGGTGAGGAAAAAATACATATTTGAATATTTGACCATCAATGTTGATCATATACTAACTTAGTGTTGAAATATGTAAGTAGGTTCGGTCTTCATAATGGCATATGTAATCATGATTTTGTGTATTTAATGAAAAAGAGAAAAATAAAATTATTATTTGTATTCTTGAGTCATTGGTTTCATGCTCAAGGGAAATTTAATTTTAGGTCAAGCACCCATTGAGTGCTTCTAGGTTTGTCATAAAGTCAATTGAGTCTTTATCATGTATTGAAGACCCATTTGGGCATGTTACATATTGTAAAGAAAAAGTTATTGAGTCAAAATAAATTCAAAAGACCCTCCAAGACCTCGTCATGGCACAAAGATAAAGTTGGCCTACATGAAGGGACAAGTTAGACTCAAGAGAGAAATTCGTACTATTCACAAGCCTATAAATAAGAAGGAATTCAACCTCATTTGCTCACTCACTCAAGAAAGTTCGATCTCCTCAATATAGAAGTTGTAAAAGGACAAAGAAGAAGATCAAGATCGAAGATTTTATGCCTCTCTCCCTCTCTTTCGTTAGGGTTTCTACTATTTTTGGGCTAGATGAAATTATGAAGATGCAAGATCGAAGTTGTGAAGTTGCAAGGTTGAAGATGTGAAGTGGCAAGGTCGAAGATGTGAAGTTGCCTCTAGATTGAAGAAGCTGCTAGGTAAAAGTTTTTGAAGTTGCATCAAGGTTGAAGACGTGAAGCTACTAGGTCAAAGTTGTTGAAGCTGCTAGATCGAAGTTGCGGAAATTGTTGTTGGGATCGAAGTTGTTGGAGAAGTTGTTGGAAGGTCAAAGTTTGTTGGTCGAAGTTGTGGAAGGAAATCTCATCAAGAAGGAAGGATGAATTGGCATTAGAGGGTCTTGGTCAAGGGTCATAAGTCTTGGAATTAATCATTGAAGTTCTATAAGAAGAGAATTATTCTAGTGGGTTTTCCTCTCAATTGGAGAGGCTTTGGCCCTCACTGATCACCTATATCTTGTGTCCTATTGTCTCATTATTCTTTATGTTTTGGTAGTTGTTTAATGATAGATAACACTAATAATAATACAAAAACAAGAAGTTAATCAAGTAAAGTAAAAATACATCACAAGTAGTTATCAAAGTAAGAGAAACTACCGACACTTGTTTTCCCTTAGATTTCTCAACATGGGATTAGAGCTAAGGTGACTACATCAAGGAAGGGAAACATGAAGAAGGACACTCTAGGGCCCAAGTATAAAGAGATCATCCTGGAAACATCAAGAGCATCAATCATCAATAAAGACTAACCCTCTCATCATATTGAAAGGGAATAATTAAGAGAATCAAAGAAGACATCAAAACCTTAAATTATCCAAACAAGAGTTCCACACTTGAAGTGTTCTTGGGAAACTCACACACTCTATAATAATTATTATCAAGAAGGAATAATGAAGAACTTTTTGGTCTATTTTTCTAGGATGTATTGTCTACTCATGCGAATTATTAAGACATCCTTCTGCAATAGCAAGTATCCAACTGAAACCACCATCAAGGATCAAGTCATGTGCCAAGAAATGTACCCTTTGCAAGCCAAAATAATAAGAAAAAGAAGTCAAGCCAAGTGAAGTAGAAAGGAGGAAAATTTGTCCATCTTCTAGCCGCTTGTGTGAACTAGGTTCGGTCTTCATAATGGCATATGTAATCGTGATTTTGTATTCTTGAGGCATGGGTTTCATGCTCAAGGGAAATTTATTTCTAGGTCAAGGACCCATTGAGTGCTTATAGGTTTGTCATAGAGTCAATTGAGTCATTGTCATGTATTGAAGACCCATTTGGGCATGTTACATATTGTACAGAAAAAATTATTGAATCAAAATAAAGTCAAAAGGCCCTCCAAGACCTTATCATGGCACAAAGATCAAGTTGGATTATATGAAGGGAAAAGTCAACCTCAACAGAGAAATTCATACCCTCACAAGCCTATAAATAAGAAGAGTTTTGACCGCATTTTCTCACTCACTCAAAAAAGTTCGATCTCCTCAAGATAGAAGTTGGAAAAGGATGAAGAAGAAGAAGAAGATCAAGATTGAAGTTTTTGGGCCTCTCTCTCTCTCTCTTTCATTAGGGTTTCTTCTATTTTTGAGCTAGATGGAACTATGAAGTTACATCAAAATTGTGAAACTACAAGATCATAGTTGTGAAGCTGCAAGGTTTAAGTTGTGAAGATGCAAGGTCAAAATTGTTAAGCTACAAGGTCGAAGTTGTGAAGTTTCCTCTGGATCGAAGAAGTTGGTAAGTCAAAGCTGCTGAAGCTACATCAAGGTCGAAGTTGTGAAGCTTCTAGGTCGACATCACTGAAGCAACTTGGTCGAAGTTGTAGAAATTGTTGTTGGGGTTGAAGTTGCTGGAGAGGTCATTGGAAGGTCAAATTTTGTTGCTGGAATTTGTGGAAGTAAAGCTTATCAAGAAGGAAGGATGAATTGGTCTTGGACGGTCTTGTTCAAGGTTAACAAGTCTTGGAATTTTTCAATTGAAGATCTATAAGAAGAGAAGGATTCTGGTGGGTTTTCCTCTCAGATGGAGAGGTTTTGGCCCTGACTTATCACCTATATCTTGTGCCATATTATCTCATTATTCTTTATGATTTGGTAGTTGCTTGATGATACAGAACACTAATAATAATAAGAAAAGAATAATTTAATCAAGTAAAGTAAAAATACATCACAAATATTTATCAAAGTAAGAGAAATCACCTACACTTGTTTTCCCCTAGATTTCTCAACACTTATATTATTGGTTTTCGTAAGGAATACATGAGACTTGTGAATCCCAAAAATATTAACAAATATTGTTACCCTTTGGTATCTTAGTTATGCACCTTTGGATTTCTTGATGGTGCATCCCAAGAAGGCCAATGTATTAGGGGTGCCTTTGTCATGATTCATGGTCTTCTCTCTTTCCATATTGAGATGAACCTTGGATCCAAAAAAATCACTAAGGTGGAAATCATTGCTTGTTGGCCCACTTGCATATTTTGCTTCCTTAAAAAAGTTTGTTTTCTTACAAGTTTGTGGTGACTCATAATTGGCTAGTTATCAAGCTCCACAAACTTGGAGGCATTAAATTTGCCTTACTGGAAGTACATGATAACAAACATGAAGAAAAATTTCCAATACCTCTCTTTTCAACACATACATAGGGAATGGAACACTTAGGCAGACAACATATTGAAGAGGGAAATTTTCGTAGAAGAAAGATATATATTTTTTGAAGAATGGTAGGGTACACTATTGTCAAAAAGATAAAGAATTTTTCTTTTCTCAGTATATCAGTTTTTCTTAAACAGGACCAAGCACTGAACAAGGCCTTTCCATCTTCAAATTTGTTTAAACAACTTGTATATTTTATCTTGGAAAATGATCTCTCAATTTCTTAGAGAAATTAGTACAATGATAGTTTTTTTGTCCGTTACTTTTTGTTGGGATTATTAGCCAAGTTTTTGTCAGCTTTTCTCAATGCCTTACTTGTTGTGTTTACTAAGTTTCATCTAGTGATATTGTCATATTTTAGGATCTCTACTTTTGACATTTGGAATATTTCCTAGTTTTCTGCTTGTGGAGACTACTTTTGAAGCTATGCTTCAATGTAACATGTTTGTATGTAACCTTTTTATTTGAATAGAGAAGGTGAAAACTTTTCATAAAAATATAATAAATAAATAAGAGATTTGGCTATTAATCACTATTAGTTTATCATTGAACAATGCAACTTATAATGTTTAGAGTTGTCTCTAATAAGAATTTTTGAAGTTTCTACCAGAAGCCGGCAAAAAAAATTTGAGGTGAAATCTTGATTTTGCTTATTTAAATTGGGCTTTTGACTGCATATATGGATTTAGCACCCTGAAAAACCCCTAGGGCACTTTGATTGTGCAAATTTTACCCATCAAACTTGTGATTTCAATGAATTCCTGCTGGATTTTAGACAAATTAAATTGGAAACATAAATCGATTTTTTTTCAAAAATTCCATTAAAGACAACTCGATAATGTTTAACTTTGAAAAAGAACAAAAATCCAATATTGTTAAAAAAACTATTTCTCAAACATTTGATTGGACCATAACTTGAAAGTCTTATTGCAGCCTTTGCACAATATAATACCATATATCCAAGTAGTAATTTATGGATATTGTTACAATATTCATGCATTAATTTTTAAATACTTGTGTAACAATTTTTTATTCTTATGTTTTAGGCCATGATGTAATTTATGGATATTGTTACAATATTCAGGCATTATTATTATATACTTGTGTAATGATTTTTTATTCTTATTCTTTACAAAAACTATTCAAAATAAAATACTTGAAAATAATTCATACTTAGGTAAATAACATATCTACCATCAATTACTTCCAACCATAAAAAATGGATTAAAATAAAAGATAAATAAATACACTTACCTAGGGTATAATTGTAAATGTGTGGAGTTGCTAGTGGTTAGCACCAACCAAAATTTATGGAAGTTCGTGTATGATCAAACAATTTAGACGAAATCATTTTTTTCACTAATATCCAGTGATACAATTTATGTTGTTTAAGATACATATTTTAATGCATAAATGGAGTCAACATCCTCACAAACCCCTCGGAATTCGTATTTTACAAATTAAATAACTTAAACTCAAGTTTTTAAAAACATTTGCCATATTTTAGTTAAAATTAAACAACGATATCATGCCTAGAGAAATTCATTTCCCCATTGCCTATACCTCTAAACCTCTAAAGATAAACTTAATCCTGAAGGAGTCCATAATATTTTTTAAACCAGAAATATAATGGACAATCATCATATAATGGAAATTCTCGTTTCACTAGTATAGGAGCAAAAAGCGAATATGAAGGTATTCTATTAAAAAAAAATTGAGAGAATGTTGAAATCATCTAAATTATCTTCATCACAATGCACAACGGTTTTTTTTATCAAAACGATTATAAAGGGAGACATGTTTTTTTATTAGAATGATTATAAAAAGAGGTTGTGCTTTTTCTAATATGGTCATTTTTATAGGCATCTTTATTACCCATTGTAGATTCTGAAATATTTCCAAAATTTGTAATCTATATAAATTCAACACTCCAATGCATGCAACAATTTTGGTGTATTAAAAAATACTAGGAATCATTGAAATTAGCATGAGACAAAACACAATGAAAATTAAAATTATGTTTACCCAACAATACACAGATGTTTCTCTTTCTGCTTGCACTAGTTTAGATATCAAGAGTGATGAAAAATCCTTAAATGCATTGTGTGTTTACATAGGCATTGAAGGTGGGATGATCAGGTAGTAGTAATGGAAATATGGGTTGATGGAGAAGATATGTTAGTAGTAATGGAAATATGGGTTGATAGAGAAGATATGTTGTAGAAATAATGAGGAGACAAATACAATGAGAAAAACACAATAAGTAATATAAATATTGATTTTTAAATATTAATATGGTAAATCTTGATTTAGAACTCAATTTAGGTATTAAGATTGATGAAAAAAACACTAAATGTGTTGTGTGTTTACAAAGATATTGTAAGTGAAATGATTAGGTCGTAGTAATGGAAATATTATAGAGATATTGAAAGTGAGATGATGGGGTGGTAGTAATGGAAATATGGGTAGATAAAGAATACATGTTGTAGAACTTATGAGGAGACAAATACAATGAGAAAAACAGAATAAGTAATATAAATATTGATCCACTAAACCTTAATTTCTAATTCAGAGTTTATATATTAAACATTATCTTCAGCACTCCCCCTTAATGTTTAATGAGGTGATTCCATGTATCTTTTTCATATAATGAAACTTTTGTTTTGGAATTGCTTTGGTAAATATAAGAACAAGTTATCATTTTTTTTACAAATTTTATTTTAATCTCCTTTTGGCATAGGATCCCTTCTCAAATGATATTTGATATCAATATGTTTAGTATAATTATGAAAAATTGGATTTTTACTCATGGGAATTGTAAATTGTAAATATGTTGTCGCACACCCCAAGGTGAATACGGTTCAAAAAATAAAAAGATGAAGAATTATATTATAAATCTTATTGGTTACTTCTATGTTAAGTCATAGAGAGTACAAAAGTTCTCACAGTTTAATGTTTCATGAAGTTCCACACAACTGGAAACATTATAAGTTAAACGTTCACATTTAAAATACTTACTGCTCTAAAGTAATCATACGACATTATTATAAGCCTGGCATATCATAAGGATGCTACGCGGTTAAAGTTTTTAAATCATTCAATGTAGAAATTACATTACATAACTCTGCAACCCTAGCTGTCTCAATCATGGTTATTACAAGTGTTTGGAATCCTTAAAACGCAAGATCTGACCGTCCACTTGGCAGCTTCTCCATGTAATATATCTATAGATCGATGATCCTCTTGAATCAGGCCCATGGGACGGTGTAATTTGATTGGGGCGATTAGAGATGAACTAACCCAACCCTTCCCTGGCGACCAGTCTCATTTTCTTGCTTAGTTGTTCTGGTTTCGTCTCTCTGCTCAGATGAGGATTTGCTGGTTCAACCGGGATTAAAACAGTGTTAACCGCTCAAAACTCTTGTCCCTTCTTTGGACATCCTATCTTCACCATGGAAGAGGCCCAGCTCCTCAGGTAAATAAATTCTTTCCCTTACGGCCTGTAGTACACAGTTATAGATTTCCTACAATTTCTTTTGTAACTTGCTCACCGGATTTTTAATTGACATGGTTCCCTTGTAGGAGCTTGGCTATGCTTCTTCCCGAATGATTCTGGGTTTCCCACACGTTCCCGGTCTTTGTACAGGTATTAAATTGTACATGGTTGGAGGTCTTTTCTCTTTTCACTTCTGCTGAAGGTATTGTTTGAACATAACTAGCCTCGGTCATTTTATAACACAAGATTGACTGTTCCAGCAGGGTTCCTCTCGTTCAACTACCAGGTCAAGGTTATTCTATGTATGTTTCTTTTTTAGAGAATTCTCAATTTGGAACTAAGCTTATCCTTTCTACTGTTTTTGTATGACACAGGTATGCCACAGTCTGGGTTGTGTTGGGTGGTTTCTTTAGTTACACTTTCACAAATTCTTATCTGCTCTGGCTACATGGTTTCAGGTGTGAAATTCGCCTCTCCCAAATTCTAGATGGGAATAAGTTCGTAAACTTGCAAATTTTGTTTTTCAATGAAGAAAACCCAATAGGGAATTTTTTTTGGGTTTTCACAGTTTTGTTTTTTATAAATTTTGAGGATAGACTATAACAGTTTCCACTTAAAAAAACTCAACCCTTTGGGTTCACTCTATATCGTTCATCTAGTTATACATTCATACCCTCTCAAGGATAAGGACAGAATGTGTTAATACAAATAATCTCTTTAAGTTATTCAATTTTTTCTCTTTTCTGTCAAGAAAGCGTATACGATAATTAAGCGTGAGTCTCTTTTTATCAATATAGAGATACAATTTTCTTATGAAATTTGGTAGAACACTTTTCTTGTTCTTTTCTACCCTTTACTATCTATTCTTGTAATAAATTATTGAGGTTGTTCCCTTACACTTACTGTTTGTATTCAAGCACTTTAAACTCTCATTTATGCATGAAAAATGGGAATTACTGTTCCTATTTACTGTCCATATTTAAGAATCGAATATTTGTATTTGTGAAAGAATATCAGGTATTTCCCTTCCTTTTTTTTACAGTATAACGCCACTAGTACAAATTTGTACTGTCTTGTCGTGGATAGTTTAGGGACTGTCGCTAGGTCTGCCATTTCCTGGCTGGGACCGAGGACTAAGCCTTCTCCTCCATGGCCTAATCATTGTAATACTGAAATGTGTATTTCTAATAACATAGTTAATTTATTTTTCTAATTCTTGTTTCATATCCTCTATTGGTTTACTGAAACCCTAACCTAACTGAGGATTGTCACAGGAAAACATGTTCTCTACAATTATGCTAACATTACACAATTTTTCTTTCTTTTGACGACACTTTCCATACTCTCTCTCTCAGAGGTCACTGTCTTGTGAGATCAATAAAGTTTTCAGATCTAATTTCTGTTCTATTAAAATCATATATATATATATATATATAGAGACATTCAAATAATCTTCACATTCCAATATATATATATATATATATATAGAAATTCAAATAATAAATCTTCACATTCCAAATCTATAATCACATACAGATAGAGGGTTAGCAAAAATACTTATCTGTTATTCTTCTAAATTATTTATAACTCCAACTATTGGGAAAACAATGCTCCTCCCAACCTTGAGGCCAAAATTTCCCCTGCACCCCCCCCAAGCTTGCTGCACACCCAAGTAGCTTACATGATAGTTTAATAAAATTTGCTTAGGCTATCTGATCCTAGCCAGATGTAGCCCCAAACCGTAAGTATGATCTTTAAAGCCTCAAACGGACTCTGCTGGCCAACCAGCTCAAGAGTTTGATTCCTCTATCTCTTTCCTCCTCTTTCCTCAGGTTCAAAAAATCCCCTCTTGGCCTTCTCTTGGAAGTTTTTATTTCCAATGGAGGAGTTTGGGTAAGTAACTACCTTGCCCATAATTGTCTAACTACCTTGGGTAAGCTTTATATAGCATTGCTTCCCAATATTGGTTCATAATAAAGTGTTGTAGCGGCTACAACCACCCTCCAAATTTTTTCCCTAGCTTTGTTTTGGAGCCTCCATACCAACCATCCTTAGTAGCATGTCTTGCACTATCAAGTACATGAGCTTCATTAGTTTTCTAGCAGCTTGCCAGCCTGTGCATGATAGCTTGCTTCACTCCCCTCACAGGCTGCTTCCTCGAACTTGACTTGGTCTAGCTGCTAGCTGAGCAACTCCTCAAGAAATTGTGCAATTATGGAGGGGAACTAGTATTCCCTTCAGAAATTGTGCAAATTTGACTGGCAGCCTGTTGGGCTTAGAACATGCGCAATCCTGTCAGACAGTCTTCCCAATGAAAACTAGGCAATATAGCCCAACAGGACAGCTCAGCCCAGCAGTTGTGCAATTCAGGGTAGCAATCAGCTGCTCCTCCCAGAAATTCTGTAATCCCTCTAGACAGCTAGCTTAGCTTCCTCCTAGAAATTGCACAAAAATGTCCCCTAGTCAAGCAGGTTGTTGCATGTGCCTTTAGGTTGACCGGCTCCACCTGGGACCGAGAAAACTGGACTTGCATGCATGGGCTGCTTTTTCCTGAAATAGCAAAAATCAACATGCAAAAAGCATCCTAGATTTTAGGGAGCTATTTTTAGCAGCTAGAGGTTACATGCAAAGTTCTTTTTAGAAAGTTTCCTCCAAGTATCGCTTTTTCCTACATTTATGGCATATGCGTCATGACCCTGAAACTTATTTATTCGATGCTTCAAAGCTCATTCTTCACATTGATCTTGGAGCTTTGACATTCCACATCACATCTATTAGTCTTCGACACATCCAGCTCAACTATTTCCGGGTAAGTCCGCTTTACTTGTCTTTTGTAGCATTTCTGTCACTTTTTGTGTTTTGGGTTGTGTGAGTGTTGTTTGCTTGATTTCTATGAACACTTGTTGTCATTTGCATGAATTCTAACTTGTACAAACATCGTTCTAGTTTTCATTAGCATCTCATTATTGTCGCATGCATGACACTATTTTGCACGAACGGTCACCGATTTGGCGACTCGTTTCACACACATGCATGTTGTTCCATTTTCTGAATCTTACATTCACTGTTTTCATGCATGATCATTCACTCCTTCTTATACTTAGTATCGCCATGCATTCACATCTTCATTTGCTTTCAGTTGCCCGTCGGCGGGTTTGGGAAACCTTGGCCCAGACTCTACCTCACCAAGACAACATTGCACAATTCTGAGAGGGAAGGCTCTGCCTTCCTCCTAGAAAATTCACAATTATGGCCAGTGACTATCCTCTAGTCTTACCTTGTACAATTCTGAGAGGCAGTGACTGCTGGCCTAGAAAATTGTGCAATGCAATTCCTGGGCCTGCATCACTTTCTAGTTGGAATTGTGCATTGTGAAATCTCAGCACCCAGCAGGCCAATCTAGATTGCGCATTGCACAATTCCAGTAGTCAACCAACCTACCAACAGTTCGGACTACCTTCTGTGCAGTTCTGCAAGTTAGTCTCCCGGCCTCCCAGTGAAAATTGTGCAATCCTTTCCAATCAGTCCCCAGGTATGTTGCATGTCATCCCCCAAGTTTGCTTTGGTTTTAGCTAAAAGATTTCTTGCCATGCATGTCACCATGTCTCCAGATATAGTAGGTGTTTGTCTGTCTCTTAGCAGTTCAGGATCAATGGCCTCCAAGAGAGTAGGATCAAAGGACACCAATGGAAGTGCAACTAGAGCAACAATTGAGTGAGTGTCTATGAGTTTGTCGATCTATGAAGACACCAAGCTGATCGTAGACAAAGACATCAAGATGAAATGGCAAGAGGTCAATGATGCATTCTCAAGCACATTTAGGGAAGATCTCGAAGACCGCCAAGTCTATGTGAACATTCACAAGTTCGGCTTGTACTGGATTGCATGCAGGTATCCTGCATTCCCATGCACGGACATGATACATTGGATCGTCTCACACACTGATCCCAAGACGATGACATTGAGTAGTGTCAGCGGGATGAAGATTGCTACCTTCAGGGCATAGGATTATCAACAGATGTACCATTTGTCGAAGCCAGTGATCACCATGGAGACACCCTTCAGCATACCCAACAATAATGCCAACTCCAAGGATATCTTGAAGAACTAGGTAAAGGAGCCAGCCAAATTCAGGATGACACCCAACCAAATTTACAAGACGAAGATATTGCGGAAGGCGTATCAATACTTGGTCATATTTGCATGTCACTTGTATGGTTAAGAGAGCACAAAGACCTTCTCATAGATTTGGGTGATCACATTGGAACAATTGGCCAATGAAGGCAAAGCATGTAACTGGTTTGACATATTGGGTCATAGGCTGAAGGAACAAGTAACAGGAGCTCGGTAGCTGCCTAAAGGTCAGAAAGAAGAAATCTACATGTCCACTTACATCTTGGATGCAATTTGTGCCCGTCAGCAGTTCCCGAGCATGAAGTGGGCATGGACATCGGCGAAAACCTTTATCAATACTTATTGTAAACTATTTTCCGAATGCAGCTTCAGAGGAGTTATCACACAACTGTCAGATCATTTTGTCACCTCGGTGTACAAGATGATATTTGAGCAGGATCCACCTTGCATGTTGAAGGCAACAATGGAGGCACTGATCGATGCAATGGATTGGTATGCCTCACCATCCGACACCTTCATACGGATTTACAGTGCAGAGAAGCCTTTGCATGTTTTGCCGAAGTATGCCTTGGACAAGCATGTCATGCAAGAAGTATCATACCACATCTCAACACGACTGTTAGCTAGGCTGCACTTGAAGAAGAAGGCACCTTGGCCCACTCTTTTGTTGCAGATCAGGTTGTACGAGATACCAAACCTCAAGCATGCATATGTCAAAACAGAGGAGATCAAGAAATATCATTTCGATGCCCGAAGCTTCAATACATATGACCCGCATTGTATTGTGAAAGATCACTGCGTGAGTGTACAGTTTAAGTGGATCCACAGGGCATGTCATTGGGGAGAGGAAGACCCATGGAGATATTGTTACATCTTTTCCAGGCCCAATGAACCAGTCCGCATCACTATGGAATGGTTAGTGAAGCAGTGTGAAGCAACATTCAGGAAAGCACTAGCAGCACCAACAATAGAGCTAAACATACTGGCGCACAAAAAAGGCAAGAGAAAGATTGTCGATAGCACATAGGCAGAAAAAAGTTGCAAGTTCAGAGCATACCCACTAGTGCATAAAGCATCTTTGGCAATAGAGGCAAAGAGAAAACAACGTGATAGGAGGACCACGCAAAGGCAGAGAGAAAAATAGAGGATGGAGGAAAGAGTGAAGGAGTTGCATGAGTTGAAGGAGAAACTCCGTAAGGAATAGGAGTTGTGCAAAAAGGAGAAGGAAGCTCAACAAGAACAGGTATAGTAGGGGGTGCAACATGTACAGATAGACGAAACTGCACCTGTATAGGTAGTATAGTCATCCAAACAGTTGGCACCAAGCAGACAGGGTGAGAAGTCGTAGGAGTAGGACTTCGCTCAAGAGATTGAACAAGCACTTGAGAAAATGGATACGGATATGAAGCAGCAAGAGTTAGAGAAAGACATCGACCTCATGCCTTACCACGAAGATGTCGACCCACTAGCTTCACTGGATCAGGAAGCAAAGAAGGTCCCAAGCGACCAAGGAGATATTGTGATACTTCGAGACAATCCAAAAGGAGAGATGCACAACATATCATTCGATGAGTCTCAACATAGATTTGTGCAATCATGTAGAGTGTCTACTCCAGATGAAAACACATCTCTTGCACAATTTAAGGAACAAGTGATTGTGTCTAACATGCGCAAGCATCCAACAGCATTGGCCAATGCTACCAGAGCATATGCTGAAGCCACTAGCTCAAGTGTTCGCTTCTTGATAGTAGAGAATGAGCGAATGGCTAAGGAGTTACAGATGACCAAGCAAGGAGGAGAACTGGTTACAACATTCACCCAAGAAAAGTTGAAGAAGGTGATACTAGATGAAGTATCGTCCCTTAAGACAGTCATGTGGGCATTTTATTCCAAGTTTGGTACCATGCATAAGGAAATTGTCCATCTCAACGGTTGGTAGCAACGATGTGCTAGGAGAGAACATATCTTGTCAAACGTGCATACTACTATTGACTACATGCAAACATGGACAATGAGATACAAGGGAGCCTTGTTACACTTTCCCAAGATGATGAAGCCCAGAGCAGTCGAGTTGAAGGCACACATCCGGAGTCAGATCTGGAACTATGAAGATCTCCCACAGCTCATCACTAGTTTGCAGGCTTCCCATGCACAGGTATTTAGGAGTATGGATGTTGTTGTGCATGCACATGCAATCCCATCTATTGGGAAACTCACTGAGGCAAAGACAAAGGCACAAGTCTGACTGGAGCTTGACTCATACTTTAATGAGTTGATGCGCATAGCCACCAGCAGAGACTTGGTGATCAGTGCAGTCACCATGCATCAGTATGTCATTGGTCTGACCCCATGTTATTAGATGAGTTGGACAGAGGAGCTAGAGAAGAGTACCCAGATGTAATGGAGGTAAGAGTTCATTTCCAGAAAGATGTCACCACAGATTACAAGGAAACCATTGTAGACTACCAAGCTTGGCATCAGTTCGCCATCGTCGACCATCATGAGGATGTTGAAGAGCTAGTCTTCCCACAGCTGTCTGAAACATAGTGATGTCTTTCATGGCTTGCTCAAACCTATTTTATCTCACATCGGTACATGTGCAAATTGTATGTAACGTCTTATCAAGTGGAAATTCAAGTGTCGATAGTTGGATGTAACAGTCATAGAGTAGATGAAGAATCATGAGGGTAGATGAACAATCACAAAGGGGAATGCCAAGGGACACCCCACCCTTTGCTATATATAGTCCCTCATAACTCATTATAGAGGCTTTTGGTTAGCCAAACTTCTGATAGGAGTATCTTAGAGAAATCTTGGAGAGTACTATAACGAGCCTTCACTTCTCCACTGTGCATAGCTAGTATATCTCTTTGGAGGAGCAGACAGCATTGACTGTAATGTTCTATTGTTGGAACTAGTGGTTGGTCACGATTGTATTGTATGATAGAAAATTTCACTTCTTAATATAACAGAGCCATCACGTTTCATGCATATGTTGTTATTGTATTTCAGCTAACTTGTTTACTCTAATAATATATGTATCTGTTTTCTTACACATGCATGTATGGCTTTCCTATATAGGTATGTATGAATCTTATTGAAATGTTCTATTGGTTTATCCATCACTTTGGATTGCTAGCTCACTTGACTTCTAGTTTTTGATGCATATTTTCTTGTGTGTTCCCTTCTTAACTCCATGCTTTCACAGGTTTCCAAGGGGCGCACTCACCTCACCCTCTGTGTGTTAGAATCATTCATGCACCTTCCTTGACTTGCTGCATATGTCACACCCTTGCTACCAACAGGGACATCTTACTTGCCTTTGTGTGCAACCGCAGTCAAGGCGATATCATACGACCCACTGCTAGGACTCCTACACCAAACAGTCTGAGGTCTAGTTGGGACTTCTTACCGGGGAGATCTCTTGACATGTTGGTGGGTCCAACACCATCAACATTTCTAGTGCTAGAAGGAGGGCCAGATGGCAAGCTGTGTCCTCATCCTATTTTGAACCTTTGCACATCTATCATGGATTCTATTACACTCATCCCTCCACGATGTCTTTCGCATGCCGAACCTCTCAACATCATGAGGGAGTTTTTTGATCTCTTGTCCGAATTCACGTATGATGGTGAAGGTGAAGTAGCCTAGCCTGAGTACTTAGAAGACTTCTATGCATTCCTTAATAATGCAGACGAGTTCTATGTAGAAGAGGTCAGTATGCTACTATCATACACACTTTGTGAATCCCCACAACGGTGGTGCTGCAGTCTACCTCCTAGCAGCATGCACTCACTTAAGCAGTTCTGTGATCTCATTGAATCTACTTTCCATCATTTTGATCCAGAACCTCTTGACCAAAAAATGTTACAACAACAGAATTCCCCGCATGAATCACCTATGGTATTTTGGGAATGCTTCCATGTGTTGGAGTTTCAATATTTGAAAAGCCAAATGAAATTTCCATATCTTTGGGATAGATTCGAATACTGCCTTAACAAATCAGTCCATCCCAAGAAGAAGTTCAAGCCCAAGCCTTGCTCAACATACTTTGGTGATGGAGCTGCACAATCACAGATGGACACTATCGCTATCACAAGTGACTTTTTTTCGTCCCCTCATCAAATAGCTCCACCACTACAGAGTGATGTGGGAGAACATGCACACACACCTGTTCAACTGTCACATCCTCCCGACATCACTTCTCTCAATTTTCACGCAGATTTGGTTGCGAAGCCCATGGGTTGTCACATGAATATTCTACCTCAACCTCCATCTTTGTGTTCCGATGATCCTCCAGATTACACTGTCCTGTGTTCTTCCATTATGGAATCTACACTTGTTTTGAACGAGGATCAAGCTATCGATGGAGTTGGTGTTGCACAACCACCCTGCACTGTCATTCATGAACAGTATGATTGGGATCTTGAGCATCAACACTCGGTGAAGGGTTACTCACTTATGTCTGATCCTCCTCTGTTTTTTCTTGACATCTTTGGTGATTCTGCCATCCATGATTTTGCATGTGTATCTCTGTCTACAGATGCACCCATTGTTGATCATTCAGAGAACACACTGGATATCATTCCATCATCTGACAACGGAGAGGACAAATTATTCATTTTAAATCCACTTGAGTTTTGATCTGCTTTTTTCGGAAACACAAAGGGTGATTTTTTCCGCTTCTCATCTACCCCTCTGTTTGATTCATTAGATCATGAGGATGTCGATGAAATCATCGATTTTGCTAATCATAGCTGTCATGATTTATTTACTCCCATATTCGATCACGATGATGATTATATTGCAGTTGATTTTTCGAAGCCACCTGTTTATGATGATCTATTTTTTGACGAAGTCGAAACGCCACAAATTGTCAAGGCACTTCAACTCAAGCTGATGGTTATGTCAGGCCCTCGCTTTCCTGAGGTTGGTTTCACTTCTGATTAGGAAATTGTTGAAACACCTGAGGTTCCTCATCACTCATTTGTATACATTGAAGACCAATCTCACACACAGATCATTCTTCCTCCACTCGAGCTACACGACC
Organism: Pinus tabuliformis; assembly: GCA_031772625.1. Taxonomy (NCBI): domain Eukaryota; kingdom Viridiplantae; phylum Streptophyta; class Pinopsida; order Pinales; family Pinaceae; genus Pinus; species Pinus tabuliformis. The sequence goes on from CM062804.1 coordinate 903,058,860, forward strand.
CCATGCAAGTTGTTTTTGTTTCTTTCGTTTTCTTGCTTGTCACAGTTAAGATTATATGTATGCTTAACAGTTGCACGTAATGTCACACAACAACATGATAAGTCCACAGATTGCATGTCATGTACTTTCACTCACTTATGTTATGTGGACACATTTAAACTCAGAGTGTGTTTGTCTTCATTATTATATATTTCATGTTTGTTGGTTCGTACAATTGTGTTGTTCGTGAACCATGCCTTCACCAACATGGGCCGGCCAATGAGCCAGTGGATGCAATTGGAAGAATCACTTCACATGAGCAAACCCATGCACCATTAGCTTAGGAGTAGGAGTAGTGTTTTCTTTTGAGTTTGTTTTCTTGCATGCATGTTTGTTTCTTACTTTGCATGTTTGATTGTTGTCCTGCTGGTTTACTAACTCACTTTGCTTATGAATTTACTCTTGCTTTTTCTTTATTTTGTTGTTTTTTTTCTTTTTTACTTTCATGGGTTAGTATCGCATGAAACTGTGTTCGACTCTTGGAACAAGCTGGGTAAAGTACAAGAATACTTGTGTAGCTATCAATACCTGGTTATCTATCGTCTTATCTCTGTATGAAGAAATTTTTATCTTTACTTCATGATACTTCGATGGAAAATACGTACTGTTTGAAGTGAACCTTGGTGAAAACACAACGCTTGTGTGCTAACTATTGTCACCTACTCTAGTCGGTTGTCTTTGGGTTAACCCTTGGCAGCTCAGTGAAGTAGAGTAAGGTGGGGGGGAAATCTTAACAAGCACGTTAGAGGTATTTATAAACTACTTCTCTAAAGGAACAACCTCTTTTGCTCTCAATAAATCAGGATCCCTGTTTTTCCTTTGAAATGAATAAATGCTAGGCGTAATTATGAAAATGAAAAATAAAAAAAATGAAAAGTGAAAAATTTCGAAAAAAAATGAAAAATGAATAAGGTGAAAGAAGAGAAAGGCTTCCTATGCAGAGAGGTGATGCAAGTAACTCCACCGGGGTAATGACCAAGCTCACTGGCGGCAGAGCGATGATTTTGTTCCTATGTGACTCCGTTGGGGTACTGTCCAGGCCTCCTGGCAATGGAGCAACACTAGAGATGAAACTAAAACTCTGACGACTATACTGATTGTGCACCAATATACCCCTCATCCCCAATTGAAACAACTGTGTTTTCTTGGCTTGGAATGTGTTTCTACCGACCAAGAGCTTGGCAGGTGCTACATCTTACAATCAAGCAAGTGTGAAAAAAAGGAAAAACTTAGAACTGAACAATACTTCTGGAGGTGTTAGACTTGCTTTTCATGAACAAGGTCCATTCAGAGAGCTGGAGTTCTACCAGTGTGTCTCCAAGTGTTATAGCGGCTACAACCACCCTCCAAAATTTTTCCGTAGCTTTGTTTTGGAGCCTCCCAACCAACCATCCTCAACAACATGTCTTCAACTGTCAAGTACATGAGATTCATTGGTTTTCTAGTAGCTTGCTAGCCTGTGCATGATATATTGCTTCACTCCCCTCACAGGCTACTTCCCCGGACTGGGTCCAGTTGTTGGATAAGCATCTTCCTCAAGAAATTTCGCAATTCTAGAGGGGAACCATTCTTCCCTCCATAATTTGCATAAATCTGATTGGCAGCCTGCTAGGCTCAGAAACTACACAATCCTGTAAGACAGTCTTGCCAGTGAAAACTACACAATCTGACCCAACAGGATAGCTCGGCCCAAAAATTGCACAATTATGGGCAACAGTCAATTTCTTCTCCCAAAAATTGTGCAATCCCGCTAGACAGTTAGCCCAGCTTCCTCCCAGAAATTGTGGAAAGATATTCCTCAGTGAAATAGGCTATTGCATGCGCCTTCAGGGTGACTGGTTCCACCCGGGATCGAGAAAAATTGACTTGCATGCATGGGATTCTTTTTCCCGAAATAGAAAAAAGCAACATGCAAAAATCATCCCTAGATTTTAGGGAGCTATTTTTAGCAGCTGGAGGATACATGCAAATATTGTTTTAGAAACTTTCTTCCAAGTTTCACATTTTCCTAGATTTGTGGCATATGCGTCATGAGCCTCAAACTTATTTATTCGATGCTTCAGAGTTCATTCTTCAAATCAATCTTGGAGCTCTGACACCCCACAACACATCCAGGAGTCTTCCACATATCCAACCCAGTTATTTATGAGTAATTCCACTTTACTTGTCTTTTGCAACATTTCTGTCGCTTTTTGTGTTTTGGCTTATGTGAGTGATGTCTACTTGATTTCTGTGAATGCTTTTTGTCATGTGCATGCATGTTAGCTTGTTCAAGCACCATTTCAATTTCCATTAGCATCTCACTACTATTGCATGCATGACATTGTTTTGCATGAACGGTCATTGATTCGGCGACTCGTTTCACACACATGCATGTTGTTCCATTTTCTGAATCTTGCATTCACTGTTTGCATGCATGATCATTCACTCCTACTTACACTCAGTATCGCCATGCATTCACATCTTCATTTTCTTTCAATTTCTCATCGGCAGGTCTGGGCAACCTTGGCCCGGACTCTACCTCACCAAGACAGCATTGTGCAATTCTGATAGGGAAGGCTCTGCCTTCCTCCTAGAAAATGCACAATTTTGGCCAGTGATTGTCCTCTAATCTTTCCTTGTGTAGTTCTACCCAGTGACTATCCTCTAGTCTTGCCTTGTGCAATTCTAAGAGGTAGTGACTGCTGGCCCAGAAAATTGCGCAATGTAGTCCCTAGGCCTGCATCACTTGTCAGCTGAAATTGCGCATTGTGCAATATTAGCACCTAGCAGGCCAGTCTGGATTGCGCATTGTGCAATTCTAGTAGTAAACCAACCTCCTAAAAGTCCAGCTTCCGTTTTTCATAGTTTTGGTAGTCAGTCTCCTGGCCTCCTAGTGAAAATTATGCAATCCTTGCCAGTCAATCCCCAGGTATGTTGCATGTCATCCCCCAAGTTTGCTTTGGTTTTAGCTGACAGATTTCTTGCCATGCATGTCACCATGTCTCTAGATATAGAAGGTGTTTGTTCGTCTCTCAGTAGCTCAGGATCAATGGCCTCCCAGAGAGCAGGATCAAAGGACACCGAAAGAAGCGCAACTAGAGCAACAATTGAGTGAGCGTCTACGATTTTTCCGATCTATAAAGAAACCAAATTGATCGTAGATAAAGACAACAAGCTGAAATGACAAGAGATCAATGATGCATTCTCAGGCACAATTAGGGAAGATCTCGAAGATCCCCAAGTCTATGTGAACATTCACAAGTCCGGCTTGTACTAGATTTCATGCAGGTATCCCGCATTCCCATGCGCAGACATGATACATTGGATTGTCTCGCACACTGATCCTGAGACGATGACATTGAGAAGTGTTAGTAGAATGGAGATTACTACCTTCAGGGCACAGGATTATCAGCAAATCTACCATTTTTTGAAGCTAGTGATCACCATGGAGACACCCTTCAGCATACCCAGCAACAATGCCAACTCCAGGGATATCTTGAAGAACTGGGTAAAGGAGCCAGCCAAATTTAGGATGACACCCAACTAGATTTACAAGACAAAGATACTGCGGAAGGCATGTCAATACTTGGTCATCTTTGAATGTCTCTTGTATAGCCAAGAGAGCATAGAGACATTCCCGTAGGGTTGGGTGATCATGTTGGACCAACTAGCCAGTGAAGGAAAATCATGCAACTAGTCTGACATGTTGGCTCACAGGTTGAAGGAACAGGTAACAGGAGCTCGACAGCCGCCCAAAGGTCAGCAAGCAGAAATCTACATGTTCGCTTACATCTTGGATGCAATCTGTGCTCGTTAGGAGTTCCTGGGCATGAAGTGGGCATGGAAATCAGCGGAAACCTTTGTCAATACTTATTGTAAACTGTTTTTCGAATGCAGCTTCAAAGGAGTTATCACATAGCTGTTAGATCATTTTGTCACCCCGATGTACAAGATGATATTTGAGCAGGATCCACCTTGCATGTCGAAGGCAACAATGGAGGCACTGATTGACATAGTAGATTGGTATGCCTCACCGTTCAGCACCTTCATATGGATGTACAACACAGAGAAGCCTCCACATCTTTTGCCAAAGTTTGCCATGGAAAAGCTCATCATGTAAGAAGTATCATACCACGTCTCAGTAGGACTGTCGCACCGGAAGAAGAAGGCACTTTGGCCCAGTATTTCATTGTGGATCAGGTTGTATGAGATATCGGAACATCAAACATGTGGATGTCGAAAAAGAGATCAAGAAATATCCTTTCAATGTTAGAAGCTTCAATCTGTATGACCCGCATTGTATTGTGAAAGATCACTACACGAGCATACAGTTTTAGTGGATCCACGGGGCATGTTATTGGGCGGAGGGAGACCCATGGAGATATTGTTACAGCTTCTCCAGGCCCAATGAACCATTCGACATCACTGTGGAATGGTTAGCAAAGCAACATCTAGGAAAGCACCAGCAGCAACAACAATAGAGGTAAACATATCGACACTCGACAAAGGTAAGAGAAATATTGTTGACAACGTAGAGGCGGAACAAAGCTGCAAGTTGAGAGCAGACCCACTTGTGCCAAAAGAAGCTTTGGCAATAAAGGAAAAGAGGTAACAACGGGATAGGAGGACCACGCAAAGGTAGAGAGAAAAATAGAGGATGGAGGAAATAGTGAAGGAGTTGCATGAGTTGAAGGAGAAACTATAGAAGGAACAGGAGCTGTTCAGAAAGGAGAAGGAAGTGCAGCAAGAATAGGTAAAACAGGGGGAACAACATTTACATATAGATGAAAATGTGCCTGTACAGGTAGTAGACTCATCTAAACAGCTGGCACCAAGTAGACAAGGTGAGCAGTTGCAGGATCAGGACTTCGCTCAAGAGATTGAACAAGAACTTGACCAGATGGATACAGATATGGAGCAACAAGAGTTAGAGCAAGACATCGACCTCATGCCTTACCAATAAGAGGTCGACCCACTAGCTTCACCGGATCCAGAAGCAGTACAAGTCCTAAGCAACGAAGGAGATACTGAGATCCTTGGAGACAATCCTGAAGGAGAGATGCACAACATATCATTCGACAAGTCGCAGCATAGAGTTGTCAAACCAGGTAGAGTGTCTACTCCATATGACAACACATCTCCTGTGCAGTTTGAGGAATGAGTGATATTTTTTGACGCGTACAAGTATCCAGCAGCATTGGCTAATGCTACCAGAGCATATGCCGATGCTACCAGACCATATGCCAAAGCCACTAGCTCGAGTGTTCACTTCTTGATTGTAGAGAATGAGCGAATGGCTAAGAAGTTAAAAACATCCAAGAAGGGAGGAGAATTGTTTACAACAACTACCCGAGCAGAGTTGAAGAAGGCGATACTGGATGAAGTATCATCTCTTGAGACAGTCATGTAGGTGTTGTATTCCAAGTTTGGTACCGTGCATAAGGCAGTTGTCCATCTCAACGGTTGGCAACAACGATGTGCTAGGAGAGCATGTATCTTGTCAAACGTGCATACTACTCTTGACTGCACACAAACATGGACAGTGAGATACAAGGGAGCCCTGTTATCTTGACCAAAGAGGTCGAGTTGAAGCCACACATCCAGAGTTAGATCTGGAACTATGAAGATCTCCCGCAACTCATCATTAGTTTTCAGGCTTCCCATGCATGGGTATTCATGAGTATGGATGTTGTTGTGCATGTACATGTGATCCCATCTATTGGGACACTCACCGGGGCAAATACAAAGTCACAAGTTTGATTGGAGTTTGAATTGTACTTTGACGAGTTCATGCACATAGCCACCAATGTATACTTGGTGATCAGTGTAGTCACCATGCATAAGTATGTCGCTGGTCCAACTGCACTCAAGACAATGATGTGCATGTTATTAAATGAGTTGGACAGAGGAGCTAGAGCAGTGTACCCAGATGCAACAAAGTTAAGAGTTTGTTTCCAGAAAGATGTCACCACAAAGTACATGAACACCATTATGAACTACCAAGCTTGGCATCAGTTCATCACCGTTGACCATCGTGAGGATGTCAAAGAGTTGGTATTACCATAGTTGTCTGCAACATAGTGATGTCTTTCATGGCTTGCTCAAGCCTATTTTGTCTCACATGGGTACATGTGCAGATTGTATGTAACATCTTGTCAAGTGGAAGTTCAAGTGTTGATAGTTGGACGTAACAGCCATCGAGTAGATGAAGATTCATGAGGGTAGATGAATAGTCACAAAGGGGAATGTCAAGGGCCACCCCACCCTTTGCTATATATAGTCCCTCACAACTCATTGTATAGTATTTTGGTTAGCAAAGCTTTCGATAGGAGTATCGTAGAGAAAGCTTGGAGAGTATTTTAATAAGCCTTCGCTTCTCCACTATGCAGAGCTAGTATATCTCTTTGGAGGAGCAAGTGACAATGACTATAACGTTCCACTGTCGGAACTAGTGGTTGATCATGGTTGTATTGTATGGTTGGAACATTCACTTCTTAATATAACAGAGCCAACACATTACATGCATATTTTGTTATTGTATTTTAGCTAACTTGTTTACTCTAATAATATATGTATTGTTTTCTTATGCATGCATGTATGGATTTCCTATATAAGTATGTATGAATTATGTTACTGAAATGTGTTGTTGGTTTAACCATCACTTTGGATTGCTAGTTCACTTGCCTTCCAGTTTATGATGCATCTTTGCTCCTTTGTTCCCTTCTTAACTCTGTGCTTTGATAGGTTTCCAATGGGCACACTCACCTCACCCTCCGTGTGTTAGAACCGTTCATGCACCTTCCTTGACTTGCTGCATATGTCACACCCTTGCTACCAACTTGGACATCTTACTTGCCTCTGTGTGCAATTGCAGTTAAGGCGATACCGTACAACCCACTGCTTGGACTCCTACACCAAACAATCTGAGGTCTAGTTGGGACTTCTTACTAGGGAGATCCCATAATATGTTGGTGTGTCAAGCACTGTCAACATAAGGCAACGACATTATGCAATTTTAATAAAATCAAACATGTGTTCATATATGCCCATTTATATGTTTTAGCCTTTTCATCCCATAATACATAGAATTACTAAAGTAAAAGTAAGTTAACTATTTTCTTTTCATTGGGGGTGTTACATATTCCCCGTCTTGAGCGAAACACTATCCTTGGTGTTTTTTAGCCTTTAACATAGGCTGGAATTTGCTTATGCATAAATTTTTATTCCCATCTTCATAGGTAATCTTTCCTGGCTGAAGTACCTCTGCTGTACTTAACGCAGTAACTACTTGTTCTGTAGCATCATTTCCTCTAAATGAGAACACATAGAGGTTTGATTATGGTCATCCTTTCCAGTTTGGCTTACATTCACTACCCTTGTGGTCATTAGTTTCTCTTCAATACTTATTTAAGATCATATATGCATGTATTGTTTCAATATTCATCACTACATTATCAGTTGTTATTTATATACCCATCAAAGATCATTAGCACACATCACAATCCAACAAAGCTCAATAACCTGCACTCATTATGAGTTACTATCATCATTATAAATTCTTTTATTTACTCAATGATGTCACCAATCGACAAAACCACTCCAAGTAGTTCTATTACAAATTTTAGTCCACAAAGGTATCAAATTTGTTTACGCTACTTGCTACGCAATAGTAATATGATCAAAATTCAATCATTCTTGTCCCCGATGAGAAATTGTACTAATTAGCACTACTATAACTTTATCTTCATTCAAATGTTTATGCATACTAGTTTTACATGAGTAATGTTTAGGATGGCTTCTATTATTTTTCTTTAATATAAGGGTGTCTACTTGTCCAGGTAGCTTAATTATGTTCATCCTGGATTTCCCCGTTTTTATCTAGTAATTGAATTATTTGGAATCCAATGCAACACCAAGTCCACTTTGCAACCTACATTCAATTTTGGATTTTTTCCCTGTCACATTGCAGGTGATGTAGAAACATAATTTGCTTCCATTTATATATATATATATATATATATATATATAGAGAGAGAGAGAGAGAGAGAGAGAGAGAGAGAGAGATTACTCAATTCATTCGGTTAACAAGTTACTTAATTCATGTAGCCTTTACGTTCATGTGGTTTGCTAAAAGGATTAACATTCTTAACTCGATGTGTTGGCAGTAGTCATTTTGCTGACATTTTTTTTATTCTGCTTAAGTGGACATGATTTCGTCCACATTATTTATCCGCTCACCGCTTACCATTTCACATAGAAGTCTTAATCAAAATTCATTTTTCCTTAAAGGTTACCTCCTTTACTTGTTTTCTTCTTTATGATTAAAGAACATAATAGTGCTAATATAATCACTATGGTGATTAAAGAGCACTATGTGAAATAATATATTATTCTTAAAATCACCAAGTCTTGCAACAATATTTCTCAATACATTACCTTGGTGTAGTTATCTCGACGTGGTATTTATAAGCAACAGTTCTAATAAATCATTTAACTCAACTCCACTTGTATCCATAGGGTCGTGATTGAGTGATTTATTCTATGTCAATAGGTGTGAATACTACTTCTGCTAATGTGCCATTAACATTCTCCTTTCTTGATTTTAAATTTGGTTAAACTAGGTGCCATATCACTACAACAAAATAAGCAATTTGTGCCATATTTAGTGCCAAATTTTAGTGCATTTTTTTCCCAATTGAAATGAGAAGCTTGGCGCTAAATCTGACTCTATTGTACAATTTTTAAAGTGTCCTTTTTGTGCCATATTTTTCATCCCTTTTTCCACCAAATTTTGCATCCTTTTTTGCATCAGATTATGCACCCAGTTTTGTGCCATGTTTTGCGTCTAATTTTGCACCACTTTTTGCATCATGTTTTATGACAAATTTTCCTTCCAATGTTGCACCAGGATTTGCATTTAATTTGATGACAAGTTTTGCTTCTAGTTTTGCACCATTTTTTACATCAAATTTAACACCATATTTTAGTGGATTTTTTTTACAATTGGGATGAGCAACCTGTCACTAAATATGATTTTATCGTACGTTTTCTAAAGCGTCATTTTTTGTGCCTAATTTTTCATCATTTTTCACTCTAGATTTTGCATCCCTTTTTACACTAGATTATACATCGCTTTTTGTGTCAAATTTTGCACCAAGATTTGCATCTGATTTTATAACAAGTTTTGCTTCTAGTTTTGTGCCATATTTTGCATCTTGTTTTCATCACTTTTAGCTTCCTATTTTGTGTCATTATTTGCTTACATTTTTGCACCATCATTTGCAACAGGTTTACACCGTCTTTTGCATCCAATTTAGCATATTTTTTTACATTCATTTTGTGTCGGTATTAGCATCTAGCATCTAGTCTTATGTCAGGGGTTGCATCTTGTCTTACACTAGTTTTTGCTTATAATTTTGTACTTATTAATGCATCTAGTTTTGTACCATCTTTGGTGCCTATATTTGCACTATATGTAGAATATGATTTAGCACCAAATTTTTCATCCATTTTTGTGTCCATTTTTGCATTTTTTTTGGACCATTTTTTACATCCACTTTTACATTTGATTTCTCTCCCTTTTTCTCATCCCATTTTGAATCATTTGCTTCATCCAATTTTGCATAATTTTCAACACCATTTCTTATATCCATTTTTTTTTTCTAAATAAGACTATACTATTATTCACATTAAAAGAGTAAAATTACAACATAGTGAGCATAATGAGCCAATTGGCCTGAAAGGAAGGCCGCTTGAAACAGCAAGTGTCCATAACACCGATATTGGAAAGGACTTTGTTTTGCAGTCCCGCGTAGGGTATCCAGAGGAACAAAAACAACAAAAAAAAACATAGCAGAAACAAAAGATTGACCTCGACACAATAGCAGAAACTAAGATCGACACATTTGATGAAAAAGCCCTCTCAACAGGGCCACAAAACCTGTTAAGAAGCTGCAAATCTTGATTAAACATCCGGTATCTCCTCCACGATCTTGCACCACCCCCCGTCAGCCAGGACCTGAGCTTGGGTCGCCTCATTTTCGTGCGTGACCGGAGGAACAAGCACCATTGTAGTGTCATTGACAATGCTGGCCGGCGAATCCATCTCTCGCGGTGAGCCTGCAATTGGCATCGGAGCACTAGGATCGCCCTCTTCATGGGCTTCCTCTAGAAGGAGGACTGAAACATGTGCAGTGATCCGTGGGCGATTAAGGGAACAGTTGAAGGTGAAGATTGCTAAGCCGAAGGAGGGCAAAGACGAGGAGCCAGGGGAGTTGGGTTCAAGAAATTGGCTAGGCCTCAGAATGCTCCCTCTTCCGCTATAAGAGCGAGGGTCCTGACTCGAGGCGGCATCACCGGAGGAAGGGCGAGAAGGAGTGCCCCACGCGGTGCGTCTGCGGCTGAGCATCCTTTGGCGGAGCCGAGGCATGACAACACCGTGAATATTTATAGAACAAACCACAGGAGAGGTGTAACGCAGACCAAACACATAGGCCTGCGGACGGGTGCCCAAAGCCACAGCGGGGGACGGTGAAGTAGAGCCAGAGCCCAACCACCACGGAGACTTCGCGCTAGCAGCACCTACAACCATCCAACACAGAACAAGAAACAACAGAGTGTAACCATGGCAGAACCTGGTTAATAAACATTTCCCCTGCCTCAAGACCCTCCCGCCATAACTATGGCATTCATGGGAGCCGATAGCCGATGACAGTCAGCTCGTGCGAGGAGGGACGAAAAATTAATGTTAACCTCAAACATTCCCTTACACCCTGTTAATCCCACCTGCGGATGATCCTCCCTCCACATGGCTTTCGGTCCTCTGTACAAGGCCGGTAGGTGGCGTTTCGGCTTCGCCCACTCTAGTCCCATCACAATGAATGCAACGCTAAACACTCGCATCCGGGGTTCTTACATCCAATTTCACATCCTTTTGAGCATCCAAATTTGCATCCCATTTTATGTCTAATGTTACATTCAATTTTGAGCCATTTTTTACATCCACTTTTTCATTTGTTTTTGCATCACTCTTTGCATCCAAAATTGCATCTCAATTTTTATCCATTACATATGAATATTAGGGCACAATGGAATCGAACCACCAACCACCTGCTTGTAAAGCAAGTGCTCTTCCATTAAGCTAGCACCCTTCACAGAATTAGACCTTGAAACTTTATAAATTCTAAATTCTAAAAATCTAATTAAATTATAAAACTTTGTAAAGTATTGTAGGTTTCATTGGCTCAGTTGGCAGAAACAATTGTCTAATAGATGCAAAACATAATTGTTTTAGAACATGGAAAAAACTTTCACATGGTTAATACGCTCGACCACCTAAAAAGTAGCATCAAAGTCGATTGTTTAAACTTGAGACTAACCAAATTATAAATCCAAAGTCCCCATGTTCTATGGATCCTCTAATACAATTGGAGATGAAAGAAATCATTGAAGAACTTAAAATTGTATATAGATGTAGTAAAAAATCGACAAAAATAGGCATTATAAATGCTATGATGATTAAAAATCAAAATCATGTAGAGTAGGAAATTCAGAAAAGAGATTGAACATGATGGAGCCAACACAAAATCCATTTCACAATTCTCATATGGAATCCATGAATATGCATACCTCTAGAATGTAATTCTTCTTAATCCCTCAAAAATTAATATAGAACTTAAATGATATATATAGAAGCAACTAAGACACCAAAGGACCTTCAAGAACTAAGACACAAGGGATGATGAAAGCACAAGCCTAGAGAGTATTCCCAACAACCCATTTCCCTTGAAGACAATGATAATTAGCACAAGGTCACTCTAGACCACCTCTATCTTTGAAGCTATGGTTTCTTTTTTTCTCTCACTGGTATTAATATAGTGGATAGGGGCCAAGTTATCTCCATTAATGATTTGTCTTGTTTAATTGGAACATAAACATTTTCAATTTTAAACATGATATTTCTCAAGCTTCTAGACTTAAGAAAACATTACCGGGAAGTAGCGTGAAGGTTTCTTGATTGAGTTCTCATAAAGCATGAAAACATTTTATGTGCATATGAATAGGTGACCTACCTCTTACAAATAAAAGACAGAATTCTTTGATAACATCGTAATGTAGTCCTATTGTTTATGATGATAAAAGATGATAGATGGGATCAAACCAGAAGTATTTTGAATTTGAAAATGCCAATAAACCCTTCTAAGAATTGAATCAGAAATAATTTTGAGAAAACAAATTACTAGAGCACACACACACATATATCCACAGACATTTTTAAAAGTCTAGATTAGAATAATCAGTGACAATTTTTAAAATAGAAAATCAACTACTTTAGCAAAAGGAAAATGAACAAAACATTTATCAAAGTTCGCTTGACTTTGTTTGATATATTTATTTGATGGCATTCTGCTCAAAGAAACAAGTATAAAAAACATAATATATGGTAATTTAGCAATCAATAAGAACGCATTATGCTTATTTGTTTGAAAGGATTCGTTTGAGGAGATCTTAGTGTCTGCCACATTATATTTGTAATGCTAACAACCTTATAATTCCAATAATGTTTGCAATTATATGAAGGACTGCAAAACTTCTTGTGTTTTTCTTCAAAACTTTTAGTGACAATGAAATTCCATTTAAAATTATTTTCTTACATCCTTGAACTTTTCCATCAATGGAATAAGTATTAAATTTTCAAGACTACTTTAAGGGTTTGGGAGAACATATTTTTGGTTGAGTGAGGTAGAAAAATGCTATGAGGATAAGGTGCCTCTCGAGCCATTTAGTTAAAGGTTGTGGAATGGAGGATGGAAAGATGTGATCTAAGCCACAATCAATATTTGGGAAAATAAGCAAAAAAGAGTGTGAAGTAAAGGAGTGTGAAATTCCTTCTAGTTTGGTTATCATTATTATGAATTTGTTTTTGGTTAAACAAGTTGTTATCAAGTCTTTGCAGGAAATAAAAAACACAACCAACTCTAACAAGGATCACTTTAATGTGATGAGGTCAAGAAGTTCAAGTGCAAGTGAAATCCATCCTGAAGGAGAACATATATATATGAAAGTCAAATTGATGATCCATATCATGCGGCATGGGCCTACATCGAAACCTTTGGTGACTTATTTTCTAATTTTAAAAAAAATGTGGGAGCTATGATCATTGGAAAGGCCAACTTTGCAATACTCAATTTCACCATTTATTATGTTCTTGCACAAGCATTACTGAATATGCAATCACAATTAATGGTTAATAGAACCAACCCAAGGCAAGCTGGCAAGTCATCCTCTGATGTCATTGATAATAAAGAAGATAAATAAGTTTGAATTCGCTAGATTGACTTCATTGAACTACTAAATTCATAAATTCATTCAAAGATGAAACTTCAATATACATTCATTAATTCATGCATGTTTAATTGAAATGAGGCCCATTATACTAAAATACAACACAGATGGGTTCCAAAAGAAGAAATTCCAAAACCATCCAAGAGAAATTGAAAGATACATACCTCTCTGTCTTTAGTTGTGATGATGAGTGGAGTAAATCCATTACCTGAACTCCCTGTGATAGACGCAATTATAAGTAATAGAGTAACAATGATCCATCATCAAGGAATTACCTTGAGAAGAATTCATAGATTAATAGGTTATTTTTAAATCATCCAAATGAATAAAATTAGTTCGTACTTTCATCATTCTACTTACAGTAGGTTTCCCACCAGTCCTTGACGTGGGGGGCTGCTTTGAGAAGTGCAAAGGTGATATTTTCCCAGCTAGAAAAATCATGAATGGAAAAATATCCTTCTAGCTGATTTAACCATTTATCTACAGCGTCTGCATCTATATGACCCTCAAATATGGGAATGTCAAAGTTAACTTCTACCTTAAAGGGTGTGGCACTTCAAAAGTAGCTGTCGAAAGTAGATGCGCCGCCCTAGGTAGCCGCTAAAGGATTTGGGAAAAGTTTTCCATCATCTCCTTCCTTTGTCACTCGAGGGCTTCCTCGAGCAATATTTTGATAGGATCCCCTACCCCCTTGTCTTTCTTTTCATCTGCCATGGGAGGCCGTCAAGATTTTCGAGGCTGGTCTTGCAAAGGTTGGACCAGTTCAAGCCCTAACTCCTTATATCCCGCCCTCATTGGGGACATGCAAAGAAAAACAGAGAAAGAGGAGACCCCTTTGATACCACTGATCTAGATTTAAACAGGAATGCAAAAAATTGCAGATATAACCATAAATACAAAGATGTAGTAGAAATAACACTTCATTTCATTAATATCAAATACTGAAATATGCTTACAAACAGAATGGAAATAAGACTAGCTCAGGCGATGGTAGCTTATCTCTAAGAAGATATCTAGCGGCTACATGCCTCTAAACTATGTTACAATGAGGCTCAAGTGCCTCTTTATTATTGAACAATAAGAGAAAACCATAAACAACCAAAACCCTAACCCGAGGAGATGTAACACGAAGTGTTTATGGGCCCCGTTGGGGTGAGTTGGACAGCCAACTTTGTTGGAAATAATACAGAGGGGGAGGTGTCAATCAGTATTAGTCAAGTCAATAATCTTTTTCTTTTCATACTCAATATCATATACGCTACTTCAATGAAGGTAACTCGTGTGTGCACGCAACTGTGTTTAAGGAAACAAGTGAATATCCAACAAACTAATGATTCAGTTAATTAATCATATGTTGATCTTTAATGTGAGCATCAGTACTTTTAACATTAAACAATAATCATGTGTAGTTCATAACAGAAAGAACCTTCACACATAAGCAACACACATGAACACCAAGATGTAAGGTGGAAACCCAATGTGGGTAAAAACCACCTGTTGCTGTCGTCTCTGTCTTCTTTTAATAATAAGAAAATCTATTTACAACATTGTACTGGTGCAGACTCATACTAATACGCAAGCTTCTACCTACAGAAAGCTACAACCTTCTCTCATTTCCAACTTCTACTGGAAGGGAGCTACAACCCCCTATCTCTTGTACTAGCCAATATTTTTACTATCACATAGGTGCCGACCTACAGAAGGCTACAATCTTCTCTCTTCATCTAGGTACCACGTTTCATAAATTTTCAAACAACACAATAATCTGAAGGCCACGTTTCATCCAATTTTCATACTGGACCCATCAACAACATTGAAGCTCAAAATCAATTACTACTGCAATACATCCATCAACTATATCTGCATCAATAAATCATTGAAACTCAATCTGAATCAACCAAACTCAATCAATCACTGACAACCTTTGAACCTCTGACACAATTGAATCAATCATTCATTCATACTTTAACCAATCAACTGCAATAGATAGATCAATGTAACCAATTCACAGATCTGAGTTACACTATCATTCAGAATCAATTATAATCTTAAAACCATGCTTCAGAGTGTATACACTATTTGGTAAAAGCCAACTTGCGTGTATACACAACTTCCTTGAAGCAAACCAACGTGTAGATTTGCAAACACTTTGTTGCACTTTTAGACTTCAGACATAGAGGATAAAACATGTGTTAGTGATCAGATCTAGCCCATCCATTATCAGATCACATAATGATAAATCATTATGATTCTGATCCATCATTAGATTTCATACATCAACATTGAAGCTAATCACAATCCACCAATCTGAATATGCAGAATACTGTTACCAGAAAGCAGTCACCAAAACACAATGTAAAACCCAGAACTCTGCATCAACAACTAGAACCAATTGTAACTTCAAAAATCATGGTTCACAAGGTATACGCTACTTCGATGTGTCGAACCTACATGTATACACACTTTTACCAAGTTCAACCAGTGTATACATCTGTAAATATAATTTTGCAACTATTCTAGACTTTAGTTATAACCAGATCACAATATTTACAGATCAACACATGCGTCAATATATAGATCTAGAATAAACATGATAAAACCATATAAAGGTTATTCACTCCAAGCCTTAAGATTCTGATCCATCATTAGATCTTTTCCTCCATCAACCGCTAAGGTTCATCCTTGGTTCAGATCTAGCTATGCCCAATAACCTGTATTCTTGATCTTGCTCTTCATAAGATATTCAATGCTTGATTGACTTTGCCTAATGATCTTCTCCTCCTTTTATAGTCTTAGGCCTTACTCAATACCATGGACCAAAACCACTTAGAACTAATACCTTGGACCAAATACTTGGGGTCAACACTTTGGACAAGATACCTTGGACCAATACCATGGATCACAATACCATGGACAAAATACCATGGATCAAAACTATGTTTTTCAACATGTACGCGCCTTTCTTTATGTGAAAGTGCATGTGTACGCTATACGTTCCTTTTGGTCTGCGAACATGTGTGTACACGCGTCTTGGTCAATAGGAACCATCATATACCCTTCTTTCTTCATTCTGTGTAGCCTAAACTGTAATTCATCACATCTATAAACGCTATTGTTATGCATTCTATCACATCTGATATGTCCTCTGTAGATTCATCTAGTTATCATATGCAAGATAGTTGTTCTGCTACAAGTGGGTTGCCATCAACTACAACACATGCATCACAATGCCAGCAAAATGAAGAGACACAACCTACAACAAATCCACTGTAATATCCTCTGTTTTCTCTCACAGTCTCACCTCTCTGTTTCTCGCTCACAGAATACACATCTATATCTCAGCCTCAAATACAATACCTGCATACAAAGAGAGGGGTTTCCTTCTAGGGCAAAAAACCCTAAACTAAACATAAGTTCTACCGTCAGATCATCTGCCTAATGAACGACCCAGATTGACTAGAAATTACTATACTTTTATAAGGCAATTTTACATTTGTTTTTAGCTTCGGGGGCGCTGCCCTCGAGCCCCCGCCAAGGGACCGTTGGCCCCCCGGACCCCCGCGGGGGGGACAAGTCCCCCCCGCACCCCCCCGCATGGAGGGGTGTACAAACTTCCTGGGGTATACATCCGGCTGAAACAAAGACCTCTGAACAATCATGCTCCACACACAACAATCTCCCACTTGGAGAATGATTGTAGAAACTCCACCACTGCTTCATTTGCTGGAAAATGACTCCTCTTTGGACCTGGCTATTTCTCATCTTCATCGTCATCCTTGAAGACCAATTGAAACTGAGCATATTCCCAGTTTCTCCCTAGTTACAACTTTTGTTAGCATATCTGCAGGATTCTGGCTAGTGTGTATCTTTTCCAGCTTCAACTCTCCATCTTCCAACACTCATCGTATGAAATGGTACTTGAGCTGTATGTGTTTAGTCATGGAATGAAATGTTGAGTTCTTTGCAAGATGAATGGCACTTTGGCTATCACTGTATAACGTGCCCTTATCATGCTCCTTACCCAATTCACCCATAAACCTTTGTAACCAAATCATTTCTTTACTAGCCTCTGTAGTAGCAACATACTCTGCTTCTGTTGTTGAAAATGCAACAACACTTTGGATTTTTGAAACCCAACTGACAGCTGTTCCTCCAACAGTAAATACATATCCTGTAGTGCTCCTCCTATTATCTCTGTCACCTGCCATATCTGCATCAACGTATCCCTGTAGAGAAATGTTTGCACCACCAAATCATAATGCTTGATTTGTGGTACCTTTCAAATATCTGAGAATCCATTTCACTGCCATCCAATGTTCCTTTCTTGGATTGTTCATGTACCTGCTTACAACTCCCACTGCATGTGCAATATCAGGCCTTGTGCAGACCATTGCATACATTAAGCTTCCAACTGCTGATGCATATGGAACTTTAGACATATAATCCATGTCTTCTTAGGTCTTTGGGCGCATTTCCTTGCTAAGTTTGAAATGGCTAGCAAAAGGTGTACCAACTGGTTTTGCATTGCGCATGTTAAATCTTTTCAACACCTTTTGTATGTACTCATTCTGAGACAATGTTAATTTACGATTTTTCCTGTTCCTGTCTCTAGTTATTCTCATACCAAGGATTTGTTTTGCAGCTCCCAAATCCTTCATTGCAAACGAATTTTCCAATTTTCTTTTGAGCACATTTATTTCCTGCATGTTAGATCCTGCAACAAGCATGTCATCTACATACAATAACAATATAATATAACTTCCATCATTTTGCTTTTTCAAATAAACACAATGATCAGAGTGACATCTACTATAACCTTGTTCAAACATAAGCTTGTCAAATTTTAGATACCACTGCCTTGGAGCCTGTTTTAAGCCATACAAGCTCTTCTTCAACCTGCACACTAGTTTCTCCTTCCCTTTCACCTCATATCCTTGTGGTTGCTGCATATATATCTCTTCCTCCAAATCCCCATGGAGAAAGGCTGTATTTACATCTAACTGCCAAGATGCAAATCTTCAGCTGCTACAAGACTTAAAATAGTTTTGATTGAAGTCATTTTAAGAACAGGAGAAAATATTTCATCAAAATCAATACCTTTCTTCTATGCAAACCCCTTCACCACAAGTCTAGCTTTATACCTCTGTTTTCCTCCATCTTCTTCCTTCAGCCTGTAAACCCATTTATTCTTCAATGTATTTTTTCCTACAGGCAACCTGACTAAGTCCCAAGTCTGGTTATGCATTAAGGAGTCCATCTCTTCTTCCATGGCTACCTCCCACTTCTTCCTGCTTTCAACCTGCATTGCTTCTTCATAACATTCGGGTTCACCGGAATCAGTCAACAATAAATAATATAATGAAGGAGAGTATCGTTGAGGGGGTCTACTTATCCTGGTAGATCTTCTAACACCACTTTCAGGTGTTTGGGGTGCCTGTTGCTATTGTGGTGGTTGTTGTTGTTGATTATTGTTATTTTCAGGCACCTTTGCCTTTTCACTGATTTCATCAAGAACTGCGTATTCCTTGTTTTCTTTTTCCTGTTTCTTTTCCTGCAACTGATTCTTATACAAGACCTTTTCATTGAATATTACATCTCTACTCCTAATGATTTTGTGATTTTCGTAATCATATAAGCGATAACCAAAATCATTAACACCATATCCAATAAAGGTACATTTCTTTGACTTTGCCTCAAGCTTTGTTCTATTTTCTTTATCAATATGGACAAAGGCCTCACAACCAAAAGACTTTAAAAAAGAGTAGTTCACCTTTTTACCTGCCCATGCTTCCTCTGGAACACCACCATCCAAGGAACTTGAAGGCCCTCTGTTTATTAGATAAACAGCAGTATCTACAGCATCTGCCCAAAACTGTAAAGGCAATCCTGCATGCAATCTCATGCACCTTGCACGCTCCATGATTGTTCTGTTCATCCTTTTTGACACACCATTTTCTTGTGGTGTTCTTGGAACTGTCTTCTCTCTGCGAATTCCATGCTCTGAACAATACCTATCAAACTCTTTGTTGCAATATTCACCTCCATTGTCTGATCTAAGACACTTCAATTTCTTTCCTGTCTCAATCTCAACCAAAGCTTTCCATTTCTTGAAAGTATCAAATACATCAGATTTATTCTTAATACAATAAATCCAAGTTTTTCTAGTTGCATCATCAATAAAAGTAACATAATAACGACAGCCACCGAGAAATGATACCTGAGCAGGTCCCCATACATTTGTATGCACAAGCTCTAATTTTTCGCTCTTCTTTTCTTTCCCAACTCTGAGAAATCTGACTCTCTTCTGTTTTCCATAAATGCAATTCTCACAGAAGTCCAAATCAACATTCTTCAAACCCGGCAACAAATTCCTTGAGTGAAGAATCTTCATCCCCTTTTCACTCATGTGTCCGAGCCTATGATGCCATAATGCTGCATCTGCTCCTTTGGAAGTTAAAGCATTAATAGAGTTAGAAATACCATTGCATAAATACAATGTACCAACCTTTTCGCCTTTTGCTATTACCAGGGCTCCTTTGGTGACCTTCCAAGCTTTATCTATGAAAGTTGTCACACAACCTTCACCGCCTAACTACCCTATTGAAATCAGATTTTTCTTTAGATCTGGAACATGCCTTACCTCCTTTAATAGCCATTGGTTTCCATTCTGTTGTTTTACAAGAACCTTACCCATTCCAACGATTTTAGAGGGTTTATCATCACCCAGATGGACTTGTCCAAAATCTCCTTGAACATAGTCATGAAAGTATTTCTTATCAGGTGTGGCATGGAATGAAGCCCCTGAATCTACCACCCAGGAATCAGTAATATTTTCGAAAGAAATAATCAAAGCATATTGTAACACCTCACCTGTCACATTTGCTTCATGATTGTTTTCTTGCTGTGCATCTCCTTCTTTTCCCTTCCGAGATCTGCAGTCTTTCTTTAGGTGTCCTTTCTTTCCACATTTCCAGCACACTATCCCCGATCTGGACTTGGATCTGCCTTTCCTTGATTTACTGCGATATCCTGAGCTCTTTCCTCTTTCCATTTTTCTTCCTCTAGACTTTGCACTCAAAGCATTTCCCGATGTCTCACCGGAGCTTTTCCGTCGCATTTCCTCGCTAAGGATAGCATCGACAACATCATCAAACTTTAAAGTAATGGATCCAGAATCGTAGTTACTAATGGCCATTACCAAACCATTCCAACTTTCTGGTAATGAGCACAAGAATAACAAAGCTCTAACTTCATCATCAAAGTTTACCCCTACAGAACTTAACTGACTTGTAACTATATTAAAATCATTTAAATGGTTTGCAATAGATCCACCTTCCGACATATTCATATTAAATAACCGTTTCATAAGAAATACCTTGTTTGAGGCCGAGGGTTTTTCATATAGTTTCGACAACGTCTGCATCAAACCCTCTATTGTGGTTTCCTTCGAAATGTTGAAGGTGACTGACGCAGCAAGGCACAACCGTATTGTTCCAAGTGCCTTTCTATTGAGAAGATTCCATTCTTCATCTTTCATACCCGTCGGCATCTTTGTTTTTCCGCCCAATGGTAGGTATAGATCTTTCTGATACAGATAATCTTCCATCTGCATCTTCCACAGCGAGAAGTTTTGGCCGTTAAATTTCTCGACCCTAAACTTACCATCTTCTGCCATTGCTTTCACTCGAACCAGGAACCCTTCTTTCCTGCGAGTTTATCAGCCAAATAGACCTTCGGCTCCGATACCAGTTGTTAAGAAATTTATAGCATAAAATAAATAAATACTGAGAGGAATATATATAAGAAAATAACTAGCAACAACCATAAACACATAAACAAACATGTTTATCCAGGAAAACCCCAAATCTGGGGAAAAACCCAATCATAATGAAATTTCATTATCCTTGGCCCAAACCCTGGCCAATCCGGCCAAGTGAGCCTTCACTACTCACCTCCAGACCTTGCATTACAATGAAGTCCTTCCAGCCTTTTATAGGCTCCATTACAAATAATACCACGAGCAGAATACCATGGGTGCACAATACCATGTGCCCCAAAACCATCACTGTTTAACCTGGTCAACTTTGACTCTATCCCGAGACAAGTTTACCTAACATTCATCACATTTGTAAACGCTATTGTTATGCATTCTATCACATCTGATATGTCTTCTATAGATTCATCTAGTTACCATATACAAGATAGTTGTTCTGCTACAAGTGGGTTGCCATCAACTACAACACATGCATCATAATTCCAACAATCTCCCCCTTTGGACTTGATGGCAACCATGTTGGTGTTGATTACTGCAAGCTGTAGAAACTGTTAGAGATAACAAGCAACACCAAAATACTCTCCCCCTTTGACATGAAGGGCAAAGGGTAGACCAAGAGATTCTCCCCCTTTGATATCAAGGGCAAGGGACTGAATATAATCATTGATCATGCTCCCCCTAAGCACATGATGAATTCTCTAATCAAACTCCCCCTTTGTTCATGCTAAGATATATTGTATCATCCATGCTCCCCCTGAGCACATGCAGAGTCTGCAAATATTTTCAAGAAGAAAACATGACTCTATAACTCAATTATGTGAGGATGACCTTCCTATCACCAATGACTCATACATACATCCATCTCCCAACCAAGTGGGGATATACTGAATTTGACTCAACCACCCAACCAAGTGGGGATATACATGACTGGAATATATCAATTATTACATCATCCTTCCCATGCATAGTGGGGTTACAAATTACATCAGGGACTCATCAGAAGACTACAACAGACAAAGATAAATTATTACATCATGGGTCTTTATATGTCTTTTACATTGAATGACAAAAAAAAATCTAAGCAAGACCATGATAGTCATCAACAACTATCATACACAATGTATGATCCATTCCACAAGGCTCTGTCAACAGCAACCTGTATATGTCTATTAGTGTAGATATCATCAACCTGTGACAAGGTATGTCTACATATAGATATCAACTCATCCTCTTGATCTTGAGCATTATCATAACCTTCCATGAATCAACTCTATCATCATATAGGTAAGAAATCATCATCATCATGTCTTCAAATAGCTATGTCTTCATGTGACCTGCAATAACACCATTATCTTGGCCAACCAACAATGCACCTTTGAGTAATCATCCATGTATCCAGCATTCTGTATATAGCATTATGTATCTAGCAAACCATGAGAGAGACAATAACTAAAGGAATCATGCATCATAACTGCACCATATGATCTTTATGACAACAACAGTATAAAGAATATGAGTGGTGTACTTAAGATTTGTATTTCTCTTTGTCCTTATGAAAATCATCATGTAAGCAACATAAGTGTACTATATGCATCATCAAAGAATCATCCATACATCTGAACTAAGAATCATATGAGATTTTTTCATGGGAAACTCATAACCATATCATAGCAAGATGTATCATTTAGCCATATAAGCATCATCATCATTGATTAGGTACCAAAGACTTCTAAACATAATGCCAACAATGCTTTATTAGAAGCATAGCATGTTCTCCCCCTGAACCTGTTCCATCTATTCACTGTCAAATCTGATCATGCACATATCAGCAAGAAGTATCAAGGCATCATCAACAATCAGATATACATCAAGTTAACTTGTGAGGATCAAAAACAACATCTTATGAGTATCAATATATTTCCACACATTATCAGTGGATTGTAACCATCATCAAATAGAGAAATAATTGTCTGAACCATATCAGATCCTTTTTCCTGAGCCTGTCCCACTTCTTTTCTTCAAACTAACGTATACGTGACTATGTAGTGTCTAACTCGCGTATATACATGACTTATCTTCATGAAAATTGCATATAAGATTTAGAACACTGAAGTTTCACACTTTCAGCTCCCTCTGAGTCTGTCATGTCTGTACATTGTGTTGTGCCACATCTTTCTGACTGTACTTCCTTCTTCTTCCATATCTTTGAGTGTGATGATGTTTTCTCCTTTCGGTATGGTGCCCGTACTTTGTTCCTGCATTCCTTCCCTATGTGTCCAAGCTTGTTACATGCATAAAATCTCATATGTTTCATATTCCTTCTATAGTAGTCAATGGCTTTGTGACCAAACATATTGCAAGCAAAACAATATCCCTTAAAGTACCTAGAACGTGATGATATTTCTATGTGATGGTCTTGAACCATTATACTTCTGCATCTGGCTGCAACATGTCCAAAATTATGACATACATAACATTCAACATTATTCATTTAAGGAAATAACTGACTATCACTTCCATAGTTAGGAGTAAAAGAATTTCTTTGAAGAATTTCTTTCCTTGGTCGTTAATGGGATTGACCTCTCATCTCCTTGTTGAGCATTTCAAATTTTGCATTTGAGTTCCTTGTCTTACTTTGTGAACTAGATTCACCTTCAACAACTTTATGAAAGCCAAGACTAGTTTTGATGGCAAGATACCTTTGACTAGTAAGAATATCATCCAAGATCTTAGTACTATCTTGAAATCGTAAGAACTTATCCTTTTCTTCTAATTTATCTTTTAGAATATTTACCTCAACCTGATGTTGCTCTTCCTTCTCAAGATATTGCTTCTTCATGATTCCTTCTACTTTTATTCCTTCTTCCATCTGATGCCTTAATTCATGAACTTTGTTTTCTTGCTTTTCAAGAGCTTGGAGTAGTTCTTTATTTTTCTTATTTCATTCTTCAAGATCTTCTTTTAGTGAGAGGATATTAGCTTCAAGACTTTCATAGTAACTGGATCTATCACTGAGTTTCTTGATTGTCATGCTCCTTTCATTTACTTCATTTCTTAATGATGTCACTTCATCCTGTAGCTTTTGACATTGATCTTCCTTTTTCTTGAATAGCTTCCTTACTTTGTTTCCTTCCTCTAGTTGAGCTTTTAGTTTGGTAGCTTCTTCTTTGAAGGCACATTCCCTTTTGTCCAATAGATCTTGTTGATCTCTAATTTTGTCTGTAAGCCTTTTAAATTATGCCTCTATTTGATATCTTTCTTCCTCACCCATAAGAACAAATTCAGTTGTTTCGCTATCACTTTCATCATCTTCAAATAGATGGAGAAATGTATCACCAGACGATAACAAATTCATACCTGATAGTTCTTTTGCTTGTTCATCTTCATTCTGAGGTGATTCTGAATCTGAAGAGTTGCTTCCACATATTCCCCAATCGATTCTCCCACTGTCATAGTTCCTTTGAGATGTCTTTTTCTTCTAAGATGCTTTCTTCTTTATCTTCTTTCCCATTGTTCTACGGATCTCCTTCAAGCGATCACGCTTCTACCAAAGGACCTGTGCTGATACCAATTGTTGGGAATAATACTGAGAGGGATGGGGGGGGGGGGGGGGGTGTGGTGAATCAGTATTAGTCAAGTCAATAATATTTTTCTTTTCATACTCAATTTCATATACGCTACTTCAATGAAGGTAACATGTGTGTGCATGCAACTGTGTTTAAGGAAACAAGTGTATATCCAGCAAACTAATGATTCAGTTAATTAATCATATGTTGATCTTTAATCTGAGCATCAGTACTTTAAACATTAAACAGTAATCATGTGTAGTTAATAACAGAATGAACCTTCACACACGAACACCAAGATGTAAGGTGGAAACCTAATGTGGGTAAAAACCACCTGCTGCTGTCTTCTCTGTCTTCTTTTAATAATATGAAAATCTGTTTACTGCATTGTATTGGTGCAGACTCATACCAGTACAAAGGCTTCTACCTGCAAAAGGCTACAACCTTCTCTCATTTTCCAGCTTCTGCTGGAAGGGAGCTACAACCCCCTAGCTTTTGTACTAGCCGATATGTTTACTAGCACGTAGGCACCGACCTACAGAAGGCTACAACCTTCTCTCTTCCTCTAGGTACCATGTTTCATAAATTTTCAAACAACACAATAATCTGAAGGCCACGTTTCTTCCAATTTTCATATTGGACCCATCAACAACAATGAAGCTCAAAATAAATTACTACTGCAATACACACATCAACTATATCTGCATCAATCAATCATTGAAACTCAATCTGAATCAACCAAACTCAATCAATCACTAACAACCTCTGAACCTCTGAGACAACTGAATCAATCATTCATTCATACTTTAACCAATCAACTGCAATAGATAGATCACTGTAACCAGTTCACAGATCTGAGTTACATTATCATTCAGAATCAGTTGTAATCTTAAAACCATGCTTCAGAGTGTATACGCTATTTGGTAAAAGCCAACCTATGTGTATACACAGCTTCCCTGAAGCAAACCAGCGTGTAGATCTGCAAACACTTTGTTGCACTTTCATACTTCAGACATAATCAGACATAGAGGATAAAACGTGAGTTAGTGATCAGATCTATCCCATCCATTATTAGTTCACATAATGATAAATCATTATGATCCCCGATCCATCATTAGATTTCATTCATCAACACTGAAGCTAATCACAATACACCAATCTAAATATGCATAATACTGTTACCAGAAAACAGTCACCAGAACATAAAACCCAGAACTCTGCATCAACAACCAGAACCAATTGTAACTTCAAAAATCATGGTTCACAAGGTATACGCTACTTCGATGTGTCGAACCTGCGTGTATACGCGCTTTTACCAAGTTCAACCAGCGTATACATCTGTAAATATAACTTTGCAACTATTCCAAACTTTAGTTATAACCAGATCATAATATTTACAAATCAACACATGCATCAGTATATAGATCTAGAATAAACATGATCAATCCATATAAAGATTATTCATTCCAAACCTTAAGATTCTGATCCATCATTAGATCTTTTCCTCCATCTACTGCTAAGGTTCACCCTTGGTTCAGATCCAGCTATGCCCAATAGCTTGTATTCTTGATCTTGCTCTTCATAACATATTTAATGCTTGAGTGACTTTGACTAATGATCTTCTCCTCCTTTTATAGTCTTATTCCTTACTCAATAGCATGGACCAAAACCACTTAGAACCAATACCTTAGACCAAATACCTGGGGTCAACACTTCAGACAAGATACCTTGGACCAATAACATGGACCAAACACCATGGACCAAAACTAAGTTTTTCAACATGTACGTGCCTTTCCTTCCGTGAAAGTGCATGTGTACACTATACATGCCTTTCGGTCTTTGAACCTACATGTACACACGACTTGGTCAATAGGAACCAACGTATACCCTTCTTTCTTCATTCTGTGTAGCCTGAATTGTAATTCATGACATCTGTAAACACTATTGTTATGCATTCTGTCACATCTGATATGTCTTTTGTAGATTCATCTAGTTACCATATGCAAGATAGTTGTTCTGCTACAAGTGGGTTGCCATCAAGTACAACACATGCATCATAATGCCAACAAAATTCACAGGGTCGCAACTTGGTCATATTATCTTTATTTGACGCGCGTGATAACCTGTTGGAAAGATCTCTCCAAGGACTATGACAGAAAAGAAAATTTTAAATAGAAAATCGTTAGCGATACATTGCCAAAAAAATGTCATTTAGGGCCTCAAAATGGCTTCAGAAGTTTAGGACCCGAAAAACTACTAAAAATAGTAAATTGTGCTACAATTAAGGAAACTGAAAAACTGAAATAAACAATGGTGGGGGTCCAAGTGGAATTGGCGGGTGGCTACCAATATCCACCTGGATATATATATATATATATATATATAGTTGTTTGCTATTTTGGATCGTATAAGTTGTTTTGTTGTAGGTTTTCCAATTTTTATTACAGATCTGAAGCGTAAGCATCCACTACTTTTTTGTCACCTAGTGACTTCAATGAAGTATTTTTGGTACAACTTCCAAGAATTTTCACACTAACAAATGGAGAATCCACTAGTGTAATAACAAAATTCTTGGGTGACTAAATTTTTAGTAAATTTCAAGGTTTTCTACAGCTATTTTTATCCTCTAAATTTAGATTTATATTATTATTTATTTTTTGTCAAATTTTCGAATTCTGGTGGTTTTTTGGTTCTTTCCACAGGTCCCGGGTACCATCCGAGCAAGAGATGGTAAAATATGTGCAAGATATGTTGATCAATAGTCCCGGGAGTAAAACATTCTTTTAAGCCTGAGATCTGCATTCCAAAGCGCACTTTTTGGCCCAAAACCTGTGTTTTCCATTGTTTCAGGTCAGTACCTACATTTTGAAATTTTCCCAGAATTTTTTTAGAATTTTCTAAGATTTGCGGGGAGTGTTCTATGTAGTTTGGGAAGGATTTTCTATCTTTGTTTCATTGTATCCTAGGCCTATATTCTCTTAGTTTTTCTCTTTGAGGAAGGAAAAATACTCCTAGGGTTTAGAGTACATCTCCACATTGTTAAGAAGAGATTGGTTGAGTGAGGAATCTAGGATTTTAACATTTTCAGCCACTGATTTTCAGAGCATGATCCATTACTTGACAACACTTTTGGATAGGTTTATTTCACCTTTTATCCCTTTATATTTTTGGTTTTTCCTTCCCCCCCCCCAGGATCCCCATGTGCATCCTAGGTTTTGGAGCTTCATACCTATCCTTTGCAACATTTGTCACCTCTTACTTCTGTTGTTTGTCTCCACCATTTACAGCAGATTAATGCCTCTAGATCTCAGTCCCTTTGACATTAGGTATTTTAGGCATTTTATGTGTTTTTTAGTAGCTTGTTTTCCCTCTATTTCTTATCTTCTTGATATCCTTTTTGGGTGGGGTTTTGTGTGCTTGATTGGTCGTTTATTTTTCTGTCATTTTTAACATTATTTACACTATTGCAACACTTTATTTTTAGCAGCACATGGAATCATAATACATGCTCAATTAACTCATCCACTTCTCACATTATTTTCACACACTCAAACCCTAAGCGAACGTGAGCTTGGTTAACACTACCAAGCCAAGACTTGAAACACTACACCTTAATAGTTCAACCTACATAGATTAAGCCCACTTGGGCACTAGGGCCAAACAATCTTTGTATTTTAGGTTTAGTATCGGTGGGATACGCTTCCAATAACACCCATCAATAACTTTCATTGAGACATGGAAGTTGACATATTAGGGAGCTTAAAAACCTTCACCATCCCACTGTACAAAACCAAAGTGCATGAGAAACCCAATTCATATGGGATTAGGTTAGGTCATTGTGCATGTTGAAATAAGGAATTACTGAGAGGGGGGTGAATTAGTATTTAAGAAACTCTTTTTTCTTTTTGTTACTATGCTTATAGTCCCTTCTTATGTTCTTTAACTTGTAAAAGCATTCATTCACAAAATAGTGAACCAATAATATTTCATACACACATATTCAAATAACGATCACATGAGCAGCACACATTTGACACAGTGTTTTTCACATGGAAACCCAGAGAGAAAAAGGCACCAATTTATTTTTTGTTTTATGATGTAAATTAAACACCCACTTAATTACATTTGTTTGTTTGTGAGCACCCACTCACAGGAGGCACCAACCCCCTTTGTTTAGCAAGCACAAACTTGCCAAGAGGCAAAAACCTCTTTAGTATGTAGGCACCAACCTCTTCAGTATGCATGCACCAACCTGCCCTTGCCACTATTCTACTATTTCATACAATTTTCAAATTGAAAACAGAGGAAGTCAATTATACAAGTAAAATACCTATAAATGGTTATTTGAGATTCAACTTCTACACTCTACTTTTTGTGCTCACTTGCAGTAGATCTCCTCTTGCTGCTCACATCGACACTTCCTCTAGGATTTGGCTTCACTCTCAAGGGCTATTCATTGATTTCTCTCCAACACTACCCTCATCATTATCCACATAACACACTCGCTACTCTTGTTTCACTATCAAACAAAGTCCTCT
Organism: Pinus tabuliformis; assembly: GCA_031772625.1. NCBI lineage: Eukaryota > Viridiplantae > Streptophyta > Pinopsida > Pinales > Pinaceae > Pinus > Pinus tabuliformis. The sequence continues at coordinate 903,088,103 of CM062804.1, forward strand.
CAAGTGCTTCAACCTCTCTATCACTGTGTGCTTCACTTATAGCTCAATACTCTCACGCATCTACTCAATTCCCCAATAGCTCAATGGAAGTTATGGGTTTCATTCCTGTGATGCACTAATCTCAATGTTGTCTCTGTCACCATACATGCCCCGAGCGTGTACTCTTGGCATGGCACTCCATTATTCTGTTGCATCACTCTTTACAAAAAAAATGGTTGCATTAAAACATAATAATGGGCTTCGTTTAGTTCACCATCTCACTGTGTGACTCTCCATGATGAGAATTTAATCTTAGTCCACCATCACACTCCACTGAGACTCCCCATGCCTACTCATGGCTCACAGAGCTTGACTTCACTTCCGCATGGCTTCTCTGTTTTCATTTATTTCTATAATACATGCACGGGATATTAGAGATGGCTTTCTTTCAACCTTGAGACAAGCCCGGCAATTCTTTGATAGTCACCATTACTCCTATTACCAACTCCTTTGTTTTGCATTCAATCCTACAGTTGCCAACCCATACACCTTTAACTCTTTGTATTACACTATCGGAGCCCAATATGTCCTATAATATTATAATAGCGCTATATCGAAGCTTTTCCTTATCAGAATTTATTCTTAAAAGACATTACAAAAACAACAAGTTCCAATGTCCTTGGCCCTTTTTATTTAGCCCCTTTTTCTTAGCTCCTTATCGCATGTCCACCATAGGACCAATGCCTATGACCATTGGTATAGCACTTAGGTGATAATTCCTTTAGCATCCTACTGGGGGCCTTTCTCCTAGTATTATTGCTTTGTGCCTTCAGTTTTCTTAGTTTCATCTTGACCATGCGCTAGCCACATATTGGAGCCCCTCTCATCGAATTTTTTTTAATAACCAACTATTATAAAGTTTTGATATTCTCAATCCTCCGATCACTAACTTCTGATATGATTTCATCACTTCCATGTGGAGACTCCTTAGAGGTGACATGTGTCACCTGGATATGGCTCATTAGACCACCCAATATGGTTGAATATGTCTGCCACGTGTCATGTTGTACTGCCATATCATGCTGACATCAACTGCCACTGTACCTTATCAGATCTAATTAGATGCCACCACGTGTCCTGCTAAAGGAGAGAGAAAAGGGCTCGCTCACCTTTTTTTTGTGATGAAATCCTTTGTTAATTATCTTTTGGCATTCCTGGTGGATTTTAATGCTATCGGCACTTCACCCATATTCCAACATTTAAAAGGTTCACCACTTGGAAAGTTTCGATATTGTGATCGTCGATATGCCTAACTACGAATTTGAAATGAATCGATATCACTGGACCTTCGATATGCGATCGTTGATGTTCTAATGTGCTGGTATGCCCAACCTTCTGATGTGTCGATGCTATGATATCTCAAGACCTACGATGTTTGGATGAGCCAATTTTCCTTACCTCTGATATGTGAACATCAATATGCCTACTTCTTTGAACCTCTAATATGTGATCTTTGATATCTCTGGACCCCTGATATGCGATCATCGATATTCTTTCTTTCCTAAGGCTTTAATTCTTCAAACTTCAACAGACCATAACTTTTGATCCAGTAGTCCATTTTTGGACTTCCACATATCGTTGGAAATCTTATTCAGAGAAATTTCCAATGGGGAGGGTATGATATAGGATTTTAGTCCTTTTTATGCTTGGAAGGTGACTACAAACTTCTCTGCCCGTTGACTCTTTAGCCAACTGAACATCAACTACCATGATGATCATTTAATGGCATCTTTAGTAAGTCTGCAACTACCATGGAGTTCCATCCAAACACCAAATCATCATGCTAACCCTTGTTTTACATCAATGCCAACACTTACACAACCACCTATACACCATCAAATGTCCAACAATCTCCCCCTTTAGCATTGATGGAAACACCATAAGCTCCCCCTCAGGCTTGGCACAGTCTACTTTGATGCCAATCTTCTCCCCCTTTGACATCAGTGGCAAATAATACTTCACAAGCACTCCCCCTGAACCATTGCAGTCTACTCTCCCATGAATTCCACATGCTGAGTAGTACCACCAACAACCAAAATTTAGTCATTTCGAGGGAGGAGTCACAACTCCTATCTACTTCCTAAGATAGTCAAATGGTTCCCTTTCCAGTGGCTTGGTAAAGATATCTGCCTGTTTATCTTTAGTGGGTACATATACAAGTTTAACAATGTTTCCTGCAACATATTCCCTTAAGAAATGATACTTGATAGAAATATGCTTAGTATTTTAATGCATGACTAGATTTTTAGAGATGTTGAGCACACTTGTGTTGCCACACATTATTGGAATTGGATCAAACAAATATACCTATATATCTTTCAAGTTTTTCTTCATCCATAGAATTTGCATACAACAAGTAGCAACAACAACATATTCTACTTCAGTAGTCAGCAGAGAGATAAATCCTTGTTTTTTAATGACCCACCACACCAAGCATTCACCAAGAAAGAAATATACACAAGAATTACTCTTCCTGTCATCAAGACTTCCATCCCAATCTACATATGTGTAGGCCTTCAAATTGAAATCCTCACTCTTAGCATACCATAGTCCATACTTTGTTGTACCTTGAAGAAATTTGAATATCCTCTTCACAACAAAAACATGGATTTTTCGTGGAAAAGCTTGAAATCTAGCCACAATCCCCACTGCTTGCATGATGTTTGGCCTTGAAGCTATCAAATATAGTAAGCTTCCTATCATTGACATGTATTTGGTATGATTTATCAATGATGTTCCATCTTCTTTCAACAATTTGCAGCCTATAGTCATGGGTGTGCTGATAGGTTTGCAATCTTCCATTCCAAATTTCTTTAGAGTTTCTTTGGGATATTTCGATTGGGATATAAACACTCCTTGTGGAGACTAAATAATTTGTAGACTCAAAAAGAAGGAAATGTCTCCAATCATGGACATTTCAAACTTTGTTTGCATACAATTTTCAAATTGATGCCACAATTGTTCCACATTGCTGCCAAATATTATATCATCCACATACACAAGAACTATCAGTAGATTTTCACCTTTATATTTTACATAAAAATTACTGTCAATTGTGCCTTTCTTAAACCCTTGTTGCTGAATATACATACCCAACCTTTCATACCAAGCTCTGGGGGGCTATTTCAAGCCATACAAGGCCTTCTTTAGTTTTCATAAGAGCTCTTCGTCGGAGGAGAGTAGAAATCCTTCTGGATGTTCAATGTAAACCTCCTCTTCTAAATCTCCATTAAGAAGGGTAGACTTCACATCCATATGATATATCTTGATATTCTTATGGATGGAAAAAGAGAGAAATATTATTATAGCTTCCATTCAAGCTATTGGTGCAAAGGTTTCTTCAAAATCTATCCCTTCTATTTGGGCATACCATTTGTAGACCAATCGAGCTTTGTTCCTGATTACTTGACCCTCTTCATTCAGTTTGTTCTTGAAAACCCAATTGGTTCCAATAACATTTTTCTCTTTCGACCTTGGAACAAGCTCCCACATGTCATTATTTTCAATTTGGTCTAGTTCTTCATTCATGGCTTTCACCCAGAACTTATCTTCACTTGCTTGACAGAGGTTCTTGGGTTCTATCTGTGATAGTAGAGACAAATTTGCATGACTTGTATTTCCCACAAGTTTCCTTCTAGTTTGGACACCCTGTCTTTGATCTCCAAGAATGTTACTCTCAGGATGTTCCTTCTATACATACCTGGAGGGTGTTTTTCACCTTGAAGATGTCCCTGCTTCCTCACCTTCGTTGTCTAAATTTGTTTCATCCAGATCGGTGAACCTCAAATATAAGATTTCTTCATCCTCTAAGTTCATTTTGCTTTTAGAGGATTCATGCTGTGAACCTACTTCATCTACTATTACGTCGATGCAATCCTCAATCTTCCTTGTCTGCTTGTTGTAACACATATCCTTTGCTTCGAATAAATTATCAAAGCAATATTCCTTTGTCAATGCGTGAGTCAAACTTCCTAAGGTTATTTTCATTCCTTTTAATGAAGAACTTTCTCCCAAACACCTAGAGGTGTTTAACTGATGCACGTCTTCCCTTACATAACTCAGAGATTTTTATCATTGTTAGACCTAAGTTGAGTTATGTTTGACAGATATACTGTTGCATGAGTTGCTTCTACCCAGAAGTTGTGAGACACTCCTACTTCATCTAACATTGTTATAGCCATTTCCTGGATTGTTATGTTCTTCCTCTCTACTACTCCATTTTTCTTAGGAATTCTAGCCACTAAGTACTGAATCCTAATGTCGTGCTCTTCACAGAATTCCTCAAACTCTCTTGAGGTGTACTCTCCCCCTTTGTTTGATATTAAGAATTTTATCTTTAAATCTTTCTCATTTTCTACCTGAGATTTAAACTTCTTGAAATTATTTAATGCTTCTGATTTTTCTTTTAAGAGAACAATCCAAGTAGCCCTGGTGAAATCATCAATGAGCAACATGAAATACCTTTGACAATCCAAGTAGCCCTGGTGAAATCATCAATGAGAAAAATGAAATACCTTTCTCCTTTTGAGGTATTTTCTCTAGTTGGGCCACAAATATCTATGTGAATGAGCTCCAAAGGTCTGAATGAGGCGAAATTTTTCAATTTGAAATGAGTTCTAGTTTGCTTGCCAAACTGACATGACTTGCAGATTGTGTTATTGATCTTTGATAGTCTTGGTAATCCTCTCACTACTCCCATCTTGCTTATTTTTATCAAACTATCAAAATTCACATGCCCAAGCCTCTTGTGCCACAACCGTGCTTCACTTGTTTTTCTTAAATAGAAGTTAACCCTGGAATCATCAAACACATATACATTATTATGGGTTCTGATTGCTTTTCCCACCAGTTTTCCATTCTTTATGTTACGGATCTCACAATCTTTAGATCGAAAGGTCACATCATAGCCATTATCACACATTTGGCTAACACTGAGCAGATTGTGTTTGAAAACTTCCACATACATCACATTCTGTGATTCTGTTTTCTTATCAAGACTCATTGCACCTTTACCCTTGATTCTTGTTGGAGCATTATTTCCAAAGGTGACATTGCTTCCTTTGTCTTTTTCCTTAAGAGACAGAAATTTTCTTTTGTCCCATTCATATGTTTGGAACAACCACTATCCACATACCATTTTGTTCCTTGGTTATGAGCTGATAAGGCAATTCCACACCGCATGCCTTCTTTAGTCTTCCATTTCTAGCTCCCATTATCCTTCTGGATAGCTGACTATCTATCATATTGGGACTTAGACAAGTGTTCAAACCTGCATCTGCATTCACTTTCTTTGTGCCCAAAATTATTACATTTGAAGCATTCTAATTCACTTAGTATGGGAGGAAATACATTCAAAATTTCTAAGAGAGGAATCTTGAGACTTAGAAATCCAGTGTGTATTATATCTGAGATTTTTGTCTCTTTCAACATTTATCCTTCTATAATAAATGGCTTTATGTCCAAATATATGACAATTATAGAAGTGACCATTAAATACATAGGCATGCCTATTGTTAAAAGAATTATGAGATTGAGCAGGAAAATACCTTGGTTGTCTGACTGATTGGTTCATTCTCCATTGATGATCTCCTCTTTGTCTGGTTGGTATTTTGTCTTCATTAATTATTTCATGATGCTTCTTCTCATGACTCTGTGGTTCTTCGGACCCTGTGGACTTGAATTTTATCTTCCCAATAGAATATTCTCTTGTCTTAGAGTATCCCATACCAGTTTTGATTCCTAAAGGCCTTTGAATATTCAGGATCTGATCTAGTTTCCTTATCCCTTCAACAAACTTTTCATTTAGAACCTTCTCGGTCTTTGTTTTCTCAAGATCGGTTCTCAGAGAGACAACCTCTACTTCAAGACTCTGATAGTTCTCCTCCCATTCTTGAATCAAGTCTTGAAGAACCTCTTCTTTTCGTTTGGCCTCCTCCAGCTCAACTTTCAAAGACAAAATATCATCTTTGCATATTTGTGAGATTGTTTCCTTTTTTAACTTGAGCACCTCCAGTTTCAACTACTTGTTCTCCTCTTCCAGTCTCTCACAGTTTCCTTGATTTTCTTTCAGTAAAATAACTAGATTGTCCTTGATCTTGATAGTTTCTTCAAGATTTTCTTTTTGATAGGCATACTCCTCATTATCAAATTGTTGTAGCGGCTACAACCACCCTCCAAAATTTTGGCTTGCATGAAAATTTTGGAGCCTACATCAGATCCTGCGATTGATTATCCTTGGTCGCTTTTTAGTAAGTTGATGATTTCAAGCTCCCCTCCTTGATCTTATGAGTTTTCCATGTTCTCATCTTCATGCAACATGTTTCATATTTGGGCATAGGGGTCGTTTTTTTTCATGCAAAGGGAATGTTATCTTGCTTCAAGGGGATTGTGTGCATATGAGTGGTTGTCATCACATCGACATGTTTCACTCTCACCTCACGCACTCACGTCACGAAGGTTGTTGCATGAAGCAAAGTATGTCTTATGTATTCTGGATGGTCTACATTGTGTCACTAAGTTTCCATGTGCTATCACAGTCAAGTCCTATAATTTTTACATATGTTTCATTGATCTCACACATAGCCGTTTTTCGAAGCAAACTAGCCTCATCCAGTTTCCCAGAACCATGCGCTTTTCTTATGCAACCATCAAGCTTCCTCCTTTGCCTGCTGAAACTCCACATGCATAGAGAAACCAACCTCCCTTGCTTGTTGAAACCCCACAGCCCGTAGAGACCCCAGCTAGCACTACTCTCCAAAAATGCGCAAAGTAGTTAGCAAGCTAGCACTACTCTCCAGAAATGCGCAGAGCAGTCCAGTTGCACTGCACTCAGAAACTGAACAGAGGTGTCCTCCCAAGACCCTTGTCCTGTGGCAATGCCCTGAGCCTCAAAACTGCACAGTGTTCTCCAAATTTCCTTATCATTCTTGCATGCAGAAACTGTGCCAACGAGCCTCCCAGGGCCTCATTCCAGCAACAGTCACTATCCACTGAAATTGTGCAGATCTACCTCTCAGTGACTTCAAGAAAAGGTGACATGTTGAAATCACTTCCAAGGAGTTAAGGAGAAGGACCAAGGAACCAAATAATGAAAAGATCAGGATCGCATGCAAACTCCTTCGGATGCATGATCATCTTGAGGGTAAGTATGGTAAGTAAAGAACACCTTTCAAAGTACACCTCTTAGTTGAGTTTACAAGATTGCTTGTCATTTTCATATCATCCTATTCTCAGTAACATGCATGTGCATAAACACAAAAAGTCATCTTATTTGTTTCTTCTACATGTATTTCTTCTTTTTCACTTGTTCGACCAACTGTCGTCTTCCACATTTTAATTGGTATGTCATGCTTTCGACCTTGTTTTGGTGATGTTGAAGGTTGTGATTGAGTTGTTTTCACCATGTACACATCTATTGCACTCACACATTATGTTGTATGCATTGTCACGCAAGCGTCATTGCAGTCATTCAATGATCTATCACAAGTGTCGCGCTTGTCACTCACACCGTCAGTCAGTCACACTGAGTATATGTTGTCTTGATGGTTTGAGGTGTCTTGTCATCGAGTCATGTTCAATGTGTGTTCACAATGTCATGTATTCACAAGTTCACTCGCTCACACACTTAGTCATTTTGCTGAAATTTTGACGACCAGATCACCCTCCAACAATTGGACCTTCACTAAGCTGCATTGTGTAGTTTCAGCCCTCAGTGATCATGTACTACTGCCCAGAATTATGCAGAGCTTGAGGTTGTCTCCTAGGAAGCCTACACTGCGTAATATTGGAATCAAATGAACTGACTATCACCCATAACAGCACATATTTTTTCTCACCAAGTCATCTCAATCTGTGCTACCCACAAGCACATCAACCAAACATCCAACTAGTGAACTGGAGAGTTTGACCGGGTAGTGACCCCAGGACTCACTCCCCTAAAAAATTGTGCAAAATCTGTGAAGCATTCCGCTCCGCTAACTGAAGAAACTACATAGACATGCCATACAAACACCTTGTGTCCGTCACTGTCTACCTCAAAAAATTGTGTAGTTTTTCCAGCCAGTCACCTAGTTACCTAGCCTACTTCTCACCAAGAAAACTGTGCAGTTTTCATGAGTAGTTCCCCAACTGCCCAGCATTCTGCTTAGCTTAGAGACTGCATAAGGATGTCCAACATGCCAGCCTCCTAGCATTCTGCAGTTTTTTTCAGCATCACTCTTGTATCTTGCTTCCATCTCCCCAAAGAAATTGCGTAGTTTTTGCTTCCATTCCCCTCTACTGCCTGCAATGCTTCCCTCAAAAAATTACGCAGATCTGCCATCCAACCAAGCCAAATATCACAGACAGTCACTGCTGATCTGGATTGTCTATCTTAGTCTCCCACTGACTTCTGTGCAATTTTCACTAGAAGTTCCTAGAGCCTGCATCATGGCTTGAAATCTGCCTTGCGTAGTTTCAAGAGCCTTGTCCTCTCTCCCGGTCACTTGCACTCGAAAGCGAAAGATAATGCATCATGGTAGACTAGGAAATTTTTGGATTTGATGTTGTCTCGTCATGAGTGATTGTAGATACAGGTTCATGGATGAGACATGACGCGATGACGAACAGGATGAACAAGGAGAGCATGCGAGGAGATTTTTTCGTGAACAAATGAACAAGGAATGCATGCGATGAGATTATTTCATGAACGGACAAACAAGGAATGCATGCGAGGAGATTTCTTCCGGACAAACACATGAAGCATGCCAAAGTAGTAAGCGAAGGAGACACATGCACATGCATGAACTATCAAATGAACACCAAGACCATTGAAGACTTCGTACACCTTGTCATGTGGAGGTGAAGCTATGATACACTAAGAGCACATTTATCACTCAACAACACTACATCTCGACGTGGACACCACCACCAGCATGAACATGCCATCTTTGTCATGTCAAGTTGTGTCATGGGTCATCTCGGCCACTTCACTACTGTGGGCCATACTGTTGTAATCAATGTAATGTAATGTGGAAGTCTAAGAGACCCACATGTAAATATGAAGAGTCATGTAAAGTTGAAGAGTAATGTAATTCAAATAGTCATGATAGAAGTCGAACAGTCACAAGGGTTAGTTTTACCCTTGGCTATAAATACCCCTCATTTGTACATGCAAAGGACTTTTCACCTTGGCTCCTCCCCCATATCCTTGAGAGTCTGTAATGTTTTCTTTGAGGATCGAGCAATAGCTCCAACGCCCCACTTACAGGGTTAGTGATGTATGGTGTACCGATGTGTCTTGGAACTTTCGCTTAATTCAGAATCCTTATAACAGGATAACACATTTTCACACATGTATTGTAATTGTTTGTAAGACTAATATTTGAACACTTGTAATGATGTTTCTTTAACCTATGTTAAAAAAATTGAACTATTTTGGTTGTTCTAATACATATGTTTATGAAAATGTGTTATATAAGTTGTTAATGTTGTCTTGCCTGTGTTGGTTGCCTCACCAGACATCAGATGGAACCTTTCCCATAAACTTGTTATAATGATCGTCACACTCGTGCGAACTACTCCATTGAGTGTTGTGTGTGCTATCCCTTCTTGTGTGTTTGTGACTGTCGCATCTGTGTGGACTACTTTTCTAGAAGATGCACATGTCCTATTGTGTTGTGTGTCTCTGACAAAGTTTGGACTCTTCCCTTTCGACTGGAGACTCACTTCCACCATCTCCCTCTGTAGTGGAAGAACCTTGACACAAGTAACACTAGCACTCACCAGGCACGTGAACCTTGTTGTTCGAAGACAAAGCAGACAACTCTCACATGTTGACAAGAAAGAGCTAAGGTATATCTTTAAGATAATGGAAACTGGGCCATCGTATCGGATGGGACTTCTACGCAAAATGGTGTGAGGTCTAGTTGGGACTTCATATAGGGGAGATCCCATGAATTTTGGTCGGTCCAACACTGTCAACACAGAGTTATACATAACTTTCTCTACAAGATGTAATTGTTCCTTCAGTTTCTTATTATTCTTCCTTGATTTCTTTAGTTCATCAAGGGCACTGATAAGTTCCCCTCAAAGGTCTAGTACTCCTTCTTCTTATTCCTCTTCAAAGTCCATAATACCTTGTTTCTTGGAGTGTGTTTCAAAGGCCATAAGTGTCTAACTCTAATGCTGAGCTATCTTCTTTGGAGTAGAAGCCCTTCTTCTTATAGGAATTTTTCTTTTGATGCATATAAGACTTGTTTCCAAATTTCAGATCCTCTTCCCCTTTAGCCTTTTCTTTATAACGGAAATTGAAAGAGAAATTTCCAACTCTTCCACAGTAAAAACACTTAAAGGGAAACTTCCTTTATATTTTCCTGAGCGAGGCTTCAGTTTTCTAGCTAGTTGAGCTAGCTACTGATCAAATTCACAGCTAGAGCAATGTTTGATGATCTTTGTGCTCCTTGCCCTTTCTAGATACTTTGAACGCTGCTTCCTTTGGTTCAAACTTTTCTATTCCTACTCTCATCTCATAGGTTGTGAGAGTACCATGCAGCTGATCCATCTTGAGATCCTTTAAATTATCCATTTCCTTAATAGCTAAGAATTTGGCATTAAATATCATGGTTAGAGCTCTTAATATTTTTTGAATGGCAATCTCTTCCTTGACTTATTCACTAAGTCCTCTAATCATATTAATAACTTCATCAACTCTGAGGAAGTATTCTTCTATGCTTTCATTCTCATTCATTCTCAAGCTTTCAAACCTCATTCTGAAATTCTAAAGTTTCGCTTTCTTGACTTTGTCATCTCCTTCATGACATTGATTATTTTTTACCCACATTTCATTAGCAGACCTACAATGAATAACTTTTATAAGTTATGATTGACTAAGACTAGTGATAATGGCATACTTGGCTTTACCATTGCTCAGATATATTTTTTTCCTATATTCATCAGTGGGAGGAATATCAAGGACATTGTAGTCTACTAGTATTGAATTCCAATCATTTACTCCAAGGGACATAAGATATGCTTCCATTCTCACTTTCTAAAAACAATAGTTGGTCCCATCAAATACTGGTACTCTACTTGAGTAAGCTTCTTAACTCTCTTTCCTAGACATAATTCCTTATAAATATACCTTCCAATGTTTAAATTGTTGCTGAAGGAACCTAGGCTCTAATACTAATTGCTGGAATAAGAAATTGCTTGGGGGGGGTGAATCAATAATCAAGAAACTATTTTTTCTTTTTGTTACCATGCTTATAGTCCCTTCTTATGTTCTTTAACTTGTTAGATAATTCATTCACAAAATAGTGAACCAATAATATTTTAGACACACATATTCAAATAACAATCACATGAGCAGCACACATTTGACACTGTGTTTTTGAGGTGGAAACCTAGAGGGAAAAAACCACCAATTTGTTGTTTTTTATGATGTAAATTAAGCACCCATTTAATTACATCTATTTTTTTGCGAGCACCCACTCACAAGGGGCACTGAGTCCCTTTGTTTATCAAGCACCAGCTTTCCAAGAGGCACCAACCTCTTTAGTGTGCAGGAACCAACATACCTTTGGTTAGCAAGAATCAACTTGCCAAGAGGCACCAACATTTTCAATATACAGGAACCAACCTTCCCTTGCCACTGTTCTACTATTTCATACAATTTTCAAACTGAAAACAGAGGCATACAATTATACAAGTAAAATACCAATAAATGGTTGTTTTCATATTCAACTTTTGAACTCTTCTTTCTAAGCTCACTTGCAGCATATCTCGTCTTGCTACTCACAGCAACACTTCCTCTGCTCTATGCCTTCACTGTCAAGGGCTCTTCACTGACTGCTCTCTAGAACTACCCTCTCCATTCTCCACATAGCACACTCGCTTCTCTTGTTGCACTATCAGACGAAGTCCTCTCATGTGCTTCAAAATCTCTGTTAATATGAACTTCACTCCCATCTCAATACTCTCACACATCTGCTCAACTCCCCAGTAGCTCAATGGAAGTTCTGATTTTTGTTCTTGTGTTTTACTGAGCTTAATGTTTTCTTTTTTGCCATTCAAACTGCCCGGGAGTGTACTCCTAGCATGGCACTCCATTCTTCTATTGCATCACCCTTTAAAAATTTTGTCACTACATTAAAACATAAGAATGGGCTTCATTCACTTCACCATCTCACTGTGTGACTCTCCATGCTGAGAATTTAATCTTAGTCCACCTGCACACTCCACTAAGACTCCCCATGCCTACTCATGGCTCATAGAGCTTGACTATACTTCTGCATGGCTTCTCTATTTTTCATTTATTTCTATAATACATGCACGAGATATCAAATATGGCTTTCTTTCAACATCGAGACAAGCCCAATAGTTCTTTGACAATAGCCATTACTCTTGTGACCAACTCCTATGTTCTACATTCAATCCTGCAACTATCAACCCATATGCCTTTAACTCTCTGTATTACACTACTGGAGCCCAATATGTCCTATAATATTACAATAGTTCTATATCAAAGCTTTGCCTTATCGGAACTTTATTCTTAAAAGACATTACGAAAACAATGAGTTCTGATGTCCTTGGCCCTTTTTATTTAGCCCCTTTTTCTTATCTCCTTATTGCATCTCCACCATAGGACCATTGCATATGATCGTCGGTATAGAACTTAGGTGGTAAGTCCTTTAGCATCATGTTGGGGTCCTTTCTCCTAGTGTTATTGCTTTGCGCCCTTACTTTTCTTAGTTTCCTCTTGACCATTCACTAACCACATATTGGAGCCCCTATCATCAGAACTTTTTTAATAACCAACTATTATAAAGTTCCAATTTCCTCAATCCTCTAACCGTTGAATTCTGATATGATGTCATCACTGCCATGTGGCAAATCGTAAGAGGTGACACGTGTCACCCAAATATGGCCCATTAGATCACCCAATATGGTTGAATATTCTTGCAACATGTCCTATCATACTGCCATGTCATGCTAACTTCAGCTACCACTGTACCTTATTGGAACCAATCAGATGCCACCACGTGTCTTACTAGAGGAGAGAGAAAAGGGATCGCCCACCTTTTCTTTTGTGATGAAATCCTTTGTTAAGCTCTTTTGGAATTCTCGGTGGCTTTTAACATTATCATCACTTCACCCATATCGCAACATTTAAAAGGTTAACAACTTGGAAAGTTCTGATATTACGATCATTGATAGGCCTGACTGTGATGTTGTGATGTGCCTATATCACTGGATCTTTGATATGTGATTGTAGATATTATAATGCACTGGTATGCCTGACCTTCTGTTGTGTCAATGCTCTGATATCTAAGGACCTATAATGTTGTGATGCATTGATTTTATTGACCTACAACATGCAAATATCGATATTCCTACTTCTGTAAACCTCTGATATGCGATCGCTGATATTCTTTCCTTCTTGAGGAATTAATCCTTGAAACTTTAGCACACCATAACTTTGGATCCAGGAGTCCATTTTTGGACTTCCACATATCATTGGAAATATTATTCAAATAAATTTACAATGGGGAGGGTCTAATATAGGTTTTGAGTCCTTCTGCTACTTTTAAGGTGACTACAAACGTCTCTACCCATTAACTCCTTGGCTAGTTGAACACCAACTACCATGATGATCATTTTATGGCTTCTTCAGTAAGCCTGAAGTTACCATGGATTTCCATCCAAACACCCAATCATCACGCTGACCCTAGTTACAACCACTTATACACCATCAAATGTCCAATAGTGCAAGTGATTCTTCTTGGGGCTACCCAACCTGTGGAAAGGAATCTTGTGCATTGGTTGATCACCAAGAATCTGAAGACTTGACCACCCACATTAGACGAAGGTAATCGTAGTGACCAATCTTAGGAAAACACCCTATAGGATTGGCTGTGGGAAGTAGTTGGTTCTCTACCCTACCTCTCTCTGGACAGCTCTGCCTGTAGGGATGAGATTCGTGAAGTAAGAAGTTCTTTGGAAGGCCATCTGAAATAGTAGATTTAAGATTTTTTGAGGATTTAGAACACCTATAGGCTGGAGGTATTTTTCTTTGATAGGACTTGTTTGCTTATATTATAATAGAATTGTTAATATATTTAGTTTACACTTGGCACCATTGCACTAGGTGTTTGCTTGGTGTTTGTTGCACTTTTACTCCTATCAACACCCTTTAGTCCTTAGAGTCATCATTGTCTTGATATCATTGCACCCCCTAGGTGTTTGTTGTGGAGAATTCAAGGCCTTCACCCTTAGTTTATGTTAGGACATCTTACTCCTCCTCATCAAGTTAGAGTATATTCTCCCAGTCCTCCATCGAGTCATCATTCTGATTCTGCTTCTATTGATTCTTACAGTTCTTCCTTTGATTCCACGTCTTCTCAACTAGGTTAACCTAGGTACCAACTAGGGTAACCCCACAAGCGGCACCTCCACTAGTGTGGTCACTCCTCCTCCTTTGCCTCCTTTTATGGTTGGTTTGAGTCTCCCTGATTTCAGCCAACTCATAAATGATCCCCTTCTCCATGATCCCAATTGACTAGCTATGCCTACTAAAATTCCTTTAGACATCCCAAAGTTTGAAGGTAATCCTAGAGAAGATCCCACAAATCATGTTCGCTCATTCCATATGTGGTGTTCATCCAATTCTATCACTAAGACTCCATATGTCTTCATTTGTTCCAATGCACTCTTACTAGAGCTATTGCTAAGTGGTATGTCGATCAACCCATAGACACTTATTCCACTTTTACGACTCTTTCCAAAGCCTTTATTTCCTATTTCCAGTTACCTCCTATTATTACATCGATACTAAACTATTGACTTCTTTCTGTCAAAATTTTGCTAGTCGCTTATCAGATAATGTTCAGGAATGGCGTAGAAGGAGGAGTGTATGTAAAGCTATTGAATTAAAATATCATGTCTATATGGATTGGTTCCTTCGATCACTTTTAGCCCCCATTTCTAAATATGTCACATAAAAAACATGCACTACAAGTAGCCTTGAAATTTGATCTGATCTACGCCCAGTCAGGTTATGTTTACATTGTCAACCCCGATCTGCCTCGGCCTAGTGCTACTAATTCACCAGGGGCATCTCATGTCATGGATGGTATCTTTGTAACCATTTGACACCCTCAACTATATGCACCACCTCTTATGAGTTATGGTCAACCTTAGGGAGGTACCAATTCCTCTTACATTTATCCCTCCCCCAACCTTTCACATGGAAACTCTTATCCAAGTTCCATCACGCCATATTCTTATCCCATCTACATCAACAGATGTCAGGGAAATCTATTTCTCCACCTATTTATTCCAATGTTTCCCCATCTCCTTACTATCCATATGCACTTCCTAGTGCTCCAGCCCCTCTGGAACCAACACCCCAGCACCCCATGCTTACTCCACCTCTGCCACAAAAACAACCTGCTCCACAAGGTCAAGTGTATGGTTAGCAAAGCACAGCCAATCCCCCCAACCCCAAGAAAAGGAACAAGGGGAAAGGTAATCGAAACCAAAAATCTCAAGGTAATCAAGGTAGACAATGTCCACCACCCAATGTCCATCAGGGACTCTAGCCTAACCCCACAACCTAGCAATAGGGCAGACAACCCAAGCAAAAACAAGGGCCTTTGTACGAAAAGATATTTTTATTGTTGTAGAATATATGGAAATTATACTCATGAGTGTCCCATTTTAACTCATATGTGTCAAGTATGGGAATCTCAAGCAGTTCCTTCAAGAGGACCACAACCCATAGATCCTCCTCCCCCTCCTACTTCATCTCAATGAGTAGTGCTTACCAATCCTTTTCCTCATCAAGAATATATTTTTTCTCAACCTACACCAGGTCAAGAATCTCCACCAACTCCACCATCTGGTCACCATGATTATCAGATTCTTATGATGAATCCTGATGAGTTCAATACCACACAAGTCAACCTCCAGACTCGATCATGCTAATATGACAAGTCAACTGCTAAGTTAGCAACTGAGTACCAACCCCAAATTTCCACTAAGCCTCTCTCATTACCCAATGGTACCTTACAAATCCCTCCGCCTAAGGTAGAGGTTATTCCCAAGATCCTCAAAGGTCCATTACATCTAAATGTTGCTTTTGTTAAAGGCGCATATACCTATAGTGTAGTAGATGACTTGGCATAGTCTCCTGGTACCATCTCAATGCTGGAAGTCCTCCAGACGTGCCCATCCCAATGGAAATATATACTCTTTGCTTTGTTTTTTGTGGATCCCCAAGATGATCATATGATTTTCTTTCATGTTGACAAGTCGAAAAATCCTCCCCTACCTTCATCTGTTGCATTTCAAATACTAGTCTCCATAAAAAACACCACTATCCAGCGGTGTATCATATACGAAGGCACCTCCACATATGTCATGGTTTCTAGTGTTTGGAAGCAACTTGGTTCATCTAACCTGTCTCCTTCCACCATCACTCTCTGTGATTGGGATGGTCATCCCTCATATCCCCTTGGCTTATATCGCAATTGTCCAATCACTGTTGTCAGCAAGATTATATCTATTGATATCGAAGTCACTATTGCCCCATTAGACTACAACATCCTTTTGGGTTGTCTTTATACCTATTCTATGTCAACTATCAAATTTGTGGTTCATCGTAAGATGTGCTTTCCCCACAATGGAAATATCATCACCATCGATAAGTTGACGTACTACGATCCCAAATCTCAAACTTCACCTCAATCAAATATCTCATCAGTGACTGACAATAGGACTCTCTCGTCCCTCACTAATGTCTCTCCTAGAGTCTACAAATATTCCACCTTGCTTGGTGCTTATTATGGTCCACCGCCTTCACCTTCTGAGCCTAGCTCATCTAGTGTTTTCATGCTCCAAGCATCATGGGCCACCCACAAACAATATGGTATGCCTTCACAGCAACCAGCACCTCTGCAACTTGTTGTTCTCAACTCAATCCAGCCTTCTGATCATACTCCTCAAGGAACATTTCCTTCTATTGGTATCTCTCCTAATCCATTTCCACCCAGAACCATTCCCCCAGGCCTTAACCATCTCGGAGCAGTTCCCCAAGGCCATTAATCTTTTGGTCAAATATTGTTCTTATCCCCCCTCAGATTTTATTCTACATGGCTACGTTGAGTTTATCTAACATTACCTTGGGGATCCTAGTCTGGTACATCGGTCCTCCCACAAACACTCCCCCCAATCAACTCAAACATTACACTTCTTTGACCCTGTTCCAACTTGTTGTTCCTACCCCTATCTTTGCTTTAGTTCCACAACAACCTCAAAAATAACCTACTCTTGTTGCGAAAGCATCTGGCAAGGGGGGGAAATCCCAGAAAAATGGAACCAAAGACAAGGCACCCCCAACAAGTCCATCTCCTCCTAAGCCACCAAAGCCTATTCCTCCATGTGCTTTATGTGATGTTGTTGGTCATGCCACCAATAATTGTCCTAAACTCCCTCATATCAAGAATGTGGTCTCTGATACCTTCCCTAATTCTAACATTCCTGAGGTCCATGTCACCTTACCTGAGTTAGCTAAGAATAACAGATCATTACACATGAATCACCCCTATGCTTTGTGTGATAATTATGGCCATTATTCTCATTGTTGTCCCTATCTCGAAGATTTTCGTGATACACTTCAAGTGCTTCATGAATTAGAGGTCACTCATAGTGATTCCACCTCTCCTCTACCTACAGATTCTAATCCCACTCCTACACCATAACAAGAGGTCTATCAACCACCCATTGTGATCCCTCCCCTGATGTCGAGATGAAATATAGCACCACTACCATTCTCTACCTGTCATCATCCATGAGATTGATGAATTCGAACTCCCTTGAATTTATCCTATTGTGATTTTCTTGAACCTTCTTCGATGAACACTTCGGTCTCAACATCCTTAACCCTTCCATCTACTAGTCATATGTCTCCCAACCTTGATAATGTGTATGTGAACCTTGTTGCTCATGAATATGCCTCAGGTATCTCTTCTTCATCATGTGGCCTCTCTTCCTCTAGTCCCCCCATCTTTCATTCTGATGAAGACATCATGGAATCCATGACCACCCATGATTATCCGTGGTATGATATGCACCATTATGCGTACTTCCTTCCACAATATATTGTGGATTTCAAAGACTTCATCCATGGTTAGGTTGATTGGTTCAATCACCTCTTACTTCAAACCCGCAAATTCAAACCACATATACCTTGTGGCCATTACATTGCCACTGAATGTTTGGGTAAGGGGGCATCCACTTTTGAGAGTCTAGGAGAAGAAATTCTCCCCAACCTCTTAGTACATCTAGTCGTGTTAACTCTAGTAACATTATTCTTCCCCAGGTTGAAGAACCTCTACAATATCATATCACTCCAAATCACCATATGGATGATCCACTTAATCATTCCTCCATCTTACATCAACAACCGAGTCCCTTCAACATTGTTGTTGTTCAACCACCATGTCATTTCGATGAGCATCAATTCATTATTTCCAAAGCCACGATTTGGTATAGTGACACCATGTATGAAAATCTAGAAATTCAGTCCATTTGATTCATATATGCAGTTCCAAATGATATTGGTAATCCACCATTTCCTTTCTCTGACTGAACCTTTCCACTCTTACCACAAGAAGACATCCATATCATAAACAAATGGTGAACCACATCATCAAAATGTGTTACTATTCTAAATACATTTGGCATGCCCACATCATGCTACAACCATATCTCCAACACTGGGGGGCACATATGCCCCTACATCTACTTGTTATCCTCTACACGATCTTGTGCCAATAGGGCTGAATGCTTGAATCCATTATTTGAGCACTTGGAACACAATGGAACTACACAAACTCATCCATCTAGGGGCATCATCCCATCTTTGCATACCATATCATTCCCCTCCATCACATATGCTTAGGGGAAGTATCTCATGCTTGGGGGCACGAAAGCTCCCATGGTAACTTTCTCACTTGATCAACATAAGTCTAGGCCTAGACCCCAACAATATAGGTATGGTTGATTATCCTATATTTCCTTGGATATTTTGTCCTACCGGCCTCTCCAGAAAGCCATATACACATCTCATATTGTATATGCTTGGTACCATATATTAAAACATTCTACTCCATGTGTTTCCACACTTACCACATGGTCCCAGATTTGACTTAGTGGGTGGGGATTATTCTATACCTCCTCTAGTAGTTCATTCACGTGATCTTTTATTTCCTTAATTCTTCACTAGGAACCATTATTCCAAGAAGCATTAAGGCCATCTTTAGACAAGTAAGGCCGCCTACCTAAAATTCGCAAATCCAAATTCCAATGGTCAGGTTGTTCGCTATGATTTCCATAATATTTAGGGCATTGTCCTTCTCTCCAAATTCTCCAACATCTCACTATGCAAATGAATTGAATTTGGGGCAAGAAGCCCTTTTATAGGAAAACCATAGATTTTTTGTTTCCCATTAAGACCAAACCATATCTTGATTTGAAAAACTGTCAGCACCATTGGAAATATCTCACCGAGCTCTATAATTGGTCTCCCTTTATTTTTGGTAATTTGATACTTCACTAGGAAGCCATTTTTTCCATGAGGTCTCACTTTGCCGCATATTAAAATTGAATTTCTTCACTTGATCCACCTATACTCTGGTACCAATTTACCTTTTCACTATTTGACTCACATGTTTATTTTCATCATGAGTGACCATCATTTACTCATGTTTTCATAGTCCCCTCCAGACCTCCCCTACGTGGCAACATCATCAAGTCACCCTTGTTCGGAGCATCCGAGATGAATCACCCTTGTATCTATGGAATCAGTTTTGAGTCCCCTTGATTCCAATTATAGTGTTCCATACATATTTGTGTCATATTCATCCCATTATATTCATCTTTGGCCTCCATCCCTATGGCTCCACCTTTTCCAAACCCTCATTTGAGACAATGATCATCCCCTCCAAAATCGAGTCAGTCACTGTCAGGTCAACCATACATATCACGCTCTGACAAGGGAATTCACCATTCTTCCACTCATCTTGTTTTCTTCCATCATCATCCCTGGTGTCAGTCCATCAGTCACTCTACTATGATACCTCATGCCTTTGTTAAGGATTCCTTATTTCCTTAACTCTGGCAGGTCCTCTTCTGTCGACTTTAGCACATTTATTCTAGAAGTGTGGTCTATATTGTAGTATACCTTGGTTCTAGCTTTCCTCATTGTCCGTTGCCTCGGGTCAAGGAAAGGGAATCATCATTTCCCTTTTATTTGGTTGTTTCTCACGTGCTCGATGTCAACTCCTTATCACACGATTCTGAATCGTACACTTGATGGTTCATAGATCCAGACAATTGTCCCAAAGATTCTCGAGAGTGTGTGAGTTGTTCCAGACCTCATGAGGGGGTGGCCCTTCAAGTAGCCCCCCACATGCCCAAATTTCCATAGATGTTGATCCAACCTCATATGTAGTTATGTAGATGTGATGGGTCTGTTTTTTCGTTGCTTGTAATGCCCATAGCATGCATGTCTCCTTTATATTATCCATTTAGATCTTCAGAGCCCTTTCTGTTGGAACTACTACACACCTACATGCAGACTCTTAGTTAGAGAATGGGACTACATGCAAGATTCCTTATACATGATTTAATCCTTGATTTTCTCCTTCTTTAACTCCACAACTAGTTAGTTCTTCTGCATGATTTACTCCCTGATTTGCTCCTTCTTTCACTCCGCAACTAGTTAGTTCTTCTGCATGATTTACTCCCTGATTTGCTCCTTCTTTCACTCTGCAACTAGCTAGTTCTCTTTGGAACTTGTTGTAGGTGTTGAGTATTCTCATTGATCACCACTATGGTGCATTACCTTGAGATATTCACCTAGTAATGCTATATCATGAGCATTGTAACCTATTTTCTAATGAATCATTCTTTTGTTCTTTCGATTTTCTTTTAGTGTTTTTGCTCTGCAAAGCTGTGTGTTCAACCTTTACTAGCTAGATTCATTTGTGTAGGTTTTCTAACACATTTACATGGTATCAGAGCTCACAGGTTGCTAGATAAAAGGTGCACCAATACTTTATTTTTCAGGTATTACAGTTTGGAGATCGAAGATCGACAGAAAAATGGAGTTTCCCAAAGCATCGATCCTAACACCGTACAACTATCACGAATGGAAGGACCAAATGGCTCAATACCTTCGTCAAAAAGGGTTGTATAGGATTACCATGGCTATAGAAGTGGAACCTACTTCAGACATAGAGAAATCCAAGTACCTCAACCACCTGGAAGAGGCCCACAGATCCATATGCATGTGCATCTCCCCAGAGTTGCAGTTTCATCTATCTGCCTGCAATAATCCCAATGAGATTTGGAAAAAGGTTGAAGAACTCTATGGGAAATAGGATGAGATGAAAGGACATCTGCTCGAAGTGGAGCTGCCGTCATTGGATCCACGTAACTATGACAAAATTCAAGACTTCTTCACCAAATATAATGATCTATTGCTGCAACTCAAGGGTTGTGGAATTGACAAATCGAAGGAGGAGAGTCACCAAGTTCTCTCTATTATGTCAAAGCTCAGACCAGAATACTTTGTCTTTGTGTCTACATTTCATTCAATAAGGCTCACAATAGGTAAATCCTACACTATGCCTTCTCTCAAAGAATTCATGGATTCCCTTACTTTTGAGCAAGATAAACTCATTGGCATGGGGAAAATCAAACCTCCAAAAGCGCATGCACTTACTATGCGTGATGGCAGCCACAATAAAAATCACAGATCTGATTCAAATCAGAAAAATCAGCAGTAAAAAGACAAGGGAAAAGCACATTCCCATCCAAAGAAGGAAGGGTACACCAAGCCCTTCAATGACTCCTTCGGCTCGAGAAATGAGAAAGGGAAGAAAGGAAACAGATGCACCTACTGTCAAAGAGGACTCCATCCAGAATCCTCTTGCATGAAGAAACAAATTGACCAAATGGTAGAAATCATTCAGAAACACAACCTTGGGGAGCACATCCCTCAGGGCGCCAAGAAGAAAATTGAGGATTCGCCACACTGGAAAGGTAACAATTTTCATGCTTTAGTTGCAATTAATTCTTCCCCTGATGCATGGATTATAGATTCTAGTGCATCACATCATATGGCTGCTACAAAGGAAGTCTATTCCTCTTTGGATGCATGCAAAGGACCTCCCATCCTCATGGGAGATGACTCACCTATTGAGGTCACCGGAAAAGGTAGAGTGCAACTTTTACACGGAAGCTTTGAAGATGTGCTTCATGTTCCAAAACTTTCGGTAAACCTGTTTTCAGTTTATTAGATCATTCATTTCGGCACCGGAAAGAGAGTGGAATTCACTCCAGATGCAGTGAACATATATGACCTACATAGCAGCTCCAAAATTGCAATTGGTGAGGTAAACAATGGAGCCAGACCGTATACATTTTCTGAATTTATTGATTCTGAATCCTCCTTATTGCTTACACATGCTGATGATAGTAGTAGGCTTTGGCACGAGAGGTTTGGTCACTTAAATTATAGGTATATGCAACAGCTAAGAAAGAATGAGATGGTGGAAGGCTTGCCAAATATCAGTTTCTTGAATGGAGTTTGTGAAGGGTGTGTCCTTGGCAAACATCCTAAAGAAAAGTTTGACACTCGCAAGACTCACAGAGCATCCTCTCCTCTAGATCTGATCCATAGTGAACTCATGGGTCCTTTTCCTCATCCTTCCATCAACAAAGCAAGGTATGTGCTTACATTTATTGATGATTTCTGACAGTATACTTGGGTGTATCTTCTCAGGAATAAATCTGAAGTTTTTGCACACTTTGACGATTTCAAATCACTAGTTGAGACACAGTCAGAGAGAAATATCAAAGCCCTCCGTACAAACAATGGGGGCGAATATGTTAACACAGCACTTCAAAACCTTTACCTTGAGTCTGGCATACAGTTGCAGTACACAGTTCCATACACTCCGCAACTGAATGGAGTTGCTGAGAGAAAGAACCGATCTCTTAAAGAGATGGCTTCCTGCATGTTGCATACTAAGTCACTGCCTCATAAGCTATGGGCTGAAGCACTTAATTATGCTAACTACATCTAGAATAGATCTCCTCATAGGTCTGTCAAGGATTAGACCCCCTTTGAGGCTTGGAGTGGCACTAAACTAGAGGTCACCCACTTCCGTGTTTTCAGCTCCTGAGCATGGGCCAAGATCCCCTCTGAAAAGAGGAAAGCTCTTGATCCATAGAGCATTGAGTGCATCTTTGTTGGAAACCTTGATGGTGTGAAGGGATACCGACTCTTGATTTCCTCTACAGACAAGCTCATCATTGAGTGAAGTGTCAAATTTGAGGAAATTCTCTCGCATGCACCTCAATTGCCACATGCAGACACCCTTTATCTACCTCATGTCTGAGATGATGACTCAGTACACTCAGATGCAGATACAAAGCATGCAGATGCCACGGTAGAGCATGCAGATGTAGAGGCAGAGTCTTCAGATACAAATCTAATGCATGCATATGATGATCCACATCCAAGCCTAGATCGGGCTTCCAGCAGTGAATCAAATTCCCTTGTCATAAATCAGAGAACAAGGAGTTTACGTGAGATATATGCACAAGACCACCCAGCTGCTAGAAATGGTCTTGTGGGGGATAATTCTGATCTGCAGAGGACTAGCTCAGAGTTTATTGAGCCTCCTCTTGTCCTCATTGCCACTGAACCATCACCATCCTGGCATTGTCATTTGGTTCAGTCTTCTGATCCACAGTCTTATGTTGAGGCTGCTAGGCATCCATCTTGGGAGTCCGCCATAGAGGAGGAGTATAACTACCTCCTCGAGAACCAGACCTGGGATCTGGTCCCCCTTCCTTCAGGAAGGAAACTTGTCTGATGCAAATGGGTCTACAGGACCAAGAGTGCTGCAGATGGGCAAATCACCAGATGGAAAGCAAGGCTAGTAGCCAAAGGCTTCCAACAAGTGCATGGTATTGATTATGACGAGACCTCTGCTCCAGTAGCAAAGATGGATTCCATACGCCTTACACTTGCCATTGCAGCTGCCTAGGGGTGGGAAGTACATCAGATGGATGTGAAGAATGCCTTTCTTCATGGAGACCTATATGAGGAGATCTACATGGAGCTGCCACATGGTTTCATTCAGGATTCATCTTTGGTCTGCAGACTGAAGAAATATCTCTACAGCCTTAAGCAGTTCCCAAGAGCTTGGTATGTGAAGATGGATTCTTTTCTCTTATCACAAAACTTTGAAAGATGTAAGTCTGATCCAAATGTTTGCATGCTTAGGACACATGATTCTCTTGTTATCTTAGTTTTGTATGTGGATGATCTCCTAATCACCAGCAGCTCGGCTTCAGCCATTGCTATAGTCAAGAGGGCCTTGCATGATAGGTTATTGATGATGGACATGGGTCCATTACACTTCTTTCTTGGTCTTGAGATCAGCTAGGATGCCACAGGCATCAAACTCTCTCAGGCTAAGTATGCATGAGATCTCCTCAAGATATTTCGCATGACTAACTGCAAGCCAGCACCGACTCCTTTTCTGTCTGGGGTCCGCCTTGAGGATGGAGGTGCCACTCCATTAGTTGACAGCACTCTCTACTGACAGCTAGTGGGGAGCTTATTGTACCTCACCCACTCCTGAACAGATTTCTCATATGCAGTAGGGGCAGTTTCCCTTCGAGATTCACTATGCAGCAGGCATTGCATTGAATCTCCTTGGCTTCACAGATTTTGATTGGGTGTGAGACAGCATTGATCGCAAGTCCACCTCCAGATATTCACTCAGTTTAGGATCTGGCCCTATCTGTTGGTCAAGCAAGAAGCAGGCTGCTATTTCTCTCTCTTCAGTTGAGGCCAAGTACAGAGGAGTAGTCAACATCACCATTTAGGCTCTGTGGCTACAACACTTCCTCACTAAGTTTGGCGTCCAGTTCCACCAGCCCATTGTCATCTAGTGTGACAACCAGAGCACTCTCAAATTTTGCAGGGATCCAGTACAACAACAGCGGACAAAGCACATAGAGATCCATATGCACTACATTAGAGACTTAGTACATGATCAGGTCATTGATTTGCAATTCTGTTGTTCAGTAGAGCAGACTGCAGACATCTTCACCAAGACATTCACTAAGCATAAGTTTCGCTCTCTGCGCGATCATCTTGGAGTGAAGGACACAGTTGCTGGGGTGTGGGGTGGGGTTCCCACAAGGTTTTCCCTCTATCCTCAATTTTAGTACAAGTTGCACTGTATTTTGGGTGACCTTTGGCCTTAGTTTCCAAGGCCCATTTTCTATTTTTCCCCATAGTGGTGTTCAAGGGGGGTGTTGGAACTACTACACACCTACATGCAGACTCTTAGTTAGAGCATGGGACTACATGCAAGATTCCTTCTGCATGATTTACTCCTTGATTTTCTCCTTCTTTAACTCTGCAACTAGTTAGTTCTTCTGCATGATTTACTCCCTGATTTGCTCCTTATTTCACTCCGCAACTGGCTAGTTCTCTCCAGAACTTGTTGTAGGTGTTGAGTCTTCTCATTGATCACCACTATGGTGCATTACCTTGGGATCTTCACCTAGTAATGCTATATCATGAGCATTGTAACCTATTTTCTAATGAATCATTCTTTTGTTCTTTTGATTTTCTTTTAGTGTTTTTTCTCTGCAAAGCTGTGTGTTCAACCTTTACTAGCTAGATTCATCTGTGTAGGTTTTCTAACACATTTACACTTTTTTGTTCAATAGGGCCTCTTTGGTTGTGATATCGCCTCACCATGTTAGCTTGAGGGGTATTATGTCTCATGTACTCATATGTTACTGTATTCAATCCTGACATATGTCTTTCCAAGAGCATTATGTATATGGGATCCATTGTATTATTTTCTTGCCCATTGATGCCACCATATCATGTGTCATGTATTTTGTAGCTCAATCCCACATTGTTGGGATCACCATTATTCTGTGTACGCAATTATCTCGGCGGGTGTGGGTATGCCTCCCCCACCTCATTTGAGATCATGTACTCCAACATAAAAGGAGACTTCTATCAATTTAGTAGGTATCACCCCTCCGTTTTTGTCCTTCCTTGCATTGCTTCAGTTCTCTCTCTCTCTATCCTCTCTCTCTCTCTGTGACTCCCCTTTGGTGTCTCGTGGAAGTGTAACCTACAATGTATTTTGATCATATGATTTTCTCCTAACACTCATATGTTGGGGGAAATATATTATCACCAAAAAAAGATTACCTAGTTGTCTCTAACTAGGTGGATCGAAATACACCATGTAGCATTAATTTTACCATAGTAAAATCACTTTCACCATGTGAAATAATTTATTAAACCTTTTTTATTAAATTATTTTATAATTAAAACCAAAAATCCCCATGAGAATAATTGAATAAATCATTATTTATTTAATTTTCTCTAGGAATAATTATTAAATCATCATTTGATAATTATTCCTTATCACATTTGACTAAATCCCCTAAGAATAATTAAATAAATCACTATTTATTATTCCTTATTTCTATTATTGGAATAATTGTTAAATCACTATTTATAAATTATTTCAATTTCACACCATTCGTAATCCTCGCAAAATAATCAATAAATCATTTTATTTGTTAATATAATCTAAATAAGGATATTTTACCATTTCAAGTATCTTTTCCCTCTCCAAAAGATATAATAAAGTATTCCTAATGGTTAGATCTTTATTTGGTCAATATTATTTTATTATTGTCCATTTTCGAAATTAACTCAATACTTTGTTATAAATGGGAGGGATTTCCATTCATTCTTCACCGTGACCATTATCATCGTCACCATTATCATCTCTTTTCACTTAGGCTCCCATTTGAGTTCTCCACATTGTTTTGGGTTTTTCACATATTGAGAGAGAGAATTGATTACTAAAGCATCAAGGACATCAAAGGACCCATCCGATGGAGGGGGATTTGAGGACCCTTTTTACAAATCTCCTTCACCATGCGTTATCAATAAAATATTTATTCATTTTAAAGTCAGTTCATTTTAAAGTCTTTCTATATATATATATATATATATATATATATATATATATATATATATATATATATATATATATATATATAATTTTTTGTTTGTTGTTTTGGATTGTATAAGTTGTTTTGTTGCAGGTTTTCCATGTTTTATTACATATCTGAAGCGTAAGAAGCCACTAATTGTCATTAGGGTCACAATTCTACTAGTGACTTAAGTGAAGTATTTTTGGTACACCTTCTAAGAAATTTCACACTAACAAAGGCACTTGTCAACAGGTGTTAAGGAGTCAGACAATTCACCAACAAGTTTGGTAATAGAATCCCAAGGCTTGACTTAGTCCATGGGTGGAAATTCCAAGGAGGGCGAGGAGATGACCCCTAGGTTGATTCAAGATTTTGGTTACTAATCTCTTCTTGTTCTGAATAAGGGGGACTAGAGGCAAAAATAGGCATAACCTCCCTAATATTATCAATGGGTATATCCACTAGATCTCCAATAGATAAATGCTAATACAAGACAAGAACCTTGTCCTAATGAATGACAAAAAATATAAGGAAATCAAACAAAATAAAACAAATGTGGACCAGATCCAGCTAGTAAATAGGGAGCTCAAAAAGATCAAGGATAAAAACAAAAACTTCTGAGGAGGAAAATTGATTTTTAAGGGCTAGAAACTCAGTCGCACGCACAAGACAAGCTAAATTCGGTTGGTCGCTTTGTTACTAACTACAAGTGAGCAACTAGGATTCTCCAGCTGCACAGATGACTCACTATGGGATTGACTGGGGAAGAAACTAAGAATTCCTGAAAAACCTGCACACAAGACAAGAAAAAAACAAAATATTCCAAAAATAAACCTAGAAAATAGTCGCAAAGAGTCTGAAAATTTGGAGAAAACTAAGCAAACCGGGATAGGAGAGAAATCAATAGAAATCAGAGGCAAAGTGGACACAAAACAAAAATTCTCTCATTGAAAGAACCACTTGTATTGCATCTAAATTAGCATGCAAGGGGTTATTGCTCTGTGATCTTATGTCCAAATCAGATCACCAGAAGCAAAAGGAAAGACTAATAGAGATATAATAGTGTCCCAACCCAAATGATCAAACATGCTTCAGGTTGACGGGTCTAGATACTACATGGAAATATGTGTGCACCTGGCCTCCTCAGAAATTGGGAAAGGATTTTGTGCCTGCATATTCTCGTGCTCCACTCATGTGATCTACCCTTTCTGCACCTAATCTGAATCCCTACACACAACCATAAACAATAGAGACAAAAAAGTGGCCTTCCTCGGAAGATCGTTATATCAAAATATCATAGAAACAACTACAAATCATGTTGAATAAAAATAGATACAGGGAAGGAACATATGTTTCTATTAATCATGAAAAAATCATATTACAACCATATACCTTCACCTAAAATCTTCCTCTCCGCAATCAGGCAAAGTCTCCCCACTACAACAAGGAAATGAACATGAAGAGAAATACTCAAGCAATAAAAACCTCATAATCTCTCTCTTTGGTAGCAAGATAGAAGCATAGACTCAAGATCTCTAGCTCACCAAGAATCTTGCTCTCCAAAAACACTCTGGCCAAAAACTAGCCTAACCTCCCAAATGGTCTAGTATAAATAGGCAGAAGATAGATCCCAAGAGGATGAATGTAGACACTCACCACAACAAGAATTCATGGAAAATTCTAAATGATAAGTCTTGTCTAGCTCAAATAAGTGATGATTCGAACTAATCTCCTAGGGACCAAGACACTCTATAATACATCCCTAGTCGCAGGCATAGAAAAGACTGAAAAAAGGTCATAGTCGCTTGCACAAGGAAGGGCTAGGAGAGACTGGGAGGCTCCAATCACTCTCATAGGTCTCCATCAGAGTGACTAGGAAGTATGACTAGAAAAAGAAGGTCTAAATCCTGAAAAAAAAAATCAAATAGCCATGAGGACTGAGGAACACTGACCCTAGGGGGTAAAATAGGTTGATAATAGATGCCCCCTAATGCATGAGGTAAGAAGAAAATCTGATGGCCAAAATAAATTATGATAAAGCTCAGAGGTCAAAACAGCAGTGAGGAGACAAAGCTAAGAATGTGGATTGGGAGTCTCTAGAGTTGATGTCTCATCTATGCTAATAACATCCCTGAGGCAGGCATAAGCATGTTTTGTCATAAGAATATACTGAACATGGACTCCAAAACATACACTACGGATCCATGAGATGAAGTGCTAGAACATGGCCATGAAAGAGATACACAGTGGATCCATGTGACTCAATAAATAGAGCATAGCCACTAAAAAATACAATTTTGGATCTATGTCATAGTATACATCAGTAGTACTATGGACACATGACAGACAAAAAAATGTCTCAAGATAGTCCTCAAATTACATAAGAGATACATAACTCCAACAAAACCTGGAAAGGATGCCATATAAGAGTAAGATGTTCCTAACCTAGGGTCTTTGACATAACGTCGATGCTAAGAATCTACAACATGCGAATAGATGAGCTAAGGTCAAACATGGTAGAAACTACCTGATTACCAGCTAACGAGGTAAACCAGTAACAAATGCGAGGAAATCCATCAATGAGGAAAATGGACCCCAAGGTACCTAGTGCAATCCACTATGTGTGAATAGATGAGATTATGTCGAACACCAATGAACTCGACCAATCAGGATCTAATGATGTAAACCCATTGTTGATAGCAAGGAAGCCTGCCATTGAGGCCTGCAAGCTCCAAGGTACTACTAGTTCCTTGATCAAGATATTAGATAATAAGTTGAAGTCGACATGATAAGATCCATCGAAGGAGGGCCCTGACGTATCCCCAATCAATCGACATGGAACAGACTAGGATAATGTAATGTATGGATGAAGTCATGAAGTGATGAAGTACAATTGACATAGCGATGGTTGACTCAAGAAGGTCAACAGGCTACTGCAGATGCCCGACATAGGTTGAGACTTCCCTTGAACACATAGCGGCACGACACAAGAGTGACTTGGTAGCATGACTAATGAGAACCATGTGATATCATGCAATGACGCGCGAGGCATCGAAGCATGCTCCATATGACTAGAAGAGTCACCATTTGAAAGAGTAAAGAGACTCATATGGATGGTACTGCTCCTAGGCAAGCTAAAAACCAACTTTGATATAATGAATAAGATAGGTGTTGTGTTCAAGGGAGACATGAAGGATGACAGGTCATGGCAGGTCATAAGGAGGGATTCTGAAAGGTAATGAAATGACTACATTGACACCAAGACAGAAAAAAGGTGCTAACTAGGCTATCCATGAGTAGATAAACTCTACCACCAAGTGAATATCTACATAAAAGAGAGTGGCTAAAGTCGCAACTTGATGGGGTCGGACCTAAGGCATAAATATGCTACTCACAGTCAAAATGCAATGGAAATGGCGAAAATGACCTACCCCTATATGCCAATAAAGGGAACATACCTCAGTCCTAATGGATGTCACAATAGAAATTCTACCATGTCGTGTAAAAACCATCTATAAATACTAGACCCATGGTTAAATCACATAATGAAAGAAATAAACATGGACGAGGTAAAAACAAGAGCATATTTTTTTTTTGGATTTTTGAATATGTAATGTTTTTTTGTTTGGATACACAGTTACCAAGGCATGATTATTATGATATGCATATGTGGCACCTAAACACCCTATAGGGTATTTGCCCTTAAGGAGACATGGACCACCCACCCAGGCCGCAGCAGCACCTGTAGACAAGATAGAGGACAAAGAAGAGGAGTTGCAAGATTTCACTCACAATGTTGAGGGGCTTACTTTAGATGTTCCTCCAAGGAGTATGGCAGATACCCCTCAACACTGGCAGAGGCATACGGTTGGTGTTGAGTTAGCCTTTCATCGAACCATTCTTCGCCACATTTTGAATGTGGTCTTATGTTATCATGAGCACCACTAAGTGGAGGTAGTAGTATAGGGGTGTGTGTTTTTTATGGATCTACATATGTATGGCATAGTAGCCAGGGCCTCAGTTTCCCAGTTTTTGAACTATGTACCCAAAATTTTTGATATATAATAAAATGACAACCTCTATGTGTTTTGGGTGTAAATGATGTGTATTTACAATGAATGTTTAATGTATCATGTGCATGGTTAAAACTATTGATGGGACAAATGCTAATCTAACACATAATTAGCTAATGAATCATCCAATCGGTTATGGTCTTAAGGAATATGAACATAATCAATGTTATCAAATAAATGTTCCAAGAGACGTACCCTCAATAAATAGCGTAGGAGAGTTGAGACACTACAATCTAAAAGCCAAGTTGAACAACTAGGTGGTGTATGCCAAGGCAACTAGCCTCGGTCAATACCTCAATACCAACACTATATTCAGTCACATTATTTGTGACAGGGCAAAGACAAATACCTCCAGACTCACACTCTCATCTGTGGGTGAAAGGAGAACCCAAGCGACAGAAGCAACATTTCGAGTGTAATGTTTTGAACAATCTACAAAGCCTCTATAAGAAAGCAAAGGGTGTTGACATTTGTGCATCAAATACCAGACACATGAATCACACACAAAAACAAGGAAGAATGATAAATACAAGCAAAAAGAAATGTATCACACACACACACTTATATACAATATTAACAAGTGCAACTCAATCAGATAGGTCACGCTAAGGGGTGCCCACAGTCAGGAATGGGCCAAGTGTTTTTGTACATGAACTTATGGGAGGTGAGAGACCCATATGGCTTAACAGTGCAAATGCATGCCAAATGAAGTCAAAATTCCCAACCTGTAAAGGTTGACCATACGAGGGACAAGCTAACATAGACACACTCTCAAAATTATCTTGAGGAAATAAGGGAGGATCAACACATAAATATGGTACAAGATGCTTGTCAATAGGTGTTAAGGAGTTGGACAATTCACCGACAAGTTCAGTAATAGAATCCCAAGACTTGACTTAGTCCATGGGTGGAAATTCCAAGGATGGAAAAGGAGATGGCCCCTAGGCCGATTCAAGATTTTGGTTACCAAGCTCTTCTTGTCCCAAATTGGGGAGACTAGAGGCAGAAAGAGGCATAACCTCCATAAGATTATCAATGGGTAGATCCACTAGATCTCCAATAGATCATAAAAAAACAAGAATATCAATGCCTAATACAAGAAAAAAACCTTCTCCCAATGAATGACAACAAATC
Source organism: Pinus tabuliformis (assembly GCA_031772625.1). NCBI lineage: Eukaryota > Viridiplantae > Streptophyta > Pinopsida > Pinales > Pinaceae > Pinus > Pinus tabuliformis. Next base: position 903,120,451 of record CM062804.1, read on the forward strand.
TAAGGAAATCAAACAAAATAAAACATATCTGGACTAGATACATCTAGTAAACAGGGAGCTCAAATAGATCAAGGATAAAAACATAAACTTCCAAGGAAAAAAATTTATTTTTCAGGGCTAGAAGCCCAATCGCGCGGACAAGACAGGATAAATTCGATCGGTCGCTCTATTGCTAACTCCAAGCAAGCAACTGGGATTCTCCAGTCACACATATGACTCATTGTGGGAGTGACTGGGGAACAAACTAAGAAATCTTGAAAAACACACTGACAAGCCAAGAAAAAAGTAAAATATTCAGAAAATAAACCCTGAAAATAGCCGCAAAGAGACAGAAAAGCTGGAGAAAACTGAGAAAACCAGGATAAGATAGAAATCAATAGAAACTAGAGGTAAAGTGAACACAAAGAAAAAATTCTCTCATTGAAAGAACCACTTATGTTGCATCTAAATTTGCATGCAAGGAGCTATTGCTCCATGATATTGTGTCCAAATCAGATCACCAGAAAACAAAAGGAAAGACCAATAGAGATATAATAGTGTCCCAACCTAAATGATCAAACATGCATCAGGCAGTCGATTCTATATACTATAGAGAAATATGTGTGCACCTGGCCTCCTCACAGATTGGGGAAGGATTTTGGGTCTAATGTAGATTCTCGTGCCCCACTTGAGCGATCTACCTTGTCCGCGCCTGATCTTGATCCCTACACATAACCAAAAACAAACAAAGACAACAAGTGGCCTTCCTTGGAAGATAATTATATCAAAATATCATAGAAAAATTATAAAACTTGATGAATACAAATAAATACAAGGAACATATGGTTTTATTAATCATGAAAAAATAAAATTACAACCATATACCTTCACCTCAAATATTCCTCTCCGCAATCTGGGAGAGTCTCCCCACTACAACAAGGAAATGGGCATGAATATCAATAATCAAGCAACAAGAACCTCACAAGCTCTCTCTCTAGTAGCAAGATAATAGCATAGACTCAATATCTCTAGCTCACCAAGAATATGGCTCTCAAAAACTCTCTGGCCAAAAACCAGCCTGACCCTCCCAAATGGTCTAGTATAAATAGGTAGAAGAGAGGTCCCAAGAGGATGACTGCAGATTCTCAAGATGATGAGAAGTCATGGAAACTTATAAATGATAAGTCTTGCCCAGCTCAAATAAGTGATGATTTGAACTAATCTCCTAGGGACCAAGACACTCTAGAAGACATCCCTAGTTGCAGGCATAGAAAAGGCTAAAAAAGTACATAGTCACTTGGACAAGTAAGATATGGGAGCAACTGGGAAGCTCTAGTCACTCTTGTAGGCCTCCATCAATGTGACTAGGAAGTATGTCTGGAAAAAAGAAGGTCTAAAGCTTGGAAAAAGTCAAATGTCCATGAGGAATAAGGAAAACTGACCCTAGGGGAGTAAAATAGGTTGATAACACCATCTCTAAAAATGGATTCTAGTTTTTCCCACATATCTTTGGCACATTTAAACCTATTAGTCTCTTCATATCATCATCGTGAAGATTCTTGTATATTATACATCTTGCTTGTGCATCCAGCTATAAAAATTCACTTGCAATTGGATCTTTGCCACAACCTTCACATACTACTTTCTAAATGTTAGCTCCACGAGAATAAAATTGAGATTTTACATTTTGGTGTCATGCCTTGTAAATTACAACGATGACGAAAGTCATTCAAAAAAAGAAAAAAATCAGTTTCTCCTAACAAACCCCAGATCTACTCTCCAACGATCAAGTTGCAATCAAGAGCCCCGCTCTGATACCAATTGTTGGAAACCTTTGAGCACTATTGAGAGGGGGCGTGAATCAGTAGTGTGATCTATATACCATGTTTTCCAATTATTAATTCAATTACTAAATCACACATATATGCACCAGCAACACATTATATTATCCATGCATATAAATATATAAGCAACTAAAAAAAGATAACCATGAGATCAACAATAATCAACACATCAAAGGCACATCACATCAATCACACATGAGACACAAGATTTCTAGTGGAAACCCTTCCAGGAGAAAAAACACCCTTATTGTTGCTTCTATGCTCTGAATTTCTATTAGTCAAGAAATTGGCCTTTTACATAGCTTGGTGACTCGCATAAGCATGGAGACTCAACCTCGTATATAAAATGCCAACACCCATCAGCTAGGAGACTCGATACTACTGATCAGCTTAGAAGACTCTATTCTCTACAGATCTATGGACTACCATCCATTGAAGGCCACCACAATCAATGTTCCTCGCCTAACTCCAATTGGACTATCCAACTACCATTGGATGAGAAATTGTTCCTTTTGCTTAATCTTCACTATCACTACTCCTCTTTCATGAAGTCGTTGCTCCTATACCACTATGAGAACCTCCTTTCATGTATTTTCAAGCTGAATCTAAGACACTATTCTCAATAAGAAATCAACTCTGCATACATTCTCTTAGAAGCAAGATCTCATCATCAAATAAAAATGAAAACAAACTCCACAAAACATATTCTCTCCAATAGCAAAATTATGGCCACAATAAATCTGAATACTAACATATATCAAACTCTCATATCATAATGTAATTGTTGCATACTATAATTAGTAACATATAACACTAAGGCTATGCACCAAATATAATAGAAACTCCTACAAAAACAAGTGTGAAGGTTACCAACATATACTCCAATAGCATACAAAACTCTCCAACTCAAACTCCAAACCAGCAGCTTCAATTCTGATATATTCTATAGTATGCTTCAGATCTGCTCACTATTTAGTCATCAACACTCATAAACTAAAGAATTTACACTCTCCAATAGGACTAAAGCATACAATACTTCTCTACAACCTTCTCACTCACATATGTTCATCATCAATCAATCCTCAGCTCCAAGATCAAGCATATAAAACATGTAGGGAAAAATTGAGCATTTTGATAGGATCAAAGGTGCACAATTTGGACCAAATCAATCCACTAACACCACAACTTGTGCACTAAATGCATTCACATCATGAGAGGACCTTTTCAAACAATTCTGGAAGCCTCTAAGAATTACCAAGTTAATTTCCTTCTAAACAGCGAGAGGAATGCGGAGAAAATGTCGTGAAATATCTCAGTCACATGCAAAACACCATTCCTTCAACTCAGAAACTCTACCACATGTTTAATCACCTTTTCCAGCATTTGTACTAGCCTCCAAACCTTTGACATGGCCTCTAACACATCTACAAGTACATCAAACCTGCCTCCTAAGTGTCACTGTCAAGTTGGTCTACAAGGGCCAACAAACAGGGTTGGCAAGTGTGCAAACAAGTCCTCCACTCTCCGAAAAACATTTGAACAAGTTGCAACACCTCTCATAGATCTACAAAAACTTATCTGACACCATCATCAAGCCATCACATAACTACAATAAATCAACCTCATAAGCATAGTCATGAATATGTAATGAATACCTAGTTGCTAACTCAACTAGTGTGCAATGAACCATCTCTATCACATGTACATTTGTATGATCAACATGTAGCAACATCCTCTACCTGTAGCAGCACCATCCAACTATCTTGCAGCATCAAAAAACCATCATGACATGTCTATCAATGCACATGCCAACTCCTCTAAGACCATCATGCTACCATCAAGCTCCATCAATGCCATCATCTGATCAACATCAATTCCAACACATGCCAACACAAACCAACATGAGTGACATCATATTGTTGACATCAATGCCAACACAATCATCCCAATGTCAACTCAACTAGCAGCATCATGACCATGTTGAAATCAATGCCAATATTAAAATGCCAACATAACTATCTTACCAGGGTAAACATGATTTGAGGGCTACTATGACATGACCCAACCTCCTAGCTTCATTAAGGAAGTGGAGTCAACAAACTAAAACTTTATTAACCTCACTTAGGAGCTACAGGACCCCTAGGAGCTAAAAACCCACTTCAGGTGCCCAAACCCTAAGCTAACTTGCTTTTTTGGTGATCTAGGTCCCTAGTCGTATGCATGACAAGGACTCCATGCAACTCTAAGCCTCCAGTCACATGCAGAAGCCTGGAAGGTAACAACTGTAGGCTAGAATTGTCAGTTAATAGCATGCCACCCCGGAATCGGTGCCACCTTTTTGGGTCCTGACTCCCAACCACTACCCAGAACTTAATGAGACTTTCTAGAATGATATATAACATCAATACAAATCCATTCATACAAAACTTAGTCAAGAACTTGACCTAACCAGGCCTAACCATGACATTCATTTTGTCAAACATATAGTGAACATGAAATCTACAGGTCATGAATGCATATATGAACATAGGGGCCTGAAAATTATCTGAGATTCACCAAGAAGGTCTAATTCCCTCTCTTAATAGTTGCAATAACATTTTTTATCTCATGCATTCATCAACCAACCAAATACATATCAATTCATGAAGAAGCCATAGCTAGAGTATATAACAAATCCATAACTTATCTCTAGCAAACAATCATCATAGTAACCCCGACATAACATCCATCAAATCATCGTATTAACCAGTACAAATGCTTCATATATTTCCATAGAGAAATAGTTCTCATTAAATGATGTAAAAAATCCAACCAAATCAGGAACTCCCACGTACCACCCGACCATAGATTGGGTTGAACTAAATATTTCTTTTAGCCAATCACCCTCATGCCATATTCCAAGCATGAATGTGGGATCTTATGGGATAAACAAAGACATAAAAAAATAAGGGAATCCATAGGTTAAACCACCTCCACCCTCACGCTACTATGATCTCACCTAAACCATTTATGATATCCCAAAACCAAACCATCCTTGGATGCCTCAAAATTCCTTCACCATCCCTTGAGGAATTTTCCTATCTCCTCCCACTTGTTGAGGGCTTCCTATATAAAATCATCTCCACGCTGAACCCTTGGGATTTTCCTTAGACCACCTCACTTAGATCCAAAACCTTCAACAATCCAATGCTCAACCAAGAATGAATCCCATCACACCATGGCTATCCAGGAATTGGCAAGGCAGGACTGAAAACACTATCAACCAGGAAAAACCCATGCCAATAATATAAAATGAACCAAATACACAAATGCATGCACCATGCATTCACACTTCATCGAGGAAATCACACAGGCTACCTATCACTTGCAATTCCCCCTGCTGAAGCTGCTTGATCCAAATCTTCATTGCTTGTCCTTTTCTTTCCTTGTCCTTCCTTTACTTGTCCTTTCTTTCCTTTGCCTTCCTTTTCTTTCTTTCTTGTTTTCTCCTCTTGGTGCTCTTCTCCTCTCTCAAACTAACTCCAAATCCAAACTAGAAAAAGGCCCCAAACTGATGTTCTAATGCCTTTTTATTATTGATGCCTCTAATTTCTTCATTTTTCCTCTATTTTCCTTCAATTTCCTCCTCATGCAAACTCTAACCTTTCATTTCTCCTTTCTCCTATTTTCATTTATTTTCATAAATAAATGCCAATAATTTCCACTTTTCCTTTCCAAAGCCTTTGCTAATGTCATTGCCAATTTCCTTAGCCATAATAAACAAGAAGTGATGCCCACTAGGAGGTTTTTCACAACATTCATCTTGGAATAAGTGTCCCATGACCTTGGTCTTATTTTTCCTTTATTAAATTTTTATTACATGAACTTTTAACCCCGGGGTTGTTACAGGATGAAACTGAATCAAACGAGAAGTCTCAAGCTTTTATTGTAAAATAAAAGAAGAAGAAGAAACGAAAGTATGGAAATTCAAAAGGAAAACCAGATATGTCCAAGATTCAATGCTTTGGATGCAATAAGTATAGGCATTTTAAGAGCGATTGTCCAAACAAGAAGAACAATAAAAGGAAGGAAAGAAATGAAGCTCACATAGCTGAGGAAAAGGGAGAACCTGAGAAGAAGTCAAATGGAAAATATCCTAAGGATCTTTACTATTGAATAAATATCCATGTTTATCAGTTTCATTACGCAATTTATCTTTATTTTATTAGAAAGTACAAAGTACAATATCACGCAATGTTGCATTTTCTAGAATAGTCTTGATTTTTCTAAAAGCGTGGAAACATAGAAAGAAGCATATGATAATAGAGGAATAGGAGTCTACATAATCAAGTTTCTTTGAAAGGAATCATCTAGCTTAAAAGAATGAGAAGATTGGGACCATATTGCATATTATAGTTCATCCAAAGCATTTTATAACAAATATTAGAAGTAGTCATCTTGCAAAGAGGGATCATCAAGATCCAATAAGAATGATCATTTAGGAAGGTTCTTGGAATAATCATTACAACCGGTAGATATTACATCTAATATGGAAATAGTAATCTTGAAGGATGAAGGCATGAAGATGGTCAAATAACAAGTTTGAAAGGAAAAATTAAATTATTTCTACTCCTGAGAAAGAAAACTTTATCCTTGATAAGGATGGAAGTAAGCTTATTCAAGAAAAGATGGCTAGGGAAGCAAAGGTATGCATGTTTATTTAAGTAACTCTTCTCTAGAAGGTAGAGTTCATATCAACAAGAATCTTGTAGAAAGATTTGGTTATAAGAATGTTCTTCGTAAGCATTCCATGTGGTTACTAAATGCTTGGAAGTAGAATTTTGACATGCTTTGGAATGGTTAAGGATCAAGAATATTTTACAAGATAACACAACTTCGACATGATGATGTTGATCAACATCAAGTATAGTCTCTAGAAGAAATAAAGAGAGTTAATAGTGACACTCCAAAGAAGATATTCTAGATTACTAATCAATTTTGATCCATGGGAACCTTGATTAAAAATTGAATGCATGGAGAAGGATTCTTGTAAAATATGGAGATGTATAATGTGAAAGGATGTTGATATGAAAGGATCAAGAAAGAAAATACTTTGATTAAAGAGTGTTAATTTTAGGATAATGCTGGTATGTTCTATGCTTAGAGTAATTTTTTTCTTTATTATCCCAATATCATGTCCACTATAGTAATCACGTCAACATGATAGTAAAATTCAAATAGAACATAACAAATAATAGTAGAAGACAAGCCAACACAAGAGGAAACAAGATATGGAACTATTAGCTCTGCTACAATTTTCAGTGATTGCAGGTCATTTTCAGGTTTGATGGTGGGTTTGTGCCGAAAGGGCCTCGCAACAGTCGTTTCCTTTTCTTCTCCTTCAAGTTTCCTCAAACTCCATTGTCTCTGTCCCTTTCATAAACCCCTTCAATCCCTCGCCTTTACCTTATTCTCCTTGATTCTCCTTACCTTCCCTTAAACTCCCGCTAGCCCTATTTTCCTTCAAGCTTCAGTGTAAACCTGTTGGCTTTAACTCCTGGGCGCCATGACCATACTTCCTCTGTTTTATCTGTTTAAACTCTTTATAACCCGTTTCTTTTGCTCGGGTGCTTAAAATATAGTTTTGCGCCATTATTAACCCTCTATCGCTTTTGAAACCGCAGTCGTTGATCGTCGTGATCCAACAATCTATGCGCCTTTTCCCACACATTAAATAGTTTGCATCTTCCCCTCCATCTCATCATCCATTGTTGATCCGATGGCTGACGCATCCCCCGATCGCACGACCTGCACACACGATAACTCGCGGGGGCGGTGGTTTTGGGCTGCCAGGTGGCGCTTTATTACAGGATCGCGCCCCATGGTATGAAAATCGCTGAGTCCCGGTGGGCGGTGTGGGGAATACCACCCGCCTCTCTAAACCGCCTTTCCCCGGCATTTAAACTCTGCGCAACTCTCGTGTGCGATCAACGTTGGATCTACCCGATGGTGATCCAACGACTCTCATCGCATCTTCTTTGTCACTTCCCGATAGTTCCTCCTGTGCGATCTCCGCCGTTGATTTTTATGATCCAACGACTGGAATCATTTTCGCTGTTTAACTCACCTGTCCTCCTGATAATCCCTATCACTTGATCGTAGTCGTTGATCTCTGCAATCCAATGGCTGAGATTTATCCCCGGCTTGCTCTTACTCATGCCATGAAATCTTATTTCCCTTTGACTGTCTCGAGCTCGCGAAGGAGGGAGGAAGCCATAATCTGGTATCTGCGTAGTTAATGGCTCCAACAACTGTATTAAACAACAGAATGGCTGAAGGACAAACAGGACGACCTCGACCAGTGAAGAGAATTTATCAGGCATGGAGTTTAATCCATAATTCACTCCATCTGCTAGAGAAGGACATCAGACTATCTAAAAAGGCCAATTTTTTCCATTAGAATCAACAGACTATATCGGAGCCCATATCTGAATGTAAATGTGGTTGGTGGTCCATTAAGAGACCTCCACGCATAGCTTAGCAGAGCAATTTTGTAAACAGATTCTATATATACCCAAAAACATAATGTAATAGGTTGATGAGTGTTGGATGAGTGTTATTTTGCTGTAATGTTCAACTTATGGAGATTGTAACTGCTGTGATACCTACAACGTCTGGTCTTCATTTTCAGCTAATGCAAGCTTCTTTTGCTGTTAATTGCTCACTATCCACTTCATCTTCTAGGCTATGCATGTTTTGCATTTATTCATGTGTTGTTAATGTTTAGCATTAGAGGGGCTGTCATCTCACCTCTGTGTTAGGTTTTAGCATGTATCATTGAATTTGTATGCAAGTTTCTGTTGTTTTAATGCCAGAGAGCTGTCATCCTGTCTGTGTATTAGAAAACAGATTTATAGACTTTTTAACTGGTTGCAGTTGGCCATCACAGGGTCCTGTGCATTTGCTGGTGTGTTCAATCTTCTCCATTATCACCTTATCCTCAAAATGTGAGTAATTGGTGGTCTAAAGCCTTGTAGTCTGGGGGTGTTCACCCATGTTTGGGGTCAAGCACAGTAGAAATGGTTATCTGGCTTGAATATGCAACATTTCTTTCATTCATCCACCATTTTCCAACATTTTTGTTGAGTTTGTAATGTTCCCTAACATCTCTGATGTACAACCTAAGAGAGTTTCTTGGGGTGATAACAGGCACCATCCAAGGAAAAATGCCAATGTGGGGAAACCTTTGATCCATTCTTCTTATAATTCTTCAAAAGTTCAGCACAGAGAGAGAGAGAGTACAATTTACAATATTCACTTCCCCAAACTAATCAATCAAAACAACAGAAATAAAAATCCCTAACCAGAAATTCAATGTTGGTCAATAGGGTTGAAACTAACCTCCAAAACAGATCGGTCAACTCGGCCTCCAAAAACAAGATAATCCAACCCAAAACAATATGAAAATAACTAATCAAACCTGGTCAACAAAACTCAACGCAACAACCTAAATTAGGGTAGTCAACATTAGTCAATGCATGGGTCAAATTGCCACGATTTTTGTGCCCAGAACAGCAGCCTAGCCAAATAGAAATCATGCTCACAAAACCAAAGTCAAACATAGTTAATGCTGGTCAAATTCAACCTCCTAAAATTTCAGCCTCCTGAAATTTCGGTCTCCTGAAATTTTGGTCTCTTGAAATTTTGGCCTCCTAAAATTTTGAACTCCTGAAATATTGGTCAAATCTGGTCAATACAGCAGCTAGAAAAACAATCTTCCTTTTGTATGTGTGGAGAGAGAGAGGCCTAGAAATATGTACCCAATCAAGATGAGAGAGAGAGATGAATGAGATGAGATGCCAAAATTGTAGGAGGCACCTTGTATTTATATGCAACATTGAAGGCTGGAGGAGGCTAATTTGATGGTTGGCCGACCTTGACAATTTGTCCATAATCAAAATAAATTCATAACTTCATTTGTACATGTTAGAATGGGATGATAATGAGATCAATCCTATATCTTTCGAAAAGAGGAATCCAAGAAAAATATCATTTGCCTCATAAGATCTATCCAAAGTGATGTTTGGCCCTAGTTGCCAAATTTAACATTCCCTCTCAACTAGGGAGAACATCACCTGCCAAAATGTCTGACAATCTGTACCATCCTTGTCACTGGACTGCTCTGCTCTACTCTTCTCTACTCTGCTGAACCATGAAGAAAGAAGAAATTATCGAGCATGTAACATATCATTCTCCACTGACTTGAAGTCAGTCTCCAATAATAGAGAGTGTTCCATGCCACTCTTAACTAACCCGTAGTTAGTTTCCATTGATCCATATGGATTCGGTAGTACATGATGCACCCATCAGTAGTGCTATCATCCCTATCCTCATTTCCCTACTCATTGGCTAGAAGAGAGGTACTTCCCATGAGTCCCAGACTGCATGGGTAGGATGTGCTGGCAGGAAAAGGTGAACCATTCATCCTGCTCATATGCCATAGGGGAGGGTGACCCACTCAACCTATGCATATTCCACCTTGGAGTATCACAGAGGAAGGCGAACCATTCACCCTATACACAACGCACTCCTAGGGGAGGGTGAGTCACCCTATGGTTGTCACAAAAGATCATAGTGGTATCCAGCACATGTCCAAACAACTCACTAAAGAGCTTCCTCAACCAAATAGCTTCACAGGAGGCCAAACTAGCAGCAATGTATTCAGCCTCAGAAGTGCTTAAAGAAACTAACTTCTACTTCCTACTAATCCATGATATTGAAGCATAACCTAGAGAGAAGCAACATCCTAATGTGCTTTTGCGATCCACCACACTGCCAACCCAGTCTTCATTAGAGTAACCATGGAGCCTCACATTCCCAGCACTGTATCCCAATCCATAAGTGAGTGTGCCTTGGAGATATATCAAGATATTATTGGCAGAAATCCAATGTATATGATGAGGCTCGACCATAAAATGACTCAATGTGTTCACTGAAAAACATATGTCCAGACGGGACTTCACCCAGAACATCAAGGCCCATATGAGTTGATGATACTCAAAAGGATTTCCAAAATTGGGCCCGACAACACTTCCACATAACTTCTTGAAGTTAAGTTCCATCAGAGTAGTCACAGATTTGCAGTCCACCATCCCAAATATTTCAAGTAGCTTCACAAAATATTTTACTTGAGAAAAGGAAATTCTTCCCTAGCTTTTTCTAGACCTCCAACCCTAGGAAGTAATGCATCAGTCCTAGGCCCTTCATATCAAATCCGAAAGCCAAATCTCTCTTACATTGATGAATAAGAGGGTTTGCACCTGTCAGAAAGAGATCATCCACATATAGTACCAATATAAGAGGTCTATCATTCTCAACCTTAAAGTAAAGGTTTAGATCAGCTTCACGTATTGTAAATCCCAACTTCATCAGATAGCTATCGATCCTCTCATACCAACCTCGGGGTGCTTACTTCAACCCATATAGGTATTTCTTCAACCTACATGCATATGTCTGATGATCTTGAAATTAAAACCCCTTAGGTTGTTCCACATATACTTCCTTCTTAAGTGAACCATGAAATAACGTAGTCTTGACATCCATCTGGTGTAGATTCCATCCTTGTGAGGGAGAAAGGGCTATAATCGAACGGATGGTGGTGTAGCGAGAAACGGGTGCAAATATCTCATCATAATCTACACCTTCCTTTTGAGAGAAGCCTTGAGCAACAAATTCAGCCTTGAACTTCTTAGCACTTCCATTAGCACCATGCTTGATCTTGTAGAGCCATTTAGAGGTGACAATAGATTTGTCATGGGGTCTAGGGACCACATCCCAAACATCATTCTTCATAATTGACTTGTACTCTTTGTTCATAGAATCCTTCCATACTCGTTTCTTCACAGCTTCCTTGAATGAGCAAGGTTCAAACAAAATAATGGTGCTCATAGCAATTAAGTACCCTTGGCACCTATTAGGATTCTTGCCTTCATGAAATGTCCCCCTCGGTGCAACATGTCTCTCGACATCTTCAAGAGTTTCCCTTAGCCATGAGGGTCTCCTTTTGGAAGAGGATGACTCATGTGGAGGAGGATCAATGGCATCCATTGATTCTTCAACATCGAGCATCGACTAATCCTGTGAATCTCCCTGATTTCATGCATTTGCTTCTTTGTCTTTCCTTGGAATAGGAAGGCTTCTAATCTTCCTTAGGGTAGCATCCTCATCTAAGGTGACATCATGACTCAACTCTACTTCTATTTGACCATGCATATAGATTCTATATGCCTTAGAAGCTTCACTCCAGCCCATACAAGTTCCTTTCTTCCCAGATGCCTTCAATTTACTTCTCTTTTCTTTCGGCACATGAAATTATACGAGACTACCAAAAATTATAAAATGAGAAATATCAGGTTTCTTACCGGTGAAAACTTCTTCGGGAGTTTTGGAGTCCAATGCCTTATGAGGGCATCAAATTTTAACGTACACAATAGTGTTGGCAGCTTCTCCTCATAGGAACTTTGGAAGTCCTTGATCATGAAGCATGGAACGAGTGGCTTCTATAACAGAACGATTATTCCTTTCAGTGAAACCATTTTTCTCAGGAGTATATGCAGTAGTAGTCTCCCTCTTAATTTCATCTTCCCTGCAATAGTCATTGAATTCATTTGACTCATACTTGGTTCCATTATCGGTCCTCAATATCTTGATCTTCTTCCCTATTTGATTTTCCACCAAGGCTTTGAAGGCACGAAACCATGAGAATATGTCATCCTTCTTCTTCAAGGAATATATCCAAGTTTTGTGAGAGAAGTCATCCACAAAGACAGCATAATCTAAATATCCTCCTAATGATGTCACAGGAAACATACCAGATAGATCAGAATGAACCAATTGCAAAATTTCTATGGTCTTGCTATCGCTTGAGGGGAATGGTCCCCTTGTATCTTTTCCCTCAACACATCCCTGATATACACCTTCAAGCTATATTTTGAATTCGGGCATACTTGTAACACTTTTCCTTGCATCAGGTAAAACCTTATAGTGAAGATGAGAAAACCTTTGGTGCCATAGTTCAGATTGAAGAGATGTGTCACAAGACATGGCTCCCAGTGGACTTCCTCCAACTTGATATAAATTTTCAACCCTGAATCCAAGAGTAACTACTTCTTTGAAATTTATTTTCTACACACGTACCTTTCCATCGATGAATTCCACCTTGAATCCTTTGTCTTCCATCACTGAGATAGACACTAGATTCTTCTTTAGATCAATTACATATAGTACTTCTTGAAGATGAACATTGTTACCTTGATTCAATTGAAGGGTAAAATTCCCAATTCCCTTCACGGGATAGGTAGCATCGTCTCCAAGGATAATTTCCAAATTTGTATCCTTCTCTATCAGATTTAAAAGATCTTCCTTGTACCTGGTGAAGTGCCTTGAGGCACCACTATCAATCAACCAATTTCCCAAAGTATCCAGAGGAAAGGCAGTAGAGAGGGTAGATATAAGACAAAATTCCTTTTGCTTAGAATTTACAACATTAGACTCATCATACCTAGAGTTTCTTATTCTTTTAGAAGCTCGATCATTTCCAAGTTGAGTAGTGGAATCATTCCTTTTGCCTTTGTTGTTGAACCTGCCATTCCTTTGATTTTTGTTGTTTCCCCTAGAATGATTGTGATCATCATCATGAAATGTGTCCCTTCTATTTTGGCACTCTCTAGCATAGTGACCAAACTTGTTGTAAACGAAGCATCTTCCCTTCCTTCTATTTTTGAATCTCAGTCTTCCTTGACTTTGCTTCTTTGAACCTCCATTGTTCTTCCTCTTTGCATGAGCAGAGAATGCAGTAGGATTATTCCTATTCGAAGGCATATCCAATTTTATCATCCTTGTTTCTTCTTGAGAACATCTAGTGAGAAATTGTTCAAAACCTGAAATTATATCGTTATTGAGAATAGTTGTGTTGGACTCATATCATTCGAGAGGAAGACATCCAAGGACAATGAGAGTGAGCTCCCTATAAGAAATACCTTCACCAATCGAAAGAAGATCATTTTTTATCTCGGTAATCCTCATGAAGTAGGCTTGAATATCCTCACCTTTTTCCTTCTTTATATCCTTCACCATTTTCTTCGAAAGTCAAATCAAGAGACATCTTCCATGCATGATAATAAGACTTATCATGAAGCTTATCATCAACCTTGAAGTAGGATGTGGAGGTCATTGAGACTTGTTCTTGATCAGTGATTTCTCTTCACTCCTGCTTGGGCTTTGTCTTCACCTCAGTTCTGATACCATGCTAATTTTAGGATAAAAATGGTATGTTATATGCTTAGAGAAATTTTACTTAAACTTTATTTATTAGCCCAATATCATATCCAGTATAGAAATAACATCAACATGATAGTAAAATGCAGATAGAACATAAACAATAACAGTAGAAGACAAGCCAACACAAGAGGACACAAGATATGGCACTAGCCAAGGACAAACACCAATGTGGGGAAACACTTGATCAATTCTTCTTATAATTCTTCAAAAGTTTAGCACAGAGAGAGAGAGTACAATTTACAATATTCGCTTTCCCAAAGTAATCAGTCAAAACATCAGAAACAGAAAGCCCTAACTAGCAAGTCAACGCTAGTCAACAGGGCTGAAATTAACCTCCAAAATAGCTCACTCAACCTTGGTCAAATTGGCCTTCAGAAGCAAGATAATGTAGCCCAAAACAATCCAAAAATAACTAGTCAAACCTAGTCAACAAAAGTCAAAACAACAACCTGAATTAGGGCAGTCAACGCTAGTCAACACAGGGGTGAAATTGCCTCGGTTTTTGTGCCCAAAACAATTTCCTACCCAAACAAAAGTCTCCCTCACAAAACTGAAGTCAAACAGGGTCAACACTAGTCAAAGTCAGCCTCCTGAAATTTTGACCTCCTGACATTTTGGCCTCTTGAAATTTTGATCAAATCTAGTCAATGCAAAAACTAGAAAATACAATCTTCCTTTCGCATGTGTGGAGAGAGAGAGGCCCAAAAATTTGTACCCAATCAAGATGATAGAGAGAAATATGAATGAGATGAGATGCCAAAATGAGGAGGAGGCACCTTGTATTTATATGCAAGGTTGAAGGCTGGAGAAGGTTAATTTGATGGTTGGCTGACCTTGATAATTTGTCCATAATCAAAATAAATTCATAACTTTATTTGTACATGTCGGAATGGGATGATATTTAGATCAATCCTACACCTCTCAGAAAGATGAATCCAAGAAAAATATCAGTTGCCTCATAAGAGCTATCCAAAGTGATGTTTGGCACTAGTTTCCAAATTTAACAAAGAGCCATCATGATAAGGTAAGTCTGATATTAATATTTTGGTATTGGTTATCTAGTTGATATATAGTTTTTTCTACCTGGGAAAATGTTGCTCAAGTATGTAATGACAGTTGAGACTGTTGGCATTATGATTCAAGTGTTGTCCTTGATGGCAACTCACTCAGAGGTTGGTACAGGTGATGGCAACTTAATCAGAGGACAGATCTTAGTACAGCATGCCAAGAAAGTTCATACACGCAGGTTTGTTAAGCCCAAGTCGCGTATACAAGCAGGTTCACTATATACCAAGTCGCGTATACGCAGGTTCTCTATATATCAAGTCGCGTGTACACGCTGGTTGGCTTCAGTAAAAGCGCGTGTATGTGGAAAACTTATCTTTGGTCCACGGCGGTTATTCCTTGGAAGTTGTGCCTATGGTTTTGGACCTTGATGTCTCGACGAATGTGTTGATCCCTAGTTTTGAAGCTGATGGTATTGGGTTACTATGGTTTTGGACCGTGGTATTGTAAAGGGCCTAAGGCTATATAAGGAGAGGGCAAGCATGGTGTGTCTGACGAAGTGAGAATATCTGGTATCACTGTTTATCTGTTCAGGACGCTTGGCAAGGGTCGGATCTGACAGCGAAGGCATAAGTAATTATTTCTAGATCTGCACGCGGGTTGCCTTTGGAGAAAGCGCGTATACACGCGGTTTTGGTACAATGAAGTAGCGTATGCATAATAAGATTTGATATTTTAGGTTGCTGTTGATTCTGGTGGTTGTTGCAGAGTTCTGGGCTCTGGTTTGGGTTCTGTGTTCTTGATGACAGGGTTTCAGTGATTCAGTATTGGGTTGTTTAATGAATTATGATGCAAGTATAAGTTGATAATTGTATTGCAGTAATGTTTGTTTTGTACTCTTGGATCCAGTCTGAAAATTGATGAAACATGGTCCCTGAAAGAAAGAAGGTTGTAGGGTCAGCACCTACGTACTAGTAAATGGATCGGCTAGTACAAGAGCTGAGGGGGTTGTAGCTCCCTTCCAAAAGTAGTTGGAAAACGAGAAAGGGTTGTAGCCCTCTGCAGGTTGTAGCCTGCGTACTGGTAAAGGACTGCACCAGTACATTGTAAAAGAGGTTTCTTATTAAAGAAGAAAGAGACGAATTGCAGCAGGTGGTTTTCACCCACATTGGGTTTCCACCTTATATCATGGTGTTCATGTGTGTGGCTCTTGTGTGATGTTCTGTTCTGTTATACTGCACCTGTTTACTGTTAATATGCTTAATAATGTTCTGATGCATTTACTGAAGATTAAGCTAACTGAATCTTAAGATCTCTGGATATACGCTAGTTGCATTAGACACAGAAGCGTGTACACGCGGGTTCACTTAATTGAAGTAGCGTATATGTTTCTAAGTATGAAATTGAAAAGTTTTATCTGATCTGATAATACTGATTCACCCCCCCCCCCCCTCAGTATTATTTCCAACAATTGGTATCAGAGCAGGTCCTTCAGAGGAAGCTTGATCGCTTGAAGGAAAAGATCCATCAGAATGGCTAATCCAGAAAGAGAGGCACACATCAGGCCACCAGTCTTTGACGGGAACAACTTTACTCACTGGAAGATAAGAACCACTGCATATCTACAATCACTTGGAGCAGAAATTTGGGGAATCGTAGAAGGAGGATACAAATTCCCATCAGCAACTCCTACAGATCCAGCAGAGAAAAAGCAATATGAGCTCAATGCCAAAGCTGTTACTGTCCTATTGAGTAGTTTGACACAATCAGAATTTATGAAGATCATGCATTTCAAATCAGCTAAGGAAATATGGGACAAAATCGTCACAAGCTACGAAGGAGATGATCAGGTAAAAAGAGCAAAGCTTCAAACTCTCAGAATCCGGTATGAAACTCTTAAGATGCATAGTAATGAAAGCATAGCTAATTATTTCCTGCGTATGGATGAGATTCTGAATTGTATGAGGGATCTGGGTGAAGAATTTGAGGAAGTTGTCTTAGTTGAGAAGGTCTTGAGATCTCTGTCTGCTAAATTTGATTCTAAAGTAACTGCCATAGAAGAAAAGGAGAATGTGCAGAAAATCACCATGTCACAGCTTCACGGGATCTTAACTGCTTTTGAAATGCGACAAGAGGTACCACCAGAAGCCGCATTCGAAGTGTCAGAGGAAGAAGATGAGGTAAATTTTGTCAAGAATCTTGAACGGGGAACTGGACGGTTCAAAGGTAAGCTACCTTTCAAATGTTTTCTATGTGGTAGAGTTGGTCACTATGCTGCTAGATGCCCTCATAACAAAGGAAGGATATCTGAAGAAGATGGTAGAAGCTATTATACCCATATTACAAGTCCATTTAATGATAGTGAAGATATTAGAAGTCTCATGGCACATGAAAAGAAGAATGCTTCATCCAATAATAGAAAAGATATTAAAAGTCTCATGGCACATGAAAAGAAGAATCCAGAAACTGAAGAAGTTACCAAATTAAATGAACAATTGGAGACAGTAACCAGGGTAAGGGAGAAATTGCAGGATGTAGTAAAAGATCAGAGCATAACTATTCAAAGGCTTGAATCAAAGATCCTCTCTCTAAAAGAAGATCTTAAAAAATCAAGAGAACAGAACAAAGAAGCTCTTGAAGATCAAGAACATGAAGTGATCAAATTAAAGCGACAAGTGGAAGAAGGAAGAAAAGCTGAAGAAGACCTAAGGAATCAGTATCTGATAAAGGAAGAACAACATCAAGTTGAGGTAAATATCTTGAAAGGTAAACTAGAAGAAAAGGATAAGCTTTTACGATTTCAAGATAGTACTAAAGTCTTGGATGATATTCTTAATAGCCAAAGGTCTCCTGCTATCAAAATTGGTCTTGGTTTTCATGAATATGTTGAAGGTGAATCTAGTTCACAAGGTGAGGCAAGAAACTCTAATGAGAAATCTGAAATGCTCAACAAGGAACAACCAAGGAAAGAAATTCCTCAAGGAAGATCCTTTACTCCTAACTATGGACGTGATAGACGATTATTTCCTCCACTGAATAATGTTGAATGTTATGTATGTCATAATCTTGGACATGTTGCAGCCAGATGTAGAAGTAGAATGGTTCAAGAAAGATCATCGCATCCCAGGTATTTCAGAGGATATTGCTTTGCCTGTAAGGCATATGGACACAAAGCAATTGATTGTGATAGAAGGAACATGAAAAATGTAAGGTGTTATACATGCAACAACTATGGGCATAAAGCAAGGGAATGCAGGAGTAGATTTCAAAATTCAAAACAAGAGGACCATACATCATCACAGATCCAGGAACTGAAGAAGACAGAGACAGAAAGGTGTGGCATAATTCAGACAGCTGACATAGCAGACACAGGGGAATCTGAAAGTGATGAAATTCAGTATTACATCCTACATACGCTGATATAATGAAGACAAGTCGCATATATACGCGAGTTACAGGCTGCAAAGTCGCGTATATGAAGAAAGGGTAGCAGAACAGACCCAGGTTCAGTCATGGTTGGCTCAGGCTCAGGGGGAGCAGAACAGACTCAGGAAATGGTTCAGTCATGGTTGGCTCACACTCAGGGGGAGCATATACTTCAAATCATTCATTGTTGGCATTATGGTTAGAATTTGCTGATGAAACTAAATGATACATCTTGTTGTTTGATCAAAGGAATAGTATTGCGGGCTGATGCTTATGGTACAGATCTGAATGGCTGGTCTTAGAACCTGCATCTGCTCAGGGGGAGCATGGATGGATTGATACAACTTGGCATATACAAAGGGGGAGCCAAATCAGAAACTTCAGCATGTACTCAGCGGGAGTATGGACAGCAGTATGGACAGTAAAAGGCATACCAAAGAAGAGAATATCTTGGTCCGCCCTTTGCCCTTGATGTCAAAGGGGGAGAGTGACTTGGTGTTGTGGTTGCCATCAAGTCCAAAGGGGGAGATTGTTGGCATTATGATTCAAGTGTTGTCCTTGATGGCAACTCACTCAGAGGTTGGTACAGGTGCTCAGAGGTTGGTACAGGTGATGGCAACTTAATCAGAGGACAGATCTTAGTACAACATGCCAAGAAAGTTCATACACGCAGGTTTGTTAAGCCCAAGTCGCGTATACAAGCAGGTTCACTATATACCAAGTCGCGTATACGCAGGTTCTCTATATATCAAGTCGCGTGTACACGCTGGTTGGCTTCAGTAAAAGCGAGTGTATGTGGAAAACTTATCTTTGGTCCACGGCGGTTATTCCTTGGAAGTTGTGCCTATGGTTTTGGACCTTGATGTCTCAACGAACGTGTTGATCCCTAGTTTTGAAGCTGATGGTATTGGGTTACTATGGTTTTGGACCGTGGTATTGTAAAGGGCCTAAGGCTATATAAGGAGAAGATCATTAGGCAAGTTAGGGCAAGCATGGTGTGTCTGACGAAGTGAGAATATCTGGTATCACTGTTTATCTGTTTGGGATGCTTGGCAAGGGTCGGATCTGACAGCGAAGGCATAAGTAATTATTTCTAGATCTGCACTCGGGTTGCCTTTGGAGAAAGCGCGTATACACGCGGTTTTGGTACAGTGAAGTAGCGTATGCATAATAAGATTTGATATTTCAGGTTGTTGTTGATTCTGGTGGTTGTTGCAGAGTTCTGGGCTCTGGTTTGGGTTCTGTGTTCTTGATGACAGGGTTTCAGTGATTCAGTATTGGGTTGTTTAATGAATTATGATGCAAGTATAAGTTGATAATTGTATTGCAGTAATGTTTGTTTTGTACTCTTGGATCCAGTCTGAAAATTGATGAAACGTGGTCCCTGAAAGAAAGAAGGTTGTAGGGTCAGCACCTACGTACTAGTAAATGGATCGGCTAGTACAAGAGCTGAGGGGGTTGTAGCTCCCTTCCAAAAGTAGTTGGAAAACGAGAGAGGGTTGTAGCCCTCTGCAGGTTGTAGCCTGCGTACTGGTAAAGGACTGCACCAGTACATTGTAAAAGAAGTTTCTTATTAAAGAAGAAAGAGACGAATTGCAGCAGGTGGTTTTCACCCACATTGAGTTTCCACCTTATATCATGGTGTTCATGTGTGTGGCTCTTGTGTGATGTTCTGTTCTGTTATACTGCACCTGTTTACTGTTAATATGCTTAATAATGTTCTGATGCATTTACTGAAGATTAAGCTAACTGAATCTTAAGATCTCTGGATATACGCTAGTTGCATTAGACACAGAAGCGTGTACACGCGGGTTCACTTAATTGAAGTAGCGTATATGTTTCTGAGTATGAAATTGAAAAGTTTTATCTAATCTGATAACACTGATTCACCCCCCCCCCCCCCCCTCTCAGTATTATTTCCAACAGAGACAAGCATATTTGCAATTGCTTTTCATTGAACTCAATCCTACGAATTGAGTGAATGGCTTGGATAATCCCTTGAAGGATTATATGGTCAAGATGTGTACATCATCTTGGAATTGAAAGGTAGTAGTACTAGACGATAACCTAATTTTCATGTTCCTGTAACAATGAAGAACACTTTCATGTTTAGAGAGAGTTAGGATAGGCTCAATATAATTCCTTCATTTATGATAACTAGAATAAAGTGATATGTAAGGTTGATGGTCTGAACCTTGTCACAAAATTGAAAGAAAAAAATGGCTCCATAATATTCAAGAAGGTAGAAACTCAATATGATAAGATGCAAAGGAAAGGAGGAGCCATGCAGCTACTACTTGAAGATCTAGTAGTTGATGTATTTATGAAGAAAAATTAAAGAGCTTGTGGTTATGACTTCTTAATTAAAAGGAAGTAAGGAATCTCCTCTATATTTGGGAGGGAGTAAGAAGTCTCGTTAGATACTTGTGAAGGAGCAAGAATTTACTCCCTAATAAAATATCAATGAGGATCTCCTCTCTATCTAATAGGGAGTGATGTTAAGAGATCATATTCTCCATGTCTCACACACTAGACCAGGACTAACATTCATAAGTCATAGTGAAGGAACTAGGAAGGAGAATGGAGAATTGGATAAGCATATGATATTAATATTAATTAAGGATAAATAATCCAAGATAGGAAGTAGTCTTGTTGGTTGACACTCTTTTAGGATTTGAAAAGTATCCAAGACAACATTGGTTGAAGAGAACCAATATTTTTGAGGATTGGGAATTGAAGATAAGAATAGTCATAAAAGGACATACCTAGTGAACATCCAGATGGGGTATGTACCTTGAGAGATATTTTTGTATCTCACATAAAGCCTCCCAACATTATGTTCTAAATAAGAGCTTTGCAAGTTAAGGCCTTACTAAGTGGGCAATGTTGGTTATGATGTTGATGCTTAAAGTTTTCTTACCAATCCAACTCTTCTTATGAGAACTCTTTAGCTTGATAATATCCTTGTACCAGTTTTCCAATGATGAATACCTCCCTAGCTAAGAAGGATTGTTGGAAAATGTAACTATTTTCAATCTTCATAATTGTCATTGTACTCATGTCATTATGTATATCTTATGTAACAAGCAATAGAAGAAAGAAGATTTATTATTTTCAAGCATGGGTTTCACACTTCTTCTGATTGGTCAACTAGTTTAAGTATGTTCTTCATGATTATATGTTTTTTCATGTCATAAGAATAAGTTTCAAGAGTCAAAAGATTCAATGTCATTTGTATAAGGTCCTATTGGGAAAGTTGTAACTTGAAAAAAAAAAAAAAATTGAGTCTAGAAAGTCAAAATAAGCCTTCAAGCACAAGTCAGCCCTACCAGTGAGAAGTCGACCTAGAGAGGGCTATTCGCCTCATGAAAAACCTATATGTATATATATATATATATATATATATATATATATATATATATAACCATCTTTGACCTCATTTGACACACATTTGATATACACAAGAGACAAGTTTGATATGAAGCAAGGAGCAAGAAGGAAGCTAGGGCGAAGGTCAAGGAAGTAATACGAAATCAAGAAGAGGAAGAAGGATCTTATTTTGAGCCTTATTCTCTCACAAATATGAAGGAATTAGGGTTTCTATAGCTATTTCAGGGCCAAGAATCGCAGATCGAGATAGAAGATCCGAGTTAGGGGCTGAAGCTGAGATTTGAAGCGGGTTGAAGGGGGATTGACCCTTGATGACTTGGTTGATATTTGAACTACTTGGAAGAGATTCTTTGAGAATAACTTGGTGTTTGGAGGAAGGCTTAATCTAGGAGTTTAGGTCTTGGTTTTCTCATTTGATGCAAATTCTATTAGAAGAGAAGAGATGTTTTCTAGGTTTCCCCTTGGAGGGGTTTTTTCCTAGCTTGGAGCCTACTTCTTTTGTTTATTGTCTTTATTTTTTTCATCTTGATAATTGTTTGATGAAAATATATAACAACGAATCATAAGAAGATAACTAATGTTCACAAGAAACTATTAAGGTTAAGGATAATTGGTTTAAATATTTTCCCTGCTAGATTCTCCAACACCTCGCACACTCAAAACAGAAACTCAAATTCCCATATACGTCCACTTTCATATCTTGATCATCTTGAAGAGGAAAATGAAGTAAGTGAAGAGCAACCTCACTCCATAGATTATAGAACATATGTACCCACTCAAAAGAGAAACCCTAGTCATTGCCCATAAAAGGAAATCATAAATCTCAAATATGAAGTAAAATATAGCTACATCAGAGAATAAATCCAATTCATTGAGGATCACACACTAATCGATAAGTTCATAGGAATTTGGCCCACAAGAAAATATCTAACCTGGTGGGTCTATAAAAACTGGAGACCAAAATTGTATACCAATTTAGAATTTTAGGAAAATGCATTCTTCCCAATCATATTTTCCAACTTGGAAAATAGAAAAAGAATCTTTCAAAATGGTCCATACTTCTTAAAATCTGTAGGTATCTATCTACACTTTTGGATAGAGATATTAAGCCTAAAAAATATTTTTTTATGGCATCCCCATTATGGATAAGGCTCTTCTCCCTTTGAAAGGAATTTGTGGAAGAAGAAACCCCATAGGGAATAGGTAATTTCCTTGGTCACTTTGTTAAAAAATTTGAAGCCTAACCAAGGTATAATTCCTCTTATGTTAGACTCTATGTATGAATATATCCAAGCTACTTCTAATCTCCATAAACATTTCTTACCATAACATGGTCTGGAAGGAAATTATTGATTATGAGAGTAACCATTTTAGATGTAGGAAATTCCATGAAAATTAGCATCTCTTTAGATATTTCCCACTTAATTTTGTGATTCTAGCTCGAGTCCTTACTCCTACTAAATACACTGAGAGTTTTGAGAATCCCCCCTCCTGACACCACAACCTACATTCTCAACCCTTCTCTACCTATAGCAATGGTTTCAAAACCCATAATATCTTTAAATATTGATGCATCAATATGAACCCTTATTATTTAACAATCCTCGGCTTCAAATTCCTTCTAAATTATATCAACCTATAGCTCATAATGAGTCCCATCCAATCCCTCTACTTAACCCTAACACAGAGGCAAGTTCAAATCAAACTAGAAAAACCATGGATCCAATCATATGAAAAAACCAAAAATCAATTATGAAAATGAAGCAACAAAGAATACAGATATAGATTCTTTGAATATCCCATTAATTATAGCAGACTAAAAAGGAAGGGGCCCTCTCTCAATTCTAGAACATCAAGTTCATATTTTGTAAAAGGTTCTCCTTAAATTCAAATTTCAAACACCCCTAAAACCATCAAGTACAAACTATGGAAAGCCAATTTAGGATTTCATACTCATTATTTTAAATATCCTCCTAGAACCTCAAAAGAGGACTAAAATAGGGGTGGAAGAAGTAGTAAGAAAATCCTCCAAGAATAAGAAGAAATTATCATCAACACAGGGTACATTGTCATGATTGAGGAATTCTCCAATATATCATCCAACCCAAAATGAATATCATATCTTAAAACACAATAGGCCTTAATTACAAAGGTGAATAAAGGATTATTAAAAGAATATGTATCAAAGAACAACAAATTACTATGATGAATTGGAAAACAAAATTATTCAATGAAAAAATGGCATTTTCAGAATGTTTGGTAGGTTGTTAATCTATAACAATTAATGCAAGTGGACAAGAAGAGGACTATGTACGTTTTGGAATCCTAGAGAGTTTTCCATTCACTACTACAAATTTACTCAATTTTAGATGGCCTTTGGTTGTTCCTTAAATGCTCTTGTCATCATTGTCATGGAAAATCTAGATTCCAGTAAACATCGCATGTCATAAGGTCGAAATTTAGAGATCCCAAGTTTTTGTCGGAATTGTGTTGCAAACCGTCATTGGAACCTTGGTCATCAAAGCAAGAGGTCTTTGTTGAAATTTCTCCAAATAGCCATCGTAAATTTGACAATTGTTGCACCGATCTAGAAACATTGAGTCGAAGGCCATCATCACAAAAACCTACACATCTATGTTGGATTATTGATAGGTTAGTGAGTCGATCTACCAAAAAAGGGGCCCTTTTTTTTCAAAAAAGTTGTCATATTATTCACATTCATGCCATTGGATGACCAAAGGAAAGTTGGTTTGGTCTACTGACACGAGGTGTTTTCATCTGACAATATTTATATAGTCTCCGTGTTATATTCCATCGTAACTGTCGTCAAAAGACCAAGAAAAATGTCGCAAGACCTGCGCAGTATCGTAGGATGCCCAACTGAAGTTAAAGTTGATGTACCAACACTGAGTTTTTATTCCAACAAATTTTCCATAGTGGCAACATAATCATTGCCATCAAAACCAGCGTCAGAAGACTGGCATCATCTCCAAATTTTAGAAAAAAGTGAAAACCAAAATTTGTGCTCAATTAGAATGATTATACTGGAAAACTAAAACTTCTATAAATTGGAATAATTATATTGTTGCTTAAATGAACTTGGAAATTATTTCAAGTATTTATGTACACCTCGTTTATGCATGGTGTTCATATTCTCACTGACATTGTGCATTAAAAACTTTACATCAAATGATATGATCAGTACTAAGCATAGTACTTAATATTAACAAAATAAGATTTAAATCATTTTGTAATTGCTTGGCATTCAACTAGTCAAAAAATTATAATGGTCATATCATTAATGACCACTGTTATGGTCTTTTGGATTAGGATGTAATTCCATGAGGTTATGAATTCACATATAAGATTGGGAACACATAAACAAACATATATAATCCTTTATGTTTGTACATGAGTGATGACAAGAAGGGTTTATTCATTCTTACACAAACGTGATTGAGGACTAGTGTATAAATTGCCACATAGAACACGTCCACCATTATGCTATAAATAAAATATATATGTAAATATATATTTATATACCCAAAATCAAGTGAAATTATTAATTACAAAATTTAGGACATGGGTCAAGACTTAACGTAGTGTGCGAAATCTATTATTATGGAATTCGGGACGTAGGTTGAAAATTAAATCAAAATGTGAAATTTATGCAATGTGGCATTTGCATAGAGGAACCACACTTTATTGACCACTCTTATTCACATTACAATTCATGTGATTAGGAGGGAGGGAGATTAGAACTAGTACTAAGCTCCAAACCATATTGGTTGAGTGTTGTGGCTTCAACCGTTGGATTATTGGACATGAGGAGCTTATCCATCATGGTGTATACCGTACCAAGGGTTGAACATATGGAAAAAGTGACCATCACTAAAAAATTGGGGTCTATAGTCAAATCAAGGAGGGATAAAATTAAACAATAGATGGTGAGGATCCATTCCCCACACCCCCCCCCCAAACCTCTTCCATACCAGTGTAAGGTCGGGCCTTTGATAATCATCAATCTGACGAAAGCGGGTTTCCACCATTAGATCAGAAGAGTGGAACATCGCATTGGAATAGTGAATGTGGACCCCCTAGTGATGTCACAAGGAGGGGGGTCTACAAATCAATCAAGATTTTTGAGTGTGGTACCCCCTTTCTTTGTCGGATCAACATGTGGTTTCCACTACATGTATGGTTGTAGATAATTCACGTGGGCATATGGAATTAAATACAAACGCAATCATATAGAACCTAGACCTGCAGGGTCTAAGCGATGGTTATGGTATATAGTACATATAGGTTATAAGCAAATAAACAAATTCATATGGTGAGGGACCCATATATGTGGAAATAGACATGTATGTTTTTATGTTTAAAAAATATCTTATTATTGATCGTGTTGGAAATCCACCAACATACAAGGGGTCTCCCCGATGTGAAGTTCCAATTATACCTCACACTGTTTGATGTAGGAGCCCCACACGGAGCATCGGCCCGGCCACCATAACTTGAGGTTTGCCTCGGCTACAAGGAATAAAATAAGATATTTCACACATATCCTTTGAAATTAACAAGTAAGTTGACACTATGAAACACCAATTGCAATGTATAAAAGGAGTCCTTCATGAGAGGAGAGACAAAAGTGAGTCTCTAGAAGGAAAGTAATAATATTATCCTAAGAGAGGCACACGAGAGCAAGGAAATATTTGTTGGCTATCTAGTGAAATAGTTCACATAGACACAATGAACATTAAATCAAATACAATACATATTCAACAAGATAAGCACCAAATCCAATGAAGTAGTTCAATTTCTTAGTACATATAAACATAAAATATACCGCAAACATCTCAAGAATAGTCTTACAATATTCATGATACATGCATGAAGATGTGTTGGCTCAATTAGCTTCAAATATTAAGTGAAATATCCGAGTATATGTTACAATGGTGAGCCACTAGTTCTAGTAGTGGAACATTAAGTCACTTATTTCTGCTCCAAAAGAACGATCTTCTCTACTATGCTAAGCTGAAGAAGACAAGGCTAGCTCTCCAAAGTTTGAGCCTCCAAAAATCCCCTTGCTTGAGTTATGAGGTTTCTTTTATAACAAGATGAATGACCTTTCATATCCCCTATGAATCTTGAGCTACCCTCATGGCTCCTAGACTCCTAAATAACTTTTCAACTTATATAAGAATCGTTTGTCCACATATGACTTTACATATTCCACATATGACTCTTGCACTTCCACCTCTTTTAAATTTCATCATTTTTTGATAATACAATAACTATATCCACAAAATTTGTGGCAATACATAGTGACACATATGACATTACGATATCACTTGTACAAGCCATGATTTTGGATTGATGACATGGAACTACGTGATGATACAACAATGCCATGCTCTTCTCTTTGTTGCTATTTATTTCATTCATGATGAGAGATTTTCTTTGTTTTTCATCTTCACCCTCCAAAGGGACTTGGATCAACATTGGGACCTTTTGATTTATCATGCAATGTCTTTATTTTGTCTTGGTTTAGGATCTCTCCATGTCTTCATGATGGTTCTTTTTTGTGCTTCTTTTCTATAAGTGCTTCTTTGTTTCTTCTCCTTGACATCTTCCTTGAGCATCTCATCTTTCCATGTTGAGGAGGTACACCTGCCAATGAATATCACTCATGAAAAGGCAAGATTAGTCCTGAAATCATTTATTTTATCTGCACTTTTCTCTTGGAAGAAGCTACTTGTGATAGCTCTATGTGAGGACTAAAAGAGGAAGGCTTGTTGAGGATGGTTCAGTTGAGCTCTGCAGTGACTAATGCGAGGCATAATTTCTCACTAAAATTGCACCATGCATTATGAGGAGGGTCTCTTCAGGGTCCAACATAATGAGCAAGTGCAAGAGATAGCGTGATGAGCTTGGTGACTAAAAAGAGCACCATGTGCTAGGCTCAAGGGAGTAGAAGTCAGTGATAATGTATTTGAGCTTGGAAGTGAGTAATATATGAGCCCATTGCTCACTAGAATTATGTTATCACTAAGAAGGAAAGGAAAGATAAGTGTTTTCATAGTGATGAATTTTAGTGAGCAATGGTTGACGTCTTGCTGACTAAAACTGTGTCATGCACTATGACTGAGAGGTAGGCTTAAAGGAAGGCATAGTTTTCTTCAATAGTGATCTATAGGAAGCTCCACTGTCAACTAGAACTGTGTCATGCACTGGGAGGACGAGGAGGCTTAAGGCTAGCATAGTTTTCTTCCACAATGTCTTATTATTCACTAAAAGTGTGCCCTATGCCCTATGCCCTATGCCCTATGCCTTATGCTAGCACATTCTACTTCCGCAGTTCCTGATTGTTCACTAAAAGTGCGCCCTGCACTCAAGAATGCTCACTAGAAGAGGAAATTGCACAATTTTCTAAGTCAAGTAGTAGAAGTCAAATCACTTTGTCCAGTGAGAGGCTTAATGCATTGTGAGAGGGAAGATACCTTGTATGGCACATTTTTATTCTTTATAGGGCCACTAATGAGTCAAAGCATGCAACAAGTGTTAGGTGACTATGCTTTGAAGGAGATGGCCTTGAAGAGGACTCAGTGCAAAAGTTTGGGAGGAAGATATTTCATCAATAAGGATCATGAATAGGGAGTTCTCATCACCTGTTGAAGGATTGTAAGATTTCATAACTTGCATTGGGTAAGAGGACCAGGAAGAGCTCCAAAATGGCTAAGTGTGGGACCAATAGAGTAAGAGAGGGAAAAGCATATGAACAAGACTCAAACGTGGACCACATACACGAATGCCATCAATACAAGCCAAAAAAATACACAAGAGTCATGATCAACAACCACACATTGAAATGATAGCAAAGAAACACTTATTTCTAAGTGGGACAGTTGAAACTCCATGTTACAAGTCTTAGAACACAAGTTGTGACACAAGGGTCGATTGTGAATAGAAAGTGCGCTAATTTGTGAGAACGTGTGTAGCATGTATTCTAATGATATGTAGAACCATCTAATGCAGAGGAGTGCACTAGAGATGCCTATAGTGATATGAAAATGTGTGACACATTATTGAGCCACTAATTTTTCATTTTAATTATCATTTATTGACAAATATTTCATCCATTTCTACCATTCTTTATCATGCCATTTATCATAATTTATCATATAATTTCATTTTATAATTATTTTTTCTCTTGTGGGTACATAATATTTGTTCTCCTTTACTTTTAATAAATTGAATATTATTATGCATGATTTTTCCAATGATGGTTTATTAATGAATTTTTTATAACATTACTCATGATTTTAGCCTCCAAGATCTCTTCTAGATTACAAATTTGATCTTCAACTTATAGTCAAATATTCCAACTCAGAAATTTGTTGGGATTAAAAGTGATATTTTTGCATTGGAATTTTTGGGAAATTGAAGATGAATCTTGATAATTCGAGACATGGGTTTTGGGAAGAATAGGCCAAATTAGTTTTACGATGAGTAGTTTTCCAAAATTTGTTTAGGATTGAGAGAAACGTAAGGTTATCTGAAGAAATTTTCCCGATATTTGTTGTTATGTTCATTTTCCAAATTATCCCAATTGCAATACGAAATTTGACTTGTTCCAGTTGAATCATGATGGAGAGATCTTTCAGATCTGATCTTGCTAATTAATTTGTTGTGGAAAATATATAATTTTAACAGAAATCATTTTCTAATGAATTTAGTTTTAATTTTCCCTTACTCTCTATATATTTAAATGAAGAAAAATATCAAAGAGGGGAATGGAAAATTATTGAATTAGAGGTAGAGCTCGGAACTGTATTGTATATATTTTTACTTTTTAATGAAAGGAACTATCCGTGGAATTTCATAATTGTCTACTTGTAATATGCTTTGAGTCTTTCTAAGGTGAACTAACGCCTAGGTATTTGGGTATGCTCCCCTAGACAAAGTGTTGCCTTGAAATGTAAAATATATCCATTTGGTATTTGTTGTACTTACATAGATCATAGGTTGTTACATTTCATTTGTTGTTATTTGATTTGAATAAATGATTGTTGCTTTGATTTTTTCTGAAATGCAACCACTCTAATGTAAATAAATCTTGTTGTATCTCTTTTATGATTTCTGTTCTTTAGAAATACGAATATTGTTCCTTTGAATTCATGTTGCTTCTCTTTGAAATAAAAATTGTTTTAAATCTGTAATGATTTCTGATTTATTTTGAAACGTAGAGTGGAATATTTATGTAGGTTGAAGGTTTAGTTTTAGCTTCTCATTAAATTCTTGTTTTGTATGCAATTTTGATTCAGTTAGAAATAGATTTCATTTTCGGTTCTATTATTTATTTTGAGTTTTTTTAGGCTTTGCTAGATCAATATTGCTTTTGTTGAAGGGAATGTAACTAGGTTCGGTCTTCATAAATGTACTTGTTCTATTTGTATTTATTCAAGAAATTAAATATTATTTTTATAATATATGTCAATGAGTTTCTTGCTTATTGAAATAGGTCTAGCACATGTTAAAGTGCTATAGGTGAGTCAAAGAGTCCAAAGGATTATGTTGAAGACCTTGAGAGCATGTTACACCATGTATATACTTGCATAAAGAGTCAAAGGAAAACCCTCCAAGAAAAGTCAACTCCTCTCCATGTAACGACATTCTTCAAGAAGAAAAAATGATGAAGAATCTCCAAGTCGGCTTGTAGTCTTCAAGTCGGCCTAAAGGAGGGACAGACCTCTATATATAGAGGTTTTCCACTCCCTCAAAAGACAACGAAATCATCTTTGAAACCAGTGAAGTCAAGGAGCCAGGAAATGAACAAAATAGGATGAAGACAAGGAGCCTCTAGTGCAGTGAAGTAAGAGGAAGTATAAGCGAAGGTTGGAGGTTGTTTTCTAGGGAAAATATAGTCACACGTGCGAGAAAAGGAAGGGAAATCTGTAGTTATATCAGCAGCAAGATCACAATCACATGTTCATCATTGGTTGGGCTAGAAAGTTAGGCCTATAAGGAATCCTAATCAAGCGAAGGTGAAAGGACCCTAATTTTCAAGGTTACCTACCACACGTGTAAGAATCTAGGGCTGTTGTGTAGTCACTTCAGTCTACATCTACATCTCAAGAAGGATCTTGTTTGGTTGAAAGAAGGAAGGTGTCTACATAAGTGAAGGATATCTCTAAGTATTTAAGATAAGCATCTCATCTAGAGCTCACATAAACAAGGTCTATCAATAGTTGAAAGGAGGACGAAGTGTCGGGAAACGAAGTGCCAGAAGAAAGAAGACTAAGTATCAAAGAACAAAGTGAAGAAAGGAGAAAGGACTTGACTTGTGCTTGGAGAATATTCTTATCAAGGGCCTATGGTTTGGCATTGATAAATAATAAGCTTCAATAACATAAAATTACCGAAGGGTTTTCCTCTCAAGAGAAGAGAGGTTTTTGCCTTGGAAAAGAGCCAACATTGTGTGTTCTTGTTCTTATTTTTTTGGTAGAAATTTGATGAAATACACACACGTGAATTAATAATAAGAAGAATAAGATTAATCTAACAATAAAAAATAAGTAAAAAGACTCCACAAATTGTTATCAAGTCAAGAAGAATCACACTACACCTAATTTCCCTTGATTCTTCAACAGCTTTAGGAGTGTGCATAAGATAGATTTATTTCCATCCAATAGAAGTAATTGTAAGTTATCACAGGAATCTCATATAGGAGCAATATTAGTTATTGGTAGCTACTTGCATATATTTTTCAAACTTCCTTGAAATAAAAAGGTGTTCCTTGGGTTGATAATTAATGTTCAGGTGATTAGTTGGTTTTTTATTAAGAAAAATAATTCTCCAACATTTTGGTTTCATTGTCAGGGAGGCAGTCAAATAGCACTACCACACTAATATCAAGTTGTAGATGAAATATTGACTCCGAGAGGGTTAGATATTAAAGACAGAAGGCAATAACCTACACACGTACACTAGCTAACGTGTGGTGAGTCTTCTCTTTATAAGTAGTTCTAGGTCATATAGCATGCATGAATATAAGCAGGAATCATAGAGGTAGAAATTCAAAAAAAAAAAAAACTTATCATTTAAAGGAGGAATCTTCAAGGCTGGTAAGAGTTCTAGGGAACTTTCCTCTCGTTTTTTGAATTTTCTACAAGAACAAGAGTTATAGGAGTTGAAATGAGTAATTTTGTAAAAATAATATTATTATCTCTCTAAACTCACAATTGATAATTTTACAAGAGAAAGAAAATCAAGAAGAATTTGAAGAAGTATTTTGCAACCGGTGCTAAGAGAAGCATGTTTCAAGAGGATGAAAGCAACATATCAAATAGATCGATAAGTTGCTACAAGCTCATAACCATGGAAACCATGGCCAACATGTATGGTTCAAAACTCTATCCTTTCATTTTCTTACTTGCATGGATATTTCTTTCATCTTGCAACATGAACTAATCATTTTTCTTACCTATCAAGGTCAGCCCTACAACCCAATCAACTACATCATCAAAATCCTCCATGCCCTATAAAATTTCCTACTCAATCCATCCCACACCTCCATAATAATAAATCAACAATGCATGCTTACAGTGTTGAACTGAAAAATTTACCCACCCTTCCCACCCATTCTATTTTACCTACACCACTACTGGAAACTTACATTAGGTTTAGGGAGGTTTTAAATCTTAAGATTGTAGAAGTCATGGAAGACAATGTAGCTTCTTCTAATCTATATTAACAAGAATACGAGATCAATTAGACATTCGAAGAAGTTCATGATATGAAAACTATGGAAAACCAAGAAAGCAAAGGCTATATTGGATCTTGGTTTCAATCTATCATTTGTTTGCAACATCACTCCATACTTTGGCAATTTTTGGCACCATCTTTTCAAGGAAACTTGGTCTCTCCTACCCTGGTATTTATTAACGTGTATTTTTCTAATTTGGGTATGTACATACTTGAGGCCTTGTTTTGAAAATGGATACATTGGAAATACTCTTATACATTGAAATATTTCATCGTTTTCAAATAGAGTAGCTTAGTGTAGAAAACAAAATAAATAAGTACATAAATAAATAAATTTCTTTATATGTAAAAAGAGTTTTGTTTATTGCAATATTATTTGTAAATAAATATCAATGATATATCTATGAATTCCTTTGTGTATGTATACATATTATATTGAAAATCATATTTCTACAAACAATCATCACCATTTTGGAAAAAATATCATATTTTATGGCATGTGAGCTTGATAAAGTTACTAAAAATACAATCTGAACAGTCATGTTTTGAGGGACTAGACGGGTATATTTTTAAAATTTGACTCTATTCTACGCATCCATTAATGTCTACTTTCTAACCCAATTTTAATCACTCAATTTGGATCTCAAACGAAAAATTTATGACAAAAACATTGACAAGATGAAGCTCAAGGACAGAGTTGAGACAGTTAATTTTTGGAGACCTAAATGACTATATATTGTAAACTTTTTTCTATGGTATATTCCTATATGAATCTAGTTTACAAGGTAATTTGAATCACTCAATTTCGATATTGTATGGGAAGCTTATGACCAAAATATTGATTGCCTATCATAAATCAACACTCTTAAAACCCTATTTTTTTAGTTGTTCCTTAGCACATTTGACCCATCAATTCTTCTTTTATTCAAAACTTTTTTCCATTGGATATATATAAATTAATATGCTTTAATATTCAATTTTAATTAGTTGAATCCATCATCAAATGAAAGAGTTACTTCCAAAATATGGATTGTTGGTATAAGCTGGGAAATAGAAAATAACTATTTTATGCAGGTCATTCTGAGCATGTTTCACATATCATCACATGGAATTTTTAAAATAAATTTATATCGGAGATATCACTCTGAATTATATTTCATTTTTCTTTGGAATCACTCAAATCGGACAAAAAAAGAAGAAGTTATGATTAAAACACTGCTAGTTAATATGGTTGGCTATTGCTCTACCGCAGGTAACTAATGCATTTTATTTATCTTTATGTGGATTTGTTTTACAGATTAACTACTTGTTATTTTTTGCATATGCTTTATATTAGGATAACCTGATCGCCTCTCTTCTTCCATGATTTCATTTTTTATTGTAGGTAGACGCTCGTTTTTTGCAACTCCCAGGAGAATAAAGAAGGTGAATTTATGAACGAGTGATTCTTTAAGACGATGTTAATGAAATAAGGGAATGTCATCCAAACATATATTAAAAAATTTAATATCATATGATGTTGAGTATTTTTAGGTGTCATGATCTAAAAAATAATGGATCATAAGAGTTTGTTGTAAAATTGTTCCCACTATTGTCCACCAACATGAAGAAAACAACGTGAAGACTTTTTCACTACTTAACGAATTAATAATATGAGAAATGAAGAATTGATTTCCATTTTAAGATCCAAATCATTTCTGCCCAAAAAAATCCAAAATATTTTTTATTTCCATTAATTCACCATTGACAGATTGTTGTTCCCTAGAAACATATTGTTCTTCCCTTAGGAAACAACATTGTTGCATCCGAAATCAAAACTATTGTAACTTAAGTTATTTATTTCTTTATTATTTTTCAATAAAGTGTTGTTTCTTTTATTATTTCTCTTATGTATTTATGTTTTAGGTGTTGTTTCCTTCAAAGTCAAGGTTGGTGTTCCTTCATAAAAATAAAAGAAGGAAGTTCTTGAGTTTCATGTTGTTGTTCCACATCTATCCTTTTGTTCCATAGTCTTATCAAGTATATGGTTGCCTCAGATCTAATATCAAACACTCTTATGGTAATTCTTGTCAGGAATGATTCACTCTTAATTCCTCGTTATTTTGTAAAGTGACTATAATTGTTGATTGTTTAATCCTTCTCCATGTCACTATGCCAAGATGACCCATTGAGTCAATTTAGGGGGGTTGTCACAGTAGTTCTTGATAATTCATGAATGATATGGATATTTTTGAGCTTGTAACATGCAATAATGGTACCATTCGATAAATAAATCTCGAATCATAATTGTTGCTACCTTAGCTATAGTTATTGATTCCTAAGTCACGGCTGTTATTCCCTCAGTCACAATTGTTGTTTACTAACTCACAATTGTTGTTCTCTTGGTCACAATTGTTTCGTAAGTCACGGTTGGTGTTCCCTCAGTTACACCTGTTGTTTCCTAGGCCACAGTTGTTGTTCCCTCAATTATAGTTTTTGTTACCTCAATCATATTTGTTTTTATGTAAATCATGATTGTTGTTACCTAAGACATGTCCATTGCTACTTCAGTCACAACTATTGTTATTAGCTCATTTTCACGCTTTTGTTCAAACTTCTTGATTTGACACTTGTAGGTCTTTCCATTTTTTTCCTTGGTGAATGGGAAATACTTTTAATGCTCTAGGTCCTTTTTGACATAATGATTGGGTAGTTAGTTTATCATTGTTTATCTATAAACATAATCTTATTTTTAAATGATAATTATGCAAAGATGATTTCATCATGCCAACTTTAAACTTTCTTAATTTGTCATGTCCTTGATCTTGTAAAATTTATGATGATTAACAAAAAATTGTACTTAAACCTTTTTGTCATTATCTAATGAATTGTTCCTCAACCCCAATCTTAACAAAGAAAAATATATTTATCAACAATCATTTTAAGGTTATTAATTTTCGAGAAGCAAGACTAGCCAAGTTGAAAATAGTTACTACAAAACATTTTACGGTATCCCTAGCTCTTAAGGAGCTAACATGTCACCCCAATCTATTAAGTAATATTTTGTTGATTCACAATAACGATAGTTTAATTTTAAACATAAATAGTCAAATAGAGGATAGGATGTCTCATCACAACTTGACCTACCATGATCATAGGTCCTAATAAAGTGACGTTACCATTACTGGTCACCAAGCCAAGGTAATAGCCTTCAATCGCAAAATTGAAGGACAAGAGGTCTCATCACGAGCCAGCTTGTTCACTTTTATTAGCTCCCGTGAATGGCATTGTTATTAACTGGTTACTAAGCCATAACAGTGATCTTCATTAGACATCTAAGTAAATTGAAATTCTCGTGAAACTGTATTTTTATTTCTAATAGATGGGACAATGGCTTCTCAATGGGTTAAAAAGAAATCTCTGTCAAGGCTATGGATGTATGCTAGTAGCAGTGATTGTTCCTACGGTATAGAAGTTAATTCAATACTATGATCTACTTGGTTACCTTGTTTTTTCAAAACTAAATGTTTATAAAGTCTATTGTTGCATATATAAGGTTTGCTAGAACTCATGGTTCATGGGGTAATATTTAATCAGTTCTTAGATGATGATAGTTATGATTTATATTTATTAATGAGTTCTAAATATTCACTTTACATTTCAGGGACAAAACTTTTAGGATATTTGAGATTTGGAATTTTGTATCATCTAGTCTATCATTCCCTTATTCTACAAGTTTTCAATCTTTAACCAAAGATAGTTTCTTTGCCCAATTAGCCACCATTTATTCGTAACTTAACAACACTACTATTATTTTGGGGTAGAATAAAGAGGCCTAATTATGGTTGTGAATGCTAGGTAATTGGTCAAATCTTGAGAAGAAAAGACTGAGATAACTAATCCATCCCATGTATTGCCATTTGTGTGCCCATAACAACCAAAGTTGATGGGTCTAGGGTATGCATCTTTTTATCGTCATTTTTACCCACTTTTATATTCCCTTTTTATCCATTATTATCCCATGGAATTCACAACATTATTATGTCACTTTTATATATAATGAGGTAACTGAGGTGATGAATTATTGATTGAGGCCACTCATGAGATGTGTTATAGAAATCTTGATGACAGGGCAACTAATCAGTTTGGGGGAAGGAAACCCTACTACACTTTATGATCATTTTCTTTCAGCTTGCATGGCTTCCACCTTTCGCATCACTTTTAGCATCATTTAGCCTACCTCAGCTTCAACAAATATTAGTCCAACCATGTTGTTTCACGCTTTCACGGAGGTAAAACTTGAGGTAAAATAGCATAAGTTTTTTATTTATTAAAAGTTTAGGAGAATGTCATGAAAATCCACTGAGCATTATTCACTCATATATTTAAGCCATTATTTCCCCTTCTTTACCACTCCTTGTTTTCGAAGAAACAAAAGCTTTCAATTTTGGGGAGTTTATTTTTCATTAATTTATTCGTCATGACCATGCCACGAGTACTCTTTATCATTCATCCATATCCTTATTCATTCTCAAAACCTCCCTTATTTCATGATGTTATATACCAAGCAAAGATTTCAACAACGATTGTAGCAACCACCTCAATTTGTTTTCTAGTATAACATGAGGGTGCGCTAATTCTAAAGTTTGGGGGATGAATTGCTACGCATGAATGATGTTTTCTTTCTTCTTCCTCATTTAAGGCATACAATTTCATTTTTATATAGTGCATAAATTGATTCACGTATATATTTAAAACCATCAACTAGATTCTTGTGATTTTCAGACAACAAGAAAAAATCATTAAAATGAAAAAACCCAGAAAATTTCAAGCTAAACCAATTTGTAAAATTCCATAAATCACACATTGTCACCTATAGCCATTTTGTTGATATATTGAAATATGTTCATCGGATTGCTTTGATTTTTGGTGTGGAGAAGCAGTAAGGTAATAGAAACAAACTTGTGAAATTTTAAGCAAAATTGATTTATAATTTTTTATAAAATTAAACATCATCACCTACAGTAATTTTTCTTATATCTCAGAATTAGTACATTAGATGACTTTGACTTTTGGCATGGAGAATCATTAATATAGTGGAAATATGCTTGTGAAATTTCAGCAAGATCTGGTTTGTAGATTTTAAGAAAAAGGTTAATGAATTTTGTTGTTACTTGTACCATATTTTGTTGCAACTTCATATACATATAGTTAAAAGTCAAAGTGAAAATTGTTACATCTTTACCAACATTACTAGAATTGAAAACCCATTATTTTGAAGACGCTTTCGAGGGGGGGAATATTTTGTTCTATCAATACCATGAGTTGGGGTGAGTGTTTTAATTAATGTATTATAAATTGGTTAGTACATAGGCATTGGTTGCATGAGGACATGCATCATTTTTAGCTTTGGGGAAATGTTGGGCCAC
Source organism: Pinus tabuliformis (assembly GCA_031772625.1). Classification (NCBI taxonomy): domain Eukaryota; kingdom Viridiplantae; phylum Streptophyta; class Pinopsida; order Pinales; family Pinaceae; genus Pinus; species Pinus tabuliformis. The sequence goes on from CM062804.1 coordinate 903,158,585, forward strand.
TAATTTGTCATTTTAATTATCATTTATTGACATATATTTTATCCATTTCTACCTTCTTTATCATGCCATTTATCATAATTTATCATATAATTTTATTTTATAATTATGTATGCTCTTATGGATAGGTAATATTTGTTCTCCTTTATTTTTAATAAATTGAAGATTATTATGCATGATTTTTCCAATGATGGTTTATCACTGAATTTTTTATAACATCACTCATGATTTTAGCCTCCAAGGTCTCTTCCAGATTGCGAATTTGATCTTCAGCTCATAGTCAAATATTCCAACTTGGAAATTCGTTGGAATAAAAGGTGATATTTTTGCATTGGAATTTTTAGGAAAATGAAGATGAATATTGAAAATCTAAGACATGGGTTTTGTGCAGAACAGACCAAGTTATTTTTTTGACAATTAGTTTTCCAAAATTTGGTCTAGATTGAGATAAACGCGAGGTTCTCTAAACATGGTTTTCCCATATTTCTTGTTGTGGCCATTTTCCAATTTATCCTAATTGAAATACCAAATTCGACTTGTTCCAACTGAATCATGATGGAGAGATCTTTAAGATCTTATCTTGCTAAATACTTTTTTATGGACAATCTATGATTGTAATGGAAACCATTTTGTAATCAATTTAGCTATAATTTTCCATTTCTCCATGTATAATTAAATGAAGACAAAAATCGGAGAGGGGGGTGGACAATTATTGAATTAGAGGCAGATCTCATGATTGTATTATATCTATTTTTAATTTTTAATGAAAGGAGCTATCAATGGAATTTCATAATTGTCTACTTGTAATATGATTTGAGTTTTTCTTTAGGCAGACTGACTCCTAGGTAGTTGTTCCCACTCCCCTGGATGAAGTGTTTTCTTCAATATGTAAAGTATATCCATTTGATAAGTGTTGTATTTACATAGACCATGGGCTGTTTCTTTTCATTTATTGTTCCTGTTGAAAATAGCAACAAGAAATGTTAAAAATAGCATCTAGAAATTCTAATTTAATTTGTCCTTGAAATAAATTGTAATTATTTTCTCATAGCAATGTGTAATAGTTAGACTAAGTTAAGTTGACTTAGTTAACTTACTAATTTCGAGTTTGAATTCTATCTAGCGTCATGTAGGTGTGATCCCTACATTTTAGGGGTCCAAATTGATTTTATTGGACTTGTAATTAGATAAATTACTTCAACTGAGTTATAGTCAGTTAAACTAGTTCTAAATGTTGGAGGAACTAGTAGAGGTTTAGTAGTGAGTCAATGCACCAGTGCATCCACAGTGTCACACCAACAGACTAAAGATTCACTCAAGAATAGCCCATGCATGTCGGTTCAGAGGAAGACCCAGTTGAGACTAGAGTGCAGGGATAGTGTAATATCAGTTGGATAATTTTTCGAGTTGTACATATGGTGCATGCATTTAGTTGAGGACCTAAGTTTGGATTGTGAAGTTATGGAAGAAGGATTTCCTCGTTAAATAGAGGATAATTCCTCTAGGAATTACCCAAGAAATTAGGGGCTCCACAAGCAGCAGAATTGGCTAGAGCGGGCTTATGAGGCAGAGAGTTATATTATACTTGTGTTAGAATTGTTCAAGAGGAACAAGCATTATATTTTCTTCTCAGATATTCTGGTTAATGCAATATACATAGTCAGGGTTTTGAGAAGTTGCTTTCCCTAGAGAAATATTGTGTTATGTGCCATTGATATTCTTCCTCTTTCTGATTATTGTTTTCATTGATCAAGTTGTGGCTTTTGTTGAAGAGTAGAGTAGATTCTTGTCTTATGTTTTAGTATAACACATGAGTTGTTGAATCTATAGGAAAATATACATGGTATTGGAGTCGAAGACGCCATAGAAGAGGAGATTTTGAGTTTGTTGTGCAGGTGAAATTTGAATTTACAGTTCATACTTTAGAGTCGGCAAATGGCTTTCTATGGTTTGAGACTTGAGTATGCCTTGGATGGAAGCTTGAACTACATAACATGGAAGCACAGGATGGAAGTAGTGTTGGAAAATAATGACCACAAGAAATTTGTTGATCAAGACATTCTTAAGCCTCCAGCATTGGATGCTAAAAATTTGGCTTAATGGAGCAAGTGTGTGGCAAGGGTGAGGTGGATTATCCTTGAGCGAGTTCAATATCACATTATCTCGAGTCTCCATGGAAACAATGCTCCATAATCCCTGTTGAAGGCATTGACGGACTTGTTTCAGAATAGCAGTGACCATAGGAAGTTGGCATTGAAGGACAAACTTAGAAAGATCAAGATGGAGAAGGGCGACTCAATTCTGAATTACTTGACCAAGTTCACCCATTTTTCGGGATGAGCTTGGAAGTGTCAGGATTACTATTGCCGAGGACGATATCATGAGCCTAGATCTTCTAGGACTTCCCAAGAGTTGGCACAGTTATCAAGACGTTGTCAATGGGAGGGAGAAGCTACCATATTGGGAAGAGTTGTGATCAAATTTGGTACAAGAAAAGTTTCAACGGAATGCTAGAGATGGGACCTCTTCCAAAGAAGTGGAAGAGGACTTTTCCTTAGTGAGTAATGAAAAGAAATCCAAGGGAAAGAAGTCCCAAGGCGAGGTGCATGAAAAGAAGGAATTGTCGAAAGTCAAGTGTTTTCATTGTCACGAGTATGGGCACGATGCCACAAATTAACCACAGAAGAAAGCAAGTAAGAAGGAGCCTGAAGTAGCTACAGCAGGGGAAGCTCTAGCTTCACAATTTGAACTTGATTTCACTCTAATTCCATGCATGGACAACACTATAATGGGAGCTGTGTGGTACCTTGAGAGTGGTGCCTCATTCCACATGATTGGGAACAAAGATGTCTTTAGTGACTTTGAGGAGAAAGACCACAAGCGGAACATAGACTTTGGAGATGACGGGAGGTATAACACTAACAAGATCGGTAGGGTTACATTTCAGAGGGAATTTGGCTCCCCTCTCAGAATCCCAAATGTGATGTATGTTCCAGTACTAAAGAAGAATCTTGTTTCTATTGTGGTATTGGAAGACCGTGGCTATGATGTCATTTTTAGTAAGGGAAAGTTTTTCCTTAGACACATCACCAAGGGACAGGTGAAACAGATCAGTGTTCGAGGAAAGAACATGTCTTCTCTTGAGGTATAAGATGCATGCAAAGCCTTTAGGAGTAAGGAAAAGGTTATAGACTAGGTGGTTGAACGGGAGAGTGAATTACCTCTCAACATGCAGCCCCAGAAGAAGCCTTAGAAGCAGCTTCAGGAAATTGTGAAGAAACCACAATTAGAGAAGCAGAGAGGAGACTGAGTGGAGACATCCACTCAAGAAGAGAAGAAGCAGAGTCAGAAATTTTTGGAGCAGCCACAATTGGAGAAACAGAGAGGAGACCGAGTGGACACATCCACTCAAGCAGAGACCTCCAATAAGTGGAATTTCGAGCCAGGTGCGCAGAGGGAGTACATGCTGCCATACCTACAGGTGAGAGGTGGGACGATGTGAAGTGATAGTCCCAAGAGGGCAGAAATTGGGCAATATCCATTGAGAGGTTTATCTCTTGGACCATGGCCTTGCTACGGGAGCCCAAAGTACATAGTAGCAGGATGGATCAATGGCGGTTGATGCAGTCATAGATCAGAGTGACAGAGGCTAGAGAATTCATATACTGGAGAGTGCGGAGCAGAGTTGACAATAGTGCATAAAGGAAGATTATTTAGAAGTGTAGAGTTTTTAGTCGACAGAGGTAGAGATAGTAGCAGTTAGAGACTTTGATGGCAGATGCATCATATTGATTCACGTTGGATGTTTTTTTTTAGTTTCGGGAGTTTAAGTAGCTGCAACACTAGAGAGAAGTGTTGCATGCAAAAAATTCCAAAGGTTCAAGATTGGGACAAAGTTGAATTCCTTTCATGTTGAGAGGGTGTGTTGACAATAGCAACAAGAAATGTTAAAAATAACATCTAGAAATTCTAATTTAATTTTTCCGTGAATTAAATTGTAATTATTTTCTCATAACAACTTGTAATAGTTAAACTAAGTTAATTTGACTTAGTTAACTTAGGAATTTCAAGTTGGAAATCTACATTTTAGGTGTCTAGATTGAGTTTATTGGAGTTGTAATTAGATAACTCAGTTCAATTGAGTTATAGTCAGTTAAACTAGTTCTAACTATTGGAGGAACTAGTAGAGGTTTAGTAGTGAGTCATTGCACTAGTGCATCCTCAGTGCCACACTAGCTAACTAAATATTGACTCAATAATAACTCATGCATGTCAGTTCAAAGGAAGACCCAGTTGAGACTAGAGTGCAAGGACAGTGTACTATCAGTTGTATAATTTTTCGTGTTGTACAAATGGTGCATGTAATCAGTTGAGGACCTCAACTTGGATTGCGCAGTTATGGAAGAAGGATTTCCTCATTAAATAGAGGCTAATTCCTCTAGGAATTGCACAAGGAAGTAGGGGCTCCACAGGCAGTATAATTGGCTAAGTGTTGGCTAGAGTGGGCTTGTGAGGCAGAGAGTTAGATTATACTTGTGTAGGAATTGTTTAGGAGGAACAAGAATTGTATTTTCTTCTCAGATCTTCTGGTTAATGAAATATAGATAGTCAGGGTTTTGAGCAATTGATTTCCCCAGAGAAATATTATGTTATGTGCTGTTAATATTCTTCCTCTTTTGGATTATTGTTTTCATCAAACAAGTTGTGGTTTCCGCTGAAGAGTAGAGTAGATTATTATCTTATGTTTTAGTATATCACATGAGTTGTTGAATCTATAGGAAAATCTACATGGTATTGGAGCTGAAGGTATTATATAAGAGGAGATTTCAAGTTTTGTGTGCACATGAAATTCAAATTTTCATTTCATACTTCAAAGTCATAAAATGGCTTTCTATGGTTTGAGACTTGAGTATGCCTAGGATGGCAGCTTGAATTAAATAGCCTAGAGGATAGGATGGAAGAAGTGTTGGAAGACAATGGCCTCAAGGAATTCATTGATCAAGAAATTCCTAAACCTCCAGCATCGGATGTTAAAGATCTGGATGAATGGAGTAAGTGTGTACAAAGGGCGAGGAGGATTATTCTTGAGGGAGTTCGAGATCACATTGTCTCAAGTCTCCATGGAAAGGATACTCCATACTCAATGTGGAAGGCATTAACGAACCTATTTCAAAATAACAGTGACCATAGGAAGTTGGCACTGAAGGACAAACTGAGAAATATCATGATGGATAAGGGCGAATCAATTCAGAATTACTTGACCAAGTTCACCCATTGTAGGGATGATCTTGCAGTGTCGGGATTACTATTGCCGAGGACGATATGGTGAGCCAGCTCTTTTCAGAATTCCCAAGAGTTGGCACAATTATCAGGACTCTGTCAATGGGAGGGAGAAGCTACCAGATTGGGAACGGCTATAGTCAGATTTGGTACAAGAAGAGTTTTGATGGAACACTAAAGATGGGACCTCTTCCAAAGAAGTGAAAGAGGACTTTGCCTTAAAAATTAAGGGAAAATCCAAGGGAAATAAGTCCCAAGGTGAGGTGAGTGGCAAGAAGAAGGACTTGTCGAAATTCAAGTTTTTTCAATGTCATGAGTATGGTAATTATGCCAGGAATTTCCCACGGAAGAAGGCAAGAAACAAGGAGTCTACAGTAGCTGTAGTAGATAAAGCTCTAGATTCACAATTCAAACTTGATTTCACTCTCATTGCATGCATGGCCATCACTATAATGGGAGGTGTGTGGTATCTTGACAGCGGTGCCTCGTTCCATATGACGGGTAACTAAGATCCCTTTAGTGACTTTGAGGAGAAAGACCTCAAGCAGAACATAGAGTTTGGAGATGCCGAGAGGTATAACACTACTGGGATTGGTATAGTTACCTTTCAGAAGGAATTTGGCTCCCCTATTCTAATCACATATGTGATGTATGTTCCAGGACTAAAGAAGAATCTTGTTTCTGTTGTAGAATGGGAAGATCATGGCTATGATGTGAGTTTTAATAAGGGAAAGGTTTTCCTTAAAAACATCATCATGGGAAAGGTGAAACAGATCGTTGTATGAGTCAAGAACATGTATTCTCTTGAGGTACAATATGCATGCAAATCCTTGAGGAGCAAGGAAAAGGCTAGAGACTTGGTGGTTGAGAGGGAGAGTGAATTACCTCTCAACATGCAGCCCTAGAAGAAGCCTCAAAAGTAGCTTCAGGAAATTGTGAAGAAACCACAATTAGAGAAGCAGAGAGGAGACTAAGTGGAGATATTCATTCAAGCAGAGAAGAAGCAGCCTCAAAAGAAAACTCAGAAAGTTTTGGAGTAACCAAAATTGGAGAAGTAGAGAGGAGACCGAGTGGGCAGAGGGATCACATGAAGCCATACCTATAGGTGAGAGGTGGGGTGATGTGAAGTGATAGTCCCAAGAGGGTAGAAATTGGGCAGGGTCCTGTTGAAGGCTTGAAAAATTGGGTATACAACAAGGGGGATAACCACCCAGTCTAGACCTTAAAGAAACTCCTTTTTCGTTTGGAACAGTGGCTCCGAATGGGGATGATGGGACCAATTTCCCGATCTATTTATGATGTGTGTACTAATGGGATGATGTTTTTCCTTTTTGGGGTTTTATGGAGTGAATGCTTATTCTAAATCTAATCTATCTTTTAACTATCATAAGCAATCTACTCTAATGAAAGAAAACACCTAACTTTAAACTATCCCGGGAGTAACATTTCACTTATGTGATCTAAAATAATTTCTAACAACAATTGATAATGAAAATCATTCAATCACTACGAGAAAAGAATCCATTAAAAATGATTGTTTCCTATAAAAAATTAGCCAAAACAATTATGAGAAACATATCACAAAAGGGTTATTCATATACTTAACATAAAAAAGTAAGTTATCACCATACAGAAGTGCAATAATGACAACTAAACATTCAGACTTTCATATATCAATAACTGAAAATATTTATCACTTGGCACATAAGTAAAAATTATTAGGAGATAAAAATACCATTGGTAATAAGTTCTACTCATGAGCTGCACCAATATAGATTTATCTTCGAATCACTCAACATCCACTAAGAGTACAAAAGTGCATTTCAGTAGCAGATATCAAACTCATATAAAAATAAATCTCGTTCCATTCATTTTATCAAAACCTCCTCAGTGAGGGGCAAACCGCGCGTTCTGAAGAATTGTTTAAATACTAATCTAATGAAATCTAAAAATAAATATTACAAAAATAGATGAGGAGGTTTAAACTACCTGCCTCATTTTAAGCAAAAATGAACTAAAACAAAACTAAACTATATCTATGATAAATCCTGTATCTGATCCTTTAGATTTCAAATGTCTAGCATTGGTTTCAAGAGTGTCAGTTGGCCAACTTCAGCTCTTAACTATCCTGCAAATACGGTGTTAGCTAGCGCTGACGCTATCTTCTCGGCAGAGGTTATGAGGTATTTCAGGGTCATCCATTGGCTATGTGGCTTTACCAGTACTGCTAGTATGTGTCCCGGTTTAACTTATTTACCTTTTTAATCACCTCTGCCTTTTCCTCTGTTGTTTGTTTCCACTTTGCTTAAAGTTGTTGTGCCTTTGGGAGGAAGCCCGGGGTAGTCTCTAATATCAAATTGGCCTTGTGCAGATCTTCATTTATGCACTCAATGACATTGTTTGCTGTTGTCACTGCCTCTTCCATTGCTTGTTCTGCTTCTTTAATCTGGGAATCCCATTTCACAAATAAAATTTCTTTGTGTGATTCATCGATTCTGGGAAATTCCGCTCTTTTCCCTTCTTCTGATCTTTTCCAATTCAAGAAGTATAAAACCTTCTTAAAAATTGAATCATAATCAAGTCATAAATCTATGACTTGATTTGTAATATTATCGCTTGTTTCACAATGGGAATTCCATTGTGAGATCTTCTGGTAGAGTATTTCTTCCTATTGCAAGAGCTGGGCATTAAGAGTGAGTGCTTCTGTGATAAACTCCCCAATTTTTGGATCCTCCTTATGCAATTCTATCATAGCTTGTAACTGTTCTTCTTTATTGGCCAAATTGCTTTGATGATTCAATTGCATCTGCTGGAAGTCTTGCTGGCATTTTATTAGCTATGTTTCTACTTCTTGACTGATGTTGACTTGCTGTAGTTGTTGCTCTAAAAAAAAAATCCTATCCTCCTTTTCTTTTAGTAGCACTTGAACTTCTGTTGCTTTATCAATTGTTGCCGAAGCATATGCTCCTGCGATCTGAGAGAGCCTAGTTAGATTTTTCGATGGGTCTGTAGTTGGGTCCTTCCAAAGAAAATCCAAAGGTTCATCCTCTGGAGTGAGCATGGCATCTATTTTTCTTTTCTTTCTTTGCCTCCTGACAATAACCTTATGTTGTGGGCTATAAAATACGTCTAGAGGAGGAATCTCCTCTATATTTAGTACAATTTCAGATGATGGAGCAACAGGAATATGCTCTGTTTCCTGAGTATTGATATCCCCTTCTACCACCATTTCTATGGTTGTCTCTCTTGGGTTTGCCAGTGGCTCTGTGATCTATTCCTCAGTGTTGATTAACTTATTAAAATTCTCCCATCCCCCTTCTAGATCCACTACAAGTGGCTTTGTTGACTTTGTAAGGGGACTGGGAACTTCAGCTTGTTTCGGGGACAAAACCTACTTGTCAAGCTTTTCTGTAGATTGAGTTGTGTCTTCAATTGACCCCTCGCTTCTACTGTGTTCACTCTTGGATTGATCATCGGACTTTTTAGCTGATTCTTTTTCGGAATTTGATTTAGATTTATCTTCTTTTGAACTACCACTTATGCTAACACTGGGAGTAGGCTCCCTTACTGGTTCAATGAGAAATTGGTCCAAAGGGACCTTTGTTAACCTTTGTTTTTTGTAATTTTCAAACTTTTGAAGTTCTTCTTGGTTAAACTGAATTTGTGCCATATGTAGAACCTCTCTAAAAATGTTCTTCTGTAGAAAGACATCGTCAAAGGGATCTTTTTCATTGGTAAACACTTTTATTTTTAACCATTGTAGTAAAATTACTTACAACACCAAAGGGATCATACTGCCTCCCTAGGAACTTTGGTAGTTGTAAACATAGCATATTATCAACCTCTTTAAAATCATGACCTAAGTCAAATAATGCAAAAGCTCTGCATACTATAGGAAATGGAGGCCAAATGGCCTTTTTAGAATCTTTTAGTACTTTGCTCATTCCCCCAATGCCATAGGTCTAGTAGGCTATTTCCCTCGCCATTAGTTTATCAGGGACGTAAAAAGGAAGCACATTGGGTGAAGCAATGCTGCCAAACATCCTGATGTATGTGAACAACTCCTCTCCAAACCACCTTCCCACAGGGATAATTTCAACTTCAACTTCTGGGGAAAATCTTGGGGTGTCTTTGTTGTAGAGCATTTTATGAATAGGGAGCATAACTCCATGACAAATATTGTAGAAATGTGGGATGAAATTGGATTCCCACAATATTTTGTGATAAACCTAAATGGAAAGAGGATTTTGTACCATCCACTTCCATCCCATAATAGGAAAATCAAAGACAAAACAAATGGCGTCCATGACATAGGCACTCAAAAAGAATGGAGGATAAACCCTTGAAGTAAAAATTCTTTTAGTTCGATATCCTAAAATAGCAGAGGCTAAATTATCTGATAAAATTTAGGCCCAATCCATTATGGTGGCATTGGTAGCCGCATCTAATAGAGGTAACCACTCTGATGAAAACTTATTGATGTCTGGTCTCGCAAACAGTGTACACAACATTACAGTGGAAAAACAGTAAGGAGAAAAAAGAGAGCCAATGGTGTACATACCATTTTTATCCTTATTTAATCTTTCCTCGTTGTTCGACCAATGCTTTGTACATTCTTAAAAGTCTTCGTTCTCCTTGGCAAAATTCTCTAAAAACTGCTTGTTGTAGCTAGCCTGGGGTTCTGGCAAGTGATACATGCGTCTCAGATTATTTGGGGCGAATGACCCCATGACTTTTTGATTGGCCATCTTGAATTCTCTATCAAATATGTCTGTGTGATCTATAATCCATTTCACCATATCTGTGTAGGGGAGTATCTTCAGCCTCGCAGCAATACGGTGTAGGAACGAGCATGCAAGCTCAGTTAGGGATGCTTCAGAAGAGCCGCATCCATCTGCTGTAATTGTAACCTTCATAATTCTTGGGTTTTCCTCTTCTAACAATTGGTACATGGCTTCCCAGGTAGATATCCCTGCATCCCTAGTACAGGTGGTGTCTGTGAATAATGGAGTCATTTCTATTTTCTTAGATGCAGGTGCTTTGCCTTTCTTCCCCATTTCGTCGTGTATTACGCTCTGCGTACTCTTCCTGAAAATTTGCAAGCAGAGAGCAAGGATATGATAAAGATGATAATGAATATAGGAAACATCAATAGAAAGACAAAAATAAGGTGACAGGAAAGCTTTAATTCTAAAATCATATCAAAGATATCACCTTGCGTCAAATTGTCCTTTAACCTGAGCCGAATCGTTTTTTAAATAAATGACCACTAATGGAGCATTAAGTTAAAATTTAATGTTCATAACTTTGCATCGAACAACGAAAAGTACTGTCATAGAACTCTGAGCCCTTAGATCTGCGATAAAAGCGATTTTGCGATTTTCTTTGCAATATCGCAGATCGCAATATCACAAAACCTGCTATCGTTAGAAATCATCGTTTCATCGGGCGGCTGCGATATGTGATTTGTGAGAGGCTTATCGCATTTCGCAATATTTGGGCATTTTACATAAAGTAGCGTCACGGATTTTGGAATTTGCGATGCGATGAGGTTGTAAGACTTTGTGATCTCGCATTCTCGCGGATCGCATTTTCGAGGAGTTACTTTTATAAGAGATGCCCACTGTGATCTTTTGTGATGCGATAATATCGTTTTAAAAGTGGGTTTTTCAAAGCTTTTCTTAATATTCGAGACTTTCCGCTTACAAAGATTTTCTTAGGTCTTGTGGTCATATAGAGCTTTTTATAAGGTAACTCATAGTTTGTGATGTTTCATGCACTTGGAGTATGAAAAGGTAAATTTACATGTTTTAGCAAGTTCTCCTTTGATATCTTGTTTTATTCTAAAAACAAAAGGCAACATTAAATGCGCAGATTTGATTTTTTGAAAGGGTCCCCAATTATTAATGTTATTGGTAACACTAATAAAAGGGGGGTTGTTGATGGTCACAACAATTGGCGATTCACTTGAAAGAAACAATTATCTCTGATGGTTTTTTGAATTTTCTAAAACTTCTAAAACAAAAATGGTTTTGAAAATGAAACTTTACTATAGAAATATAAGGTAAATAGTGTTATTTGTTAACAACAACATCTTGTTCCAACTATCCTTATTTTAATTATCTTCTCCCCAGAGGTAGTCATTGTACTCACATCAGTCATTACTTGGTTTGTAAAGATAAAAAAAAAGACATCTCCTTATATCAGTTTAGGTATACTCATTTTTCGTAGGTAGAGCCTCTGCTGCCAGCAGGCATCCATAGCCTCGACAGAGTTACCTATTACCCAGCAATGATCCAGTATCCTACTTAAGAAGTATGCAATTTTCAAAGATAAATCCTCATATACACTTATTGATTTTTATTTTCTTATTTCTCTTTTAATTCTTAAAGAACAATGTCTTGGTTTGGTGGCCAACAATTGACAGTGTCATCCACTTGATTTGTAACTTAACTGAACAAGCTAGCTCATGATGAGACCCCTTGTATTTTCATTGAAACAATCTCAAGTCATTACTCTATTTTGGTATACAGTTTGGCAATGTCAGTTAGTTATAATCTTTATGATCATGATAAGTCGACTCTTGATGAGACCTCTTATTCTTTAAGTTTAAAGTGCATAGTTGGATTACTCTTTGAATCTTGCAATTTCCTAAAGTGGGGAGGAAGTCATTGGTTCCTTAAGAATTCTTCTGTACAACAATTGTAGAGTTTTAAAATAGCTTTTCTATAGAGAATCTTTGTCTTATTATTGATACCTTTTATGACTGATATGAGGAAAACTTCTTCCTAAGGTTGATTTTAACCAAAACTTGTATAGTTGAAACAAAAGAACAAGTAAAAAAAAATTAGAATGATAGCACTTGACCCTATGTTTCAAAAATAAAGATTAATTTTCCTAACCGCTTCCACTTATACAAGCAAAAAACAAAAATGACAAGAGACACTATTCTTTTGTGGAAACCAAAAGTAAACATTTTCGACCTATTTTGTTATAAAAAAGAAAACTAAATTAAAAACAATAATTTACAAAAAATAGAAGAGATCATCTTCTATGGGAAATATTTTTTAAGGATCTGTCCATTAACAGGTAAAGACTCTCTTTTCCCTGCTAAATCTTGTAGCATGAAAGTTGATGGACCAATGATTTTGACAATCTGGAATGGTCCAAGCCACATCCGTTGGAATTTAGTATGCTTGCCTTTCTCTTCATGGGCTTTATCCCATTTCAATACTAAGTCTCCAAGCTGAAAATCTTTTCTAGATACCAAGTTTGAATCAAAAGAAGCTTTTACTAACTGTTGATGATGCGCATGGGTAATTCTGGCCTTTTCTCATTCCTCTTCAAGCTTAAGGATTTGCAATTGTCTTAATTGCAAGGATGAGGAAGGGGTTTCTTCAATGAATTGAACTAAGGCTAAAGAAGGAATAGCTAGATTTGTTGGGAGGACCACTTCTTTCCCATAAACTAAATTAAAAGGAGAAGTGCCAATAGAAGTTTTCTGAGTTATTCGATCTGCCCAAAGAGCGTACATTAAAGACTTATGCCAGTTTCTATGATTTTGATCAATAGTCCATTTAATGATTCTAATAAGGTTTTTGTTCGTTGATTCAGCCAACCCATTTCCTTGCGGATAATAATTGGCAGAATATTTAAGCTTAAAACCTCTTTTGAGCACAAATTCAGTCATAGCATTACTTGAGAAATATGATGCATTATCAAACATTAAAGCGGAAGGTAAGCCAAACCTGGTAATTATGAATTGATCTATGAATTCAATGATACTATCAAAATTGGCTGACTTGAGTGAGACTTCTTCCACCCATTTAGTAAAGTAATCGATAGCAGTAAGGATGTATTTATGATGTTAAGAAGAGTGAGGAACAATCTCACCTATTATATCCAATCCCCATTGTTCAAATGGTTGATCGATGTTGACTGGATGTAATGGCAAAGATGGTTTCCTCTGTCTTCTAGCAGCAATTTGACAAACCTGACATCTTCTTACATAGCTATGTTCATCCTTAAATAAGGTTGGCCAGTAGTAGTCTGCGTGCAAGATTTTGTGTAATGTTGCATCCCCTGCATAGTGTCCGCCTGCTGGCCCATCATGAAGTTCCTGCAATACTTTTTCTGCTTCAGATCTCTCAAGGCATCTAAGGAGAACAAAATCATAATTCATTCTAAAGAGTACATAATTTACAATTTGATATTGTTTAGCTTTTAGCCTTGGGATCTTTTCTTTGTATGATTCAAATGTGGAGGAGCATATCCATTTTTTAAGTAAAATAAGATATCAGCATATCTTGTTTCAATGTCGTTTAGGCTTACCTCATGCATTTGTACTTCACTATCTGGAGACTGCGTTTCTGACATGTGTGATGCTCTAGCAAACATCCTGCAAAAACCTTGACCTTTTACAATACTTGCTGGTTTGATTTCAGCATCATATTCTTGTAGGGCTGTGACCCAATTTGCCCTCTTTTCGCCTACATCTTTCTGTACCAAAATATTTCTTACCGTTATAAATGGTACTATTATTTTCGTATGATTCTTGAGAAGGAAGGGTCTAAAGTGTTTAATTTCTTTAAATACAGCATAAGCCTATTTCTCAATGTTGGAGTAATTTAATTCAACTCCTTGCAAGTTCAAACTAAAGAAGGCAACTGGGGCTTCGGATTTATCTTGATTGGCCTGTGTGAGTATTGCAACATACGATTTCTCAAAGGCAAATGTATACAAAGTGAAAGGATTTGAAAAGTTTGGAGTTGCTAGAGATGGGGCATTTATAATCGCTTGTTTTATCAAACCAAACGCTTCATGTTCTGCATGACCCCATTTGAAAAGAGAGATTTTCTTTATCATGGATTAGAGAGGTGACACGATTCTTGAAAAGGCAGGAACAAATCTTTTAACAAAATTGATCTGACCAAGGAATGATTGCATCACTTTTTTGTTATGGGGTAGGGATATCTCAGAAATTTCCTTAATTCTGTCTGGATCAATATGGATTCCAGCTTTAGACACTATAAATCCGAGAAGCTTCCCTTCACTTAATGCAAAAAAAAAAACTTTTTTGGATTAAGTGAGATCCCATATTTTTGACATCGTTGGAAGATTTGTTTTAAGTCTCTAAGGTGACTACTATGTTTTTTAGAATACACTGTTATGTCATCTAAGTAAATCACAACTGACATATTCACTAATCCTTTAAATGCAATGTCCATGGCCCTTTGGAACGTGGCACCGGCATTAATCAGCCCAAACAACATATTTTGATATGCATAAGTGGCCCATTTTGTTCTAAATGTGGTCTTCAATTGATCATCTGGGTGGACTAAGATTTGGTTATACCCCGAGAAGCCATCTAAAAAGGACATCAGTTCAGACCCTGCAACCAATTGTAATATCTGTTCCATAGGGGGTAGTGGAAAATTATCCTTTTGGCAAGATTTATTGAGATTTCGAATGTCAATACAAATCTAGATATCTCCATTTTTCTTTTTGACTAGTACCAGGTTGGAAACCCGTCTGGAATGCCTAACAGGAAAAATAATCTTGGCTTTCAGTAATTTGTTCAACTCAGACTTAATCTAATTTTCCAGATTAGGATGGATTTTCCTCAATTTCTACTGGACTGGATTTTCATCAGCGATCATTGGAATTATATGTTGTATGATCGAAGTTTCATAAGTTTTGAGATCATTGTAATTCTAGGAAAAGACATTTTTGTATTGTTTTAACAGTCGAATGAAAGCTTCCTTTTCCTCGAGTGTTATACCAAGACCCAGGTTGACGTTCTGTGGTTTTATGTCAGTCCCCAGATTCACTAATTTGTATCTCAGAGTTGAACTCTGAAGTTTTGAATTGGTGGACCTTTTTAACCTATCCTTTAAGTCATATAGGTCCTCCAACTTGACTACAGATTTAGGTATAGCGTTATTGTTGCTTCCTTGTTTCAACTACTTGTCATGTTAGTCTTCATAGATTATTTGATTATTGTAAGAGCTTTCTAAAGTCAGAAAACTTACAATATCAGGGTCATCATTGAAAACTCTCCAGTTGGTAATATTATCAGGAATGGAGGATCTAAAGATTAATTCAATCGAGATTTTGTCTAGACTATAGTCCTCTGATGGAATGAGCTTGGAAGCCACATTAGCAAGCAGATCAACAATAGTATTTTGGAGTCTGGGTATATATGAAATATTAAATGCTATAAAGTGTGAAGTCAAGTCTTGTACTAACGATTGATAGTGCTTCAAGTGTCCTGACAAACAATGTATAATATTTCTTACCTGTCTGATAACAATCTTAGAATCTCCAAAGACGTGCAGATATTTTATATCAAGCCTGATTGCCTTGTATAACCCTTGAACTAACGCTTCATATTCAGCAGTATTGTTCGTGCAATCGAACTCGAGTCTACATGTTAGCATGGTTTTCTCTCCTTTTGGGCTAAATAATATACAACCTGCTCCTGCTCCATCATTATACTTAGAACCATCAAAAAATAATTTCCAAAACAAAGTTTTATTTACAGGTTTATCTACAAAATCAATGCATCTAGAACTGTCCGTTTGAGAGAAATTTTCTATCTGATATAAAACGGAATTTTCTAAAAAAGGTGAAGTATGAGCATTGAAATTCCCTAAGAATGAATCAATGGAATAATTTCCAATTATATTGTTGTTGTACGCTATAGGTTTGTTTTCCCCTTCCAACTCCGTTACTATATACTTTTGGTGTCTTTCTCACTCAACCTTTATCTGATTTGGTTTACCATTGTAAGGGAGCCACATATGAGACCAGTTGTTGCAAAGTAACCGTGAAGCTTCTCTGACCGATCCCTGCTAAGAATTAGTCCATAAATTTCAGGAATATCTACAAAAGGTATATCAATAACTTGACACACCTTTGGATTTGATGAAAGCCTTATGGTCACTTGATTAAGTTCACCAATAACCTCAACTTGAGACCGATCCAACTGTACTATGCGCACTAAAGATTTCTGAGGTTGGACATTTAACTTTGTGTAAACTGTCTTAGGCAAAATATTAGATGAAGCACCAGAATCTACCAGACAGTTATGCAAATTTTTATTGAAAACTTAAAAGGTAAGGAGAAATGGTGGAGTATGGTATTTTAACCTTCCTCCAATCAAAGCAATGTCATTTAGATCGACTTTATTTGACATACTAGTCAGAGGTCTTCCCATTTCATGAGTAGCTTGTGAAATTACAGCGGCAGGTAGAGGTGTAATTGGTACTGCATTCAGCTCTTTCAAGAGAAATTTCTATTGATGCTTTAATTTGCTGAGCTCATGAAAAGTAATATTAGCCCTAGTCTTCTTCATGTCTTCAACAATGTTATACTCCATTCCATTGGAGATGATAAGCGTTTTAGATGGAGTTGTTGAATCAGATTGGACTGGGTTTGTCTGAGTAGACTTTGGTGAGGACTTCTTACCTGCGATTTTATCCTTAGGAGTTGGGCTTGGGTTTTTCTGCTTAGCACTGGATTGTGGAGGATCAAGTTGATTTCTACTTCTGGTAGTAACTGGTAATGCAAATTGATCTTCTTCATCGAGAAGAATGAAGTCCCACATTCCTTGTATTTCTACAACTTCATCATCATCAGTCTGTTCCTCATTTGAAACTTCTTCCTCTTCCCCTTCAAATTCTGCGTTTGTTATAGCATTTGGAGGTTTCAGGTCAATTGAAGGATTTCTTTTAAATGGTTTATAAGGTTTCTTGGAAGAGGTTTCTGCTACTTGTTTCTTTATATCTACCATTTCGTTGGACATGGTTTTCAAGAATTTCTGTAACCCTTCCAGGTCGAACGGGTCTTTTGATTATTTTTTCTTAGGATCATCTCTAAAAGACACTTTTTTAGACTTTTTTTCATCTACAACATTTTTCTTTTCTACGGCTAGGATATGCTTCTCTATAGCTATCACCTCTTTCATGTTTTTAGCTAACGTTGGCTTGGCAGCTCTATCTACAAAGATGGTTGAATTTGAGGGCAAAGCGGAAATATACCATTCATTTTGGACTTCATTACTAGGCTTCGACGCTGCTAGTATTTTGTTTAATAATTTATTGAAGTGAGAATTGAAATCCTTAATTGGTTCTCTTGGTTCAACTTTCAAATTGGCGAGGGCGTTGATTAAAGTTTTTGTAGATCGGTCATCTCCAAATTTTGTTAAAAACTAATCTTGAAATGTATCCCAGTTATTAATGGAGCGTGATGGTAATGAAAAATACCATGACCCTATGTAATATCCCTCCCCTTAATAATAAATAATAAATAATAAAAATAATAATATAATAATATAATAAATATTAAATAATAAAAATAATAAATAATACAAAATAAATAATAATAATATAAATAATAAATCATAAATCATAAATGTTAAATAATAAATGATATTTAAAAATATACAAGAAAATAAATAAAAATAATAAAAATAAAAATAGTAATAACTATGCTAAAGCTCTAAATATGAATAAATAGAAATAAAACAAAGAAAACAATAAAAAAATCAGTAAAGCTATCAAAAAGAAGAAAATAAAATAAGAAAGCTAAAAATCAAAAGAAAAGTAAAGAAATAAAACAAGAAAGCTAAAACTCAAAGTCGCATGTAGACACATGGAGTGTGTGCATGTGGTTCCCATCCAATGTTTGTTCTATTTAATAGATGGTGAGGAAGATGAGAGGCATTTTTGCATTCCATCATTCCGAGATTCTATCTTTCCTTCTCTTGGGAGAATGGTGTTCTAAGACTTAGGAGTCATTGGCAGTAGCACGTTGATTGAGGGCTCAGGGGTGGCCAGTTGTAGCAGAATCCTTGCACAATTGAGCCTACTGTTGGGTGGAGAGTCGTCCCCAAAACCTTGTTGCGGTAAGCCTACTTCTACTATAGGTAAGCACTATTCTTAGTTAAATTTAATGTTAATTAGAAAAGTTAATTAGATATTTATTTTTGGATTGTTACACATGGTATCAGAGCAGGGCTCAACCCTTAGGACCTATGGGCATTTAAAATATATATATATATATATATATATATATATATATATATATATATCTTGTCAGAATATTTAACTTGACTTGTTTTTGAAGTTACAGGTTGCTTATTTTCCTACAAGTTAATTTCCACGGTAACTGAACTTTGGAATTGAGATTTCTAGATTTCCGCAATTTTGATTTGTTTTCATTAATTTATTAGCGATTTTTGACAATTGTTTGCAGGTTCGACAACAACATAAACCAGAGTGGTGTGTGTTTTATGATAGGCATCAGATAAAACTCGTTTATCATAAATTTATTTATATTGTGGTTCTGAAAGATAATTTGTTTCTGCGATCATTTTTGTCCGATTTTTTTTAAATTTTGGTAATCGACATGTACTTCTCACATCTGTAAACCCCATTATTGACATTCAGATAGATAATGTCGTTCCACCTCTATATTTGGTCTCTCAAAAAAAGGAGGGGCAAGAGATCCAATTAATAATTTTTGGATTAAATGTTTAAATTCGCAATCTGCCTTACAATTTAAATTTTTAGATTTTTGTATGGCATATTATAGCAAGTTAAACAAAGGCCTCGCATCGATAAACATTAACATTTTTTTTTCCACCATAACGGTTATGTGACTAACCCGCGATTAGCAAGCCTAGTCAATACATTGTGGGAGAGGGTCGGGCTTTGTTATCGCTCAAGAGGCCGAGTTATGGGTTGAATGTGACCATGTCTTCCCACAAAGAGGTCTGAATCTTCATTCTTGTGCTGATCACGTGTATTGGGAAAGACACTAGGAAAAGATGGATTTATGTGTGTATATTAATGCTACTATGAGTCTTGTTCCTAGGACTACGTGCCATTTCAAAGACAAATTTTGGGTTGTATTGCTGGATATATAAAGGCTAAACTTAAGGAAGACGCTGGACTGATAAGCTGGGCTAATAAACCAGGTTCTATTATTTTATTCTCTTCGCATACCCAGTTGCAATTAAATCCAATGAAATTATATTTCACATACCAATGGATTTTATGGTTAATTTTTAAACCATGGAAAAAAGTTGTAACTTATTTTAAAAAAAAAATTGTACATTTGAAAATGTTTGTATCAACAACATTTATTGCACGAAATATTGGAGTGCTGACAGTATAGCTTGAGCTATAAATATCGCTGAAATGCGTACATTTTAGCTTTCTTAAAATATTGGTTAGCATACCATCCCATTGATCTCGGAAAAAGCATATGAAAGTCCACGTGTCCATTTACTGTTTAAAATTTTAAATTTAGGCTTTGGAGAATATTTCATTAAGGATATTCAAAGTTCAAACTACATTGTTGATGAGCGTGTTGATATATCATATAACTTTGGCAGGGATTTTTACAAAAGAATTTATTTATATATATACAGTGTCCACCATCCCTAACCATTGCAGAAATGAATGAAAGTTTCTAAGATAGATTGATAAAGTTACCCTATGGAATAACAAATTAATTTTTTTAATATATAAGTGTATATGTTATAATAATCATGGCATGTTGATTTAGTGTAAGGGTATATCTAATTATGGCAAAGAAAAGTTTAATGAATAATAACATTGAGGATTAACATTCTTAATCATGGTAGTTTGTAATATACAATGCTAAATTGGCATAATAAATGTTGACTATAAATATTTGAATAGAGTTTAGTGGATTCATGGATATACAAACATAATTGGCATAACCCCCTTTCTGCATGAAAGGATTAGAAATATTAATTAAGACCCATGTGGCTACTATGTCTTTTATCTTGATAAATACAATATACACAAACATTAACTCAAGGTAATGCTTGGAATTGTTAGTTGGCTATATTTGTGTAATGGTATCGTTTTGTTGTCAATTCTCATCTTTTTAGCCAATTGTTGTATTTGTTGCTTCTCTTCCTTTTTCCTTCTTGTTCTTTTATCATGAACCCATTTTGATCAAAGAGGGTACAAAAATCCTTGAAATAGTAGATTTACAATAAGAAAATCTTAGGTTGCTATGCAGTGACCAAGGGATATCTATTCATCAAAAATCTCCCAAGACCATATACCGGGTTCGGCAGGGTCTCAAAGAGGGGAAGACTCAGAAAATTCATGATCTCAAAAAAAAATATTTGAAAGTTTCACGAAAGAGTTTGTGTATGTGGAACATTTACAATATTATACTTGGAACCATACATATTACTCAGAAATTCCAATAATTGAAGCATGCAGTATTTCTTTTGCTATTAAAATGTTCTTTTACGTTATGTTTTGTTGCATTTGTCGAGAAAAGGTTCAGAAGTTTAGTTAAGACTGGTTCTGCGGGTAGGGTTTGGAGTCTGGTCAAACCTCAGCCAGGTCCAACAGCTAGCTGAACCTGGGAACTAAGCTCTCAAGGCTTGCACCTACCACATTAGTATGAGGGAACATAACCGGTGTTTGCTACATAAACATTATTTCACATCTGGCAAAGAATCAGTGATCGACTAGTCCAATTATCGAATATCGTTAAAAATAAAGATATGAATAAGCATTTTCCAGGACAACGCGGACTTGTCACAGGGATATTGGAATCATCAGATGTAGATTTCTTAGAAATCATCATGTGGATATGTATAATTCAAAGTTCCAGAATGAACAGGCTAATTATCCTGGTATTTTTTCGATTCTTATGTTGTAATTAAGGAATGTAAAAAAAACTCGGTAGCTATTAAAGCTTTGTTAAGGTTTTGATATGGTGTTGCCTTCGCAGGTGCGCTTGCAGGCGGACCATCTTATTAATAAAAGGATTTTATTTTGTGTTTTGGGGAGCGATAACCTTCCCAGTCATCCGATCTGGTTTTGGGCCGGGTGGTGGTGTCTCTTCTTGTTTATGGTGTGGAATATTTCTTTGGTTGTTTGATTTCTTAAAACCCCTTAGAGTAATCATTTAATGGTCATAATGATTTATTTTGTTAAAAGTAGTCCATTTAATTTTTTATAACATCTTTCTTCTAACAGAAGTTATGATTGCTTAAACAGATACTTAAAATAATTCACTCTACAACGCAAAATTTCAATTTATCCTAGCACATAAAAGTCATGAATCTGTAGACTTAATATTGGCGTGACATATAATTTCAAAGTCATGGTGAATAAATTTTCTGTCAGAATTCAAGTACCTTCTTAAAACAATAATGCCACCAATATTCTTAAGCATTATTCATTCGAATTTTGATTCTATGATTCTCTGATTTTTAATCAGACACCACTATTACCTTCCAACTCATGTTTTCCATGATTTAATACTACAAAATTCGTGATTATTAATAATTTACATGATCAATCAAATAGTTTCAAATTTGGCAATGGTCTGATTGCATGCCGTGTAGTAGGGGAAAAATATACAAAACAATATATTGAAATGAATCAAGAATTTCTTCAATGATATTGAGTGACTGATAATATTATTACAGTGTTTGGTTGCATTATTCCAGTGGTGTTTTTATTTCTTTAGAATCATTACAAAAGTCTGATATTAAATTATGGAAGTGAGACCTGAAATTCTAGGGGTATCACCATTTGTTTTTGAGGATCAATTGTAAGTGTTTGGCTATCATTGCATGCATATGCGGGTGACTTTATTTCACTGTTAGAAATCTGATATTTTTCAAAGGTCGGATATAGGTCTAATCTTGACATTACAGTGATATATTACCTTTTCATTTGGCACTAAGCTTGAATCTAGATCATTAGTATTCCTTATCTTGCATTCAGTGATCATCATAGAATGAATTGGTGGACTGATTGGATCATCTAGTGACTCACATCACATTACATTATTGCTTTAATTAGCTATTAAATTTGTATCTAAGGATTGATATATTCTTGGCAATAAGCTACAACAATCAGATTTCTTGACAGCAGAATAACGTTGGTATACCTTAAAGTTTGGTGCATTCATTAGTTCCTCATTGGTTTTTCTCATGCATCATCATAGACAACAAATTCTTGGTTTGAATACTGGCTCTTTCCTTTGTGATTCTCTGCTCTCATTAGAATCTCATTACATGGTAAAACCACTATCTCATTTTCTTGAGTTGGTTGTGCTTGCATTCTCTTATCATTTTCTAAACGCTATTTCATAAAAAGAAAAAAGTGTTACAACAGTTCTCTCCATTACAACCATATAACAAAGCGAAATTCTAAAGGAGTCACTTAATTAAAGGTATATAGTTTTGATATGACTCATCGATTCATTAGAAAAGTATATAATCTTGAAATTTTGGATGGTGATAATCTACCCATAATTGACGATGTATAATTCTATGAAATATTGCACTATTGATATGGTATGCTGGCATGTTTTTTATTTTTCTATAACAAATCTTTAGTGCTGGTGTAACTACTCACCACCGGTTCATTTTACAACACAGTTTACATAGCACTTGAAGTATTTGGATAATTGAAGTTGAAATTTGTCACCAATTAAGTGCTCTAAAATAGTGAAATATGTTCTAATTCACAATGGATAAACTCTGATATCTTATTACCTTTAGATGATCATTGTTCACTAGCATACGTTCATTATTTTATTGTTCAACCTCATCTAAAAACACAGAGATAACGTTCCTTGAATGTTGATCATACTATTCACTAATTATCTGGGTTGGATCTTTGTTCTCATTGTCCTTTAGCAATAGCAATTGCTTGGCATTTCTCTGGTCTATTATTGCAAGAGCACAACTCTCTCAATATGATCTTCTAATAAATTTAATTTTGCACTGCCATTTCCATTCAGATT
This sequence comes from Pinus tabuliformis, assembly GCA_031772625.1. Classification (NCBI taxonomy): domain Eukaryota; kingdom Viridiplantae; phylum Streptophyta; class Pinopsida; order Pinales; family Pinaceae; genus Pinus; species Pinus tabuliformis. The sequence goes on from CM062804.1 coordinate 903,181,682, forward strand.
ACATGTATCTGCTCATTTACTACTATATTCTCAATGGCAAATCGTACATACTTGGATTTCAGTTTAGATGTATAATGTTACATGAGGTTTCGTGATTCAAGTTTAATTGCATATAGTGGATAAAGATGTCTAAAGAGAAATGGAAAGGAGAAACTTGCTATTGATAGTTCATGTGATTATGACCAACTTGGATTAGATGTTTAAGGTGGTAGATAAAAAGTATCACAAAAGGGGTAAGAAATTAGTAAGAAGAAACAACTTATTTTAGAACACAATGGAAGAGTTGGTATAATCATGACTTGGTAGCTATCTTAATGAATTTATTAGGTATTACCCAAGATGGAAATAGTAACAACATTTCCAAGGGATATCAGTGCTATAGGAGAGGAGGAGAAGAAAACCACAATGATTGGAGGTGAGAAATTCAAGTCAATTTAATGAAGTGAAGAAACTTCCATTTTTGAAGCCAGTAGACATGGAATAGTAGGAAATCAAGACAGGGAGAAAAAGAAAAATATATCTACGAATATCGGGTAGGAGGAAATGAAGGGATATTCTATCAAGAAGAAAGTTATTTTAAAGGTATGGATGAGTAGAGCTAGAAACATGATTGGTAATGGTCATAATGATGATCTACATATTTTAATAATGTGAAGGTGAAGTTGCATGATGACCAAATGATAATAAACGAGGAAGATATAGGAAGGAATGTTGCTAGAAATTTTATACAGATACCTTGAGAAGGATTATGTACATAGTGACAAAAGAAGTGAAAGTCAATTAACAAAGATTGTACTTGACTCATTATTTCATGAGTAGGACTTCCCATAACATTAAAAGAGGTTGATTCCACATAACACCTCACATTTAAGTTTCTCATGGACAATGATGGTAATAGTGTTTCCAACTATTTCAAAAGCTAAGATAATGATACTATTTAATAAGAAAGAGTTTTTTTCCCAACTTGATGAAACTGAATTTATGATAAAGCACTCAAGTGGTATTGAGATAAAAACTTTACAAACTCGACGAGATAAGAAAATATTTTTGTGGATGAAGTGCTGATTGCCAAATAAATCAACATGGATCAAATCATCGTGCAAGTAAATTAAGCATGATATAAAATTAGATCATGATGAAAAAATGTTTATATGCAATTTCATATAGCGGTATTGGAATCAGTAAGCCAAAGGGTAAATGGATGTAAAATCAAGGGATTTTAATTTTGAGATAGATGATTTAAATAATGATGGTATCACTAGTAATATCTTAACAATGAAATTCACCAGAATTTCCTTAGGGAAGGAAGAATATATGACAAGAGATTAAGACTCCAGATGATGAGACTCATGTGAAATTTAACGATGTACTTAAATGATTATACCGTTGGTGTAAATAATCAATTACCTAGTAGAAAGAAGTCGAATTGATTATTGAAAAGTAAGTGACAACTTGATGAAAACATATTGATGATATTTCATGCTAACATACTAGGAAGATAATGATGTACATATGGTTCTTATAGTGTTAAGGTATCCATACGATAGTAGCGATATGCATAGGTATTATGACGTTATGTCAAGGTATATTGACTTTTTCATTTACTACCTGATGATAGGTATTTAATGTTCAATACTCATGACGCATATGATATGCATAATGTGGCATAGGAATTATGATGTTATAATATGAGGATTATTGACATGTGGTTCATTTATGTGAACTCATGATATGTCTTGATATAATTATGTGATGGTATAACTGAAGCATGTGATAGTTCCGTACAAATCTATGACATGCATGAGCATGCAGTTCCTTATTAACAAAGATGAACGTTCTCATGATGACATGCAAGAGTTGGCATGTGGATTATTTCCTATGATACTATGATGGGATGGTTAATGCATTGGATGCATGGTGAGATGTGATGATTCACAGGACTCCACAAATGGGCCAAGAGGGCCGGTTTATTTGATGATCTCGTGCGAGCCCATACACACGAAGGAGAATAAGTAACACCATATGGGCTGGGGACAAAACTCAATCAACACTACATATGCCAGTGGTTCCTTTGTCTTCTGTATAGCTCTTGATGGATAGCTCTAGAAGAGCTATGGGACCATCTTGAAGAGGCCAAGTGCCTGATGTTCTAGGCTAGGTGCCTGTTATTGGATTGGGATAAGGGATGTAAAGGACTTCGATGCATGGGGCTGTGCGCCTTAGTATTTGTGGAGGGAGTGGGCCAGCCTTGCGAGATGCCCGGGATCATTGAGTACCGGATTGGATGCCTGCCTTGGGGCAGATGAGGTCTGAGTCAAGCGCGAGCCTTGGGGCCAGCCTTGGACTAGGATACAGATTGGGTCAGGCTTAGCCTGGCGCCAAAAGTGGGAAAAAGGACAGAGATTCCTTGAGATTTCCTGGGGTGTTGGGGACTTTCGATGCCTACTGGTTATACTAGTTCAGCAAAGGGTGTTGGCAACATGAAGTAAATAAAATAATAAATAATAAAAATAATAAATAATAATATAATAAATAATAAATAATACAAAATAATAAATAATACAAAATAAATAATAATAATATAAATAATAAATCATAAATCATAAATGTTAAATAATAAATGATATTTAAAAATATACAAGAAAATAAATAAAAATAATAAAAATAAAAATAGTAATAACTATACTAAAGCTCTAAATATGAATAAATAGAAATAAAACAAAGAAAACAATAAAAAAATCAGTAAAGCTATCAAAAAGAAGAAAATAAAATAAGAAAGCTAAAAATCAAAAGAAAAGTAAAGAAATAAAACAAAAAAGCTAAAAATCAAAGTCGCATGTAGACACATGGAGTGTGTGCATGTGGTTCCCATCCAATGTTTGTTCTATTTAATAGATGGTGAGGAAGATGAGAGGCATTCTTGCATTCCATCATTCCGAGATTCTATCTTTCCTTCTCTTGGGAGAATGGTGTTCTAAGACATAGGAGTCACTAACAGTAGTACATTGATTGAGGGCTCGGGGGTGGCCAGTTGCAGCAGAATCCTTGCACAATTGAGCCTACGGTTGGGTGGAGAGTCGTCCCCAAAACCTTGTTGTGGTAAGCCTACTTCTACTACAGGTAAGCACTATTCTTAGTTGAATTTAATGTTAATTAGAAAAGTTAATTAGATATTTATTTTTGGACTGTTACACCCTACTGCTCCTTTTAAAGTATAAGGGAATAATCATACAACTGCATCCTCTTCCGTTACTCCATTTAAATTTATGGACAACATGAAATTATTTATGTGCTCTTCAGCTGTTAGACCATTGTCAGGATTGAACTTGGGGAGCCATTTCTCAGGATGAGCTGGTAATTGCGATAAGGGTGCAGGCATGTTCACAGCTCCTAGATTAGCCCATGGCCTTGGTGGTGGATTTCCTGCCATTGTTGGAGTATGAGTAGGAGGAGGAGTTGTAGTAGTTGAAGGTGGTTGGGTAGAGGAGGATGTTGCTCTTATACCTGTGTGAACCACGATCTGGAGTTGAGGGATGGATGAATGAACTTGTGATGATATGGATGGGATGGTAGACGAAGATGATGATAGAACCTCACTCTGAGATTCTACTGGTGTTTTCCTAGCTTTCTTATGACTTAGTAAAGGAAACTCAATTGGTGGGATTCCTAATTTTTCGCTTTGTGCTCTAGTCAGTCGTTGAGTCGGGGTCAAATGAGAAGTGACACTACCTTGGGAAAACTCAGATTCTTCTTGAGATAAAGAAATTCCCTGTAACTTATGAATTAAAGTTTGTAACTCAGGAGGATCTGAAGAAGAATGATCTGGCTTGCTTGGGATTTCAGTAATGTGCTCTGTATTTTTCTTTTCAACTTTTGGTTTAGTGATGGAAGATTTAGAATGCGAACGAGAAGTTGAGGGTGTTGGTGAGGGAGTTTTACTCTTATAATGGCCCTCCTTCTAGCACCAAGTATGCTGAAGGCTCAAAAAATCGGGTCTACAACAAGGGGGATAACCACCCGGTCTAGACCTTAAAGTAGCTCCTTTTCCATTTGGAATAGTGGCTTTGACTAGGGATGATGGGACCAATTTCCCAATTTGTTTATGATGTGTGTACTAATGGGATGATGTTTTTATTTTTTGGGGTTTTATGGAGTAAATGCTTATTCTAAATCTAATCTATCTTTTAACTATCATATGCAATCTATTCTAATGAAAGAAAACACCTAACTTTAAACTATCCCGGGAGTAACGTTTCACTTATGCGATCTAAAATAATTTCTAACAGCAATTGATAATGAAAATCATTCAATCACTACGAGAAAAGAATCCATTAAAAATGATTGTTTCCTATAAAAAGTTAGTCAAAAGAATTATGAGAAACATATCGCATAAGGGTTATTCATATACTCAACATAAAAAAGTAAGTTATCACCATAGAGAAGTGCAATAATGACAACTAAACATTCAAACTTTCATATATCAATAACTGAAAATAATTTATCACTTGGCACATAAGTAAAAAGTATCAGGAGATAAAAATACCATTGGTAATAAGTTCTACTCATGAGTTGCAGCAATATAGATTTATCTTCAAATCACTCAACATCCACTAAGAGTACAAAAGTACATTTTAGTAGCAGATATCAAACTCATATAAAAATAAATCTCGTTCCATTCATTTTATCAAAACCTCCTCAGTGGGGGGCAAACTGTACGTTCTGAAGAATTGTTTTTTATAAAACTCTAGACCCCTCTCTAAATGCATGAGAGGGGTTTAAATACTACTCTAATGAAACCTAAAAATAAATATTACAAAAATAGATGAGGAGGTTTAAACCACCTGCCTCATTTTAAGAAAAAATGAACTAAAACTAAACTAAATTGTATCTATGATAAATCTTGTATATGATCCTTTAGATTACAAATGTCCAGCATCATTTTTAAGAGCATCGGTTGGCCGACTTCAGCTCTTAACTATCCTACAAATATGGCATTAGCTAGTGCTGGCACTATCTTCTCGGCAAAGATTATGAGGTGTTTCAGGGTCATCCATTGGCTATGTGACTTTACCAGGTACTGCCAGTATGTGTCCTAGTTTAACTTATTTACCTTCTTAATCACCTCTGCCTTTTCCTCTGCTATTTGTTTCCACTTTGTTTGAAGTTGTTGTGCCTTTGGGAGGAAGCTCGGGGCAGTCTTTGATATCAAATTGGCCTTGTGCAGATTTTCATTTATGCACTCAATGACACTGTTTGCTACTGCCACTGCCTCTTCCATCGCCTGTTTTGCTTCTTTAAGCTGGGAAATCCATTTTGCAAATAACATTTTTTTGTGTGATTCATCAATTCTAGGCAATTCCGCTCTTTTCCCTTCTTCTGATCTTTGCCAGTTCAATAAGTCTAAAACCTTCTTAAAAATTGAATCATAATCAAGTCGTAAATCTACGACTTGATTTGTAATATTATTGTTCGTTTCACAATGGGAATTCCATTGCGAGATATTCTGGCAGAGTATTTCTTCCTATTGCAAGAGTTGGGCATTAAGAGTGAGTGCTTCTGTGATAAACTCCCCAATTTTGGGATCCTCCTTATGTAGTTCTATCATAGCTTGTAACTGTTCTTATTTATTGGCCAAACTTCTTTGATGATTCAATTGCATCTGCTAGAAGTCTTGCTGGAGTTTTATTAGCTATGTTTATGCTTCTTGACTGATGCTAACTTGCTGTAGTTGCTGCTCTAAAAACAAAATCCTATCCTCCTTTTCTTTTAGTAGCACTTGAACTTCTATTGCTTTATCAATTGTTGCTGAAGCGTATGCTCCTGTGATCTGAGAGAGCCTAGTTAGATTCTCTGATGGGTCTATAGTTGGGTCCTTCCAAATAACATCCAGAGGTTTATCCTCTAGAGCGAGCATGGCATCTATTTTTCTTTTCTTTCTTTGCCTCCTGACAAAAACCTTATGTTGCGGGCTATAAAATATGTCTAGAGGAGGAATCTCCTCTATTTTTAGTACAATTTCAGACGACGGAGAATAGGAATATGCTCCATTTCCTGAGTATTGATAGTCCCTTCTACCACCATTTCTGTGGCTATCTCTCCTAGGTTTGTCAGTGGCTTTGTGCTCTGTTCCTCAGTGTTGATTAACTTATTAAAATTCTCCCATTCCCCTTCTACATGTGGCTTTGTTGACTTTGTAAGGGGAGTGGGAACTTCAGCTTGTTTCGGGGACAAAACCTGCTAGTCATGCTTTTCTGTAGATTGAGTTGTGTCTTTAATTGACCCCTTGCTTCTGTTGTGTTCACTCTTGGACTGATTATCGGACTTTTTAGCTGATTCTTTTTCAGAATTTGATTGAGATTTCTCTTCTTTTGAACTACCACTTATGCTAACACTGGGAGTAGGCTCCCTTATTGGTTCAATAAGCAATTGGTCCAAAGGGACCTTTGTTAACCTCTGTTTTCTGTAATTGTCAAACTTTTGAAGTTCTTCTTGGTTAAACTGAATTTGTGCCATATGTAGAACCTCTCTAAAAGTGTTCTTCTGCAGAAAGACATCATCAAAGGGATCTTCTTCATTGGTAAACACTTTTATTTTAACCATTGTAGTAAAATTACTTACAACACCAAAGGGATCATACTGCCTCCCTGGGAACTTTGGTAGTTGTAAACATAGCATATTATCAACCTCTTTAAAAGCATGACCTAAGTCAAATAATGCAAAAGCTCCACATACTACAAGAAATGGAGGCCAAATGGCCTTTTTAGAATCTTTCAGTACTTTGCTCATTCCCCCAACGCCACAGGTCTGGTAGGCTATTTCCCTGGCCATTAGTTTATCGGGGACGTAAAAAGGAAGCACATGGGGTGAAGCAATGCTGCCAAACACCCTAATGTATGTGAACAACTCCTCTCCAAACCACCTTCCCACAGGGAGAATGTCAACTTCAGCTTCTGGGGAAAATCTTGGGGCGTCTCTGTTGTAGATAATTTTATGAATATGGAGCATAACTCCATGACAAATCTTGTAGAAATGTGGGATGAAATTGGATTACCACAATGCTTTTTGATAAACCTGAATGAGAAGGGGATTTTGTACCATACACTTCCATCCCATAATAGGAAAATCGGAGACAAAACAAATGGCGTCCATGACATAGGCACTCAAAAAGAATGGAGGATAAACCCTTGAAGTAAAACTTCTTTTAGTTTGATATCCTAAAATAGTAGAGGCTAAATTATCTGATAAAATTTGGGCCCAATCCATTATGGTGGCATTGGTAGCCGCATCCAATAGAGGTAACCACTCTGATGAAAACTTATTGATGTCTGGTCTCCCAAACAGTCTACACAACATTGCAGTGGAAAAACAGTAAGGAGAAGAAAGAGAGCTAGTGGCATACATACCGCTTTTATCCTTCTTTAATATTTCCTCATTGTTCGACCAGTTCTTTGTACATTCTGCCAAGTCTTCATTCTCCTTGGAAAACTTCTCTACAAACTACTTGTTGTAGCTAGCCTGGGGTTCTAGCAAGTGATACATGCGTCTCAGATTATTTGGGGCAAATGACCCCATGACTTGTTGATTGGCCGTCTTGAACTCTCTATCAGATATGTCTACATGATCTATAATCCATTTCACCATATCCGTGTAGGGGAGTATCTTCAGCCTCGCAGCAATACGGTGTAGGAACAAGCATGCAAGCTCAGTTAGGGATGCTTCAGAAGAGCTGTGTCCATCTGCTGTAACTGTAACCTTCATAATTCTTGGGTTTTCCTCTTCTAACAATTGGTACATGGCTTCCCAGGTAGATATCCTGCATCCCTAGTACAGGTGGTGTCTGTGAATAATGGAGTCATTTCTGTTCTCTCAGAGGCAAGTTCTTTGCCTTTCTTCCCCATTTCGTCGTGTATTACGCTTTGCGTACTCTTCCTAAAAATTTGCAAGCAGAGAGCAAGGATATGATAAAGATAATAATGAATACAGGAAACATCAATAGAAAGACAAAAATAAGGTGACGGGAAAGCTTTAATTCTAAAATCATATCAAAGATATCACCTTGCATCAAATGGTCCTTTACCCTGAGCCGAATCATTTTTTAAATAAATGACCACTAATGGACCGTTGATTTAAGATTTAATGTTCATAACTTTGCATCGAACAACGGAAAGTACTGTCATAGAACTCTAAGCCCTTAGATCTGCGATAAAAGTGATTTTGCGAATTTCTTCGCAATATTGCAGATCGCAATATCACAAAACCTGCTATCGTTAGAAATCATCGTTTTGTTGGGCGGCTGTGATATGCGATTTTTGAGAGGCTTATCTCATTTCACAATATTTGGGCATTTTACATAACGTAGCATCGCAGATTTTGGAATTTGCGATGGGATGAGGTTGTAATACTTTTTGATCTCGCATTCTCGCGGATCGCATTTTCAAGGAGTTACTTTTATAATAGATGCCCACTGTGATCTTTTGTGATGCGATGATATTGTTTTAAAGGTGGGTTTTTCAAAGTTTTTCTTAATATTCGAGACTTTCTGCTTACAAAGCTTTTCTTAGGTTTTGTGGTCATATAGTGCTTTTTATAAGGTAACTCATAGTTTGTGATGTTTCATGCGCTTGGAGTATGAAAAGGTAAATTTACATGTTTTAGCAAGTTCTACTTTGATATCTTGTTTTATTCTAAAAACAAAAGCAACATTAAATGCTAAGATTTGATTTTTTGGAAGGGTCCCCATTTATTAATGTTATTTCTAACACTAATAAAATGGGGGTTGTTGATGGTCACAATAGGTCCATTGATAGGTTTTATCTCTTGGACCATACCTTGCTATGGGAGCCCTAGTACATAGTAGCAAGATGGATGAGTGGTGGTTGATGCAGTCAAAGGTCAGAGCGACAAAGGCTATAGCAGTTCGATACTGAAGAGCGCAGAGAAAATTTCAAAATAGTGCATAAAGGCAGAGTCAGTAGAAGCACAGAGTTTTAAGTCAACAAAGGCAGAGCTAGTAGCATTCAGAGACTTTGATGATAGATGCATCATACTGATTCAGGTTGGATTGGATGTGTTTTTTTCTTCTTTCTTTTTTTTTCAGTTTCAGGAGTTATTGTAGCTACAACACTAGAGAGAAGTGTTGCATGCATAACATTCCAAGGGCTCAGGATCAGGACAGAGTTGAATTCATTTCTTTTTTAGAGGGATTGTTGAAAATAGAAACAAGAAATGTTAAAAATAGCATCTATAAATTCTAATTTAATTTGTCCTTTAATTAAATTGAGAATTAAATTGTAATTATTTTCTCATAGCAACTTGTAATAGTTAAACTATGTTAAGTTGACTTAGTTAACATAGGAATTTCAAGTTGGAAGTCTATCTGGAGTCATGTAAGTGTGATCCCTAAATTTTAGGGGTCCAGATTGAGTTTATTGGAGTTGTAATTAGATAACTCAGTTCAACTGAGTTATAGTCAGTTAAAATAGTTCTAACTATTGGAGGAATTAGTATAGGTTTAGTAGTGAGTCAGTGCACGAGTGGATCCTTAGTGACACACCATCTGACTGAATATTCACTCAAGAATAAATCATGCATGTCAGTTTAGAGGAAGACCTATTTGAGACTAGAGTGCACGGGCAATGTACTATCAGTCTATAATTTTTCGAGTTGTACAGATGGTGCATGCAATCAATTGAGGACCTAAGCTTGGATTGTGGAATTATGGAAGAAGGATTTCCTCATTAAATAGAGGCTAATTCCTCTAGGAATTACACAAGGAAGTAGGGGATACACAAGTATCAAAATTGGTTAAGTGTTGGCTAGAGCGGGCTTGTGGGGCAGAGAGTTAGATTATACTTGTGCAGGAATTGTTCAAGAATCACAAGAATTGTACTTTTTTCTCAGATCTTCTGGTTAATGCAATATAGATAGTCACGGTTTTGAGCAATTTCTTTCCCCAGATAAATATTGTGTTATGTGCCATTGATATGTAGGTTTTAACCCCATACAGAAATTACCTACATAAGAATTCTAAAAAACAGAAAATAAACAATGGTGAGAGCATAAAACATAAAATGGATATACATAGATATTTTCCCCTGGATCCCAAAACTGGGACTACTAGATTGATTTTTCATTATATTCCTTTCAACGTTACAATACATATATATACATGTTGAAGCATCCATAAACCCCAATCCATTAACCCTGGATAAGAACATAATCGTAGTTCCCTTAATCGGATGTACAAAATACCATGGATAGAAAACCATCATCCCTAAAACCATGTGCGAAATCCATGTAAAAAACCATAGGTAGGTTCACCCACCTAATATAGGGTCCAAAAAAAATTCCCCAGCCACTGCCCCGGATCCTATGTAGGGGGCTACCGCCCCCCCTGCATAGCCCCCAACAGGGGGGGTAGTTGTGGAAAGAATGTAACATACACCCAACGTTCTCCCACTTGTTGTTTTATTTCCATAGGAGAGCTTAGTCATTGACCTAGCCTTGAAATGGCTATTGTTTCGCTACACTAAGCGAACTTCTCAGTGCTCACAGACTTTTTTATTGCATCTACAATATTTTTCTAAGTGTCCACCTTGACTAGCAACACCCTTTTGTCCTCAACCATATCCCTAAAAAGGTGATACTAAACATCAATGTTCTTTGTCTTTGAATGATAAGCAGGGTTCTTTGCCAAGAAAATTGCACTTCGGCTGTCACAGTCTATCCTTATAGCTCATTGTACTAACCCCATACTTGAACACAACATCTGCAACCAAACTTCTTCCTTTCTTGCATGAGTAGATTCCATGTGTACTACCTCTGTAGTTGAAAGGTCCACTACAGACTGTCTCTTACTCATCCAACTGACTGCACCTCTAAATAGGTTAAACACATACCCACTTATAGATATTCTCTTATCCATATCTCCAACCCAGTCTACATCAACAAATCCACGGATGTCCAAAACTCTATCCAATCTGGGTCTTCCTTGGTAGCATAAACCATAATCACTAGTGCCATGCAAATACCTGAAAACCTACTTCACTGCTATCCAATTATCCTTCCTTGGTTTCACATTAAACCTGCTCAATACTCCCACTGCATTTGCCATGTCTAGTCTAGTACAGACCATTGCATACATCAAGCTATTGACTTCACTTGCGTGTGGGGTAATCCTGGAAAGAATATAACACACCCCCAACATGATATTCTTCCTCTTTTTGATTATTGTTTTCAACGATCCAGTTGTGGCTTCCGCTGAAGAGTAGAGTAGATTATTGTCTTATGTTTTAGTATATCCCATGAGATGTTGAATCTATAGGAAAATCTACATGGTATTGGAGCTGAAGATGGTATAGAAGAGGAGATTTCTAGTTTTTTGTGTAGGTGAAATTCGAATTTTCATTTCATACTTCAGAGTCGGAAAATGGCTTTCTACGGTTTGATACTTAAGTATGCCTTGAATGGAAGCTTGAATTACATAGCCAGGAAGGAAAATATGGAAGCATTATTGGAAGACAATGGCCTCAAGGAATTCATTGATCAAGAAATTCCTAAGCCTCCAGCATCGGATGCTAAAGATCTGGCTGAATGGAGAAAGTGTGTGGTAAGGGCGAGGCTGATTATTCTTGAGGGAGTTCAAGATCACATTGTCTCGAGTCTCCATGGTAAGGATACTCCATACTAAATGTGGAAGGAATCGACAGACCTATTTTAGAATAGTAGTGACCATAGGAAGTTGGCACTGGAGGACAAACTCAGAAAGATCAAGATGGAGAAGGGAAACTCAATTCCAAATTACTTGACCAAGTTCACCCATTGTCAGGATGATCTTGGAAGTGTCAAGAATATTTCTATCGAGGATGATATGGTGAGCCTATCTCTTCTAGGACTTCCCAAGAGTTGGCACAATTATTAGGACTCTGTCGATGGGAGGGAGAAGATTCCATATTAGGAATAGTTGCAGTCAGATTTGGTACAAGAAGAGTTTCGATGGAACGCTAGAGATGGGAACTCTTCCAAAGAAGTGGAAGAGGAATTTTCCTTAGCGATTAAGATAAAGAAAGCCAAGGGAAATAATTCCCAAGGCGAGGTGGGTGGCAAGAAGAAGGACTTGTCGGAAGTCAAGTGTTTTCACTGTCATGAGTATGGGCACTATGCCACGAATGTCCCACAGAAGAAAGCAAGCAAGAAGGAGCTGTAATAGCTATAGCAGGTGAAGCTCTAGCTTCACAATTAAAACTTGATTTCACTCTGATTGCATGCATGGCTAGTGCTTTAATGGGAGGTGTGTGGTATCTTGACAGTGGTGCCTTGTTCCATATAACAGGGAACAAAGATCTCTTTAGTGAATTTCAGGAGAAAGACCTCAAGCAGAACATAGAGTTTGGATATGAGGGGAGGTATAGCACTACTGGGATCGGTATAGTTACCTTTCAGAGGGAGATTGGATCCCCTCTCAGAATCACATATGTGATGTATGTTCCAGAACTAAAGAAGAATCTTGTTTCTGTTGCGATATTGGAAGACCATGGCTATGATGTGATTTTTAGTAAGGGAAAGGTTTCCTTAGACACATCGCCATGGGACAGGTGAAATAGATTGATGTCTGAGTCAAGAAACTATATTCTCTTGAGGTACAAGATGCATGCCAATCCTTGAGCAAGGAAAAGGTTAGAAACTTGGTGGTCGAGAGGGAGAGTGAATTACCTCTCAACATGCAGCCCTAGAAGAATCCTCAGAAGTAGCTTCACAAAATTTTGAAGCAACCACAATTAGAGAAGTGGAGAGAAGATCAAGTGGAGAGATCCACTCAAGTAGAGAAGAAGCAGCCTCAGAAGCAGACTCAAAAAATTTTGGAGCAGCCGCAATTGGAGAAGCAGAGAGGAGACTGAGTGGAGACATCCACTCAAGCATAGACCTCCAATAGGGGGAAATTTCGAGCCAAGTTCCTAGAGGGAGCACATGCAACCATTTTTCAAGGTGAGAGGTGGGGTGATGTGAAGTGATAGTCCCAAGATGGCAAAAATTGGGTAGGGTCCATTGATAGGTTTTATCTCTTGGACCATATCTTTCTATAGGAGCCCAAAGTACATAGTAGTAGGACGGACCAGTGGCAGTTGATGGAGTCAACGATCAGAGTGATAGAGGCTAGAGTAGTCAGATACTGGAGAGTGCAGAGTAGAGTTGACAATAGTGTAGAAATTTAGAGTCAGAAGAATCACAAAGTTTTCAATTGACAAAGACAGAACTAGTAGCAGTCAGAGACTTCGATGATAGATGCATAATACTGATTGAGTTTGGACGTCCATTTTTTATTTTTATTTTTGCAGGAGTTGTTGTAGCTACAACACTAGAGAGAAGTGTTACATGCAAAAAAATCCAAAGGTTTAGGATAGGGATAGAGTTAAACTCCTTTCTTGTTGAGAAGGAGTGTTGAAAATAGCAACAAGAAATGTTAAAAATAGTATCTAGAAATTATAATTTAATTTTTCCTTGAATTAAATTGAGAATTAAATTGTAATTGTTTTCTAATAGCACCTTGTAATAGTTAAACTAAGTTAAGTTGACTTAGTTAACTTAGGAATTTCGAGTTGGAATTCTATCTGGAGTCATGTAAGTGTCATCCCTAAATTTTAGGGGTCCAGATTGAGTTTATTGGAGTTGTAATTCGATAGCTCAGTTCAACTAAGTTATAGTCAGTTAAACTAGTTCTAACTATTGGAGGAACTAGTAGAGGTTTAGGAGTGAGTCAGTGCACCAGTGCATCCTTAGTGCCACACCAGCTAACTGAAGATTCACTCAAGAATAACTCATTCATGTCAATTCATAGGAAGACCCAGTTGAGACTAGAGTGAAGGTACAGTGTACTATCAGTTGTATAATTTTACGAGTTGTATCGATGGTGCATGCAATCAGTTGATGACTTAAGTGTGGATTGCGCAGTTATTGAAGAAGGATTTCCTCAGTAAATAGAGGCTAATTCCTTTAAGAATTACACAAGGAAGTAGGGGCTCCATAGGGAGCTGAATTGGCTATTTTTTTGCTAGTGTGGGCTTGTGAGACAGGGAGTTAGATTATACTTGTGCAAGAATTGTTCAAGAGGAACAAGAATTGTATTTTCTTCTCAAATATTCTAGTTAATGAAATATAGATAGTCAGGGTTTTGAGTAGTTTCTTTCCCTGGAGAAATATTGTGTTATGTGCCATTGATATCCTTTCTCTTTCTGATCATTGTTTTCATCAAACAAGTTGTGGTTTCCACTGAAGAGTAGAGTATATTATTGTCTTATTTTTTAGTATATCACATGAGTTGTTGAATCTATAGGAAAATCTACATGGTATTGGATCTGAAGACAGTATAGAAGAGGAGATTTTGAGTTTTTTGTGCAGGTGAAATTCGAATTTGCTGTTCATACTTCAGAGTCAGAAAATGGATTTCTACGATTTGAGACTTGAGTATGCCTTGGATGGCAGCTTGAATTACATAGCTTGGAAAGAAATGATGGAAGAAGTGTTGGGAGACAATGGCCTGAAGGAATTCATTGATCAAGACATTCCTAAGCCTCCAACATCAAATTCTAAATATTTGGTTGAATGGAGCAAGTGTGTGGTAAGGGCGAGGAGGATTATTCTTGAGGGAGTTCAAGATCACATTGTCTCGAGTATCCATGGAAAGGATACTCCATACTCAAATTGGAAGGCGGCATTGATGGACCTATTTCAGAATAGCAGTGACCATAGGAAGTTGTCACTGAAGGAAAAACTCAGAAATATCAAGATGGAGAAGGGTGATTCAATTCTGAATTACTTGACCAAGTCTACCCATTGTCGGGATGAGCTTGGAAGTGTTAGGGTTATTGTTTCTGAGGACGAAACGGTGAGTTTATCTCTTCTAATATTTCCCAAGAGTTGGCATAGTTATCAAGACTCTATCAATGGGAGGGAGAAGCTACCATATTGGGAGCTGTTGTGGTCAGACTTGGTACAAGAAGAGTTTTGACAGAACACTAGAGATGGGACATCTTCCAAAGAAGTGGAAGAGGATGTTGCCTTAGCGATTAAGGAAAAGAAAGCCAAGGGAAAGAAGTCCCAAGGTGAGGTGGGTAGAAAGAAGAAGGACTTTTCAAATGTCAAATGTATTCACTGTCATGAGTATGGGAACTATGACACGAATTTCCCATGGAAGAAAGAAAGCAAGAGGAGTCTGTAGTAGCTACAGTAGGTGAAGCTTTAGCTTCACAATTCAAACTTGATTTCACTTAGATTGCATGCATGGTCAACTCTGTAATGAGAGACATGTGGTATCTTGACAGTGGTGCCTTGTTCCATATGACGAGGAGCAAAGATCTCTTTAATGACTTTGAGGAGAAAGACCTCAAGCAGAACCTTTTAGATGGGAATTTGACTCCCCTCTCAGAATCACAGATGTGATGTATGTTCCAGGACTAAATAAGAATCTTTTCTATGTTGTGGTATTGGAGGATCTTGGCTATGATGTGATTTTTAGTAAGGGAAAGGTTTTCCTTTTACACATCACCATGGGATCGGTGAAATAGATCAGTGTACGAGTCAAGAAACTTTATGCTCTTTAGGTACAAGATGCATGAAAAGCCTTGAGGAGCAAGGCAAAGTTTAGAGACTTGGTGGTTGAGACGGAGAGTGAATTACATCTCAAAATGCAACCCCAAAAGAAGCATCAGAAGCAACTTCAGGAAATTGTGGAGAAACCATAATTAGAGAAGTCAAGAGGAGACCAAGTGGAGAGATCTACTCAACATAGAAGAAGTAGTGTTAGAAGCAAACTTAGAAAGTTTTGGAGCAACCAAAATTGGAGAAGAAGAGAGGAGACCAAGTGGAGACATTCACTCAAGCAGAGACCTCCAGTAGGGGGGAATTTCAAGTCAGTTGGGCAAAGGGAGAACATGCAGCCATACCTCTAGGTGAGAGGTGGGGTGATATGAAGTGATAGTCCCAAGAGGGAAGAAATTGGGCAAGGTCCATTGAGAGGTTTTATCTCTTGGACCATACCTTGCTATGAGAGCCCAAAGCACATAGTGGCAGGATGGATCAGTGGTGGTTGATGCAGTCAAAGATCAAAGTGATAGAGGCTAGAGCAGTCAGATACTAGAGAGTGTAAAGTAGAGTTGACAAATGTGCATAAAAGCAGAGTCAGCAGAAGTGCAGAATTTTCAGTCGATAAAGGTAGAGCTAGGAGCAGTTAGAGACTTTGATGATAGATGCATCGTACTGATTCAGGTTGGGTGTTATTTTTTCAGTTTTAGGAGTTTTTGTAACTACAACACTAGAGAGAAGTCTTGCATGCAGAACATTCCAAAGGTTCACGATCGAGACAGAGTTGAATTCCTTTCTTGTTGAGAGCGAGTGTTGAAAATAGCAACAAGAAATGTTAAAGCTAACATCTAGAAACTATAATTTAGTTTGTCCTTGAATTAAATTGAGAACTAAATTGTAATTATTTTCTCATAGAAACTTTTAATAGTTAAACTAAGTTAAGTTGACTTAGTTAACTTAGGAATTTCAAGTTGAAAGACTATCTGGAGTCATGTAAGTGTGATCCCTCAATTTTATGGGTCCATATTGAGTTTATTGGAGTTGTAATTAGATAACCTAGTTTAACTAAGTTATAGTCAGTTAAACTAGTTCTAACTATTGGAGGAACTAGTAGAGGTTTAGTAGTGAGTCAGTACACCAGTGCATCCTCAGTTCCATACCAGCTAACTAAAGATTCACTCAAGAATAACTCATACATTTCAGTTTAGAGGAAGACCCAGTTGAGACTAGAGTGTAGGGACAGTGTATTATTAGTTGTATAATTTTCTGAGTTTTACTGATGGTGCATGCAATAATTTTAGGACCTATGTTTGGATTACACAGTTATGGAAGAAGGATTTCCTCATTAAATAGAGGCTAATTCCTCTATGAATTGTGCAAGGAAGTAGGGGCTACACAGGTAGCAGAATTGGCTAAGTGTTGGCTAGAGCATGCTTCTGAGGTAGAGAGTTAGATTATACTTGTACATGAATTTTCAGGAGGAACAAGCATTGTATTTTCTTCTCAGGTCTTCTGGATTAATGCAATATAGATATTCGGGGTTTTGAGTAGTTGCTCGCCTCAGAGAAATGTTGTGTTATGTGCCATTGATATTCTTCCTCTTTTTGATTATTGTTTTCATCAATCAAGTTGTGGCTTCTGCTAAAGAGTAGAGTAGATTCTTGTATTATGTTTTAGTATATCACCTGATCTATTGAATCCATAGTAAAAATGTACAGTTCTTTGATTTGAATAAATGATTGTTACTTTATTTTTTGCTGGCATGCAACAACTCTAATGTGAATACAACTTGTTGTATCTCTCTTATTATTATTGTTATTTATACATATGATTATTGTTCCTTTGAATTCTTGTTGCTTCTTTTTGAAATAATAATTGTTTTGAATTTGTAATGATTTCTGATAGATTTTACAACATAGAGTGGAATATTTATGTAGGTTGAAGTTATAATTTCAGCTTCTCATTAAATTCCTATTTTTGTATGCAAGTTTGATTCAATTAGAAATAAAATTTATTTTCAGTTCTCTTATTTATTTTTTGAGGTTTTATTAGGCTTTCTAGATCAATATTGCTTTAAGAGTGTGCATAAGATAGATTTATTTCCAACCAATAGAAGTAATTGTAAGTTATCACAAGAATCTCATATAGGAAAAATATTGGTTGTTGGTAGCTACTTGCATATATTTTGTGGAATTCCTTGAAATAAAAATGTGTTCCTCAGGTTGATAATTAATGTTCAGGTGATTAGTTATCTTTTTATTAAACAATTAATTTCCCCCGCACACATACATGAGTGAAAATGGTTTGAAGCGGCCCTTGTGACAATAAGAAAATGTGAAAATGTCACTGGAAAAAGCTAAAGAAATTGAAAGTGACACATGCAGAGTGAAGATAACATGAAAACACCATTTTTTAAGTGAAAGCAAGCAAAAAATATAGTCGCGAACATAAAAGAGACACTTGTGAAAGAAAAGGTGTGCAAAAGTGACAGTTGGGAAAACTCACCAAAATAGAAGTACAATTGCAACCAAAGTGAGGGGGATTGTTAATGGAAAGTGCGCACTAACTATCAATTGTCTAGGCTCGCATAAGAACTATGTGCTCATGATTTTATAAAATACCAATCATGTGTGAGCAAGTGAATTTGACACTGAGAACCCGAGAAGAAGACTTTAGTGCTTAGAAAAAAATCAGTCAAAGATGAAGTAACCATGGAATGATAGATCGTAATATCCTCAATAGGTTCCAAAATTCAAGTGTAAGAAAAATTTTGGAGGTTGTTGATCGCAGCATACACACTTGGCAACACATTGGTAGAACTCTAGCTTCTATGTTCAGTTTTTACCCTTGAGTGCAAGGTATCAGTGTTTTAGGAAGGATTGATTCACCATGTAGATTTCCCCATATTTACCACTTATCTGAGTTAAATATATAGTCTTTTCTTGTCCTTTCTTGCTTCCGACACATTTACAAGACTAGTCATACCTCCACTATTTTGATAGGGGAGAAGAATAATAAGTATACTAATATTTTGATCATCAGAGTTAAGCACATTCCCAAGTGTTTCTCTACTACTAGGGAGCTTGTTCAGTACCCCAATGGAGTCACCTTAAGGAATCAAAAGCATCGCTTCACTGCTAGTAGTCTTATTTAATACCCCAGTGAAGTTTATTGCTTCACCGCTCTACACATGAAACCTTTCTCTTCTTCACCCTTTATTTAATTACTAATAGAATGTGCAAAGGCATTTATTTATTTTGATAGTGGAAAAGGAATCTCGAATTATTTAATTTGCAAGATAGTTTTGTTCATTGTTTAAGGGATTTGAAAGATAATTGGAGTTAATATGATCATTTTAAAATTTCTCCTTTCCCTTCTCTACTCAGCTGAGTCGACAGGTTAAAACATTGTTCAATACAAGGTTGAGTCAAGAATGGAGATCTTAATAAATACAAGGGCTTCGTAGTTCGACCAAAGACCTTCCATCTAGAATGAATCATATTTTCCATTCAGACATCATTGGATTTAAATATACATAAACCCAAATAGAGAAGAGGATAACAGATTTTTCAAGCATTGTTCATCATCACAATTGCCTTTCAAAAATTTGCCACATTGTATTTTGAGCCAAAAAGAACATATTTCATGCATAGTGTTATTAAACAAAACATGGAAGAAAAGAGAAGACAAAACAAGGAAACAAGAACAAAAGAACAAAGAAAATACAAAACTAAGCCAAAAGAAGCATGCGAGACATAAATGAGAAAAAAATGAAAGGCTAAAGAGAGAAAATGTAGTATGGATTTACAAGGGAAACTAAAATACAACTAGACCTACTCCTAACCTAACGAGCTAGAAGGTCGGGGCTAAGTTTAATGTAATTTCAAAAGTAACCACCGTAATCACTCCTAAACTGAAAACACAAATATGGTAACAAATAAAAGAAATATAAAGTGTTGTGCAAAATAAAAGATAACAACTTGAAAAAATTTCACAATGAACTGAAGGTCTTGCTTATTAACAAAATGATGTGTCATACCAACTGGTTTGAGCCAGTCTCAAACTTTACCTTATCGCTTGGAACAACAAAGAAACAAAAATCTTTTTGTGGATGTACCTACATCTGTGTTATCCCGCTAAGCAAACCTCAAAAAATATCGAAGCTTATTATTAACATAGGAACTTTTCGAGTTAGTTTTATCTAACCATTCGACAATTGGATCTTGATATTCAAAACAACCAAATTGAAAACCCTCAGACTCATGAGAAAATAAATTTTTAGTTAACACATTCGAATCGCAAAGAGAATCTATGGTATTATGATCAAATTGTTTGATTAACATATAAGGTTCTTGATTTTCTATTGGTTCCCTTTGTATTCAGTTACATGCAGAACCAACAATATGAAAGCTTAGGGCATAAAAAACAATTGTTGACACCATAAATATAGGAAACCAATTAGGATACTAAGCTGACAACAGATTAGGAACACGTGTCAAATCAAACCTAGTAATTGTATCAGCATGAAGGTTTTGGTATGTTGAATTATTCAAGCATTTTCTATCACTCAATGAGATAAATTGTCTAGGAAGATTATTAACTTCAAAACATGTACAAAAGAGATAAAAAGATGAATGATATCAAAAGAGTTTGACAGAGAGGAATCCTCCAACCTAAAATGACATTTATCTTGATAGCTAGAATGACAAGATTTAAGGTTGTAAGGATCCACAAAAGATTCATTCTCCAACCCTTGGTCTAATATAAGGGATTCACATGAAAAGGAGTTAACCAAACAAGAATCCTTTATCTAATCATAAAGTTTATCTTGAGGATTAGGAAGATTAACTTGGAAATTTCGAAAGTCCTTTGAGAATGGACTCACACCCAGTGGATGAATGTTAAGGAAATAATTATGCATGAAAATATAGATCCAACTTATTTTAGAGATCTCATCAGGGTTACAAGAACCTGACATAACCATTAGTAGAGGTTGAAGTGCCTCAATCTCTTGACAGGTCTCTGAATTTTTAATGGTGGATCGTCGAATTTGGATGGCTTACAGAATTCGATAAGTAGACATGCACCACTATTGTCAGATGTATCAGTAAAAACATTAGTAATACCACTAGTTTGATCAGATTTAAAATTAGGCATATTAGACTCATGATGGATAGAGAATTTAAATGCATTGATTGAAAAACTCACTTGATTATATAGATTTGGAACATCTTCCTCCTGACTTATGAAAGATTTACAATTGAATAGGTCATGAATAATGTATTCAAACTTTTCATCCTCTAATTGTAGGATCACACCATCATGTACCTGATTGCGACCACAACCAGCCAGATAAATATCTAAATGATTTATAGGAACTACTGGTATACGAAAATTATCAAATATATATGGTTATAGTGAATAGTGTGCAAGAGGTGAGGAAGGATGAAAAGTCTTAGGAGGAGGAGCATCAATTGTAACTAAATTAGATTGAACATTTAAGAAGAACGGATCAAATATCATTGTCATCGGTATAATATTCAAAGATAGACACACCAATGTGACATTTAGATTGACCTTGCTTTTCTTCGACAAGATGTACCAAATATTCAAAAACCTTGTAGAAAATCATGTAGATTCACAAGCTCATGCAACGTACTAAAGAAAAAGAAAAGAATCTGCTTCTAATTTCAACCAACAGAAGCCAATAGACCAATGAAAAAATATGAACAAGAATAAGATAAATCAATGGCACATAGCACAAGATGTATATGGGGAAAGTCACCGCTCAAAACCCAACTATCTATATTGCATATATCATAAATATAGTGAAAATACAAAGCTTGTTCTCACTAGAACAATTCCACACAAGTATGCTCGTCTCTCTCAGCTCACAAGCTCGCTCTTGACCAACACTTAGCCAATTCTGCAGCTCTCCAAGCCCCTAGTTTCTTGTGTAGTTCCTAGGATGAATAGCCCATATTTAAAGGGAATTCATGCTTCTAAAACTGTGTAATCCAAATATAGGATCAATCACTTATGCATGTGTGACATTTACAACTCAGTAAATCATACAACTGATAGTACATTGTCCCTGCACTCTAGTCTCAAGTGGGTAATTGTCTGTGAACTGACATGCATGAGTTTCTCATGAGGGAATCTTCAGTTAAATAGAGTAGCACTAGTGGATTCATTAGTGCACCAACTGATTGTTAGTCCTTTATTAGTTCCAAAAACAATTTAGAACCAATTTAACAAAACTTAACTCAGTAAACTGAGTGATCTAATTTCCAACTCAATTTAAACTCATATTGGACCCCTAAAACTTAGGGAGAACATATACATGACTTCGAAAAGACTTCCAACTCAAAATTGCTAAGCTAATTAAGTTAATTAAACTTAAGTAACTATTTACAAGTTGCTATGAGAATAGAATTTGATTTTAATTCTCAGTTTATTTCAAAGACAAATTAAACTAGAATTTCTTGTTGTCATTTCTCAACACTACCTCTCAACAAGAAAGGTATTATCAGCTACCCTGATCCTGTCTCTGTGAAACTCAAATTTACATCTTGACAATGCCTTTGTCAAAATGTCAGCATCTTTCTCCTCCATGGAAATGTACTCTAACAATTTAATCTACCTCAATACACAATCTCTAAGATGATAATATTGGATATCAATATGCTTGGACCGATCATGAAACATTGGATTTTTAGAGAGTTTGATATAACTCTGATTATCACAGTGAATCACAGTTGGATCCATCTATTGACCAAACAAACCAACTAGGATATTCCTCATCCAAATGGCCTCACATGTTGCCTGACTCACAGCCATGTACTCTGCCTCTTCCGAACTGAGTGCAACCGATCTTTGTTTCCTACTATACCAAGAAAATTTCGTTGACCCAACACTAAAGATCCCTCCTGATGCGCTCTTCCGGTCGGATTGACTCCTTGCCCAATCTGCATTGGTGAAGCCTTGAAGCTTCACTCCCTTTGTCCTTTTGTACCATAATCCTTACTAATAAGTGCCCCTGAGGTATCTCAACACATGCTTTGCAGACTTCCAATACAACTTGGTAGGCCTAACCATCGCTTGACTAAGCCGGTTAACTTCATAGCACATATTCAGTCATGTGTTCACCAAGTACATGAGTGAACCCACAAGCTTTTTGTAAATAGTAGCTTCCACTACTTCCCCTAAAGTAGAATCCTCCTTCCTCCAATTACCTGCTAGAGGAGTCTCCATGGATTTTTTACTCTCCATGTGGAATCTCTTGAGTATCCTGTTGTCATACTTGCCTGATACACAAAAAACTCCCCATCTCCCTGCCATACCTCCATGCCAAGAAAGTAATTCATGAGCCCTATGTCCTTCATCTCAAACTCTCTTGCAAGGTCCTACTTGCAAGACTTGATCATTTGATCATCACCTGTTAGTATGAGATCATCAACATAAAGTACAATGATCAACAATTTACCTTCCACCACTATGTGGTACGATTCTCATCCACTTCACTCTTCACAAAGCCCAGCTCGGTGAAGTAGTTGTCTATCTTGGTGTACCAAGCATGGGGTGCTTGCTTCAGCCCATACAATGCTCTCTTGAGATGGAACACATGTAACTCACGTCAAAGGCTTCAAAACCTTCAGTTTTCTCTATGTACACCTCTTCCTCAATCATGACATTAAGGAAGGTTGTCTTCACATCCATCTAACGTATCTTCCAACCCATACATGCTTATAGTGCCAATATAAATATGATCGTTGAGTACTTTGCAACAGGAGCAAAGGTCTCATCATAGTCAATCCCCTCTACCTATGAAAATCCACGAGCCACAAATCTAGCCTTATGCTTCTCCACACTACCATTTGCAGCTTGCTTTACCTTGTAAAGCCAACGGGAACTCACAAATTACTTGTCCTTCAGTCTCAAGACCACATCCTAAACATTATTACGAACTATGGATTCATACTCCTCCACCATGGCATCAACCTATTGAAGCCCCAAAAATCGGGTCTACAACAAGGGGGGTACCCACCCGGTCCGGACCTTGGTTAGCAGCTCCTTTTTCGTTTGGTATAGTGGGTCCGACTAGGGATATGGGACCAGTTTCCCGATTTATGTGTGTGTGTGTGTGAAGGATTGATATTTCTCTTTCTAACAGTTTCTAAATGGAATACTTTTATTCTAACTCTAATCTAATAATATGGAAATTGTATTCTAATAAGCATAAATATCTAAGTCTACACTAACTCGGGGTGTAATCTTTCCGTTATGCGATCTAAAATGATTTCAAATAACAACTGGTAATAAAGATCATTCAACTGTTATGAGAAAATAATTCAATAAGGATGAACCACTTCGTATAAAAAGTTAGACGAAACAGTTGTGAAAAACATATCGCATAATAAGCTTTTCATACATTAAGCATAAATAAATAGCTATCACCGTACAAAAGTGCCAAATGATAACTCAGGGATTCACGCATCAGTATATAAACAACTGAACATGAATATCACTTTAACACAAAGGCAGAAATAGTTAAGAGATAAAAGTACCATTTATAGCTAGTCCTACTCATGAGCTTCAAGCGATAATGATTTATCTCTTCTTGATCTAACATCCACTAAGAGTACAAAAGTGCAACATCAATAGCAGATATTAAATGCAAGTATCAATAAATCCCGTTCCATTCATTCATCAAAACCTCCTCAGAAGGTACAAAAGTGCATGTTTTGGGGATAAGTTTTTGACAAATTTCAGGACCCTTCTCTAAATGCATGAGAAGGGTTTAAATACTACTAACTAAATTTAAAAATAAATTATTACAAAAATGCAGGATGCAGTTTAAATGACCGTCCTCATTTCAGGCAAAAATAAAGCAAAATTAAAACTAAAATTGAATCTAAAATTAAAACTACTTCTGTATTTGCTCCTTGAAATTGCACTCATCCAGCATCTGTTTGAGAAGAGTCGGCTGGCTGACTTCCGATTTTAGATGAGCTAAGAAAACAGAACCGGCAAGAGCCAGTGCCATTTTCTAGGCAGAATTGATGATACACTTGAGAGTCATCCACTAGTTTTCGGATTCAAATTTTACTTTTTACTTCTATTATTTCTTTCCTACCACTTTTTTGGGCTTACAGGTGACTAAGCAATTAGAAGCTTTCCTTTTCAAGAAATTTTTCTCAGCGATTAGCGTTAAGCACTAATCGCGCATCAGAAACTGCCTCCGTTTCTTGATCCGGGCTTTCTTGGTGCGTTTTTCGCCTTTTGTGCGTCTTCTTTTAGCGGAAATAAAGTTCAAATTATGTGAAAATAACGAATTCATAAGCTCTTGACCCTGAGTCTTAAACTATCTATTTATGATATCAACGCTGTCCAGTATCCATTTAACCATGTCCGTGTATGAGAGAATTTTGGGCCTTGCTGCTATCCGGTGTAAGAACGAACAAGATAGCTCTGTGATGGATGCCTTAGAAGAACTATGTGAGCCCGCAGTAGCAGTAACTTCCATTACTCTGGGATTCTCCTCCTCAAGTAGATTATACATGCCTTCCCACGTAGCAATACCAGCGTCTCTGTTACAGGCTGTGTCTGTATACAAGGGTGCCATTTCTTTCTCTTCAGAGCTCAGAGCTTTGCTTTTCTTTCCCATAATATCCTGCGTATTGCTTTGTATCGTTCTCTATTCTCCGTTCCTGCAATTCACAAGTGAAGTGAAAATAATGATAAGGAAGGGTGATGGGAAAGTTTTAAATGCTGAAGACGTATAAAATATACCACCTTACGTGAAATGACTTTTCGATAAGCATGAAACCATATTCCATTAATAACTGGCAACTAACTCATTGATTAGCATTAAAGCACATAACCAGGTGTCGGTTTATGGAAAATACTTTTTTGAACCACGAGCCCGAAAGATCTGCGATGAAGTGATTTTGTGATTTGCTTCGCAATATCGTAGATCGCAACATCGCAGAATCACAACATCGCAAAGTTGATAGCTCGCTATATCGCATTATCGCATTGTCGCTCTATCGCGAAATCGCAATATCGCAATATCACAGGAACGTAATATATGACAATCTTCGTTAATCTGTTTTCAGTAAAATTTGATTTGCGATATGCATCATCACATATCAACAATTTAAGGTGTTTCAATGTAAGTTGTCTTTGATGTATGCGATGCGATATTTGTTTATTATCACGTATCGCGATCTCGCAATGTTAGAATTCGGCTTGTAAGGAGGTATCCTGTTATCCTTTTGCGATGCGATATTTCCTAAGGAAAGATTTTGTCTTACCTTATCATAGAACTTAGATTTTTAGATTTTTCAAGGGGGTCTTCCTAAGTTTATGATGGTAAGTTTTTATTGAAAAAGGAAATATAAGCGCTAATTGATTTTTTAAAAATTTTAATTGAGGGTCCCGAATAACACTAAATAAGAAGGGGGGTTGTTGCTAGCCACAACAATTGGCAATTCACTTGGAAGAACCAGTTATCTCTGTTGTTCTTTTGAATTTTCAAAACTCCCAAAACAGAAAATTTTCCAGAAAATTAAACTTTATTATAGAAAGATTAAGTACATTATGCTTTTACCTATCAATGATATTTTGTTTCTTCTTTTTTCAACTTTGATTATTTACTCCCTCAAGCTAGTCCTTCTATCTACATCAGTCATTACTTGGTTTATAAAGATAAAAACAAAGCCTTATCTGTAAATCAGTTTTAAATATGCTCATTTGTCATAGGTAGAGCCTCTGCTGCCAGCAAGCGTTTATTGCTTCGACAGGGTTACCTGTTATCCAGCAATGATCCTATATCCTACTTAGAGAAATTTACAACTTTCAAAGAAAAATCCATTTCCACACTTTTCGCTTTCACTTTCTTTTTATCCTTAAAGAAAAATGTCTTGGTTTGGTAGCCAATTCATGACACAACCATTCACTGATTTATAACTTTGCTGAACAAGCTGGCTCGTGATGAGACCCCTTGTCTTTTGATTGCAACAATCTTGAGTCATTTCCCTGTTGTGGTGTACAGTATTGGCAAAGTCAGCAAGCTATAATATCTATGATCATGATAAGTCGACTCGTGATGAGACCTCTTACTATTTAAGTTAAAGTGTATCTTTGGATCATTCTCTGAATATTGTAGTTTCCTAGGCGGGGAGGAAGTCATTGTTTCCTTAAGACAGCTCTGGATGACAATGATAGAGTTTTTGGAAAGAGATTTTCTACAGAGAATCTTCATTTTTGTTATTTATACCTTTCATTAGACTAAAATAAAACCATTTCTAACTAAAGGTATTTTTTGTCAAAGTTTATATAGTTGAAACTAGTATCATTTCTAGGTCTAGAGTTTTTAACTGTATCTTTCAATAGTAATGATCAATTTTTTAGAAATAATTCTATTTATACAAGTAAAAACGAAAAAAACAAAATCTTAAAAGAGAATTTGTGTCTTTTTCGTGAATCTCAAATGTAACCATTTACAACTGGTTTTATTATGGAAAGAAAAAGAACTAATCTACAAAAATAGAAGAATGATCTTCTATGGAAAATAATTTTTGAGGATCTGACCATTAACATGTAAAGAATCTCTTTTCCCTGTTAAATCATGTAACATGAAAGTAGGCGGACCTATGACTTCTATGATTTGAAAAGGACCAAGCCACATTCTTTGAAATTTTGTATGTTTCCCTTTTTCCTCATGAGCCTTGTCCCATTTTAAAACTAGATCTCCCATCTGAAAATCTTTTCTGGTTATCATGTTTGAATCAAAAGAATCCTTCACTAATGCTTGATGATTAGCGTGAGTTATCTTAGCCCGTTCTCGTTGTTCTTCTAACTTAATTAATTCCAATTGCCTTAGTTGTAAGGAAGAAGTTGGTGCTTCATCAATATATTGAACCAAGGCTAAAGAGGGAATTGCCAGATGTGTTGGGAGAACCACTTCTTTCCCATAAAATAAATTAAAGGGAGAAGTGCCAATGGAGGCTTTCTGCGTTATTCGATCTGCCCATAAAGCATATATTAAATACTTATGCCAATTTTTATGATTTTGGTCAATAGTTCGCTTAATGATTCTGATTAAATTCTTATTTGTAGATTCAGCTAACCCATTCCCTTGTGGGTAATAATTGGCAAAGTATTTAAGCTTGAAACCCCTTTTGAGTGAAAATTCAGTCATTGCATTACCACAAAAATATGATGCATTATCAAACATTAAAGCGGAAGGCAACCCAAACCTGGTGATTATGAACAGATCTATGAACATTAGCTGTCTTGAGTGGAACTACTTCTACCCATTTAGTAAACTAATCTGTTGCTGTAAGGATATATCTATGCTGTTTAGAAGATTGAGGAACGATCTCACCTATTATGTTGGGTCCCTATAATACTAATGATTACCCCATTAATATTGTAGTTATACCCCTTATTTATATTTATGTACCCATGTAGTGCCCATATTGTTACTATTGTGCCACATAGAAGCCCACTAATGTTATTGTTGTGCCCTACAATATTATTGTTATGTAGGCTTTGATTGTATTGGGACCACTTAGACTCCTATATATAGAAAGGAGGTATTTTCATTTGTATCATCCAAGAATTGTTCATTTATGTAATGTAAAGGAGGTTGCCCCCTCGAAGAGGCTGAATTCTAAGTCGTGGATCTCTCTTTTCTATCTTTTTGTGAGCTGGGTTCATAACATTTGGTATCAGAGCTTTGGATTCTAGGGTTTCGCTGCTCCAAACAGGTCATCGTGGAATTTTCGCTATAACTTTTTTTCTGTGACGTTTCAGAAGTCGCAAAAAAAACCCATTTCAGAAGAATTGGCGCTGAACCTTGGGTCCGAATTTCAGAACTTTTCGCGCGATATTTTCGGAGATATTATCTGAGGAAGTTGGTCTTTTTGCAGACTCCTAAATTACATTCAAAACAGGTGACCTGGGGAAAATCGTCATAACTCTCTCTCTAAGGATCGGATTGAAATTTCGTAAAAAGGTACATAAAGAAGACGGACTGTAGTTTCTTGTGGGTGAGTTTCAGATTCAAAGGTTGAAACAGTGACTCGTGGCACGTCATACAAGTTCGCTCTACTGAACCAATCTAAAAGCAAGTCACTGTGAGAGATTTCACATAACTCTTCCTTGGAGAATCCAATTTGGCTCAGACTTGTGGCATTGGAAAGAGGACGCAGAAGGCTACTTCAGATAGCAATTTTAGAACTGGATGATCCGAAATAACAGAGATACATCAGATTCAATATCAGGCTTCTATAAAGTGAACAAAGGTGTGTAGTTTTTTTTTAAATTTTTGTGTAAGCTTGGTTTAACGGAATTCAAAGGGCATAGTAAAGCATTATTATCGGTAACTGATGCCCCGAGGAAAGAAAATGCAAACACCTAGTAAGGAACCTGAAAGCTCTAGCATGACTCATGAAGAAGAGGAAGAAATGCTACATGATATATCAAAATTACAAGAACAAGTGCAACAAATGTCACGCTCACAAAAGCTAACAGAAGCTAAGATAAGTGGCGTGGAATCTAAGGTAAATGGCGTGGAATCTAAGATAAAGGGAATGGAAGCTAAGATGGATGGCATGGAAGCTAAGATTGACGCTAAAATTGATGGCATGGAAGCTAAGATTGACGCTAAAATTGATGGCATAGATGATAAGATGGATGAATTGAAGAAGTTGCTACAAGAAAGGGTCACTAATGGTGAAAAGGTAGTAAAGGAAACTCATGATGAGAATAAAAGAAATGTTAATCATGATTCCATAGACTCTAATGTTGGATCGAAGACTCACCATGTTCCAAAAATCGATATGAGGAAGTTTGATGGCAAGGATCCCGCCACATGGATATTACAGATGGAGCAATTCTTCGATCTCAATAATGTGCAAAACACACAAAAGGTACGTATGGCAACTTTATATTTGGAACCAAATCAGTTTGTATGGTATCAATGGCTTTGTTCTCGTAAACAATTTATCACTTGGGCAATTTTTACGGAAGAATTGATAGCACATTATGAGGATACAAAAAGCAACACTTTTTTTAGCCAATTGATAATCTCAAACAAAAGGGTTCAATAATGGAGCACATTGAGGAGTTCCAAAAATTGAACATAAGGATAAAAGATATTCCAGAGGAGCATAGGATTGATGTGTTCATAGGGTCTTTAAAGGATAATATCCAACATGATGTGCGCCTTTGGGAACCTGATTCATTAGAGAAGGCATTCAGGTTAGCAAGAAAAATGGAAAGCAAAATTATGGCAACTAGGAAGCATACCATTCACAACTATAAAGATGGAAGTGTTGTTGCCCATAGTCTTCCACAACCTACAAGGTTGACACCACAACAATTGGAAGAAAAAAGAGCAAAAGGGCTTTGTTACAATTGTGATAGCAAATACACAAAAGGTCATAAGTGTGCTGAGAAGAAATTATTCTACATAGATTGTGAAGAGGAAGAAGAAAAGGAGCAAGAAAGGTCAAAAGAAGAGGATATATTCCAGGAACAAAGCCTATATGAAGAACAAATAAATCCAACCATATCTTGTAATGCATTGGCAGGAATTACCACTCCTCAAACCATCAAGATAGAAGGACAAATCAAGAAGAAAAAGGTAATAGTGTTGATTGATTCAGGAAGCACCCACAATTTTATTCATTGTAGGGTAGCAAAAGAATTGAATTGCTTCCTATATCCAGCACCAGAGTGTCAAGTGATGATTGCAAATGGAGGAACAATAAATTGCTCTGGAAAGTGCCATAATATCAAGCTATCCATGGGAGAATATGTATTGACTAGCCCAATGCTTTCCATTCCAATGGGAGGTGCTGATGTTGTACTAGGAGTCCAATGGCTACAATCCTTGGGTACAATAGCTTTTAATTTTCAAGAACTTTTCATGAAATTTTCTGTGGAAGGAAAGGAAGTTGAATTAAGGGGTATTGCAGGGAAACCAGGAAAGATAATCAGCTCTAATGGTATGACAAAGCTTCTAAAAAAGGAGCAAAGAGGTGTAATTGCACAATTATGTTCGCTAGATGTTTCCACATTAGAATCATCTATTTCTCCAGATCTCCAAAAAGTCCTGGACAATCATTCCAAGGTATTTGAGACTCCCAAAGGTCTCCCACCTATGCGTGATCATGATCATGCTATTCATCTGATTCCAGGAAGTGTTCCTCCAAACATCAGGCCGTACAGATATCCCTATGTCCAAAAAAGTGAAATTGAACGTATGGTTGCAGAAATGCTAGAGGCTGGTATAATTCAACCGAGTCAAAGTTCTTTCTCTGCTCCAGTAGTATTGGTGCACAAGAAGGATGGATCATGGCGCATGTGTCCGGATTATAGGGAGCTCAACAAGCTCACTATTAAAGATAAGTTCCCCATTCCTGTCATTGATGAATTACTGGATGAATTGCATGGATCAATTTACTTCACCAAGTTGGATCTTCGTTCAGGATATCATCAAATCAGAATGAAGATTGAAGACATTCCGAAAACAGCATTTAGAACTCATGAGGGTCATTATGAATTTTTGGTCATGCCTTTTGGCCTTACCAATGCACCTTCAACATTTCAAGGTTTGATGAATTCAATTTTCAAACCATTCCTTAGAAAATTTGTGTTAGTATTTTTTGATGATATACTTATCTACAGCAAGTCTTGGAAGGATCATGTTGAACATGTTGACAGGGTGCTACAACTATTGGAAGAGAAACAATTATATGCCAAAAGATCCAAATGTTTCTTTGGAGTCCAGGAGGTGGAATATTTGGGTCATATTGTATCTCATGAAGGAGTTAAGGTAGACCCTAGCAAAATTAAAGCCATTAAGGAATGGAAAATCCCCACATCCATAAAGCATCTGCGAGGATTTCTTGGGTTGACAGGGTATTATCGCAAGTTTGTTAAGAATTATGGGAGAATAGCAGCACCTCTAACAACATTATTGAAGAAAGATGCATTTTCATGGACTCCGGAAGCAACAAAGGCCTTTGAACATCTTAAAGAGGCAATGTGCCAAGCACCGGTCTTAGCTACACCGGACTTCACAAAAACCTTTATTGTGGAATGTGATGCTTCAGGAAATGGAATTGGTGCTGTTCTAATGCAAGATGAAAGACCCATTGCTTTTGAAAGTCGTCCAATCAAGGGAAAGTTTTTAAGAAAAGCTATTTATGAGAAGGAAATGTTGGCAATACTCCATGCACTTAAGAAATGGCGACCCTACCTAATGGGAAGACACTTCAAGGTAAAAACAGATCATGATAGCCTTAAATACTTTTTAGAACAAAGATTATCCTCTGAAGAGCAACAAAAGTGGGTCACAAAGATGTTGGGTTATGACTTTGAAATCATCTACAAAAAGGGAAGCAAAATGTGGTGGCAGATGCACTCTCAAGAAAGGATGAGGATGTGGAAGCATTGTTGTGCGCTATTTCTATTATCCAACCAGATTGGATAAATGAAGCAAGGAAGGAATGGAAGAATGACGAAGAAGTGTGGGCACTTATTCGAAAGCTACAACAAGATTCCAGTACGTCTGATACATTTAGCTGGAAAAATGATTCGTTATGGTACAAAGATCGCTTATACCTCTGTAAGAATTCCCAGCTAAAACAAAAGATTCTTATGGAATTGCACACTTCTCCCTTAGGAGGGCACTCAGGATTTTTAAAAACTTACCACAGGGTTAAGAAGGAATTTTTTTGGGATGGCCTTAAATCAGATATTCAAAAGTTTGTGGCAGAATGTTTGGTTTGCCAGCAAAATAAAGTTGAAACAATTAAGACACCGGGTCTATTACAACCTTTATCCATTCCAAGCCAACGTTGGGAGGAGGTTCAATGGATTTTATCACAGGTTTACCCAAGTCTGAGGGAAAGAGTGTCATCATGGTGGTAGTTGACAGACTTACCAAGTATGCACACTTTTGTGCATTATCACATCCATTTAAAGCCAGTACAGTTTCTACTGCATTTATGGAAACAATTCAAAAGCTACATGGAAACCCAAAGATTATTGTAAGTGACAGAGATCCCATTTTCACTGGAAATTTTTGGACAGAATTATTTTCTTGTCTTGGTACTCAGTTAGCTCATAGCTCATCTTATCATCCTCAATCTGATGGGCAAACTGAGATAGTAAACAAATGTTTGGAAGGATATCTTCGTTGCTTTGTATCTGATAAACAGACACAATGGGTCAAATGGTTGCCTCTGGCTGAATGGTGGTATAACACTTCCTTTCATACAGCAACAAAAATGACCCCATTTATGGCACTTTATGGGTATCAACCACCATCCATCACATCATATTTAAGAGAAAATTCTAAGGTTCAGGCAGTGGAACATCACATCGAACATCAACAACAAGTCCTCCAACTCTTAAAGGATAACCTTGTGTTGGCACAGAATAGAATGAAACAACAGGCAGATCAACATCGCAGTGAAAGAAGTTTTGATGTAGGTGATTGGGTATTCCTACGGCTACAACCATATAAGCAAATGTCCCTCAAGCAAGCTAAGAAGGATAATAAATTATCACCAAAGTATTATGGTCCATACAAGGTGTTGCAAAAGATTGGTACTATGGCATACAAATTGGAGCTTCCTGCAGCTTCTCGATTGCACCCAGTTTTCCATGTTTCATGCTTAAAGAAGGTTATAGGCGACAAGCTCCCAGTTCAAACAATATTGCCAGAACTTGACGAAGAAGGAAAAATTATATTGGAACCGGAAGCAGTTATAGAAACAAGAACTCGACAGCTACGAAATCGATCAATTTCAGAGTACCTTATCAAGTGGAAGAACTTATCCGCTGAAGATTCCACATGGGAGGATGAGAATTTTATGCAGAAGTATCCTGAACTACTCAAGCGTTGAGGACAACACTTTTTTGAAGGAGAGGGGCATGTTGGGTCCCTATAATACTAATGATTACCCCATTAATATTGTAGTTATACCCCTTATTTATATTTATGTACCCATGTAGTGCCCATATTGTTACTATTGTGCCACATAGAAGCCCACTAATGTTATTGTTGTGCCCTACAATATTATTGTTATGTAGGCTTTGATTGTATTGGGACCACTTAGACTCCTATATATAGAAAGGAGGTATTTTCATTTGTATCATCCAAGAATTGTTCATTTATGTAATGTAAAGGAGGTTGCCCCCTCGAAGAGGCTGAATTCTAAGTCGTGGATCTCTCTTTTCTATCTTTTTGTGAGCTGGGTTCATAACATATTACGTCCAATCCCCACTGATCGAAAGGCTATTCAATGTTAACTTGTTGCAGTGGCAAGGATGGTTTCTTTTGTCTCCCAGCAGCGGTTTGACAGACTTGACATTTCCTTACGTAGTTATGTGCATCTTTGAATAAAGTGGGCCAGTAATAGCCTGCGTGTAAAATTTTGTGAGCAGTTGCATCTCTAGCATAGTGTCCGCCTGCTGGCCCATCATGGAGTTCCTGCAAGACTTTTTCAGCTTTAGATTTCTCAAGACATCTAAGGAGAACATAGTCATAATTTATTCTAAAAATAACATCATTCATGAGCTGATATTGTTTGGCTTTTAACCTTAGAGCTCTTTTCTTTGTATGATCGAGATTTGAAGGAGCATATCCATTCTTTAGATAATAAATAATATCAGTGTATAATGACTCAAAATTGTTTAGGCTTACCTCGTACACTTGTACCTCTACAAATGGATTTTTGGAAATTAGCAATGCTCCGGCTAGCATTTTGCAAAAGCCTCGACCTTTTACAATACTTGCTAGTCTGATTTCTACGTTATATTCATGTAAGGCAGTAACCCAATTGGCCATTTTCTCACCCACATCCTTCTGTACTAGAAGATTTCTTACCGCTAGAAACGGTACTATGATTTTGGTATGTGTTTTGAGTAAAAAAGGTCTGAAATATTTAATTTCTTTGAAAACAGCATAAGCTTGTTTCTCCACATCTGAATAATTCAACTCAGTTCCTTGTAAATTGGAACTGAAAAAAGAAATTGGGGCTTCCACCTTTTCTTGATTTGCTTGAGTGAGTATCGCAGCATATGATCTATCCGAGGCAAATGTATACAAAATAAAAGGGTCGGAAAAATTTGGAGTTGCTAAAGATGGAGCATTAATAATTGCTTGTTTGATCAGATTGAATGCCTCATGTTCATCTTGGCCCCATTTAAAGTTTGCATTCTTTTTAATCATTGCTTGTAAAGGAGACACAATTCTTGAAAAATCTGGAACAAACCTCTTTACAAAGTTGATCTGGCCAAGAAAAGATTGCATGGCTTTCTTGTTGTGAGGTAGGGGTACTGCGGAAATTTCCTTGATTCTGTCAGGATCAATGTGAATTCTAGATTTTGACACCATGAATCCGAGAAGTTTTCCTTCACTTAATGCGAAAAAGGATTTTTTCGGGTTAAGTGAAATCCCATACCTTAAACAGCATTGGAAGATTTGTTTTAAATCTTTGAGATGATTGTTTTGTTTTTTGGAATATACAGTTATATCATCAAATAGATTACTATTGATTTATCAACTAACCCCTTGAATGCGATGTCCATGGCTCTCTGAAATGTGACACCCGCGTTAATCAAACCAAATGGCATCTTTTCATATGCGTATGTGCCCCGTTTAGTTCTGAATGTAGTTTTTAATTGATCATCGGGATGTACCAACACTTGATTGTATCCTGAGAATCCATCCAAGAATGACATTAATTCTGATCCCGCAACTGCCTACAGTATTTGTTCCATGGGGGGCAAAGGAAAATTGTCCTTTTGGCTGGCCTTGTTAAGATTTCGAAAGTCAATGCAGATTCTAATATCTTTGTTTTTCTTTCTAACAGGTACCATATTGGAGACCCATTTGGAATGTCGAACAAGAAAAATTATTTTGGCTTTCAATAACTTATTGAGTTCATATTTGATCTGGTTTTCTAGATTGGTATGGATCTTTCTCAACTTTTTTTTGATAGGTTTTTCATTATCGATCATTGGAAGAGTATGATGGATGATGGAGGTGTCCTATGTTTTGAGTTCATCGTAATTCCAAGCAAAGACACTTTTGTATTGTCTCAAGAGACGAATATACGCTAATTTTTCTTCAGGAGCTAGGCCAAGACCTAAGTTGATATTCTGCGGTTTGGCATCAGTTCCTAGATTTACTAATTCATAATTCAAAGTTGAGCTTTGGAGTTTTGAATTGGTAGATCTTTTGAATCGATCTTTCAAATCATAAAGGTCTTCTAATTTGACCACTGATTTAGGTATAACATTGTTAGTACTATCCTGTTGCAATTGTTGGTCATGTTGGTCTTCGGCAATTATTTGATTGGTGTAGGATCCTTCAGATGTGAGGAAACTCACAATATCAGGATCGTCGTTGAAAATCCTCCAATTGGTAATGTTATCAGGAATAGATGGTCTAAAAATTAACTCAATTGAAAATCTGTCAATGCTAAAATCTTCTGAAGGAATGAGCTTGGAAGCTACGTTGGCTAAGAGGTCTGCACTAGCATTCTGGAGTATGGGAATTGATGACATATTAAATGCTATAAAATGTTCAGTTAGATCTTGAACTAAAGATTGGTAATGTTTTAAATGACCTGATAAACAGTGTATAGTATTACGTACCTGTCTGATTGCAATTTCATAATCTCCGAAAACGTGAAGGTATTTGACGTCTAATCCAATTACTTTGTACAACCCTTGGATTAAAGCCTCGTATTCTGCGGTATTGTTGGTGTAATCAAATTCGAGTCTGCAAGTTAGCATAGTTTTATCTTTGTCTAGGATTATTAACACGGATCCTGCTCCTGCTCCTTCGTTAGACTTATAACCATAAAAAAATAACTTCCAAAACAAAGATTTATTTATGGGACTATCTATAAAATTAATACATTTAGAACTATCTATTTGAGAGAAATTTTCTACTTGAGATAAAACAGAATGTTCTAAGTAAGGTGAAGTATGAGCATTAAAATTTCCTAGGAAAGAATCTACTGAATAGTTGCCAATGATGTTATTTCTATATGCTACTGGTTCATTTTCTCCCTCTAGTTCTGTTACTATATATTTCTGATGTTGTTCGCGCTCAACTTTTATTTGGTTCGGTTTACCATTATAAGGGAGCCACATGTGGGACCAGTCAGTTGCAAAGTATCCATGAAGTTTTTCTAACCAATCTCTGCTAAGGATTAAGCCATAAAATTCCGGAATATCAGCAACTAAAATGTCGATAACTTGACATACCTTTGGGTTGGATGACAACCTTATGGTAACCTGATTTAATTCTCCAATTACTTTGACTTGCGATCGATCTAATTGGACTATGTGCACAGCGGATTTTTGGGGTTGAACGTTCAATTTTGCACATATTGACTTTGGTAAGATATTCGATGAAGCTCCAGAATCCACTAAGCAATTATGCAAATTTTTATTGAAAATTTCATAAGGAGAAATGGGGGAGTATGAGATCTCGATCTTCCTCCAATTAAGGAGATATCATTTGGATCAACCTTATTCATCGCATTAGTTGGAGGTCTTCCCATGTCATGGGAAGCTTGAGAGATTACAGTGGCAGGCAAAGGTGCAACTGGTACAGCATGTAATTCTTTCAAAAGTAATTTTTGTTGGTGTTTTAACTTGCTTAATTCGTAAAAAGTGATATTGGCCCTAGTCTTTTTCATGTCTTCTATGATATTATACGCCATTTCATCCGAAACGATCAGCATTTTATATGGAGTTGATGGTTCTGTTTGGACTGGGTTGGTTTGAGTCACTTTAGATGTCAATTTCTTGGTTGCGATTTTATCCTTGGTCATTGAGCTTGCGCTCTTTGGCTTAGGTGTAGGTTGAGGGGGATCAAGTTGATTTCTACTGCGATTACTAACCAGGAATGCCTCTTGATCCTCTTCATCTAGGAGGATGAAATCCCACATACCTTGTAACTCTACAACTTATTCTTTGTCGGTATGTTCTTTAGTAGCGATTTCTTCTTCTTCTTCTTCTGATTCAGCACTCGTAATTGCATTAGGGGCTTTGGAATCGGTTGAAGGATTTCTTTTAAAAGGCCTGTATGGCTTTTTAGAAGAAGTTTCTGCCACTTGTTTCTTAATGTCGACCATCTCATTAGACATG
Source organism: Pinus tabuliformis (assembly GCA_031772625.1). NCBI lineage: Eukaryota > Viridiplantae > Streptophyta > Pinopsida > Pinales > Pinaceae > Pinus > Pinus tabuliformis. The sequence goes on from CM062804.1 coordinate 903,219,452, forward strand.
GTCTTCAAAACTTTTTGTAATCCTTATAAATCGAATGGATCTTTCGATTGTTTTTTCTTAGGATCTTCTTTGAAAGAAACCTTCTTAAATTTTCGTTCTTCTATCGCGTTTTTCTTTTCTAGGGCCATAATACATTTCTCTACTGTTATTACTTCTTTCATATTTTCAACTAAGGTTGTTTTTTAGCCCCATCAACAAAGATTGCTATGTTTGATGGTAAAGCACTGATGTACCATTCACTTCGCACTTCTTCACTAGGCTGGGAAGCAGTAGGAATTTTGTTTAAGATTTTATTGAAACGTAAATTGAAATCTTTGATAGGTTCTCTTGACTCGGCCCTAAGGTTAGACAAGTCATTGATCAATGTCGTCGTAGACCTATCATCACCAAACTTGGTCAAGAATTGTTCTTGGAAGATGTCCCAACTAGTAATAGATCCAAATGGTAATGAGAAATACCATGATCCAGATGTTCCTTGCAGAGTATAAGGAAAACGTCGAACAACAACGTCTTCATTGGTAACTCCATTTAGATTTATGGATAGCATAAAGTTATTTATATGTTCTTCCACCAGCATGCCTGCCTCATGATTAAACTTAGGCAGCCATTTTTCAGGATGGACCAGTAGTTGACTCAAGGGTGCAGGCATTAAGACTACCCCTGGGTTATTACATGGAGATTGGGCCATCGCTAAACTAATAACAGAGGAAAGTGTAGAAGATGATCCCTGTGGTTGAGAAGATGAGGATATTACAACTCCAGATGGTTGAGAATGAGCAGGGTTATATTGCGAAGTCACGCTGCCTTGAGATTTATCAGATTTTTGAGGAGATATAGAAAATCGCTGAAGTTTGTGAATCAAAGATTCAACTTCAGGAGGTTCAATAGTATATTGTTCTGAAATGTGAGGGTTTGTAGCAATGGCTGTTTCTCCGGCAACTTCTGACTCTGGATTTAAAGATTCTAAATGCAATGGAGAAGTCAGGGGAGATGGTGAGGGCGATTTACTCTCAGAATGGTATTTAGATTTAGATTTTCTTTCCATTCACAGTTCGGGGCCCTCCTTCTAGCGCCAAATATGTTGAAGCCCCGAAAATCGGGTCTACAACAAGGGGGATACCCACCCGGTCCAGACCTTGGTTAGCAGCTCCTTTTCCGTTTGGTATAGTGGGTCCGACTGGGGATATGGGACCAATTTCCCAATTAATGTGTGTGTGTGTGAAGGATTGATATTTCTCTTTCTAACAGTTTCTAAATGGAGTACTTTTATTCTAAGTCTAATCTAACAATATGAAAATTGTATTCTAATAAGCAAAAATATCTAAGTCTACCCTAACCCGAGGTGTAATTTTTTTGTTATGCGATCTAAAATGATTTCAAATAACAACTTGTAATAAAGATCATTTAACTGTTATGAGAAAAGAATTCAATAAGGATGAACCACATCGTATAAAAGTTAGACGAAACAGTTGTGAAAAACATATCGCATAATAAGCTATTCATACCTTAAGCATAAATAAATAGCTATCACCATACAAAAGTTCCAAATGATAACTCAAGCATTCACGCATCAATATATAAACAACTGAACATGAATATCACTTTAACACAAAGGAAGAAATAGTTAAGAGATAGAAGTACCATTTATAACTAGTCCTACTCATGAGCTTCAAGTGATAATGATTTATATCTTCTTGATCTAACATCCACTAAGAGTACAAAAGTGCAACATCAATAGCAGATATTAAATGCAAGTATCAATAAATCCTGTTCCATTCATTCATCAAAACCTCCTCAGAGGGTACAAAAGTGCATGTTCTGGGGATAAGATTTTGACAAATTTCAGGACCCTTCTCTAAATGCATGAGAAAGGTTTAAATACTACTAACTAAATCTAAAAATAACTTATTACAAAAATGCAGGATGCGGTTTAAATGACCGTCCTCATTTCAGGCAAAAATAAAGCAAAATTAAAACTAAAATTGAATCTAAAATTAAAACTACTTCTGTATCTGCTCCTTGAAATCGCACGCATTCAACATCTGTTTGAGAAGAGTCGGTTGGCCGACTTCTGATTTTAGCTGAACTGAGAAAACAGAATCGGCAAGAGCTGGCACCATCTTCTCGGTAGAATTGATGATACACTTGAGAGTCATCCACTAGTTTTCGGATTCAAATTTTACTTTTTGCCTCTATTATTACTTTCCTACCACTTTTTTGGGCTTACAGGTGACTGAGCAATTATAAGCTTTCCTTTTCAAGAAATTTTTCTCAGCGATGTGCGATTAGTGCTAGGCGCTAATCGCGCATCAGAAACTGCCTCCATTTCTTGATCCGGGCTTTCTTGGTGTATTTTTCACCTTTTGTGCGTTTTCTTTTAGCAGATATAAAGTTCAAATTATGTGAAAATAACGAATTCGTAAGCTCTTGACCCTGAGTCTTAAACTATCCATTTCTGATATCAACGCTATCCAGTATCCATTTAACCATGTCTGTGTATGGGAGAATTTTGGGCCTTGTTGCTATCAAGTGTAAGAATGAACAAGCTAGCTCTATGATGGATGCCTCAGAAGAACTATGTGAGCCCGCAGTAGCAGTAACTTCCATTACTCTGGGATTCTCCTCCTCAAGTAGATTATACATGCCTTCCCATGTAGCAATACCAGCATCTCTGTTACAGGCAATGTCTGTATACAAGGGTACCATTTCTTTGTCTTCAGAGCTCGGAGCTTTGCTTTTCTTTCCCATAATATCCTGTGTATTTCTTTGTATCATTCTCTATTCTCCATTCCTGCAATTCACAAGTGAAGTGAAAATATTGATAAAGAAGGGTGATGGGAAAGTTTTAAATGCCGAAGACATATAAAATATACCACCTTACGCGAAATGACTTTTCGATAAGCACGAAACCATATTCGATTAACAATTGGCAACTAACTCATTGATTAACACTAAAGCGCATAACCAGGTGTTAGTTTATGGAAAATACTTTTTGAACCACGAGCCCGAAATATCTGTGATGAAGTGATTTTGCGATTTTCTTCGCAATATCGCAGATCACAACATCACAGAATCACAACATCGCAATGTTGATAGCTCGCTATATCGCATTATCACATTGCCGCTCTATCGCGAAATCGCAATATCGCATTGCCACTCTATCGCGAAATCGCAATATCGCAGGAACGTAATATATGACAATCTTCGTTAATCTATTTTCTGCGAAATGAGATTTGCAATATGTTTCATCGCATATCGGCAATTTAAGGTGTTTCAATGTAAGTTGTCTTTGATGTATGCAATGTGATATTTTTTTATTATCGCTTATCGCGATCTCGTAATGTTAGAATTCCGCTTGTAAGGAGGTATCCTGTCATCCTTTTGCAATGTGATATTTCCTAAGGAAATATTTTGTCTTACCTTATCATAGAACTTAGATTTTTAGATTTCTCAAGGGGGTCTTCCTAATTTTATGATGGTAAATTTTTATTGAAAAAGGAAATATAAGCGCTAGTTTATTTTTTTTAAATTTTAACTAAGGGTCCCCACTTATTTAGTATTAGGAATAACACTAAATAAGAAGGGGGGTTGTTGCTGGCCACAAAACAACCCAAACTGGTTGTTGCACTGCTTCCTTAAAGGAAGATGGCTCTGTCACAACACATTTTCCCATAAGAGCCATGTATCTAGTGTACCTCTCACATGACCTCCTATGCCGATGTTGAGAAGTGGGTGCTCCCACATTCTCCCATGCATCATCCAACAATTTGTCAGCCTCTCTGGTGCGCTTTCTTCCCTCTCTGGAAGACTCTGCTTGAGTGGATGTCTCCACTCTCGAATCCTCTGCATGTGGCTTCTCCAAAACAATCTGAGGCTCCTCAACCTTAGGATCTAAAAGCTCCTCATCCGCATGTAGCTCAAGCTCACTCTCAATGGAAATTTTCATGGCCTTGTCCTCATCAAATCTAACGTCCCTGCAAACCATTGTCATTCTGCTAGTCAGCAAGTACACGTGATAGTTGTGAGGTGTATAAATGTACCCCACAAATATACACAACTCTGTTTTCATCTCAAGCTTCTTTCGTGCATATTTAGTCACATAGAAATATACAAATGAACCAAAAATCCTGAAGTGGCCAACATCTAGCCTCTTATCGGAATAAGCCTCCCCTAATGTCTTCATCTCAAGTATCTGGTGTGGGCTACAGTTATAAACATAAACTTTTGTGTTGCATGCCTCAGCCCACAAGTGTAGTGGTAGACCCTGATCATGCAACATCGCCCTCGCTACCCCTACTATGCTTTTTTTCTTCCTCTCGTCCACCCCATTCTGCTGAGGGTTATGGGGTGCCGTCAACTCCCATTTAATCCCTTCTGTTGCATAGAAGTTATTAAACTTGCTTGAGATATACTCAACACCATTATCACTCCATAGAGCTTTGACCTTCTTTCCTGACTCTTTTTCCACCAATGCTTTAAACTCAAAAAACTTTGTGAAGGTTTGATCCTTTTTCTCCAAGAAAACTATCTAGCATCTTTGAGAAAAGTCATCAAAAAATATAACATGATATCTGTGTTTGTCCATGGATGTTGTCAAGAATGGTCCACACACATCTGAATGGACTCACTCTAGAATAGCCTCTACTCGACTATCTCTATCACGAAAGGAAGACTTGGTGTATTTTCCCAAAGTACACCTCTTGCATTTATCAACTTGCTCAAGCATACCTTTGGGAAGACCAGTAGAGATCTGCTGCAATATCTTCAAAGCCCCATGATGCAAGTGGCCCAATCGCCTATGACACAACTTGTCTACGTCTCGTCTCTACACCCTTTCTGCTTTTGTGCTCAAATAAGCACACTCCTCTACCTCCAACTTATAGAGATTCTTCACCCGAATCCATATCTTCTTTACTTGACCTGTGGCTATGTGTCGAAGGAACCCCTTTCCTTTTGACAAGATCACATCATAGCCTCTGTCCTCAAGCATGGAAATGGATACCAAGTTCTTCTTCAGCCTAGGCACATACCTAACATTCTTCAAGTTGAGTGGAGCCCCATGCTCCCTCTAAAAAGTAATTGTCCCCAATCGAGTAACATTATACTTCCCCCCGTCACCGATCTCGATATGCATATAGAGATATTTCTCCTCTAGGTCACTGAATAACTCTTTGTCGCCAGTCATGTGTAATAAAGCTCCACTATCAAAGTACCATACATTTCCCATTATTAATGACATAATGCATGAAATCATAGAAAAGTCCAATTCGAATTAAGAGGCCAAAGGCTCACCCACCACTCCTCCTGAGGACTTCTTCTTGGACTTCTTAAGTGGGAAATTTGTAGTAAAATGGCCCAGCTCATGACAATGAAAGCACTTAACTTTCATCATGTCTTTCTTCTTACCTCCATGACAATAATTTGATTTGGAATGGGAAGCTTTCCCTTCCCCTTCTTCACCTCAATCTCTAAGGCACAATTCTCTCCATCATCAATCTTTGATGAAGAGTCATACCCGGTGTTCCTCTTGATCTCCCCCTACACCAAATCTGACCATAGTCGTTCCCAATTTGGTAGCTTCTCCCGACTATTGACAGAGTCCTGATAACTATGCCAACTCTTTGGTTGTCCTAGAAGAGCTAGACTCACCATATCATCCTCGGAAACTGTGACTCCAACACTTCCAAGTTCATCACAACATTGAGTGAACTTGGTCAAGTATTTTGGAATAGTCTCACCTTTCTCCATTTTGATTTTTCGAAGTTTGTCCTTTAGTGCCAATTTCCTTTAATCATTGTTTTTTTGATACATTTCCTTCAATGCTTTCCACATAGCATATGGAGTTTCCTTTCCATGGAGACTCGAGACAATTTGGTATCAAACTTCCTCAAGGATTATTCGCCTCGCCTTCACCACACACTTCTTCGATTCGGCCAAATTTTATGTGTCTGATGTTGCTGGCTTAGGAATTTCTTGATCAATGAATTCCTTCAAGTCATTATCCTCTAGCCTAGCCTCCATTCTATCCCTCTAGGCTATAAAATTTTAGTTGCCTTCCAAGGCATACTCGAGCCTCAAACCGTAGAATGCCATATGTCGATCTTGAAGTATGTATTGCAAATTAAAATTTCACTTGTAACCCAAAACTCAAATCTTTGAAATCTTCGCTAGTATATTGTTCTCATCCTCTAATACCATGTAGAAAATTTCTACAAATCTAGCTCCAATACCATGTAGAAAATTTTATAGATTCACAAGCTCATGCAATGTACTAAAGCAAAAGACAAGAAGAAGATAAATCAATGGCGCATAAAACAATATCTATCTAGGGAAAGCCACTTCTCAAAACCCCGCTATCTGTACTACATATATCAAAAATATGAGTGAATATGCAAAGCTTGTTCTCACTAGAACAATTCCACACAAGTATGCTCAACTCTCTCAACTCACAAGCTATCTCTTCGCCAACACTTACCCAATTCTGCAACTCTCCAAGCCCCTAATCTCTTGCATAATTCCTGGGATGAATAGCCTATATTTAAAGGGAATTCATGCTTCCAAAACTGCGCAATCCAAACATAGGATCAATCTCTGATGCATGCATGATATTTACAACTCAGTAAATCATAGAACTGATAGTAAATTGTCCCCGCACTCTAGTCTCAATTGGGTCTTTCTTTGAACTGACATGCATGGGTTTCTCATGAGGGAATCTTCAGTTAACTAGACTAGCAATAGTGGATGCACTAGTGCACCAACTAACTGTTAGTTCTCTATTAGTTCCAAAAATAATTTAGAACTAATTTAACTGAACTTAACTCAGTAAACTGAGTGATCCAATTTTCAACTCAATTTAAACTCATATTGGACCCCTAAAACTTAGGGAGAATATATACATGACTTCAGAAAGACTTCCAACTTGAAATTCATAAGCTAATTAAGTTAATTAAACTTAATTAGCTATTTACATGTTGCCATGAGAATAGAATTCGATTTTAATTCTTAGTATACTTCAAGGACAAATTAAACTGGTCTAATTTCTTGTTGTCATTTCTCATCAAACTTGGCCACTTCTCCATATTTGATATCTACAGATGTATGAATTAGAGAAATTTCATAATCATTCTGAATTGGAAGAGTATCCCAACCCATAAATTGAGAGTATACACTATGAGAAGCAGGTTCTGAATCAATATCTTGAAAATCCAAGTCTTCTGAAGAGGGAAAGATATCATTTTATGTAAATGGGAACTCATCACTATATGTATCATTGGGAACTTGGATGTCAAGGTGATGGTTGTCAAAAGTCTCAAATTTAATGTAGGGCTCAAAATCATTTGACAAGTTATCAAGACTACAAGATCGGTGATCAGCCAAAGATGCAAAATTATCATCTTGAAAGAGGCAATAAATATAGGACACATGTCCAACAATTTTCTCCTTTACATGTAAAATGCAGCTACCATGTTCTTGATTACCACTTGAAACAAAATATTGAACATTATTAAGATTTAAAGTAGTTTGATCAAGCGGACTGGGGAACAAGGAATTAGGAAAGATGGATGGTAGAGGTTAAAGGGTATCCCTTGAGGAAATCATAATTTTAATTAAATCAAAATCAATATTGAAAATACGAGTGTTAATATCATCTTGAAGGATCAAGGTAGTAGTCTTCACCTTAGGCTTCATCAACCACTCCAAACTTTCCTCTGTTGGAATTCAATCATGGGAAGTGAATGAAGGTGGAGAAAACAGATTAGCAATTTGATTTACGGATTTCCCAACTTCAAAATCATCACAAGGAGGCACCCAAATTGGTACTAAAAAGGAGGAGGGAAATAAAAAAAAGGAATAATAGGTTCCTCCTCATATATTTGGGGTGTTTCATTGTCAATGTAAGTTAGAAAAGTGGAATCATTCAAGGGTTCAAATCCAAAAGATTTGATAGAAAGAAGAATCAGGCTCTAAAAATTTTTGTTGATAAAATTATAGTCAAAATATTCTTCAGGAAAATCACAACAAAGGTGAATAAACCGATTAAGGAAATCCTCTAAAGACCTGCCTAAATTAATTCTAAGCTGATCAATTCTATCACATACATATTGATAATCATATTTTTCAAGGCTTCATGAATCTCCTTAACAAAATGCTCAAATGAATGGATAGAAGAAATTGGTAATGTATGACACCACTTCTTGACTAGACCTTCAAATGTGAGGGTGAACAACATGGCCATAACATCCTTACAATGTATTCCATTAGTAAGTAAAAAATGAGAAAATTAAAACATATGTTCAAGGATAGTTAGTCCACCCTCTCCATCAAACTTAAATTGAGACAAGTTATGAACAGTTTATGTGGGGATGGTAAGATCAAGATCCTTGGAAAAACATCCTGGGATTGATTTGGGAATGATCCATTTGAGATAAGAAGTTCAAAATAGGCTCAACGGGAACACCTTGTCATATGCCCCTCCCTCTAGTGCCAAAATGTTGACGTTGTTAGAAATACACCAAAATACAAGGGGTCTCCCCTATGTAAAGTCCTAATTAGACCTCACACTATTTGCAACAGGATCCCCATATTGAGTATCAAATCGACCACCATAACATAAGGTTTTCCTTGGCTGCAAGGAATAACATAAGATATTGCATACATATCCTCTGAAATTAGCAAGTAAGTTGACACTGCGAAACACCAATTGCTTTGTGTAAAAGGGTGCCTTCACGAGAGGGGAGATAAAAGTGAGTCTCTAGAAGGAAATTAATAGTAATATCCTAAGAGATCCACATGAGAGTAAGCAAATATTCATTGGTTATCTAGCGAAATAGTTCACACATACACAACAAATATTAAAGAAAATACAACACACATTCAACAAGATAAGCACCAAATCCAATGAAGTAGTTCAATTTCCTTAGTACGTATGAACATAACATATACCGCAAACATTTAAAGAATAGTCTTACAACATTCAAGATACATGCATGAAAATGTGTTGGCTCAATGTGATTCAAATATTAAGTGAAAAATACAAGTACACAATTACAATGGTGAGCCACTAGCTCTAGTAGTGGAACATTAAGTCACTTCTTGCTTCTCCAAAAGAATGATCTTTTCTCTTATTCCAAGTTGAAGAATCCAAGGCTAGATCTCCAAAGTCTGAGCCTCCAAAAATCCCCTTGCTTGAGTTATGAGGTTTCTCTTATAACAAGAGGAATTATCTTTCATATCCCCTATGACTCTTGAGCTACCCTCATGACTCTTGGACTCCTAAATGAATTTTCAACTTCTATAAGAATCTTTTGTCCACATGTGACTTTACATATTCCACATATGACTCTTGGAATTCCACCTCTTTTACATTTTTTCATTTTTTGAGAATACAATAATTACATCCATAAATGATGTGGCAATACATAGTTACACATATGACATTATGATAACACTTGTACAAGCCATGACTTGATAACATGGAACTCCATCATGATGTGGCAATGCCAAGCTCTTCTCTTTACTACTATGTATTGCATTCTTGATGAGAGATTTTATTTGTTCTTCATCTTCACCCTCTAAAGGGGCTTGGATTAGCATCAGGACCTTCTGAGTCATCATGCAATGTCTTTATTTTTTCTTGGTCTAGGATCTCTCCATGTCTGCGTGATGGTTCTTATTTGTGCTTCTTCTCTGCAAGTGCTTCTTTTTTTCTTCTCCTTGACATCTTCCTTAAGCATATCATCTTTCTATGTTGAGGAGGTATATATTCCAATGAAGATCACCCGTGACAAAGTAAGATCAGTCCTGAAATCATCTATTATATCCCTACTTTGCTCATTGAAAAAATTTCTTGTAATAGGCCCATGTGAGCACTAAAAGAGGAAGTCTTGTTGAGGATGGCATAGTTGAGCTCAGCAGTGGTTGAGGGAAGGCATCATAACTCACTAAAACTACACCATGTGCTATGATGAGGTGTTCTTCAGGGTCCATCACAGTGAGAAAGGGAAAGAGACGGTGCAATGATCTTTCTCACTAAAACTGCACCATGCACTAGGCTCAATGGAGTAGAATGCAATGATAGTGCAGTTCAGTTTGATAGTGAGCAATGGATGGCCCCATTGCTCACTAGAACTATGTTATGCACTACAGAGGAAAGGAAATACAATTCTTGGTGCAATGAGGAATTTTGTTGGACAAGGGTTGAGATCTTGCTGACTAAAAATGTGGCATGCATTATGACAGAGAGTTAGTCATAAGGGAAGGCACAATTTTCTTCAACATTGATCTACATGAAACTCCACTGTCCACTAGAATTGTGCCATGCACTGGGAGGAGGAGGAGGCTTAATGCTAACATAATTTTCTTCCACAGTGGCTGATTATTCACTAAAAGTGCACCTTGCACCTTATGCTAGTGTAGTTTTCTTCCATAGTGGTTGAATGTTCACCAAAAGAGTGCCCTACACTTAGGAAGCCTCATTGGAAGAGGATATTGCACAGTTGGTCAAGGCAAGCAGCGGAATTCAAGTCTCTTTTTCCAGGGAGAGGCTTAATGCATTATGAGAGGGAAGAGACATTGTATGGCACATTTTGATTTTATAGAGGGCCATTAGAAATGCTCCACACATCGTACCAGGAATAATTTCTTAAAAATTTGTGCATGAAACAAGGGTTAGGTGATTATGCTTTGAAGGAGCTGGCCTTGAAGAGGACTCAATGCACAAGTCTTGGAGGAAGATAATTCATCAATAAGGATCATGAATAGGCATTTCTCATCACCTAGAAGGATTGAATCTTTCATAACATGAACTGGGTAGGAGGACAAAGAAGAGCTTCAAAATGGCTAAGTGTGGGACCAGTAGAGTAAGAGATGGAAAAGCATTCAAACAAGACTCAAACATGGATCAAATACATGAATTCCATCAATACAAGATAGGAAAATGCACAAGAATCATGGTCAACAATCACACCTTGAAATGATAGTAAAGTGACACTTATTTCTAAGTGCAACAGTCGAAACTCCATGTTACGACACTTAGAACACAAGTTGTAACAAAAGGGTCAATTGTGACCAGAAAGTATGCTAAGTTGTAAGAATCAGTCTAGCGCATTTTATAATGATATGTAGGACCATATAATGCAAAATATTTTGCTAAATTTTCCTCTACTGATAGGAAAAGTTGTGACACATACAAGAGTAAAAATGGTTTGAAGTGACACTTGTGACAGCTATAAAATGTGAAAATGACACTTGCAAAAGCCAAATAAATTGAAAGTGACACAAGCCAGAGAAAAGAGAACATGAAAATGCAACTTTTTAAAGTGAAAGCAAGCAAAAATGATAGTCAAGAATGTAAAAGCAACACTTGTGAATGAAAAGGTGTGCAAAAGCGATAGTTGGGAAAACTCACTGAAATAAAAGTACAATTGCAACCAAAGAGGGGGTTGTCAATGGAGATTGTGCATCGACTATCAACTGTATAGGCTTACATAAGAAAGGTGTGCTCATGCTTTTATCAAGAACCAAGTATGTGTGAGAAAGTGACTTTGACACTTAGAATCTAGGAAGAAGCTTTTAGTGCTTACGATGAAGCGACCATGGAACAACAGATCGTAAGATCCTCAATAGGCTCCAAAATTCAAGTGTAAGAAAAATTTTGGAGGGTTTTGACCGCACCATCACACTATATATATATATATATATATATATATATATATATATATATATATATATATATATATATATATATATATACATAAAGGACCATGAAAGGTCGACAGTATAAACATATTATGCTACACCATATAAATGTAAATGCATATGGCTAGTGGAAAAAAAAAAAGAGAAGTGGAGGTGTTAACTCTAGGATGTATTGATTGTGGCAAGGTTCTCATCCATGGCACATGACCCTTTAATCAAGGGGGTGGTGGCATGCCAGAAAATCATGCCATGGTGTTGTTGAAGGTAACCCAATAGTGGAGTGGCATTAGATAATTACGCCATGTGGAGTCCATGTGGTTGCGACGTGGCATCACAAGATGTGATTGCAGAGAAATGCAACAAAAATTTTAAAACAATCTAACATTTGATCCCAGTATCCAATTAGGGTAAAATTTTATATTGCTATAATCTTTCATTTGATGGTTTTTGGTGATTCAATGAATGTCATTCAATGGGTGAGTAAAGCCAAAGGAAACTCTAAGAAAATCTTAGCCCCTATTTTGTACTAAATAAGTCTTTGTTTGATAAAATTTGAAACATTTAAATTATTCCATGTCAAGAGACATCTTAACATGGTGGAAGACTCCCTAACTGATCAAGGAGTTGCAACGGAACAAGGAGTTTTGAAGGTGGATGATGGGGAATTTATTATTAAACAAATTCCATGAGGGGCATAAATCAACTCCAATTGACTAATTTAATAATTGAATTTAATATCAGAAAAATGTGATGGGACTCATCTCTTTTCCTTGTTAGTGTTCATCTTGAAATTCTGTTAAAATATATAATTTCCTCCATGTTTTGGAAGTTTCCTCCTTGCATCGAGGGACAGGATTGTGCGGCCACTTGGATTGCAATTGTCATGCATCATCAACCAGGGGATAGATGGAGGGTGGCATTGGAAATTAATGATTTGAAAGAATGTGTGAAGGAAATTTTTCCTTATCCAAAATGTAGAATACATGTGTGAGATTCTTTCCTTCAATGGATTATGATCTACACAACAATATTTCCATAATGGAAATGGATTTCCTAGTCTAATTAGTACCAGCAATTCAATGTAGAATTAATGGCATAGACATGTGTCTTGAATCTTGGAGAATTGGCCTAAAGGATTATAAAGAGAGTTGGATCAAAGATGTTAGTTATGATCTGGTTATTAGCTACATGATCTATAAAGGCAGAAAGAAGGTTTTGTTTTGGGATAATTTAATGGATCGATGTCTATGTGTAGGAGAGGAAGATATTAGTCACTACCTAGTGCAAATGGTAGGTATGATGGAGTTCATTATTTCCTTGATATCAAAGCATGTGGAGATGATATTGTTCGAGTCGTGAGCTCATTTTGAGCTCCTAAATTAGAAATTGGGCATAATAGAAGTCAAAATGGATCACTTGCAGTTGGCTACAAAATTGTTGAATTTATGTATGGATAATTTCTCCCTATAATAGAGGAACATGCATTCAAGGCACACAACGACAGGTGACCTCAAATTTGCAGGAGGAAATTGGTATCGAAATTTTCACAGGCCAGGTCTCCCCTCCATATTAGCTTGAGCCAAAAGCAAATGAAAAGCAGGTCACTAATGTTTCCGGGAAAATGTAGTAGGATAAATTATCTATTTGTTAGTTTTCTTATGTTATGTAAATATATAGTGATTTTAGGAGTTTTTTGGAGATTATATGAAGTAATTCAGTTCAGGCTAGTAGTATGTAGATAGAGTGTTAATTGCATCAATCCATTTTGGAGATTTTGGACATCTATAGAATAAATTTTGGGCCAAGATGTACAAGGTTTTGGCCTTCAAACATGAGTATTTTAGTGCAAATCTATAACTTTTTTTTTAATATTGAAAATGGTTTTTTATTCAATTCATGAGTTTATCGTTTTTCTTTTTTATAGAAATAGATTTACATCAATAATTTCCCCATCAATTCTAATATAGAATATTTCTCATATACACTATAAATTACCAAGTCCTTCATCAATTGTTATAAGATGAAACAAGCCAACCAAAAAAAGGCAGTTATCAAGGGGTCATACATATTGGAAGGCCATCCAAACCATGTGATATAGCAAGTAATAGGGGTCGTTTGGAAGGTGTTGTAGCAGCTACAAACACCCTCCAAAATTTTGTTTTAGCCTTGTTTTGGAGCCTCCCTACCAGATTTTCATAGCACCTTGTCTTACTTCATCAAGTAGACAAGCTTCAATGTTTTTCTTGCACAAAGGCAGCCTGTCGATCATAGCTTGATGCATTCCCCTCATAGGTTGTTCATCTAAACTGGGTCCAGCTATAGGTTGAGCAGCTCCCCCAAGAAATTGTACAATTCTAGAGGGCAACCAGCCTTCCCTCAAAAATTGTGCAATCCTGTCTGGAAGCCTGTTGGGCTCCAGAATTGCGCAATTCTACCAATCATCCCTCACAGTGAAAATTGTGCAATTTTCCCCAGTAGGGTTTCTCAGCCCAGAATTTGCACAAATCTAGGTAGAAATTAGCTGCTCTACCCTGAAATTGCACAAATCTCCTAGGCATCCAGCCCACCTCCCAGCCAGAAATGCGCATTTCCTTCCAGCAGTTGAGCAGCTTCATGCATGAATAGTTGGGTTGACCAGTTCCACCCGAGACCAAGGAAACTTGACTTGCATCCATGGCTTTCTTTTTCCTGGAATAGCAAAAGGAAACATGCAAAAGGCATCCCATGATTCAGGGAGATATTTTTAGCAACTGGAGGTTACATGCAAGGTTGTTTTAGAAACTTTCCTCCAAGTGTCGTTTTTTCCTAGTTTTGTGGCATGTGCGTCATGAGCCCAAACTTATTTATTTGATGCATTAGAGCTCATTATTTCACATCGATCTTGGAGCTCTAAAATCCCACAACACATCCAGGACTCTTCGACACATCCAGCTTAGTTATTCACAAGTAAGTGGCCTCAACTTGTCTTTTTCAACATTTTTGTCGCTTTTTGTGTTTTCGATTGTGTGAGTGTTGTTTGCTTTATTTATTTGAAGGCTTGTTGTCGTTTACATGTATACTAGCTTGTCCTAGCACTATTTAATTTTTTGTTTCTATCTCACTATTGTCGCATGCATTATATTGTTTTTCACAAACGATCACCGATTCGGCGACTCGCTTCACCCACATGCATGTTGATCTTTTTATTGAACCTTTCATTCATGTTTGCATGCACTATCAATCATTTCTTCTTTCACTTAGTTTTGCCATGCATTCATTGTCTTAATTTCTTTCATTTTCCTGTGGGCAAGTCTAGCCACCCTTGACCTGGACTCTGCCTTCACTGAGACAGGATTGCGCAATTGGGGGAAGGAAGGCTCTGTCTTCCCCTCCAGAAATGCGCATTTCTGCCCAACACTATCCTCTAGGACTGGTTTGCACATTTCTGGGGGACAGTGACTGCTAGCCCAAAAAATTGTACAATGCAGTCCCTGAGCCTGCAGTGACTCCCAACTGGAATTGCGCATTGCACAATCCTAGCAGCCTGTCTGGATTGCGCATTGCACAAATCCAACAGCCAGTGTGGATTGTGCATTACGCAAATCCAGCAGCCAATCTTGCCTCCCATATAGCCCAAACTGCCTTTTGTGCAGTTCTAACAGCCAGTCACCCATCCTCCCAGAATAAATTACGTAATCTTGCCTATCAACTCCCCGGAATGTGCTATGTCATTCCCCAAATTCGCTTTGGTTTTTGATGATAGATTTCTTGCCATGCATGTTTCTTGTCTCCAAATATTTCAAATGTTCATCCACCTCTTAGCAGTACAAGATCAATGGCTTCCAAGAGAGCAGGATCACAGGACACTGACGAAAAGTTAGCTAGTGCAGCAGTTGAGTGAGTGTCCTCTAGTCTATCGATCTATGAAGATACAAAGTTTTTTCTAGACAAGGACATCAAGATAAAGTGGCAAGAGGTCAATGAAGCATTTGCAAGCACTTTTGAGAAAGACCTCGAAGACTGCTAGGTGTATGTGAACATTCACAAATCCAGCTTGTACTAGATTGCATGAAAATACCCCACGTTCCCATGCACGAACATGATACACTTGATCGTCTCTCACATTGATCCCGAGATGATGACCTTGAGCAGTGTCAGTGGGACGAAGCTTGCAACCTTATGGGCACAAGATTATGATGAGATGTATACAGATGTCAAATCCCATGACTGTCATGAAGACTCCATTCAGCTTACCCAATAGCAGTGCTAACTCCGGAGACATTCTGAAGAACTGGGTAAAGGAGACAGCTTGATTCAGGTTGACACCCAACCAGATCTACAAGACTAAGATATTTCAAAAGGCGTATCATTACTTTGTCATATTTTCATGTTGACTGTGTGGCCAAGAAAGCATGGAAACATTCCCACAGAGTTGGGTGATCACACTGCACCAACTGGGTAGAGAAGGAAAACCATGTAACTGGTCTGACTTGTTGGCTCATAAGCTGAAGGATTAGGTAATAAAGGCTCGACAATCACCCGGAGGTATGCATACGGAGATTTACATGTCAACCTACATCTTAGATGCAATATGTACTCGACAAGATTTCTCGGGCTTGGAGTGGGCATGGTCACCGATGGAGACTACTGTGAACACATATTTCAAGTTGTTGTCCAAATGCAGCTTCAGAGGAGTAATCACATGGTTTTCCGATCACTTTTTCACCCCAGTGTGCAAGATGATATTTGAACAAGATCTACCCTGCATGTTAAAGGAAGCATTGGAGGTACTGATAGGCATTGTTGATTGGTATGCCTCACCATTTGTCACCTTCATCCGAATGTTCAGCGTAGAGAAGCCTCTGCATGTTCTACCAAAATTTTCCTTGGACGTACTTATCATGCAGGAAGTAGCATACCACATCTCGATAGGATTGACAACTAGACTACACCAAAAGAAGAAGGCACCTTGGCTCACTCTTCCATTACAGATTGGGTTATATGAGATTCAGAGTATCAAGCAAGCCAATGTCAAAGCAGAACTGACGAAGAAGTACCCATTCGACCTCTAAAGCTACAATCCGTATGGCCCACATTGCATTGTGAAAGATCATTGCACGAGAGTTTAGTTCAATTAGATCCACGAGGCATACCATTAGGCTGAGGAGGACCCATGGAGATATTGCTACAGTTTCTCCAGACCCAATGAACAAGTCGGCTTCACTATGAATTGGTTAGTGAAGCAACATGAAGCAGCATCACAGAGAGACCCAGCAGTAGCAATAGTAGCAGTGGCAACAGAGGCAAGCATACTAGTGTGTGACAAAGGTAAGAGGAAGATTGTCGATCACATGGAGGAAGAGAAAAGCTGCAAGTTTTGAGCAGATCCATTAGTAGAGAAAGCAGTTATGTCTATAGAGGAAAAGAGGCACTAGCGTAACATGTGAATCGTGCAAAGGCAGAGGGATAAGAGAAGAATGGAAGAAGCAGAGGAGTTGCATGAGCTAAGGGAGAAACTCTGGAAAGAAAAAGAGCTTTGAAAATAGGAGACAGAAGTGCAGCAGTAGTAGATATAGCAAGGGGTGAAACATGTGCAAATAGATGAAGTAGCACCCATACAAGTAGTTGATTCATCATAATAGTTGGCATTAGGAAAACAGGGTGAACCATCGCAGGAGCAAGACTTCACTCATGAGATAGAGCAAGAACTTCAATAATTGGATGCATACATGGAGCAGCAAGAGTTGGAACAGGACACTAACCTCATGCCTCATCACCAAGAGGTCGACTTACCCGCTTCACCGCATCTAGATGATGAGAAAGTCTCCTTGGTGATCAGCCAGAAGGAGAGATGAACAACATCTCATTCAACAAATCTCAACATAGAGTTGTGCAGTCTCATAGATTGTCAACTTCGGAGGATCATACATTTCCTGTGCAAGTTGAGGAATGAATGATCATGGATGATGTGTGCAAACATCTAGTAGCCTTGGTTGATGCAACCAGAGTGTATGCTGAAGCCACTAGCTCAAGTGTTCTCTTTCTGATAGATGAGAATGAGCGAATGGCAAAGGAACTACAAATGGCCAAGCAAGGAGGAGACTTGGTGACAATGTTCACCCAAGCTGAACTGAAGAAGGAAATACTAGATGAATTATTGTCCCTTGACATGGTTATGCGAGAATTGTACTCCAAGTTTGGTACCATGCATAAGGCAGTTGTCCATATCAATGGATGGCAATAGCGATGTGCTAGAAGAGCATGTATCTTGATGAACTTGCATGCTATTGTTGATGACATGAAAACATGGATGATGAAATACAAGGGAGCCCTGCTTCACTTGCCTAAGATGATGACGGCCAATGCGGTCGAGCCGAAGGCACGTATCCGAAGTCAAATCCGGAACTATGAAGAGTTGTCGTAGTTCATCACTAGCATATAGGCTTCCCATGCACGAGTATTCAAGAGTATGGATTTTGTGGTGCACATACATGCGATCCCATCTATTGGGACTCTAACCCAGGCGAAGACAAAGAACCAAGTCTGACTAGAGCTTGACTCTTACTTTGACGAGTTGATGAGCATTGCCACCAACCTAGACTTGCCCATAAGTGGAGAGATCATGCACAAGTATGTTGTTGGTCCGGCCGCATTGAAGGCAATGATGCACATGCTTTTAGACAAGTTGGAAAGAGGAGCATGAGCATTGTACTCGGATGCTATTGAGGCAAGAGTCAAGTTTCAGACGGATGTCACCGTGGAGCACATGAACACCATCAAGGACTACCAATATTGGCATCAATATGTTATTATCGATCAGTATGAAGATGTTGAGGAGTTGAACTTCATAGTTGTCTAAGTCAGAGTGATGTCTAGCATGGCTTGCTCAAGCCATTTTGTTTCACATGGGTACATGTGCATTGTAATGTAAAGTCATGTCAAGTGTAAGTCAAGTGTCAATAATTGGATGTAACAGTCATAGAGTAGGTGAAGAGTCATGAGGGTAGTTGAACTGTCACAAAGGGGAATTTCAAGGTTCACCCCACCCTTTGCTATAAATATCCCTCATAACTCATTGTAAAGGCTTTTGGTCAGCCAACCTTTTGATAAGACTATCTTGGAGAGATCTTGGATAGTATTGTAACAAGCCTTGGCTTCTCCACTGCGCAGAGCTAGTACATCTCTTTAGAGGAGCAAGCGGATTTGGTTGTAACATTCCGCTATTGGAACTAGTGGTTGGACATGGATGTATTGTATGACTAGAACTTACACTTCTTTATATAATAAGAGCCAACATGTTTCATGCATATGTTATATTGTATTCTATGCTATTTGGTTTACTCTAAATGATATATGTATTGGTTTTCTTACACATGCATATATGGACTATTCTGTATATGTATGAATCTTTTTGAAATGTGTTGTTGGTTTAGCCATCACTTTGGATTGCTCACTAACAGCCCTTCCATGTTGTGATGTATCTTTGCTCGTGTCTTCCCTTCCAAGATGAGTACTATTATAGGTTGCCAAGGGGCGCACTCATCTCAACCCCCATGTGTTAGGACCTCTCATGCACCTTCCTTGACTCACTACAGTTGTCACACCCTTGCTACCGATAGAGTTATCTTACTTGCCTCTGTGCAAAATCACAGTCAAGGCATTACCATTTGACCCACTACTAGGACTCCTACACCAAACGGTCTGAGGTCTAATTGGGACTTCTTACCGAGGAGATCCCCTAACATGTTGGTGGGTCCAACATCATCAACATTTCTAGCGCTAGAAGGAGGGCCAGATGAAAAGCTATGTCCTCTCATCCTGTTTTGAACCTTTGCATATCTTTCATGGATTCTTGCACTCTTCTCCCTTCATGATGTTTTTCGAATCATGAAGATGTCACCATCACGAGGGAGTTTTTCAATCACTTGTCCACTTACATGTATGATGGTGAAGGTGAAGTGGCCTAGCCTGAGTACTTACATGACTTTCTTTCCATGCTTCATGAGGAAGATGGGTGTTCTGATGAACAGGCCAGCTTGCTGCTTGCATACACACTTCGTGAATCTCCACTTCGATGGTTGTGCAGCCTACCAGCTAACAGCGTGCACTCACTTGAGAACTTTTGTGATCTCATTGAAGACACTTTCTATCATTTTGATTCATACCATCTTAACCAAAAACTTCTACAGCAATGGAAGGCTCTGCAAGAATTAGTTATGGATTTTTAGCAGCGCTTCCGTGATTTGTAGTTTCAAGCTCCGAGGAGTGAGATGAAATTTTCCTATCTTTGGGACTGATTCGAGTATTACCTTAAGAAATCTACCCGTCCCAAGAAGAAGTTTGAAATCAAGCCTCGCTCAACATTCTTCATTGATGGAGCTATGCAATCTCAGCTGGATGCGGTCACTATCATGAGTGATTGTCTTCCATCCCCTCATCAAATAGCTCCACCACTGTCGAGTGATGTTGAGGATCATGCTCACACACCTGTTCAGCTTTCACATACTCCCAACATCACTTAATTTTTGCGCAGATCTGGTTGTGAGTCCTTCGAGTTGTCATATGCATTATGTTCCACAACCTCCATCTTCACACTCGGTTGTTCCTCCAGATGATACAGTCTTGTGTTCTTCCATTCTGGACTCTTCACTTGTTGTGAACGAGGAACAAGCCACTGATGAAGTTAGTGTTTCACAACCAACATGCGATGTCATTCATGAAGAGTATGAGTGGGAGCTTGAACATCAACACTCGACGACGGATGACTCCCTTCCATCCGAGCCTCCTCCATTCTTTCCTGACTTCTTTGGTGAACTTGCCATCCATGATTTTGCATGTGTGTCTTCATCCACGAGTGCACCCATTATTGATCACTCAAAGGACACATCGGATGTTGGTCCATCATTCGAAAATGGAGAGGATAAGTTATTCGTTGAAAATCCACTTGACCTTTCATCTGTCTTTTCCGGAAACACAAAGGATGAGTTTGTTTGCTTTTCATCTACCCCTCTATTTGATTCATCTAATCATGAGGATGCTGATGAGCTCATTTATTTTTCCGATCATGGTTGTCATGATCCATTTACTCCCATATTTGATCACGATCATGACTCTATCGCAGTTGATCTTTCGAAGGCACCAGTTTATGATAATTTATCTGATGATGAAGTTGAAACACCCAAGAATGTCGAGGCACTTCAACCTGAGCTGATGGTTATGTTAGGCCCTCACTCTCTTGGGATATTCTTAGTTTCGATCAGGAAATTTTTCAATCACCCAAGGTTCCTCATCACTCACTTATATGCATTGAAGATCCATCTCACACACAGATCATACTCCCTCCACTTGAACTGCATGATCCTATCGCTTATGCATTGGAGGAATCTTACATTGCAAGCACACGTGCACGACGCAAATTATCTTTGTTTCTTTCATTTGCTTGCATGTCTTAGTCAAGAGTGTGCTTATGCTTCAAAGTTGCGCGCAGTGTCGCACAGCACCATGATAAGTTCATGGACTGCTCGTCATGCACTTGCACTCACTTATGTCCTGTGGGCACTTTGAAACATGAAGTGTGGTCGTCTTCATTGTTATATCTATCTTTCTTGCTGGTTCACACAACTGGGTTGCTCGCGAACCAATCCTTCACAAACATGGGTCAACCAATGCGCTAGTGGCTACATTGGAAATATCACTTCACGTGATCTAACCCATGCACCATTAGTTTAGGAGTAGGAGTAGTGTTCGCTTTCAGTCAGTTTTCTTGCACACTTATTTTCTTACTCACTTTGTTTGTTTGTTTGTTTGCTTGCTTGTTTTCTTACTAGATTTTCATTCACTTTCGCTTCTGTTCTTGCTTTGTTTTGTTGTTTGTTAGTTTGCTTGTTTCGTTCATAGGTTAGCTTCACATGCAACCATGCATGACTCTTGAAACAAGTTGGGTAAAGTACAAGAGGGCTTGTATAGCTATCACTACTTGGTTATATATCATCCTACCTTTGTATGAAGAACTTGTTACTTTTTAGTCCATGATATGTCGGAGGAAAATACGTACTATTCGAAGTGAACCTTGGTTAAAGCACAACGCTTGCATGCTAACTAGTGTCACCTACTCTTGTCGATTGTTTTTGGGTTAACGCTTGTTAGCTCAGTCAAGTAGAGTAAGGTGAGGGGGAAAACCTTAGCATGCACGTCAGAGATATAATAAACTAATTCTCTACCGGAACAACCTCTTCTGCTCTCAATAAGTTGGGATCCCTCTTCCGTCTCTGAAATGAATAAGTGCTATGCACAGTTGAAAAAAATGAAAAGTCAAAAAATTCAAAATGAAAATGAATAAGGTGAAAGAAGAGAAAGGTTTCCTACTTAGAGAGGTGATGCAAGTAACTCCGTTGAGGTACTGACCAAGCTCGCTAGTAGCGGCGCGATGCTTGTGTTCTTATGTGACTCCGCTGGGGTATTGTCCAGGCCTACTGGCAGTAGAGAAACACTAGAGATGAAACTAACACTGACAACAATATTTCTTGTGCACCAATATACCCCTCAACCCCAATTGAAACAACTATGTTGCCTTGGCTTAGAATGTGTGTCAATCGACCTAGAGCTTGACAGATGCTACATATTACAATCAAGCTAGTGTGAAACCAAGATGAGCTGAGAACTGAAATATACTTTCGGAGGTGTTAGACTTGCTTTTCACGAACAAGGTCCATTCAGAGAGTTAGAGCTCTACCAGTGTGTCGCCAAGTGTTGTAGCGGCTACAACCACCCTCCAAAATTTTGCCTTAGCCTTGTCTTGAAGCCTCCCTACCAACTTTTTATAGCACCTTTTCTTGCTTCATCAAGTACACAAGCTTCAGTGATTTTCTTGCACAAAGGTAGCCTGTCAATCATAGCTTGATGCATTCCCCTCACAGGTTGTTCATCAAACTTGGTCCAGTTGTAGGTTGAGTAGCCCCCCCAAGAAATTGCACAATTCTAGAGGGAAACCAACCTTCCCTCCAAAAATTGCGCAATCCTATCTAGTAGCCTGTTGGGCTCCAGAATTACACAATTCTGCTAGTCAACCCTCACAATGAAAATTACACAATTTTCCCCAGCAGGGCTGCTTAGCCCAAAATTTGCACAAATTTGGGCAAGTCAGCTGCTCTACCCAAAAATTACGTAAATCTCCTGGGCAGCCAGCCCAAATCCCATCCAGAAATGTGAATTTCCTTCCAGCAATTGAGAAAATTCATGCATGAGAAATTGGGTTGACCAGTTCCACCCGAGACCAAGGAAACTTGACTTGCATGCATGGCTTGGTTTTTCTCAGAATATCAAAAGGCAACATGTAAAAGGCATCCCATGATTCAAGGAACTATTTTTAGAAGCTGGAGGTTACATGCAAATTTGTTTTAGAAACTTTGCTCCAAGTGTCGCTTTTTCCTAGATTTGTGGCATGTGTGTGATGAGCCCAAACTTATTTATTCAACGCATCAGAGCTCATTATTTCACATCGATCTTGGAGCTCTGACATCCCACAACACATCCAGGACTCTTCGACACATCCAACTCAGCTATTCATGGTAAGTGGCCTCAACTTGTCTTTTTCAGCATTTTTGTCACTTTTTGTGATTTCTCTTGTGTGAGTGTTGTTTGCTTGATTTCTTTGAACATTTTTTGTTGCTTACATGTATACTAGCTTTTCCTAGCACTGTTTTAGTTTTTTTTGCTATCTCACTGTTATCGCATGCATGAAACTCTTGCACAAACGGTCTTCGATTCGGAGACTCGCTTCACCCACATGCATGTTGATCTGTTTACTGAACCTTTCATTCATGTTTACATGCACTGTCAATCACTTATGCTTTCACTTAGTGTCGTCATGCATTAACTGTCTTATTTTCTTTAAGTTGCCCGTCGGCGAGTTTGGCCAACCTTGGCCCAGACACTGCCTTCACTGAGACAGCATTGCACAATCTTGGGAAGGAAGGCTCTGTCTTCCTCTGCATAAATGTGCATTTCTACCCAACACTGTCTTCCAGGAGTGTTTTGTGCATTTCTGAGGGACAGTGACTGTTGGCCCAGAAAATTACGCAATGCAGTCCCTGAGCTTGTAGTTACTCCCAACTAGAATTGTGCATTGCACAATCCTAGCAGCCAACAGCCAGTCTAGATTATGCATTGCGAAAATCCAGTAGCTAGTCTTGCCTCCCAAATAGCCCAGACTACCTTTTACGCAGTTCTGGCAGCCAGGCACCTAGCCTCCCAGAAGAAATTGCATAATCTTGCCTATTAGTTCCCCGATATGTGTTATGTCATTCCCCAAATTTTCTTTGGTTTTCGCTGATAGATTTCTTACCATGCATGTTGCTTGTCTCCAGATCTTTCAGTTGTTCATCCACCTCTTCGCAGTACATGATCAATGGCTTCCAAGGGAGCAAGATCATGGGACACTGACGGAAAGGCATATGGAGCAGCAGTTGAGCGAGTGTCCTCTAGTCTACTGATCTATGAAGATATAAAGATGTTTCTAGACAAGGACATCAAGCTAAAGTGGCAAGAGGTCAATGAAGCATTTACAGGAACTTTTGAGGAAGACCTCGAAGACCGTCAGGTGCATGTGAACATTCACAAGTTTGTCTTGTACCGAATTGCATGCAGATACCCCGCGTTCCAATGCATGGACATGATACATTGGATCGTCTCTCACAATAATCCCAAGACGATGACCTTGAGCAATGTCAGTGTGATGAAGCTTGCAACCTTTTGGGCACAATATTTTGATGAGATGTATCAGATGTCAAAGCCTATGACTATCATGAAGACTCCATTCATCTTACCCAACAGCAGTGCTAACTCCATAGACATTCTGAAGAACTAGATAAAGGAGCCAGCTCGATTCAGGTTGACACTGTTATCACTCAGGTTGTTCCCTAAAGTTGTAAGAAAGGGAATACGACCGAGGTAACCACAGACCAATATTTTAGATGTGGATTCTAGCCAATCTGCATCCAGAGATGGCTCTCTATTTATAATTTAGCTTTGTTTTGAGATATATTAGGCTAGCTATGAAGTACACGGGTTTTGTTTTTGAGTTTGGTTGGAGGAATGGAGATTCAATATAACAGTGAGGTAAAATTGAAGAGTTTCAGTCCATTGGGCATGATGGAGTCAAAGGAGGATAGCTTCCTGGATTTGATTTCTAACTGAGGATGGTATCACAGAGCAAGGTACTCAAATATGGGACAATTCATAGGCTAAAATCAGATGGAATGGAGTCAATGGGTGAAGGGAAATTAAGAATCCTTCATCATGTTGACAGAGGGAAAATGGTTGACTACTGTTAAGGAGCAGTTAAGAATTCCTTAGAAAATATTCAAGATGAAAGAATAAGGGGAAACAGGAGCAATTAAGAATTCACTGTTTATTCTAATTCTGAAGAAAACATTGATAATAACAAAGACTGAACACAGAGTGCAATCAAGCAAATTCTAAGTTATTTTTTCTCTCTATTATTTAGATCATGAAACATATATGATATAATAAACATAGAAACTGTAAAACATAAGCTAGAAGGACTTATTGATCCATAAGAACATTCAAGAATTCTGTAACATGGTCCTTAGTGTCAATTCCTCATTCAGTAAGCCAGACAAAAATGGTTCCAACAGCTTTTTATTGCATAAAACTTCAGTATTACAGTCAAAAGCTATGAACACCCATCAACCAACCCCAAATACTTCGTCTAGGGGGGTGTTTATACAAAAACATCAAAATATCTTACAAAGTATCTGAAGAAGATAATATTTGATGACAATTAATGCGTTTTACAAAGATAGAGACAGACAGTCTCGAGAACGGGGGAACAATAAATTGATGTTGTGCTGGTTGTTCCATCTTTATGAGATGTACCGGAGGTAGGTGCTGTGAGTCGGTTTACGGCCGTCTTCCACTGATACTCTGTTCTGGTTATTCAAATTTTGCCGGACTTTCTTTGACCCTGATGTGATGCGCTTTGACCAGCATGACTCGATTCATTTCTGTTCTCCATATTATAGTAGATGGCCCAAAATTTTCAATTGACCAAAGATACCAAAGATAAGTTTATAGAATTTCTAACATACTTTGCCACCACTCCGGTCCTAGTAATTTATGTCTCTAAAGCTTCCTTAAAGTTTCGTCAGTCTCTGTGTATCTGAAGAAATTAGGTGGGATGGTGAATAGATGCTTCACCTCGTGCTCAATGTAGAACAAATTTTCCAGGTTGTCGTAGAGGGCTTGGCCAGATGGAAGTGCCTTCTCTCCTGAAGTACTTGATGATGTATTAACTTGATCCACAACATATGTATTCAATTTAAGTACATAGTCTTTGTGTTTCATCAAACGATCATTACTTCCCAAAGGACTTGGCAAACCTTTTTTATGCAAGACTATAAATTTTTCTGTGAAAGAATTAATCTCTACCTGCATGTCCTGGCATCTTCTTTCCAAATTTTGCATCAGAGTTCTCATGGTTAGAACTCTCTTGATATCTAGAAAGGTGCTTGTTCTGTCTCTGATTTCCAGTGCTTCCAGTTCTTCACTGGTCTTGGTGTTCAAAAAATGTATCATCCAGTTAGCTTGTTCAGGCATCTGTCTCAATAAAGCTCTTGTTTTTTGAATCTCCACTTGGGCCGCTCTTATCAAGTCAATCTGCTCATAAATGATTTGGATAGACCTCCACACATCACTAAGGGATTGATTGATGTTGGTCCACAAAATTCCTCTAATTTATGCTAGAGGTTTATCCAAAGAGAGATCCTTTTCTAATGCTCTCACCTTGTTCTCCAATGTTTTGATTTCCCTTGTTTTCTCTGCCACATTCATTTTGGATTTATCATAATTCTTTTCCACCTTTGCCAATTGTTTTTTGACCAGTTTCAATTCTGATACTTGTAGCTTTAATTCTTCCATGGATTTTATCAATTGTTTCGTACTCATAATAGTACCGCTGCCTGTTGATGTTGCTGCGGTACCTGTGATGATCTCTGTTGTTGATGCCGGGACAGTGGGAGGCAATGTTGTTATAAGTGTGGAGGGGGTAGTAGTAACTGTTGGGGCTACTTCAGGTGGATGGGAGGTCGACTCTCCCTGCTTTTCTTGTATAGCTTTCTCCAATGCCTGCTTTGTCTCACTCAATCTCTCATTCAGTCTCATGAGCAGGTCCATCATGTTCTCTTCAGATTTCTGTTGTACAACATCTGCAGTCAGTGGATGCATGGAAGGAGGCATTTTAAGCTGTTTTCTGAGGGCAGCAATGTCCTCTTATTTCTTCTTCATTAGTTCCTTTATGCCTTTGGCATCTTTGGGATCATTTCCCAGTTCAATGATGATCTCCTCCAAAGACTTTATCCTATTTTCCTTAGCTAGAGAAGAGGCTTTCTCCAAATCTAACTGAGCAGAGGTATTATTCAAGGAGTTTTGTAATTTATGAGCCAACATTGCTTTATCAACTAGTGTGGAGTAAACCATCTCTCCAGTCTATTTATGAAGCTCAATCTGGTCCCTTGGATGAATATCCTTGGCCAAGACCTCCAGATTTGTCTTGATGTAATCAGCTGCTGATTGTGGTTGCTGCACCTTGGGCTTGAAATAACTCATGATCATTTTTCCCTCCTTAATGTCATAGGCAGACATCAACCGTTGCTGGTTTGTTGGGGCCATCTTAATATACTGGTTGTAAATTTGCAGCCTCAGTGGGTCATTTCTAGCCTTTATCTCTGTGAATTTTCTTTTGATGTCAGAGGCCTGCTTACCTGATGGCCTAGTGGATGAAACTTCCACACTATGCTGCCTTTCTAGCTCCTACCTATGTGAGCTAGTTGATGTCTCCATCACTAGGGATGTTTTCTGGCTGGTTACCCTCTCACCTCTTAGACTTTCAGTTGTTTCTTCAAAGATTTCCTCTTCTGACAGAGGATTGAGTCTTTGCCTTTTTTCCCCTGGTTGTTCTGCTGGGCCACTGATAGGTGTGGCTTCTTCCCTGTCTCTTTTCTTGCCTCTTTCCTCATTTAGAGGATTCTGTAATGCAGGAATCTCTGCTGCTTTGGTTTGGACCGAAGGAAATTGCCCCTACTGATCATTCATTGCTTACTGCTTCGTGTCTGCCACTTCCTTGCCCTTAGAAGACTTTGTAACTGCTGCACCGGTTTCTTGTACAGGCTGCTGTGAAGTTCCAGCAGAGGATGTACCCACTCCGATTTGTTGAGGCAGCTTGAAAGATACCTCTCCAAAAGAGTCCAGGTCAAGGGTATTCTCAAGATCTTTCATAGCTTTTTCCATCTTTTCTTGTTCAGTAATTTCTTCTATTAATGTACCCTCTACCCACTCATCCTGATTAGCAAATTGTTCAATTTCAGGGATCCTATGATGTATATAAGCCGATAGCCTGTTTCTTACTTTTCTATCACTTATAAAGCTATTTGGGTCATATGGCACCCACCAGAAACTTTTCTTCAATTTAAGGTTCTCCCCTAATATCTTATCAGCATCTTCCCATGCCTCCCTCTTATGGATGATAAAAAGGCTTAACTGGTTTTTTATTCTCAGTTGAGCCTTTTTTCTTTACATTGCAAAAGTGGATTAAATCTGCATTGATAAGCTACCTGAAATACTCCAGTGCAAATAGTCTCATGGGCACATATTTGGGCAACTTGAATGGGCATAATTCACATCCGTATATTCTAATTTCAACGTGATTCTGGTAGAGGTACCAGTCACCTATCTTGTATTGTCTAGAAAGCTGTAAAATCTTCTTTATATCACCAGAGAGCCTAGGAGGAGATGCTCCTATCAATAGAGTGGTGGTTGGATGTACAAACAGGTCAATGAATTCATAGTAGGTATAAGGGGATTCACAAACATTGTGGAAGACTGAGATCCAAAAGATCACAGACCTTCGCTCTCCTTTGGAATCTAATTTCCTGATGGGAAATGAAAAGCTGTCTGGCTGATAATATAACATAAGGTGGTATATGAATGAGGTGTACTTGAAGACTCCTTCTCTGTCCAAATTTATGAATTTCTCATTGATTTTATTAGCAATGAAAGAGGCATAATCATATTTGACAGCAGGGGGCTGTCCTAGAGTAAAAATCGACAACATAACTAAGATGGTCTCATCAACAAATTCAATGGTTTTAAATCCCAAGATAAAGGATATCATGTCAAGAATAATCCTGCCTGTTTCAGTAAACCAGGAATGCACATATGGAGGTGGGCCTTGGGGCTGGAAATCTGGTCTCATGAATAATCGAGCAATCCAGGTTATCTCTGAGCTGGATAATTGAGAGCCTTTCTCAAGAAAAAATACCATGGAAAGAGGAGAAACGACCTGAGTGGGATGGAAGTGTAACATTTCATTGATAGATTCAGCAGTTATGTAAAAGATAACAGTTTGGGATGGGATCATAACTGCTTTACTGATAGGGTCATAGTTGGCATAGCATTGGTGAATAATATCTGGGAACGCATTGACTGAGGGAAGGTAATACCTAGGAAGATTGGATTCCCATATTCCATAAATATCCGATTTGCTCAAATGACTATTCCTAATTTGGAAAAATGCGTGGAGACGGTTCATAGCACCATATAACTCTTTTATTTGAAAATCTCTGTTAGCCAAGGGTAACCAATCTAGGTATTTACGAGGTGCGTTGAGGGGCGCGACGTTCAAGGCCACGGGAGCTTCCATCTTTGGTTCTTGTGTTTTCAAATTGGAGGTTCGGATTTTGTGAAAAAATGGGAAAAAAGAGTAGTTCTGGGTGTGTCTGTATGAGAGGAACAGGCTAAATTTCTTGAACTTGGCTCTCCTGGGTAAAATTCACAGAGGAAAAGACAAAATTATGGGTTCGGAAAGTGAATTGGAGTAAATACCTGTTTTTAGAGGCAGGTACTTCGCAAGTTGACCAATGAGCTGCAGAGTAGGAAGCTGAGATTTTCTTGTTTAGGTGGTGGACTGGATGCTTGTGCAATTGTCTAGATGTAGCTTGCATGAAGACAGTTTTGCAGTAAAAATGGGTAAAAATGACAGTTTCGCGATAATTTTAATGAAAATTGGCTATGGCGGGTGATTTTGGCATTAATTAGTGGTATGACATCATCGGGATGGGACATCCTGTCGCTTAGCAGGGGTAGGGGATGGTGACGTGGAGAGATGACGTGGTCGTGACGTTCGCTGGGGGCCAATGGGAGAGCGGTAAGCGGTTTTGGCCCGCGCCGCTTATGGGCCAGAGTGGTTTGGGGCGAAGAGGAAACGAGCACGGCGGGAATACGCCACGTGACCATGGTACGGGTGCAATACCGCCACTCCCCCAGGCGTTAAAGGTCGGATGGAGGGGGGGTGTGATATAAGCATGGACCGTTGGATGAGCGGACCCAAATCTGACGGTTGATGGGCGTCGGAGATGGCAGCGGTATACGAATCGGGGCCCGATAGATAATAAACATTAATTAAACATATGAGGGATGTGTTTATTGGTTTAGGGGCGATGGTTCGTTAATTAACGTGGGGTTAATTAATCCCATGGTTTGTGCGCAGTGGGTTAAGGTTCTTAACAGGTTCCGAATAAACCTACTAAGCCATATTTGAACAGTGATTTCAACAGTTTTATGGTTCTAATAAACCGGGGTGGGGATATTAAAATATAAGGGTCTTTGTTATATACACATACTTACGGGGAAGGGTATTAAGGATAGGGATTTATATAATAAAATTAATAGTCAATATGAGAAATGATATGAACACAAGCGCTAAGTTAATAAAGTTTAATAACTTAGGCTTAGGAAAGAAAGAGTTTATATGTGATTTTGTACAATGTCCTAAGCAAAAGGGTTTTACTTAGGGTTTTATGAAATGAGATGGAGTGATTTGGGGATATTGAGCAGATCTCAACACCTTGGGGGAGATTAGTGAGTGATTTAGGGAAAGGATGGAGGGGAGTTAGCCATGCTTTGCTTGACCTGGATGCAGCCACCTGCCATGGTACTTGTGATACCAACAAGATGAATAATTTTGAGAAACAAAACCTATCACAAGTTTCTTTCAATAACACCAAAACTGCCTACCTAGCCTACTGTACCTAACATTTTTTCTTCTTTTTGGGTGAATTTGGACTGGAAAACCCTCATCAATTTTCTTTTCTTAGCATGATATGCCTATCTAAATATGCACTTATTTCTTCCAAGCGCTCAGATTAAATTGTTGAGCTCCTTTGCTTCTCTACCTATCTACTTATCTACCAAGTTTAAAAAGTTTGGATAGATTTTATTCTCTATTTCTAAATAGGAAATTCAAACATGAACTGGCCAAGATTGAAGTATATGACCATTCATCACTTGTGACAAAGAGTTCCACAAGTTGTACATGAAACTTTATTTACAGAACATGAAATAGTAGTGGCATTTGGACTTGCACACTTTCTGGTCTTTTGTTTGGGGTTCATTTCTTTCATTTTTTGACCATTTCATTCTTTTTGCCCTTTGATCTTTCTTTTAGGGCATACCCTCTTTACATTTTTTAAATTTTCTGATTTTTTGACAATATGGAAAACCTTTACAGCAGGGAAAGGATGAACATATCAGGGATTTCAACCAGTCAATCATGAACTATGACACCTATTAGTATAGGAGCATAACACTAGCTCCACTTGGGGATGGATTTCCCTAGTGGAAATTCAAGAACAACATGTTAGATGGCCTTCTAAACAACTCTTGCTACACTCTAAAATCTTCCTTTGCTGTAAGTAAACAAAACTGTATAAAGTACCATGTAAAATATACACATCTCTCTTGAGCTGATTCAAACAATTGCACCTGTGTTTTGGATAGTTTTTCTAAATGTTTGTTCTTATTTTTTCAGCTTCCAAGTCTTCTTCTACAACTTCTGATAAACTAAAAATGAGGCAAAACAAAAAAGTAGTAAAGTTCCCTGACTGTCCTTCAAAATTTTCTGCACGTTCCTTCCTATTCTTATTGCTGTAGAAAGTTGTATAAACTGAACTTCCCTATGTACAAGTTAGAGTCAGGATATATCAACAGACTGGATCAAAATAGTGTTTCAGCATCCGACCATTAATTGGTCCATCTTCTGCTTCTGAATCATTCAGGTTCTTCAAAAAGTAGGTATTGTTTCCCTATGAGGCCTGAATAATAAAAGGTCATTTCCATAGGAAATCAAACTTCCCATGTTTTCCTTTATCTTCCCTCCTAGAATCCCATTTTAGAACTTTGTCTCCTATGTAAAAATCTTCTACCTTGGTCCTCTTATCAAATATCTTCTTGAGTTTTTCTTGTAGCACTTGAGATCTTTGATATACCTCTTCTCTAGTCTGCTGCAAATGGATAGTCTGATTAATCCTTCTCTGAATGTCATTGGGTTCCACTTGACCTTCTTGCAGTAATTTCATTACAAGGATCCATAAGGATGAAGGAAATACAACCTCCATAACATAGACTAGCTCATAAGGGCTAGTCCCAATGGATCTCTTTGTGGTTAATCTGTCTACCCATAGTGCATTTATAAGCTTGTTATGCCATTTTTTCTTATTTTCTTCCAATACTTTCTTAATGATATTGATCAGGTTTTTATTGGAGGACTCGGCTAGACCATTACCTTGAGGGTAATAAGCTGTGGAGTGGCCTAAGGTGATGTGGTACTTATGACAGAAACTTATCATTTTCTTGGATTTGAAGGCAGCAGCGTTGTCAGTTATGATTTTTC
The DNA here is from genome assembly GCA_031772625.1 of Pinus tabuliformis. Lineage (NCBI taxonomy): Eukaryota > Viridiplantae > Streptophyta > Pinopsida > Pinales > Pinaceae > Pinus > Pinus tabuliformis. Next base: position 903,251,871 of record CM062804.1, read on the forward strand.
AAGACAACCAAATCTAGACAAGATGTTGGTTTCTAAGAATTGTATGATCACTGAATCATTGGCTTGTCTACAAGGGATGGCTTCTATCCATTTGGTGAAATAATATGTGGCAGTCAGGATCCATTTATGTTGGCCAGAAGAGGGAGGATGGATTTCCCCAATAAAATCTAAACCCCATTGTTGGAATGGTATTTCAGTGGAAATTGGTCTAAGGGGTAGAGGTAAAAGTTTCCTCTTGCCTTCGAAAATTTGACATTTATGGCAAGCAGTGACAAACTTTTTGACATCAATAAACAAGGTTGGCCAGTAAAATCCAGCCCTTAGGATTTTTTCAGCAGTTAATTTCCAATAAAGATGTCCACCACAATCCCCTGCATGAAATTATTTGAGTACCTTGTCAGCTTCATCTTTTGTTAGACAATTTAATAAAACACCTTCATGATTTTTCCAAAAAAGAGCACCATATAAAATACAAAACTTTGAACCTTTCATTTTTAAAAACCTTTTCTTTGTTCTGGATAACCCTGGAGGAGCTTGCAGGTTTATTAATACATTGCATATATCAGCATACCAAGGTGATTCTAGGAAGGCTTGGCTGATTTGTGGAGTCACCATCTCCTGTTCATTATCCAGTTCATTAATATCCAGGGCTTGGCAATTGGTTTCGGTCATGAGTTTATCCAATCCTTGTCCTTTTATCAGCTTTGTAGGTTTTATTTCAATATCATACTCTAATATAGTAGCAATCCATTTACCTCTCTTGCCTTCAATCCCCTCTTGGGTTAGGATATCTTTGACAACAGTGCTTGGCACATAAGCTATTATATGAGAATATAATATGTAGACTCTAAAATCTTTGATGGCTTTCACAAGTGCATAAGCCTATTTTTCCATGATTGAGTATTTTAGTGGTGTATCCCTAAGTGCTTTACTGAAAAAGGCTATAGGTTTTTCACATCCTTGATCATATTTCTGTAGTAAAACAGCAGCAATGGTGTGTTATGATGCAAATGAAAATAATATGAAATCTCTGTCAAATTTTGGGCTTGTAAGGACTGGTGTTTTGGTCAAGGCCATTTTGATTTCTTCAAATGCTTGTTTAGCTTCTACTGTCCATTTAACCTTGGAATCCTTTTTCAGCATGTTATTCAGCAATCTGATTAATTCAGCCAAGTTAGGTATGAATCTTCTTAAAAAGTTAATCTTTCCTAGGAAAGCTTGAAGTTCTTTGACATTTCTAGGATGGGGTATTTCTGTCAGGATCAATTTTAATGCCATCTTTGGAGATTATGTGGCCTAACAGTTTACCTTCCTCTAGACCAAACAATGACTTTTTAGGATTCAAGGAAATACCATACTTTCTACATGTTAAAAACACTTGTTTCAGATGATCTAAATGCTGTTGATATAATTTGGAAAACACAGTGAAATCATCTAAGTATGTGACTAGAAAATCATGAATTTCTTTAGCAAAAGCTATGTCCATTGCACATTGGAAGGTTGCCCCTACATTCTTGAGTCCAAATGGCATTTTCACATATTTGATAGTTCCCCATGGGGTTGTAAAAGCAGTGTTTTCCTGATCATCAGGATGAACTAGAATCTGGTTGAAACCTGAAAACCCATCCAGTAGTGAAATTCTAGAGGCACCTACTACCCTTTGTAAAATGTGGTCCATCTTAGGTAAGGGGTAGTGGTCTTTCAAAGAAACCTTATTTACATTCCTTAAATCTACACACAGTCTGATTTCTCCTATTTTCTTCCTAGTGGGCACTAAATTGGACACCCACTCTGAAAATCTGATAGGGGCAATTATCCCAGCTTCATACACTCTTTTGACTTCTTTTTTAATTAAATGGAGTAGTACAGGATTGACCCTTCTGATTTTTTGCTTGAAAGGTTTCTGATTTTCTTTGAGTATTATTGTATGTTGAATAACAGAAGTATCGTAATATTTGAGATCTTCATAGCTCCAGGAAAAAACATCCTGGAATTCCTTGAACAGTTCAACATATTTAAGCTTTTGGTCAGGAGGAAAAGTTTTGGATAATTTTACCATTTTCGGATTTTCTTTAGTTCCTATGTTACAGTCTTCAATGTCCGCGTTTAGGGGCTGCATCTTGGGTTTCTTTGGGATATCATTAGAATCAAAGAAATCTTCTAAAGGAGTTAATCCCGTGGTAAAATAGTTGTCTTTTAAATCAATAACTTCGGATTCTCCTCCAATAATCTCATCAATATCTATTTCTTTAAGATCTTGCAACTTTTCCTTGGTAGATTTTGTTGGGTGAAGTATCTGTGTTGTAGTTTCTGCTGCAATGTCTGTTTCAATTTTGTCTATTTGATCAACTTCACAAACAGTGTCCATGTCTATATTAGTGTTACAAAACTCTTCCTTTAGGGTCAAGAAATTGTTAATCTGAGTGTCATTGTTAAACACTTGCCAATTCTTTATATTGTCTGGTATGGTTGGCCTGTGCCTAATCTCGGCTATAAACTGATGATTGGGTTCAAATGGCAGTTTACAAGTGCTGGCAAATGTTGCCAAACTGTGAGCATGCAAATTATGTTTCCTTGGAATTTTGGCAAGTTGTGTTTCCAGAAACGTATTGAGGATTTCAATTGCTGCCCCTCTGTAAGATCTCAATCTGGGATTGTTGGAAATAATACTGAGAGGGGGGGTGAATCAGTATTATCAGATCAATCAAACTTTTCAATGCTCAGAAACATATACGCTACTTCAGTTAAGTGAACCAGCGTGTACACGCTACTGTGACTAAGTAAAACAGCGTATAAGAAGAAAACTCACAATTTAGTTAGCTTATTCTTCAGTTAAGTGTATCAGGACATTATTCACCACATTAACAGTAAACATGTGTAGTATAACAGAACAGATCAAAAGCCACACACATGAACACCAAGATATAAGGTGGAAACCCAATGTGGGTGAAAACCACCTGCTGCAAGTTGTCTCTATCTTTCTTTAATATGAAACTTCAGTTTACAATCTTTTGTACTGGTGCAGCCTTATACCAGTACGCAGGCTACAACCTGCAGAAGGCTACAACCTTCTCTCGTTCTCCAAACTTCCTTGGAAGGGAGCTCCAACCCCCTTTGCTCTTGTACTAGCCAAGATACTAGTACGTAGGTGCTGACCTACAATCTTCTTTCTTTCAGGTATCACTTTTCATACATTTTCAGACTTGGATATTCCTGAAGCACAACATTACAATCTGAAGACCACAATTCATTCAATTTCCACAACAGATCATTGAAGCATAAAACAACCAAACTTTGAATCACTGAACCACTGAACCCTGTCAATCACCAGTTACCAGAACACAGAGCAGACTACAGAACTCTGCAATAACAGTCAGACCCCACTGTAAACCCAAAATCAAGCTTCAAAAGATATACGCTACTTCAATGAGCAAAACCCGCGTATACACGCGCTTTTACCGAAGCCAACCTGCGTACAGATCTAAAAATAAACTTTCTCAATTTGCAGCTGTACCAGACATTAGTTAGACCCAAAACATAACATTGCGACAATATGCAGATCTAGAAATACGCATAATCAACCATATCATGATAGTGCATTTCAAACCATTAGATCCCGATCTATCCTTAGATCTAGTCTTCCATCAACCGATGTGATCTCTCCTTGGCTTAGATCAAGCAACCCAGAACCTGCATATCAGATCTCTTTCTCTCTTAGATATTCAAGCCTTGTCAAAAGATGAGATTGCCTAATGATCTTCTTCTCCTTATATAGTCTTAGGCCTAGCTCAATACCAAGAGCCAAAACCATAGTAACACAATACCATCAACTTCAAAACTAGGGATCGACACGCCCGTCGAGACACAATGGTCCGAAATCATAGGCACAACTTCCAAGGACTAACCACCATGGACCAAAGATACTTTTCCACATACACGCGCTTTTTATGAATCCAACTAGCGTGTACACGCGACTTGGGCTTAACGAACATGCGTATATGAACTTCCTTGGCATGCTGTACTAAGATCTGTCTTCTGATTAAGTTGCCATCACCTGTACCAACCTCTGAGCACCTGTACCAACCTCTGAGAGAGTTGCCATCAAGGACAACACTTGAATCATAATGCCAACAATCTCCCCCTTTGGACTTGATGGCAACCACCACACCAAGTCACTCTCCCCCTTTGACATCAAGGGCAAAGGGCTGTGCTCCCCCTGAGGACATGCTGATACCTCTGCTTGGCTGTGCTGACTCGTGCTCCCCCTGACAGTAGGCCAGATCTGCAAAAGATGTTCTTCAACAAGAACCAAGACTTATACACCATAAGAGACCTTCCTATCACCAAAAGACTCAATACATACATCCATACTCCCTACCAAGAGGGGACATATCAGAACCAACAAATTATATTACAGCATTCATCCCAGGCATAGAGGGGAAACCAACATAGGCCGTTACATGACCTTGACACCATAAAAGAGATATGACAAGAGAGATACATGACATAGAGACAACAGATCTAGACCAAGACTTAGGAAAGGCACCAGCAGCATCTGATAAACATCTTGTTAGATCAGCAACCAGGATTTCTTTTTGAGCTCCTTCTCCAACAACCAAAACATCTGAATGCCAACAATGCTTTATGAGACTTTTAAGCTGCTCCCCCTGAACCTGTGCCTGTTGCACCCCCTGAAACTGTGCCTGAAGAATTCTGACATTCCCATTGCTGTTCAGAACTCCAGAGTTTTCCCTTGCTGTTCAGAACTTCATATACGCGATTTCTCCTGCATAAAACAGCGTATGTACGCGGATATAATTTCTGCAACATGCGTACACCTTACACGCGACTTTCCCACCAAAAATCCGCGTGTATACGCGTATATACCTTTCGTAACTTGCGTATACCAACTTTTCTGTAGAACAAACAAGCTTCAACAGCAGGATGAAGCATCAACTACTCCCAGCTTTTGTCTGAGATATTCAAAAGTTTCCCTGGGCAGTGGTTTTGTGAGAATATCAGCAACTTGTTCCTTAGAAGGAACATACTCCAACTTGACTTTCTGTTCAAGCACTTGTTCCCGGAGAAAATGGTACTTGATTGGTATGTGCTTGGTCTTTGAGTGCATGACTGGATTCTTTGAAATGCTGATTGCACTAGTATTATCACATAAGATAGACACTGGTGGAGTGCAAGTGATTTGAAAGTCCTGCAAGGTCTGCATCATCCAAAGAAGTTGTGTGCAACAAGATGCCGCAGCCACATATTCTGCTTCAGCTGTAGATAAGGCAATCGAACTCTGTTTCTTGCTGAACCAAGATACTAATCTGGAACCCATGAAGAAAGCACCACCACTTGTGCTTTTCCTATCATCCACACTTCCAGCCCAATCTGCATCTGTGTAAGCATGAAGAGTGAGATCTGTATTTCTAGGATACCATAAGCCATAGTTTTGGGTCCCTTGAAGATATTTGAAGATTCTTTTGACTGCCTGAAGATGAGTTTCCTTTGGGTTGGCTTGAAATCTTCCAACCATTCCTACTGCATGTGTAATATCTGGTCGAGTACCTGTCAAATAAAGCAAACTCCCAATCATGGATCTATAAGTGGGTTGGTGAACTGCTGCTGATTCATCATTAGCACTGAGGCTGCATCCTGTAACCATGGGTGTACAAACTGGCTTTGACTCTTCCATGCCATACTTCTTCAAGATCTGCTTGAGGTATTTGGTTTGAGACAAGAAGATACCTCCTTCATTTTGTTGGATTTGCAATCCAAGAAAATATGTCAATTCTCCAAGAAGTGACATTTCGAATTCTTTCTGCATAACCAAGGCAAAGTTTTGACTCATAGTCTCTTCATTGCTGCCAAAAATAATATCATCTACATAAACAACAAGAATTAGCAATTTGTTATTTTCAACTTTTATATAGAGATTGCTATCTGCTGATCCTTTTGAAAAGCCTTGTTGGTGAAGATATTTGTCCAACCGATAGTACCAAGCCCTTGGAGCTTGTTTGAGCCCATAGAGTGCCTTTTTCAATCTGCATACAAGGTTTGGATCATTCCCAAGAATGAAACCATCTGGCTGCTCAATATATACTTCTTCTTCTAAGTCTCCATTCAGGAAGGCTGATTTCACGTCCATTTGAAATACCTTGAAGTTTTGAAAGCTTGAGAGAGCAAGGAACATTCGGATGGCCTCTAGTCTTGCCACAGGAGCAAAGGTCTCTTCAAAATCTATTCCTTCTTGCTGTGCATACCCTTTACAAACAAGTCTGGCCTTGTTTCTAATTACTTCTCCATTTTCATTTAATTTATTCTTGAAGACCCATTTTGTTCCTATTACATTCTTATCTTTTGGTCTAGGAACTAATTCCCAAGTGTTGTTCTTTTCGATTTGCTCAAGTTCTTCATCCATTGCTTTGACCCAACATTCATCTTTGCATGCTTCTTTCACATTTTGTGGTTTAATGGAGGAGAGTAGAGCCAAGTAGCTTGAAGCTTCTGCAAGTGTCCTTCTTGTTTGTACTCCTGCTTCTTTCTGCCCCACAATCTGAGTTTCTGGATGATTCTTTTGGACATATCTGGATGGAGTCTTCTCTTCTATTCTTGTCTGCTCCTCTGGTTCTTCTTGAGATTCTTCTTCTTCTTGAGGTTCTTCTTCTTCATCATTTCGCCTTTGAGAGTAACCTTCATCTTCTTCAATGTCTTCATGATGAACTTGCCTAGGAATATATCCCTTCTCATCAACCACTATATCAATACTGTCAACAATTCTGCCAAGTCTTTTATTGTAGCACTTGTATGCTTTGCTATGTGGAGAATAACCAAGAAGAATGCCCTCATCTGCTCTAGGTTCAAGTTTGCCAAGTTGCTCATCAGTATTCTTAATATAACATTTGCTCCCAAAGATTTTGAAATGCTTCACGGAAGGAGTTTTACCACTCCAAAGCTCATGAGGTGTTTGAGTGCTATTTACTCGGACATTTGTTTTGTTAAGAATGATAACAGCAGCATGTGCAGCTTCACCCCAGAAGGTTGCAGGAGTACCTGATTCATCGAGCATAGCACGAGCCATTTGTTGGATAGTTCTGTTCATTCTTTCCACAACCCCATTTTGCTGAGGAGTTCTAGCTGTAGAAATTCTCTTCTTATCCCATGTTCATCACAGAAATCGAAAAATTCATTTGATGTGAACTCCCCACCTCTGTCAGATCTGAGGCACTTAATTTTGTGTCCTGATTCATTTTCAGCCAATGCTTTGAAGGATTTGAATTTTTCGAATGCTTCATCTTTGTGTTTCATAAGCCCTAACCAAACAAACCTTGAGAAATCATCAATGAATAATATCAGATATTCTTCTCCTCGAGGTGTCCTTTTCCTAAATGGACCACATACATCTGTATGGACTAGCTCAAGAGGCAAGCTAGCTGATCCTTCCTTCTCTGGAAAGTTAGTTCTGGTTTGCTTTCCAAACTGACAAGATTTGCATATGGTGTTGTCTGGAATTTTGATATCTGGAAGATCGCGAACTGCCTGATATTTGCATGCTTTCCTTATTTGTGAGAAGCTTAGATGTCCCAACCTTCGATGCCATAACCAGTGCTCTTCATCCTTGCTAAGATAGCATTGTTGTTGTCCTTCTTCAAATATGTACAGATTATTTGGAGTTCTTTTGCCTTTGAGAACTGTTTTACCTGTATCAAGATCACGAACAAGACATCCATTCGATCTGAAAATAACCTCGGTTTTTTGATCACACATCTGGCTGACACTTAGTAGATTATGCTTCAATCCATCAACATACAAAACATTTCCAGCTTTGACCTTTTCTTTCAAAGGAGCAATACCTTTTCCTTTTATAGTTGCAGGAGTATCATTTCCAAAAGAAACTTTCTTTCCCTTTTCTAAAGTAGAATAAGATTCAAGTTTTTCTTTATCACCTGTCATATGTTTCGAACATCCACTGTCAATGTACCATAGATTTTCCTATCCTTCTGCATAAAAAGCTATCCCACATCTTTCTGTCTGAGGTTCCTTTATTCTCCATTTTTTGGTGCTCGTGGCTTGTTCCTTTTTCTCCTGAAACCTGCTCCTGCATTCAGATTCTTTATGACCAAAATTATTGCAAATAGAACATTCAACTTCATTTTCAAGAACCGAAAAGTTGTTATAGGTCCTCTTTGTAATCCCTGTCATACTTCTTTGTTTTTGAGCTTCCCTAGTCATGATTGTTTTATATGCAACACATTGAGCTGCTTTGTGACCAAAGTTATGGCAAGAAAAGCATTGTCCATTGAAGAAGCTTCTGCGGTTATTGAATCTACCAGCCAACTGATTGTAATTTCTATTTTCATCTATTCTTGTGCCAAACTGAGAAGATTTTACCTGTGGTTGGTTGTAGCTTTTGTTCACCCTTAAGAAGGATTGTCCCTGATAGTTTCTGTTTGTAATTCGTCCCTGCTTTACCTGATTATCTTCATTGTTCTTCTGCTCATTTCTTCTTGCTGCATCAAGATAACTTTTTGAGGTGGATGCTTGAGAGGTTTCTCCATTATAGCCCAAACCTGTCTTGTTTAGAGGAGACCGCTGCACATTGATAATCTCATCCAAAGTTTCAGATCCTTTGACAAACTTAAGATTAATAGCTTTTGTTTTCTCAATTTCTTTTCTGAGACCAACAATTTCACCTTCTAGTTTTTCAAGATGTTTTTCCTTTTCATCAATTTGAAATTGCAAAGTATCAATGATCACACTCTTTTCTTCTATGCATCTCTTGAGTCTAGTAATTTCATTATAGAGATTATCCACATCTACAGCATCCTCATAATCATCATCTTCAAATGCCATTAACAGCTTATATTTATTACCTTGTTCATCTTCATCACTGTTTGATAAGCCATCACTATCTTCATGGGTGTAGTAGCTTTTCTTATTTGCACTTTGTTTCTTGTTCCATCTAGCAGGTTCTTTTCCTTTATCCTTAAAAGGACATTTTGCAGCATAATGACCTACTCTTCCACAAGCAAAGCATTTGAAAGGTAGCTTACCTCTGAACCTTCCAGCACCCCTTTGAAGATTTCTGACAAAATTTGATTCTTCTTCCTCTTCTTCTGGAACATGGCTTGCTTCATAGTAATCTTCTTTTCCTGATGCCTTAAAAGCAGCTTCCCTTCTGTCTGATGGACCTCCCTTTCTCATTTCATAAGCAGTTAGAATTCCATGTAGCTGAGACATAGTGAGAACTTTGAGATTTTCCTTTTCTTCTATTGCAGATACTTTAGATTCAAACTTGGGGGATAATGATCTTAGAATCTTTTGAACTACTATAGTCTCTTTTATTTCTTCACCCAAATTTTTCATACAATTAACAATCTCATCTACCCGAAGAAAATAATTAGCCACACTTTCATCATTATACATCTTGAGAGTCTCATATTGAATCCTGAGAGTTTGAAGTTTAGCTTGCTTTACCTGTTCATCTCCTTCATAGCTAGTGATCATTTTGTCCCATATCTCTTTTGCTGATTTGAAGTGCATGACCTTCATGAATTCTGTTTGGGATATACTTCCTAATAGAGTACTGACTGCTTTTGCATTTGTTTCATATGTCTTTTTCTCAGCTGGATCTGTAGGAGTAGCTGAAGGAAAAGCATAGCCTGTTTCTACAATGTCCCAAACTTCTGTACCAAGAGATTGAAGATATGCAGTAACTCTTACCTTCCAATAATTGAAATTTGTTCCATCAAAAACCGGTGGCCTGATTGATGCTTCTTTCTCGTAGTTGCTCATGATGAATGATCTACCTTCAAGCGATCAAGCTTCTCTGAAGGACCTGCTCTGATACCAATTGTTGGAAATAATACTGAGAGGGGGGGTGAATCAGTATTATCAGATCAATCAAACTTTTCAATGCTCAGAAACATATACGCTACTTCAGTTAAGTGAACCAGCGTGTACACGCTACTGTGACTAAGTAAAACAGCGTATAAGAAGAAAACTCACAATTTAGTTAGCTTATTCTTCAGTTAAGTGTATCAGGACATTATTCACCACATTAACAGTAAACATGTGCAGTATAACAGAACAGATCAAAAGCCACACACATGAACACCAAGATATAAGGTGGAAACCCAATGTGGGTGAAAACCACCTGCTGCAAGTTGTCTCTATCTTTCTTTAATATGAAACTTCAGTTTACAATCTTTTGTACTGGTGCAGCCTTATACCAGTACGCAGGCTACAACCTGCAGAAGGCTACAACCTTCTCTCGTTCTCCAAACTTCCTTGGAAGGGAGCTCCAACCCCCTTTGCTCTTGTACTAGCCAAGATACTAGTACGTAGGTGCTGACCTACAATCTTCTTTCTTTCAGGTATCACTTTTCATACATTTTCAGACTTGGATATTCCTGAAGCACAACATTACAATCTGAAGACCACAATTCATTCAATTTCCACAACAGATCATTGAAGCATAAAACAACCAAACTTTGAATCACTGAACCACTGAACCCTGTCAATCACCAGTTACCAGAACACAGAGCAGACTACAGAACTCTGCAATAACAGTCAGACCCCACTGTAAACCCAAAATCAAGCTTCAAAAGATATACGCTACTTCAATGAGCAAAACCCGCGTATACACGCGCTTTTACCGAAGCCAACCTGCGTACAGATCTAAAAATAAACTTTCTCAATTTGCAGCTGTACCAGACATTAGTTAGACCCAAAACATAACAACATATGCAGATCTAGAAATACGCATAATCAACCATATCATGATAGTGCATTTCAAACCATTAGATCCCGATCTATCCTTAGATCTAGTCTTCCATCAACCGATGTGATCTCTCCTTGGCTTAGATCAAGCAACCCAGAACCTGCATATCAGATCTCTTTCTCTCTTAGATATTCAAGCCTTGTCAAAAGATGAGATTGCCTAATGATCTTCTTCTCCTTATATAGTCTTAGGCCTAGCTCAATACCAAGAGCCAAAACCATAGTAACACAATACCATCAACTTCAAAACTAGGGATCGACACGCCCGTCGAGACACAATGGTCCGAAATCATAGGCACAACTTCCAAGGACTAACCACCATGGACCAAAGATACTTTTCCACATACACGCGCTTTTTATGAATCCAACTAGCGTGTACACGCGACTTGGGCTTAACGAACATGCGTATATGAACTTCCTTGGCATGCTGTACTAAGATCTGTCTTCTGATTAAGTTGCCATCACCTGTACCAACCTCTGAGCACCTGTACCAACCTCTGAGAGAGTTGCCATCAAGGACAACACTTGAATCATAATGCCAACAGGGATCATTTGTGAGGAAGTTTCCCTTTATCTGTTGAATAACTAAATTAGAGTCTCCCAAAACTAATATCTTAACTGCCCCTTAATTTTTGACTACTTTGAGTCCTAGCAAGAGGGATTCATATTCAGCCATATTATTGGTACATCTAAAGTTCAATCTATATGCATGCCCTTCAGCATGATCATTTTCTAGATTGTGTACCCAAATTCCTACTCCTGCTCCTAGTTTATTGACTGATCCATCAAATTCTAAATACCATAGGGTCTCATGTTCATGGTTAGTATCAAGAGTCTTGGAAATTTGTTTACTAGGGAAATCTGGATTTTTAGTTTCATCTGGTTTCCCTTGTGTGTTTGATATATCATTGTTCACAGAAATTTCTTGAATTTGAACACTGGAGTTTTGGTGTATAATCTCTTCTTGTTGAAGTGGTAAAACCTTGATATTAGTTGCGGGATTAACCTCAGCATTGTATAGAATGAAGGAGTCCATGTCAGAATGAATGCAATAGATGGGAAAATTTTGGGGTTTCTCTTGACTACTTACCAAATATTTCATTAGGATTTCTCGATACAATCTCTTTGGCTGACCAAATACTTAAATAGTAGCATAATACATGTCCATTTGTAAACATCCTTGGAGCTTTGCACCCCAAGATCTAGACAGCAACATGCCATATTTTGGTGGTATGTCAGCTACCACTACATCCATTAAAATTGTCTTGGCAGGGTATTGAACTAATGATACACATAAATCTTTGGTCAATCCTAGACATCTGACCTGGCTTGAATCAAAGGAGAACAAGTCTTTGTATGGCCTGGTAATATCTAGGTCTAACTTCTCTATTACAGATTTAGGAATTAAGTTATGAGAAGGTCCAGAATCAAACATTGCATTATGAAGTATTTTATCATGAATGTTTAGGCTTACATAGAAAGGAGGGACTCCTCCATCTACTGATTTGCCACTTACCTCAGGGCCAAAAATTAACTCTAGTTGGTCATCAAGGATATTTATTGCATCTTTGTTTTATGAAATCTGGAGTGACCTGCTAATTTGATCTCTGTAGACATCATGCTTAGCTAATTCTAACAATGGAATTGCTATCTTTAATTTTCCTATTTTGGTCTCAAGGTCTCAAGGTTTTTCTGTTTGAATTTTTGCATTTCGGGCAGTGAGATTTTCTTTTCTATTGTTTTTTCAATTCTTTTTTCTTTATCAAGAGTGGTGTTATGAGCTGAAGCTATTTCCAAATCAATTTCTGGGAGTTATTCCATAGTTTCTTCGGAAGGAATGGAAGTTGAAGGTTGTGTGTTAGGTGGTTGATTATCTGATACATCTTCAACTGTTGGATTGTTTGGGTTAGGATTTGTTCTAGGAGGGGTTTGTACAGGAGGATTCTTGATTTTAGCTTTGCTAGATTGCTTAATATCCTTTTGTTTATTAGTTTCAGGAACATCTATCCTTCTTCTCATCAGATTATATTGCTTGTGAACCTCATAGATGGCTGTATCATATCCCTCCCTAAAATCAAATGATTCACCTGATTGAATTTGGAATTGATTAAGAGTGTGAGCCTCTTGGTCTTCTTGAGTCAAGAAAATTTGTTGCTCACTACTGAGACCCATTAAGTTAATTTGAGTATCTTTTGTTGGCTCACTAGAAGTTGAAGCTTCAACAAATTTTTCCTGGAATGGGGGCCTAATGTTTTGGTCAGGGCCAGCCTTTCTAGTATTAGGGTTCTGGTTTTTTCTGAAGTTTGGATTTCTCCCAGTATTGCTCAGTTGACCATCCCAAGGGGATTTCCTCTCAATCGTTTCTACTCTATCACCGAGTCTATCCATTTCTTTGATAATAGCATCTAATTTTTGTTCAAATGCAGAAGGTTCTTCTTTAAAAGGTGTCCTCCTTTCAGCTCTAGCTCGAGCTAGTTTAGAAATCAGGTTGGCCTCAACACTGACAGCTATACTCTGCATGTCTTCTAAGCTTCAAGGAGCACTTTCCCTAAGTTGGTATGCCATATCAGAGTCAAATACATCAGGGAATTTGATTAAGGCCAAATCTAGAGTATGTCTGAGATTCTGAGGAATAACATTGTATACATTATTAAATCTGGTATAGTGATCTTGAACAGTTTCTTGTGGGCCTCTTTTCAAGTTTTCATATTCTGATAAAATGTGTAGAGGATCCTTCTTCTTTTCCCATCTATTCAAGAAGGTCTGATAAAGAGCTTCTAGGTCATTGATAGTGTTTGCAGGGAGGGCTCTAAACCATGTTCTAACATCTCCAGTTAAACTTTGGACAAAGACTTTCATTCTTGCATCATCAGCATCAATCTCATAGTTTTCAAAATAATCAGTCATTTTCTTAGTATGTTGTTGAGCTGTGTAAGTGCCAGTACCATCAAAATAGGTAATTTTGCTTTGATAATCTTGAGGCATAGCCCCTGGATTTGCAGGTAATTGCAGGGGAGCATAACGGTTTTCCATGTTTGTAGAAATAAGTGTAACAGCTGGAAGAGCAGGGATAATAGTGGAAATATGTGTTGTAGATGGAAGAGTAGAAAGGAGGGTTTGAAGTGTTGATGGTGAGCTTGAAGAAGCTACAACAATGGAAGAATGGATTTGTGTTTTTCTAGAAGTAAGCTCAGATTGGATAGGGTTCTGCTGATGTGTGTCAAGGGGTGAACTAGCAGAATGTTCTTGGCTCTGCTGGCTTCTAAGGATCTTAGGAATCAGATTAGGATTTTCAAACACAGGTGGGGGATTTGGATCAGGATTTGATCTAGTGTAACGGATCTTCTTCTTTGGAGCCAGTTTCTGAGTATGTTTTTGGTTTTTCTTGAAGTATTTTCACAATACAACTTTTTACAGTATCTTCTAGGAAATTTTAGATGAGCGGATTATGAGCTTTCCTAAAGATATATTGAAACAAGGAACTGATCAAGTATTTGGGACAATTGTTTAATACATAAACTAGATTGGAGATAGACTGAAGCAGCGTTTATTTACTCCTGCAATTGCATAGCAAAAGCGGTTTCAAAGGCTACCTGGATAACTTCAGGCTCCATCTGTAGCTCATGAAATAAACAGTAGTAACAAACAATTATTCAGTCCCCAGTGGAGCCGCCAATGATATTATCACTCAGATTGTTCCCTAAAGTTGTAAGAAAGGGAATACGGCCGAGGTAACCACAGACCAATATTTTAGATACGGATTCTAGCCAATCTGCATCCAGAGAGGGCTCTCTCTTTATAATTTAGCTTTTTTTTGAGATATATTAGGCTAGCTATGAAGTATTGTTGGAAATAATACTGAGAGGGGGGGTGAATCAGTATTATCTAATTCTTTTAATAAATCTTCCTTATTTGTTCTTTGAATTAGTTTTGCATGTCAGTACCATAAAATAATGAGCATGAACAAAGAAAACAGATAGTCACACCAAAGAACACAAGATGTAAGGTGGAAACCCAATGTGGGTGAAAACCACCTGCTGCAATATGTCTCTATCTTCTTTCAAATTAGAAACTCCTTTTACAATGGTTTTGTACTGGTGTAGTCCTTTACCAGTACGCAGGCTGCAACCTGCAGAGAGCTACAACTCTCTCTCGTTTTCCAGTCTCTCCTGGAAGGGAGCTACAACCCCCTACTTCTTTTCTTACAAGGACCACTTTTCATAAATTTTCAAACTGGATCCATAAGCATCAAATGATCATCAAGTATAAGAGAATCACCCAGTCAACTGTAGTAACCAGATCAACAATAATAGAACCAAACCCAGAACACAGCAATGATAAACAGAGATTTTAAGAGAAGTAAGCAGCTTCACCCATGTACTGCCTGCTTACAGTAAGCACCCTGCTCAACTGCTCGCCTGCTTACGTACGCACCCTGCTCAACTGTTCGCCTGCTTACGTACGCACCCTGCTCAACTGCTCGCCTGCTTACATACGCACTGTATCCATTGAACTGCCTGCGGACCTCCGCACCTGCAACCCTTTTGTGCTTGCGTACCGGCGCACCTGAAACGCTTCGTTCCTGTGTATGTACGCACTTTTCTTTCACTGTACCTGCGTACCTTTGGGCATAGATGATTTCAAGACTTCAGAAAAAACCCAGACAGTCAGATCTATAGATCTGAACATGCGCCGAAGAGATCTCAATCCATCAGTAGATTCGCCTTATTTATATCTAGACATTACTCCCAAGATATCATAATATTTCAGATCTAGCCCTCATAAGATATTCAACACAAAACATACTCAAGCCAAATGATCTCCTTTGCTTTATATAGGAAAGCTCTTCCTTAAATCATGGATCAATACCACGGGCCGACACCATAATAACACAAAACCGTCGGCTAAATACCAAAGGTTAAACATAAGAAACCCCACGTGTGCTTTTCTCTGCCTTGAAATGTGTGCACTGGGGGTACGCACCTCCTGAATGGGATAACTGCGGGTATGTACGCACTTTATGTAATACCGACCTGCGTGTACGCACCTTATGTAAGGTGTACCTGCGTACCCCTTATTTTCTTCCATATTTGATAGTTGATCATCAACCTCTGCTGCTGACTTGAAGTACTGTGATCTATCACCTGAATGGGTTGCCATCAAGGACAACACTTTAGCCATAATGCCAACAATCTCCCCCTTTGGACTTGATGGCAACCTCAAAACTTCAGCTTCATTCTCCCCCTTTGACATCAAGGGCAAAGGGTTATGTTCCCCCTAAGAACATGCTCCCCCTGAATATGAACCAGATCTGCAATGAAGAACCATAATCCACCATGAAAGAGATAGAGACATATTGCAGCTACTTCCAAGATCTCCTATCCTCCATAATTCCAACAATGCATTATATGCTCCCCCTGAACCTGTACCATCAATCAGAAGAGGTTCAGCAATAAGATGATGCATCAACAACCCCCAGCTTTTGCCTGAGGTATTCAAAAGTGTCCCTGGGCAATGGTTTGGTGAGAATATCAGCAACTTGTTCCTTAGAAGGAACATACTCCAACTTGACCTTCTGTTCAAGCACTTGTTCACGGAGAAAATGGTACTTGATTGGTATGTGCTTGGTTTTTGAATGCATAACAGGATTCTTTGAGATGCTGATTGCACTTGTGTTATCACATAAGATGGGGATTGGTGGTCTACAAGTGATTTGAAAATCCTGCAAAGTCTGCATCATCCAAAGGAGTTGGGTGCAACAAGATGCAGCAGCAACATATTCCGCTTCAGCTGTAGACAATGCAATTGAACTCTGTTTCTTGCTGAACCAAGATACCAGTCTGGAACCCATAAAGAACGCACCACCACTTGTGCTTTTCCTGTCATCCACGCTTCCAGCCCAATCTGCATCTGTATAAGCATGAAGTGTAAGATCTGTATCTCTAGGATACCATAAGCCATAATTTTGAGTCCCTTGAAGATATTTGAAAATTCTCTTCACTGCCTGAAGATGAGTCTCCTTCGGATTTACCTGAAATCTTCCAACTATTCCAACTGCATGCATGATGTCTGGTCGGGTACCTATCAAATAAAGTAAACTTCCAATCATAGATCTGTAGGTTGGTTGATGTACTGCTGCAGATTCATCATTTGCACTGAGGCTACATCCTGTGACCATGGGTGTACATACTGGTTTTGCATCTTCCATACCATATTTCTTCAAAATCTGTTTGAGATACTTGGTTTGAGATAAAAAGATTCCTCCTTCTTTTTGTTGGATTTGCAAACCAAGGAAATATGTCAGTTCTCCTAGCAAGGACATTTCAAATTCTTTCTGCATGACCAAGGCAAAGCTTTGACTCATAGCTTCTTCATTGCTCCCAAAAATAATGTCATCTACATACACAACAAGTATTAGCAATTTGTCATTTTCAACTTTTATATAAAGATTGCTATCTGCTGATCCTTTTGAAAAACCTTGTTGATGAAGATATTTGTCCAAACAGTAGTACCAAGCCCTTGGAGCTTGTTTGAGACCATAGAGAGCCTTTTTCAATCTGCATACAAGATTTGGATCATTTCCAAGAATGAACCCATCTGGCTGTTCAATGTATACTTCTTCTTCCAAGTCTCCATTCAGAAAGGTTGATTTCACGTCCATTTGAAATACTTTGAAGTTTTGAAAACTTGAGAGAGCAAGGAACATTCGGATGGCCTCAAGTCTTGCAACAGGAGCAAAGGTTTCTTCAAAGTCTATTCCTTCTTGCTGCGCATACCCTTTACAAACAAGTTTGGCTTTGTTTCTAATTACTTCTCCATTTTCATTCAATTTATTTTTGAAGACCCATTTTGTTCCGATAACATTCTTATCCTTTGGTCTAGGAACCAGCTCCCAAGTGTTGTTCTTTTCGATCTGCTCAAGTTCTTCATCCATTTCTTTCACCCAACATTCATCTTTGCATGCCTCTTTCACATTTTGTGGTTCAGTAGAGGAGAGTAATGCCAAATAGCTTGAAGCTTCTGCAACTGTTCTTCTTGTTTGTACACCTGCTTCTTTCTGCCCCATAATCTGAGATTCTGGATGATTCTTCTGAACATATCTGGATGGAGTCTTTTCTTCTATTCTTGTTTGCTCCTCTGGTTCTTCTTGAGGTTCTTCTTCTTCATCATTTTGTCGTTGGGGGTAGCATTCATCTTCTTCGATGTCTTCATGATGTACTTGCCTAGGAATGTATCCCTTCTCATCAACCACTACATCAATGCTGTCAACAATTCTGCCAAGTCTTTTATTGTAGCATTTGTATGCTTTGCTATGTGGAGAGTAACCAAGAAGAATGCCTTCATCTGCTCTAGGTTCAAGTTTGCCAAGCTGCTCATCAGTATTCTTGATATAGCATTTGCTCCCAAAGATTTTGAAGTGCTTTACCGAAGGAGTCCTACCACTCCAGAGCTCATGAGGAGTTTGAGTGCTGTTCACCTGGACATTTGTTTTGTTGAGAATAACAACCGCAGCATGTGCAGCTTCACCCCAGAAAGTTGCGGGAGTTCCTGACTCATCAAGCATAGCACGAGCCATTTGTTGGACTGTTCTGTTCATTCTTTCCACAACTCCATTTTGCTGAGGGGTTCTTGCTGTAGAGAATTCTCTTCTTATCCCATGTTCTTCACAGAAATCGAAAAATTCATTTGAAGTAAATTCCCCACCTCTGTCGGATCTGAGGCACTTAATTTTGTGACCTGATTCATTTTCAACCAAGGCTTTGAAGGATTTGAATTTTTCGAATGCTTCATCTTTGTGCTTCATAAGTCCTAACCAGACAAACCTGGAGAAATCGTCAATGAATAATATCAAGTATTCTTCTCCTCGAGGTGTTCTTTTCCTGAAAGGACCGCATGTATCTGTATGTACTAGCTCAAGAGGCATGCTAGCTGAACCTTCTTTCTCTGGAAAGTTAGTTCTGGTTTGTTTTCCAAACTGACATGATTTGCATATGGTGTTGTCAGGAATTTTGATATCTGGAAGATCGCGAACTGCCTGATATTTGCATGCTTTCCTTATTTGTGAAAAGCTTAGATGTCCCAACCTCCGATGCCATAACCAGTGCTCATCATCCTTGCTCAGATAGCATTGTTGTTGTCCTTCTTCAAATTTGTACAGATTATTTGGAGTTCTTTTGCCTTTGATCACTGTTTTACCTGTATCAAGATCACGAACAAGACATCCATTTGATCTGAATATAACCTCGGTTCTTTGATCACACATCTGGCTGACACTTAGAAGATTATGCTTCAATCCATCAACATACAAAACATTTCCAGCCTTGACCTTTTCTTTTAACTGAGCAATGCCTTTTCCTTTTATAGTTGCAGGAGTATCATTTCCAAAAGAGACTTTCTTTCCTTTTTTTAGAGCAGAATATGACTCAAGTTTTTCTTTATCACCTGTCATATGCTTCGAACATCCACTGTCAATGTACCATAGATTTTCCTGTCCCTCTGCATAAAATGCTATCCCACATCTTTCTGTTTGTGGTTCCTTTATTCTCCATGTTTTGGTGCTTGAGGCTTGTTCCTTTTTCTGCTGAAACCTGCTCCTGCATTCAGAGTCTTTATGACCAAAGTTATTGCAAATAGAACATTCAACTTCATTTTCAAGAACCGAAAAGTTGTTATAGGTCCTTTTTGTAATCCCGGTCATACTTCTTTGTTTTTGAGCTTCCCTAGTCATGATTGTTTTATATGCAACAAATTGAGCTGCTTTGTGACCAAAGTTATGGCAAGAAAAGCATTGTCCATTGAAGAAACTTCTGCGGTTATCGAATCTACCAGCCAATTGATTGTAATTTCTATTGTCATCTATTCTTGAACCAAATTGAGAAGATTTTACCTGTGGCTGGTTGTAGCTTTTGTTCACCCTTAAGATGGATTGCCCCTGATAGTTTCTGTTTGTAATTCGTCCCTGCTTTACCTGATGATCTTCATTGTTCTTTTGCTCATTTCTTCTTGCTGCATCAAGATAACTTTTTGAGGTGGATGCTTGAGAAGTTTCTCCATTATAGCCCAGACCTGTCTTGTTTAGTGGAGACCGCTGCACATTGATAATCTCATCCAAAGTTTCAGATCCTTTGACAAACTTGAGATTAATAGCTTTTGTTTTCTCAATCTCTTTTCTAAGACCAACAATTTCACCTTCTAATTTTTCAAGATGTTTTTCCTTTTCATCAATTTGAAATTGTAGAGTATCAATGATCATGTTCTTTTCTTCTATACATCTCTTGAGTCTAGTAATTTCATCATAAAGGTTATCCACATCTATAGCATCCATATAATCATCATCTTCAAATGCCATTAACAACTTATATTCATTACCTTGTTCATCTTCATCACTGTTTGATAGACCATCACTATCTTCATGAGTGTAGTAGCTTTTCTTATTTGCGTTCTGTTTCTTGTTCCATCTAGCAGGTTCCTTTCCTTTATCCTTATAAGGACATTTTGCAGCATAATGACCTACTCTTCCACAAGCAAAGCATTTAAAAGGTAACTTAACTCTGAACCTTCCAGAACCCCTTTGAAGATTTCTGACAAAATTTGATTCTTCTTCCTCTTCTTCTGGGACGTGGCTTGCTTCATAATAATCTCCTTTGCCTGATGCCTCGAAAGCAGCTTCTCTTCTGTCTGATGGACCTCCCTTTCTCATTTCATAAGCAGTTAGAATTCCATGTAGCTGAGACATAGTAAGAATTCGTAGATTTTCCTTTTCTTCTATTGCAGATACTTTAGATTCAAACTTGGGGGACAATGATCTTAGAACCTTTTCAACCACAATAGCCTCTTTTATTTCTTCACCCAAATTTTTCATACAATTAACAACCTCATCTACCCGAAGAAAATAGTTAGCCACACTTTCATCATTATACATTTTGAGAGTCTCATACTGAATTCTGAGAGTTTGAAGTTTAGCACGCTTTACCTGTTCATCTCCTTCATAGCTCGTGACAGTTTTGTCCCATATCTCTTTTGCGGATTTATAGTGCATTACCTTCATGAATTCTGATTGAGATATACATCCTAATAGAGTACTGACTGCTTTCGCATTTGTTTCATACTTCTTTTTCTCGGCTGCATCTGTAGGAGTAGCTGAAGGAAAAGCGTAGCCTGTCTCTACGATGTCCCAAACTTCTGTACCAAGAGATTGAAGATAGGCAGTAACTCTTACCTTCCAATAATTGAAGTTTGTCCCATCAAAAACTGGTGGCATGATTGATGCTTCTCTCTCGTAGTTGCTCATGATGAACGATCTACCTTCAAGCGATCAAGCTTCTCTGAAGGACCTGCTCTGATACCAATTGTTGGAAATAATACTGAGAGGGGGGGTGAATCAGTATTATCTAATTCTTTTAATAAATCTTCCTTATTTGTTCTTTGAATTAGTTTTGCATGTTAGTACCATAAAATAATGAGCATGAACAAAGAAAACAGATAGTCACACCAAAGAACACAAGATGTAAGGTGGAAACCCAATGTGGGTGAAAACCACCTGCTGCAATATGTCTCTATCTTCTTTCAAATTAGAAACTCCTTTTACAATGGTTTTGTACTGGTGCAGTCCTTTACCAATACGCAGGCTGCAACCTGCAGAGAGCTACAACTCTCTCTCGTTTTCCAGTCTCTCCTGGAAGGGAGCTACAACCCCCTACTTCTTTTCTTGCAAGGACCACTTTTCATAAATTTTCAAACTGGATCCATAAGCATCAAATGATCATCAAGTATAAGAGAATCACCCAGTCAACTGTAGTAACCAGATCAACAATAATAGAACCAAACCCAGAACACAGCAATGATAAACAGAGATTTTAAGAGAAGTAAGCAGCTTCACCCATGTACTGGCTGCTTACAGTAAGCACCCTGCTCAACTGCTCGCCTGCTTACGTACGCACCCTGCTCAACTGTTCGCCTGCTTACGTACGCACCCTGCTCAACTGCTCGCCTGCTTACATACGCACTGTATCCATTGAACTGCCTGCGGACCTCCGCACCTGCAACCCTTCTGTGCTTGCATACCGGCGCTCCTGAAACGCTTCGTTCCTGCGTATGTACGCACTTTTCTTTCACTGTACCTTCGGGCATAGATGATTTCAAGACTTCAGAAATAACCCAGACAGTCAGATCTACAGATCTGAACATGCGCCGAAGAGATCTCAATCCATCAGTAGATTCGCCTTATTTAGATCTAGACATTACTCCCAAGAGATCATAATATTTCAGATCTAGCCCTCATAAGATATTCAACACAAAACATACTCAAGCCAAATGATCTCCTTTGCTTTATATAGGAAAGCTCTTCCTTAAATCATGGATCAATACCATGGGCCGACACCATAATAACACAAAACCGTCGGCTAAATACCAAAGGTTAAACATAAGAAACCCCACGTGTGCTTTTCTCTGCCTTGAAATGTGTGCACTCGTGGTACGCACCTCCTGAACGGGATAACTGCGGGTATGTACGCACTTTATGTAATACCGACCTGCGTGTACGCACCTTATGTAAGGTGTACCTGCGTACCCCTTATTTTCTTCAATATTTGATAGCTGATCATCAATCTCTGTTGCTGACTTGAAGTATTGTGATCTATCACCTGAATGGGTTGCCATCAAGGACAACACTTTAGCCATAATGCCAACAATCTCCCCCTTTGGACTTGATGGCAACCTCAAAACTTCAGCTTCATTCTCCCCCTTTGACATCAAGGGCAAAGGGTTATGTTCCCCCTAAGAACATGCTCCCCCTGAATATGAACCAGATCTGCAACGAAGAACCATAATCCACCATGAAAGAGATAGAGACATATTGCAGCTACTTCCAAGATCTCCTATCCTCCATAATTCCAACAATGCATTATATGCTCCCCCTGAACCTGTACCATCAATCAGAAGAGGTTCAGCAATAAGATGATGCATCAACAACCCCCAGCTTTTGCCTGAGGTATTCAAAAGTGTCCCTGGGCAATGGTTTGGTGAGAATATCAGCAACTTGTTCCTTAGAAGGAACATACTCCAACTTGACCTTCTGTTCAAGCATTTGTTCACGGAGAAAATGGTACTTGATTGGTATGTGCTTGGTTTTTGAATGCATAACAGGATTCTTTGAGATGCTGATTGCACTTGTGTTATCACATAAGATGGGGATTGGTGGTGTACAAGTGATTTGAAAATCCTGCAAAGTCTGCATCATCCAAAGGAGTTGGGTGCAACAAGATGCAGCAGCAACATATTCCGCTTCAGCTGTAGACAAGGCAATTGAACTTTGTTTCTTGTTGAACCAAGATACCAGTCTGGAACCCATAAAGAACGCACCACCACTTGTGCTTTTCCTGTCATCCACGCTTCCAGCCCAATCTGCATCTGTATAAGCATGAAGTGTAAGATCTGTATCTCTAGGATACCATAAGCCATAATTTTGAGTCCCTTGAAGATATTTGAAAATTCTCTTCACTGCCTGAAGATGAGTCTCCTTCGGATTTGCCTGAAATCTTCCAACTATTCCAACTGCATGCATGATGTCCGGTCAGGTACCTATCAAATAAAGTAAACTTCCAATCATAGATCTGTAGGTTGGTTGATGTACTGCTGCAGATTCATCATTTGCACTGAGGCTACATCCTGTGACCATGGGTGTACATACTGGTTTTGCATCTTCCATACCATATTTCTTCAAAATCTGTTTGAGATACTTGGTTTGAGATAAAAAGATTCCACCTTCTTTTTGTTGGATTTGCAAACCAAGGAAATATGTCAGTTCTCCTAGGAAGGACATTTCAAATTCTTTCTACATGACCAAGGCAAAGCTTTGACTCATAGCTTCTTCATTGCTCCCAAAAATAATGTCATCTACATACACAACAAGTATTAGCAATTTGTCATTTTCAACTTTTATATAAAGATTGCTATCTGCTGATCCTTTTGAAAAACCTTGTTGATGAAGATATTTGTCCAAACGGTAGTACCAAGCCCTTGGAGCTTGTTTGAGACCATAGAGAGCCTTTTTCAATCTGCATACAAGATTTGGATCATTTCCAAGAATGAACCCATCTGGCTGTTCAATGTATACTTCTTCTTCCAAGTCTCCATTCAGAAAGGTTGATTTCACGTCCATTTGAAATACTTTGAAGTTTTGAAGACTTGAGAGAGCAAGGAACATTCGGATGGCCTCAAGTCTTGCAACAGGAGCAAAGGTTTCTTCAAAGTCTATTCCTTCTTGCTGCGCATACCCTTTACAAACAAGTCTGGCTTTGTTTCTAATTACTTCTCCATTTTCATTCAATTTATTTTTGAAGACCCATTTTGTTCCGATAACATTCTTATCCTTTGGTCTAGGAACCAGCTCCCAAGTGTTGTTCTTTTCGATCTGCTCAAGTTCTTCATCCATTGCTTTCACCCAACATTCATCTTTGCATGCCTCTTTCACATTTTGTGGTTCAGTAGAGGAGAGTAATGCCAAATAGCTTGAAGCTTCTGCAATTGTTCTTCTTGTTTGTACACCTGCTTCTTTCTGCCCCATAATCTGAGATTCTGGATGATTCTTCTGAACATATCTGGATGGAGTCTTCTCTTCTATTCTTGTTTGCTCCTCTGGTTCTTCTTGAGGTTCTTCTTCTTCATCATTCTGTCGTTGGGGGTAGCCTTCATCTTCTTCGATGTCTTCATGATGTACTTGCCTAGGAATGTATCCCTTCTCATCAACCACTACATCAATGCTGTCAACAATTCTGCCAAGTCTTTTATTGTAGCATTTCTATGCTTTGCTATGTGGAGAGTAACCAAGAAGAATGCCTTCATATGCTCTAGGTTCAAGTTTGCCAAGCTGCTCATCAGTATTCTTGATATAGCATTTGCTCCCAAAGATTTTGAAGTGCTTTACCGAAGGAGTCCTACCACTCTAGAGCTCATGAGGAGTTTGAGTGCTGTTCACCCGGACATTTGTTTTGTTGAGAATAACAACTGCAGCATGTGCAGCTTCACCCCAGAAAGTTGCGGGAGTTCCTGACTCATCAAGCATAGCACGAGCCATTTGTTGGACTGTTCTGTTCATTCTTTCCACAACTCCATTTTGCTGAGGGGTTCTTGCTGTAGAGAATTCTCTTCTTATCCCATGTTCTTCACAGAAATCGAAAAATTCATTTGAAGTAAATTCCCCACCTTTGTCAGATCTGAGGCACTTAATTTTGTGACCTGATTCATTTTCAACCAAGGCTTTGAAGGATTTGAATTTTTCGAATGCTTCATCTTTGTGCTTCATAAGTCCTAACCAGACAAACCTGGAGAAATCGTCAATGAATAATATCAAGTATTCTTCTCCTCGAGGTGTTCTTTCCCTGAAAGGACCGCATGTATCTGTATGTACTAGCTCAAGAGGCATGCTAGCTGAACCTTCTTTCTCTGGAAAGTTAGTTCTGGTTTGTTTTCCAAACTGACATGATTTGCATATGGTGTTGTCAGGAATTTTGATATCTGGAAGATCGCGAACTGCCTGATATTTGCATGCTTTCCTTATTTGTGAAAAGCTTAGATGTCCCAACCTCCGATGCCATAACCAGTGCTCATCATCCTTGCTCAGATAGCATTGTTGTTGTCCTTCTTCAAATTTGTACAGATTATTTGGAGTTATTTTGCCTTTGATCACTGTTTTACCTGTATCAATATCACGAACAAGACATCCATTTGATCTGAATATAACCTCGGTTCTTTGATCACACATCTGGCTAACACTTAGAAGATTATGCTTCAATCCATCAACATACAAAACATTTCCAGCCTTGACCTTTTCTTTTAACTGAGCAATGCCTTTTCCTTTTATAGTTGCAGGAGTATCATTTCCAAAAGAGACTTTCTTTCCTTTTTCTAGAGCAGAATATGACTCAAGTTTTTCTTTATCACCTGTCATATGCTTCGAACATCCACTGTCAATGTACCATAGATTTTCCTGTCCCTCTGCATAAAATGCTATCCCACATCTTTCTATTTGTGGTTCCTTTATTCTCCATGTTTTGGTGCTTGAGGCTTGTTCCTTTTTCTGCTGAAACCTGCTCCTGCATTCAGAGTCTTTATGACCAAAGTTATTGCAAATAGAACATTCAACTTCATTTTCAAGAACCGAAAAGTTGTTATAGGTCCTTTTTGTAATCCCGGTCATACTTCTTTGTTTTTGAGCTTCCCTAGTCATGATTGTTTTATATGCAACACATTGAGCTTCTTTGTGACCAAAGTTATGGCAAGAAAAGCATTGTCCATTGAAGAAACTTTTGCGGTTATCGAATCTACCAGCCAATTGATTGTAATTTCTATTGTCATCTATTCTTGAACCAAATTGAGAAGATTTTACCTGTGGCTGGTTGTAGCTTTTGTTCACCCTTAAGATGGATTGCCCCTGATAGTTTCTGTTTGTAATTCGTCCCTGCTTTACCTGATGATCTTCATTGTTCTTTTGCTCATTTCTTCTTGCTGCATCAAGATAACTTTTTGAGGTGGATGCTTGAGAAGTTTCTCCATTATAGCCCAGACCTGTCTTGTTTAGTGGAGACCGCTGCACATTGATAATCTCATCCAAAGTTTCAGATCCTTTGACAAACTTGAGATTAATAGCTTTTGTTTTCTCAATCTCTTTTCTAAGACCAACAATTTCACCTTCTAATTTTTCAAGATGTTTTTCCTTTTCATCAATTTGAAATTGTAGAGTATCAATGATCATGTTCTTTTCTTCTATACATCTCTTGAGTCTAGTAATTTCATCATAAAGGTTATCCGCATCTATAGCATCCATATAATCATCATCTTCAAATGCCATTAACAACTTATATTCATTACCTTGTTCATCTTCATCACTGTTTGATAGACCATCACTATCTTCATGAGTGTAGTAGCTTTTCTTATTTGCGTTTTGTTTCTTGTTCCATCTAGCAGGTTCCTTTCCTTTATCCTTATAAGGACATTTTGCAGCATAATGACCTACTCTTCCACAAGCAAAGCATTTAAAAGGTAACTTACCTCTGAACCTTCCAGAACCCCTTTGAAGATTTCTGACAAAATTTGATTCTTCTTCCTCTTCTTCTGGGACGTGGCTTGCTTCATAATAATCTCCTTTGCCTGATGCCTCGAAAGCAGCTTCTCTTCTGTCTGATGGACCTCCCTTTCTCATTTCATAAGCAGTTAGAATTCCATGTAGCTGAGACATAGTAAGAATTCGTAGATTTTCCTTTTCTTCTATTGCAGATACTTTATATTCAAACTTGGGGGACAATGATCTTAGAACCTTTTCAACCACAATAGCCTCTTTTATTTCTTCACCCAAATTTTTCATACAATTAACAACCTCATCTACCCGAAGAAAATAGTTAGCCACACTTTCATCATTATACATTTTGAGAGTCTCATACTGAATTCTGAGAGTTTGAAGTTTAGCACGCTTTACCTGTTCATCTCCTTCATAGCTCGTGACAGTTTTGTCCCATATCTCTTTTGCGGATTTATAGTGCATTACCTTCATGAATTCTGATTGAGATATACATCCTAATAGAGTACTGACTGCTTTCGCATTTGTTTCATACTTCTTTTTCTCGGCTGCATCTGTAGGAGTAGCTGAAGGAAAAGCGTAGCCTGTCTCTACGATGTCCCAAACTTCTGTACCAAGAGATTGAAGATAGGCAGTAACTCTTACCTTCCAATAATTGAAGTTTGTCCCATCAAAAACTGGTGGCTTGATTGATGCTTCTCTCTCGTAGTTGCTCATGATGAACGATCTACCTTCAAGCGATCAAGCTTCTCTGAAGGACCTGCTCTGATACCAATTGTTGGAAATAATACTGAGAGGGGGGGTGAATCAGTATTATCTAATTCTTTTAATAAATCTTCCTTATTTGTTCTTTGAATTAGTTTTGCATGTCAGTACCATAAAATAATGAGCATGAACAAAGAAAACAGATAGTCACACCAAAGAACACAAGATGTAAGGTGGAAACCCAATGTGGGTGAAAATCACCTGCTGCAATATGTCTCTATCTTCTTTCAAATTAGAAACTCCTTTTACAATGGTTTTGTACTGGTGCAGTCCTTTACCAGTACGCAGGCTGCAACCTGCAGAGAGCTACAACTCTCTCTCGTTTTCCAGTCTCTCCTGGAAGGGAGCTACAACCCCCTACTTCTTTTCTTACAAGGACCACTTTTCATAAATTTTCAAACTGGATCCATAAGCATCAAATGATCATCAAGTATAAGAGAATCACCCAGTCAACTGTAGTAACCAGATCAACAATAATAGAACCAAACCCAGAACACAACAATGATAAACAGAGATTTTAAGAGAAGTAAGCAGCTTCACCCATGTACTGCCTGCTTACAGTAAGCACCCTGCTCAACTGCTCGCCTGCTTACGTACGCACCCTGCTCAACTGTTCTCCTGCTTACGTACGCACCCTGCTCAACTGCTCGCCTGCTTACGTACGCACTGTATCCATTGAATTGCCTGCGGACCTCCGCACCTGCAACCCTTCTGTGCCTGCGTACCGGCGCACCTGAAACGCTTCATTCCTGCGTATGTACGCACTTTTCTTTCACTGTACCTGCGTACCTTCGGGCATAGATGATTTCAAGACTTCAGAAATAACCCAGACAGTCAGATCTACAGATCTGAACATGCGCCGAAGAGATCTCAATCCATCAGTAGATTCGCCTTATTTAGATCTAGACATTGCTCCCAAGAGATCATAATATTTCAGATCTAGCCCTCATAAGATATTCAACACAAAACATACTCAAGCCAAATGATCTCCTTTGCTTTATATAGGAAAGCTCTTCCTTAAATCATGGATCAATACCACGGGCCGTTACCATAATAACACAAAACTGTCAACTAAATACCAAAGGTTAAACATAAGAAACCCCACGTGTGCTTTTCTCTGCCTTGAAATGTGTGCACTGGGGGTACGCACCTCCTGAACGGGATAACTGCGGGTATGTACGCACTTTATGTAATACCGACCTGCGTGTACGCACCTTATGTAAGGTGTACCTGCGTACCCCTTATTTTCTTCAATATTTGATAGTTGATCATCAATCTCTGCTGCTGACTTGAAGTACTGTGATCTATCACCTGAATGGGTTGCCATCAAGGACAACACTTTAGCCATAATGCCAACAGTACAAGGGTTTTGTTTTTTAGTTTGGTTGGAGGAATGGAGATTCAATAGAACAGTAAGGTAAAATTGAAGAGTTTCATTCCATTGGGCATGATGGGGTCAAAGTAGGATAGCTTCCCGGATTCGGTTTCTAACTGAGGATGGTATCACAGAGAAAGGTACTCAAATATGGGACAATTCATAGGCTGAAATCAGATGGAATGGAGTCAATGGGTGAAGGGAAATTAAGAATCCTTCATCATGTTGACAGAGGGAAAATGGCTGACTACTGTTAAGGAGCAGTTAAGAATTCCTTAGCAAATATTCAAGATGAAAGAATCAGGGGAAACAGGAGCAATTAAGAATTCACTGTTTATTCTAATTCTGAAGAAAACATTGATAATAACAAAGATTGAACACAGAGTGCAATCAAGCAAATTCTGAGTTATTCTTTCTCTCTATTATTTAGATCATGAAACATATATGATATAATAAACATAGAAACTGTAAAACATAAGTTAGAAGGACTTATTGATCCATAAGATCATTCAAGAATTTTGTAACATGGTCCTCAGTGTCAATTCCTCATTCAGTAAGCCAGACAAAAATGGTTCCAACAACTTTTTATTGAAGAAAACTTCAGTATTACAGTCAAAAGCTATGAACACCCATCAACCAACCCCAAATACAAAAACATCAAAATATCTTACAAAGTATCTGAAGAAGATAATATCTGATGACAATTAATGTGTTTTACAAAGATAGAGACAGACAATCTCGAGAACAGGGGAACAATAAATTGTTGTTGTGCTGGCTGTTCCATCTTTATGAGATGCACCGGAGGTAGGTGTTGTGAGTCGGTTTATGGTCGTCTTCCACTAATACTCTGTGCTGGTTATTCCACTTTGGTCGGACTTTCTTTGACCCTGATGTGATGCGCTTTGACCCGCATGACTCTGATTCATTTCTATTCTCCACATTATTGTAGATGGTCCAAAATTTTCAATTGACCAAAGATACCAAAGATAAGTTTATAGAATTTATAACATACTTCTCCACCACTTCGATCCTGGTAATTTATGTCTCTGAAGCTTCCTTAAAGTTTCGTCAGTCTCTGTGTATCTGAAGAAATTAGGTGAGATGGTGAACAGATGCTTCACCTCATGTTCAATGTAGAACAAATTTTCCAGGTTGTTGTAGAGGGCTTGGCCAGATGGAAGTGCATTCTCTCCTGAAGTACTTGATGATGTATTAACTTGATCCCCAACATATTTATTCAATTTATGTACATAGTCTTTGTGTTTCATCAAACGATCATTACTTCCCAAAGTACTTGGCAAACCTTTTTTATGCAAGACTATAAATTTTTCTGTGAAAGAATTAATCTCTACCTGCATGTCCTGGCATCTTCTTTCCAAATTTTGCATCAGAGTTCTCATGGTTAGAACTCTCTTGATGTTTAGAAAGGTACCTGTTCTGTCTTTGATTTCTAGTGCTTCCAGTTCTTCGCTAGTCTTGGTGTTCAAAAAATGTATCAGCGGGTTAGCTTGTTCAGGCATCTATCCCAATAAAGCTCTTGTTTTTTTAATCTCCACTTGGGCCACTCTTATCAAGTCAATCTGCTCATAAATGATTTGGATAAACCTCCACACATCACTAAGGGACTGATTGATGTTGGTCCACAAAATTCCTCTGATTTCTGCTAGAGTTTTATCCAGAGAGAGATCATTTTCTAATGCTCTCACCTTGTTCTCCAATGCTTTGATTTCCCTTGTTTTCGATGCCACATTCATTTTGGATTTATCATAATTCTTTTCCACCTTTGCCAATTGTTCTTTGACTAGTTTCAATTTTGATACTTGCAGCTTTAATTCTTCCATGTCTTTTATCAGTTGTTATGTACTCATAGTAGTACCAGTGCCTGGTGCTATTGCTGCAGTACCTGTGATGATCTCTGTTGTTGATGCCAAGACAGTGGGAGGTAATGTTGTTATAAGTGTGGAGGGGGTAGTAGTAACTGTTGGGGTTACTTCAGGTGGCTGAGAGGTCGACTCTCCCTGCATTTCTTGTAGAGCTTTCTCCAATGCCTGCTCTGTCTCACTCAATCTCTCATTCAATCTCATGAGCAGGTCCATCATGTCCTCTTAAGATTTATGTTGTACAAAATCTATAGTTTGTGGATGCATGGAAGGAGACATTTTAAGCTATTTTCTAAGGGTAGTAATTTCCTCTTCTTTCTTCTTCATCAGTGCCTTTATGCCTTTGGCATCTTTGGGATCATGTCCCAGTTCAATTATGATCTCCTCCAAAGACTTTATCCTGTTGTCCTTAGCTAGAGAAGAGGCTTTCTCCAAATCTAACTGAGCAGAGGTATTATTCAAGGAGTTTTGTAATTTATGAGCCAACATTGCTTTATCAGCTAGTGTGGAGTAGACCATCTCTCCAGTCTGTTTATGAAGCTCAATCTGGTCCATTGGATGAATATCCTTGGCCAAGACCTCCAGATTTGTCCTGATGTAATCAACTGCTGATTGTGGTTGCTGCACCTTGGGCTTGAAATAACTCATGATCATTTTTCCCTCCTTAATGTCATAGGCAGGCATCAACCTTTGTTGGTTTGTGGGGGCCATCTTAATATACTGGTTGTAAATTTGCAGCCTCAGTGGGTCATTTCTAGCCTTTATCTCTGTTAATGTTCTTTTGATGTCAGAGGCTTGCTTACCTGATAGCCTAGTGGATGAAACTTCCACACTATGCTA
This sequence comes from Pinus tabuliformis, assembly GCA_031772625.1. Taxonomy (NCBI): domain Eukaryota; kingdom Viridiplantae; phylum Streptophyta; class Pinopsida; order Pinales; family Pinaceae; genus Pinus; species Pinus tabuliformis. The sequence goes on from CM062804.1 coordinate 903,283,585, forward strand.
CCTTTCTAGCTCCTGCCTATGTGAGCTAGTTGATGTCTCCATCACTAGGGATGTTTGCTGGCTGGTTACCCTCTCACCTCTTAGACTTTCAATTGTTTCTTCGAAGATTTCCTCTTCTGACAAAGGATTGAGTCTTTGCCTTTGTTCCCCTGGTTGTTATGTTGGCCCACTGATAAGTGTGGCTTCTTCCCTGTCTCTTTTCTTGCCTCTGTCCTCATTTAGAGGAGTCTGTAATGCAGGAATCTCTGCTGCTTTGGTTTGGACCGGAGGAATTTGCCCCTGCTGATCAGTCATTGCTTACTGCTCCGTGTCTACCACTTCCTTGCCCTTAGAAGACCCTGTAACTGGTGCGCTGGTTTCTTGTACAGGCTGCTGTAAAGTTCCAGCAGAGGATGTACCCACTCTGGTTTGTTGAGGCAACTTGAAAGATACCTATCCAAAAGATTCCAGGTCAAGGGTCTTTTCAAGATCTTTCATAGCTTTTTACATCTTTTCTTGTTCAGTAATTTCTTCTATTAATGTACCCTCTACCCAGTCATCCTGATTAGCAAATTGTTCAATTTCAAGGATCCTATGATGTATATAAGCCAATAGCTTGTTTCTTACTTTTCTGTCACTTATAAAGTTATTTGGGTCATATGGCACCCACCAGAGACTTTTCTTCAATTTAAGGCCCTCCCCTAATATCTTATCAGCATCTTCCCATGCCTCCCTCTTATGGATGATAAAAGGGCCTAAATGGTTTTTTATTCTCAGTTGAGCCTTTTTCTTTTCATTGCAAAAGTGGGTTAAATCTGCATTGGTAAGCTGCCTTAAATACTCCAGTGCAAATAGTCTCATGGGCACATATTTGGGCAGCTTGAATGGGCATAATTCACATCCATATATTCTAATTTCAGTGTGATTCTAGTAGAGGTGCCAGTCACCTACCTTGTATTGTCTGGAAAGCTGTAAAATCTTCTTTATATCACCAAAGAGCCTAGGAGGAGATGCTCCTATCAATAGAGTGGTGGTTGGATGTACATACAGGTCAATGAATTCACAGTAGGTATAAGGGGATTCACAAACATTGTGGAAGACCTAGGTCCAAAAGATCACAGACCATCACTCTCCTTTGGAATCCAATTTCCTGATGGGAAATGAAAAACTGTCTGGATGATAATATAGCAGAAGGTGGTATATGAATAAGGTGTACTTGAAGACTCCTTCTCTGTCCAGATTTATGAATTGCTCATTGATTTTATTGGAAATGAAAGAGGCATAGTCATATTTCACAGCAGGGGGTTGTCCTGGAGTAAACATTGACAACATAACTAAGATGGTCTCATCAACAAATTCACTGGTTTTGAATCCCAAGATAAAGGATATCATGTCAAGAAGAAGCATGCCTGTTTCAATAAACCAGGAATGCACAGAGGGAGGTGGGCCATGGGGCTAGCAATCTGGTCTCATGAATAATCGAGCAATCTGGATTATCTCTGAGCTGGACAATTGAGAGCCTTGCTCAAGAAAAAATCCCATGGAAAGAGGAGAAAGGGGTTGAGTGGGATGGAAGTGTAACATCTTATTGATAAATTCAACAGTTATGTAAAAGAGAACAATTTGGGATGGGATCATAACTACTTTACTTACAGGGTCATAGTTAGCATAGCATTGGTGAATAATATCTGGGAACACATTGACTGAGGAAAGGTAATACCTGGGAAGATTGGATTCCCATATTCCATAAATATCCGAGTTGCTCAAATGACTATTCCTAATTCGGCAAAATGCCTAGAGATGGTTCATATCACCAGATAACTCTTTTATTTGAAAATCTCTGTCAGCCAAGGGTAACCAATCCAGGTCTTTATGAGGTGCATTGAGGGGTGCGGCATTCAGGGCCATGGGAGCTTCCATCTTTGGTTCTTGTGTTTTCAAATTGGAGGTCGGGCTTTTGTGAAAAAATGGGAAAAAATAGCAGTTCTAGGTGTGTCTGTATGAGAGGAACAGGCTAAATTTCTTGAACTTGGCTCTCCTGGGTAGAATTCACAGAGGAAAAAACAAAATTACAGGTTCAGAAAGTGAATTGGAGTAAATACCTATTTTTAGAGGCAAACCAGGTACTTTGCAGGTTGACCGACGAGCTGCAGAGTAGGAAGCTGAGATTTTCTTGGTCGGGTAGCGGACTGGATGCTTGTGTAGTTGTTTGGACGTAGCTTGCATGAAGACAGTTTTGCAGTAAAAATGGGTAAAAATGACAATTTCACGATAATTTTAACGAAAATTGGTTGTGGCAGGTGATTTTGGCATTAATTAGTGGTATGACGTCATCAGGATGGGACGTCTTGTTGCTTAGCGGGGGTACGGGATGGTGACATGACGTGGTCGTGGCGTCAGCTGGGGGCCAACGAGAGGGCGGTAAGTGGTTTTGGCCTGCACCGCTTATGGGCCAGGGTGGTTTGGGGCGGAGAGGCAGCGAGCACAGTAGGAATGCGTCACACGTCCATGGTACGGGCGCAATACCACCACTCCCCCAAGCGTTAAAGGTTGGATAGGAGGGGGGGCGTGATATAAGCATGGACCGTTGGATGAGCGGGCTCGTATCTGATGGTTCACAGGCGTCGGAGATGGCGGCGGATTACGAAGCGAGGCCCGATAGATAATAAACAATAATTAAACATATGAGGGATGTGTTTATTGGTTTGGGGGCGATGGTTCGTTAATTAACGTGGGGTTAATTAATCCCATGGCTTGTGCACGGTGGGTTAAGGTTCTTAACAGGTTCCAAATAAACCTGCTAATCCATATTTGAACAGTGATTTCAAAAGTTTTATGGTTTTAATAAACCGGGGCGGGGATATTAAAATATAAGGGTCTTTGTTATATACACATACTTACGTGGAAGGGTATTAAGGATAGGGATTTATATAATAAAATTAATAGTCAATATGAGAAATGATATGAACACAAGCGCTAAGTTAATAAAGTTTAATAACTTAGGCTTAGGAAAGAAAGAGTTTATATGTGATTTTGTATAATGTCCTAAGCAAAAGGGGTTTATTTAGGGTTTTATGAAATGAGGTGGAGTGATTGGGGGATATTGAGCAGATCTCAACACCTTGGGGGAGATTAGTGAGTGATTTAGGGAAAGGATAGAGGGGAGTTAGCCATGCTCTGCTTGACCTGGATGCAGCCACCTGCCATGGTACTTGTGATACCAACAAGTTGAATAATTTTTAGAAACAAAACCTATCACAAGTTTCCTTCAGCAACACCAAAACTGCCTACCTAGCCTATTGTACCTAACATTTTTTCTTCTTTTTGGGTGCATTTGGACTGGAAAACTCTCATCAATTTTCTTTTCTTAGCATGATAAGCCTATCTAAATCTGCACTTATTTCTTCCAAGGACTCAGATTAAACTGTTGAGCTCCTTTGCTTCTCTACCTATCTACTTATCTACCAAGTTTAAACAGTTTGGACATATTTTATTCTCTATTTCTAAACAAGAAATTCAAACATGAACTAGCCAAGATTGAAGTATATGACCATTCATCACTTGTGACAAAGAGTTCCACAAGCTGTACATGAAACTTTATTTACAGAACATGAAACAGTAGTGGCATTTGGATTTGCACACTTTCCTGGTCTTTTGTTTGGGGTTCATTTCTTTCATTTTTTGAACATTTCATTCTTTTTTCCCTTTGATCTTTCTTTTAGAGCATACCCTCTTTACATTTTTTAAATTTTTCTGATTTTTTGACAATATGGAAAACCTTTACAACAGGGAAAGGATGAACATATCAGGGTTTCAACCAGTCAATCATGAAAATGACACATATCAGTATAGGAGCATAACAGACACCCAACCAGGTCTATAACACAAAGATACTGTGGAAGGGGTATCAATACTTGATCATATTTTCATGTCGACTGTGTGACCAAAAAAGCACAGAAACCTTCCCACAGAGTTGGGTGATCACACTGGACCAACTGGCTAGAGAAGGAAAATCATGTAACTGGTCTGGCTTGTTGGCTCATCAGCTGGAGGAACAGGTAAAGATGGCTCGATAGTCACCTAGAGGTATGCGTGTAGATATTTACATGTCCACCTACATCATAGATGCAGTCTGTGCCCAATAACAGTTCCCAGGCTTGGAGTGGTCATGGTCACCGACGGAGACTACTGTGAACACATATTTCAAGCTTTTGTCCGAATGCAGCTTCAAAGGAGTAATCACACTGTTGTTCAATCATTTTTTCACCCTTGTGTGTAAGATGATATTCGAACAAGATCCACCCTGCATGTCAAGGAAGCAATGGAAGCATTGATAGGCATTTTTTATTGGTATGCCTCACCATCTGGCATGTTCATCCGAATATTTAGCACAGAGAAACCTCTGCATGTTCTCTCAAAGTTTTGTTTGGACGTACTTATCATGAAAGAAGTAGCATACCACATCTCGGTAGGATTGACAACTAGACTGCACCGGAAGAAGAAAGCACCCTGGCCCGCTCTTCCATTGCGGATTGGGTTATATGAGATTCGGAGTATCAAGCAGACAGATGTCGAAGCAGAACTAATGAAGAAGTACCCATTCGACCTTCATAGCTACAATCCATATGACCCACATTGCAATGTGAAAGATCACTGCACGAGAGTTCAATTCAACTAGATCCATGGGGCATGTCATTGGGCCGAAGAGGACCCATGGAGATATTGTTACAGTTTCTCTAGATCCAATGAACAGGTCAGCCTCGCTATGGAGTGGTTAGCAAAGAAACATGAAGCAGCATCATGGAGAGCACCAGTAGGAGTAGTAGCAGCAGCGTTAGCAAAGGCAAGCATACCAATGCGTGACAAAGGTAAGAGGAAGATTGTCAATCGCATGGAGGAAGAGAAAAGATGCAAGTTTCGAGCAGATCCATTAGTAGAGAAAACAGCTCTGGCTATAGAGGCAAAGAGGCACCAGCGCAACATGCGAATCGCACAAAAGCAGAGGAATAAGAGAATAATGGAAAAAGCAGAGAAGTAGTTGCATGAGCTAAGGGAGAAACTCCAGAAAGAGAAAGAGTTGCACAAACAGGAGAGGGAAGCGTCGCAGCAGCAGGTACAGTAGGGAGCGAACATGTGAAAATAGATGAAGCGGTGCTCGTACAAGTAGTTGATTCATCAGAACAGCTGGCATTAGGCAAACAGGGTGAACCATCACAGGAGCAAGACTTCGCTCATGAGATAGAGTAAGCACTTCAATAGTTGGATGCAGACATGGAGCTGCAGCAAGAGTTGGAATAGGACACCGACCTCATGCCTCATCACCAAGAGGTCGACTTACCCGCTTCGCCACATCCAGATGATGAGAAAGTCTCCAGTTACCAAGGAGGCAGTGAGATCATTGGTGATCAGTCGAAAGAAGAGATGCACAACATCTCATTCGACGAATCTCAACATAGAGTTGTTCAGTCTCGCAGAGTGTCAACTCCAGAGGAACATATATCTCCTACGCAAGTTGAGGAACGCGTGATCGTGACTGAAGTGTGCAAACATCCAGTAGCCTTGGCTGATGCAACAAGAGTGTATTCTTAAGCCACTAGCTCAAGTGTTCACTTTTTGATAGCTAAGAATGAGCGAGTGGCAAAGGAACTACAGAAAACCAAGCAAGGAGGAGACTTGGTGACAATGTCTGCCCAAGCTGAATTGAAGAAGGAAATACAAGATGAAGTATTGTCCCTTGACACAGTTATGCGAGCGTTGCACTTCAAGTTTGGTACCATGCATAAGGCAGTCATCCATCTCAACGGATGGCAGTAGTGATGTGCTAGAAGAGCATGTATCTTGACGAACTTGCATGTTGTTGTTGATGAATTGAAAACATGGACAATGAAATACAAGGGAGCCCTGCTTCACTTGCCTAAGATGATGAGGGCCAATGCAGTCGAGCTGAAGGCACGTATCAGGAGTCAAATCTGGAACTATGAAGAGCTCTTGCATCTCATCATTAACATATAGGCTTCCCATGCACAAGTATTCAAGAGTATGTGTTAGAGCCTAGATTTGCCTCAGGCTGAAAAGACAAGGTTCTAGGTCCACATCAAACCACACTCAGCCTCGTAGCTAGCCCTACGAGGACAGGTGAGGGCTCTCTCCAGGTCAATCTCAGTGAAAGATAATCTAAGGGGCTTGAGATGACTTAAATATAAACTAATTTTTAGGCTAGATATGAAGTACAAAGTTTTGATTTGAGGTTTTGGAGGTTTTGTTGGAAAAAAGGGACAAGGAAATTTTGGGTCCGGGGATAAGGCCTAGTTTTTGCAGAGTTCTGATTGGGGCAAGGAAGGCAATCGTTTTGATGCTTTGAATCGAATGAATTAATGGATCAAACCAATGAGAATCTAAGGAGGGCAAGAGGGTTTCAAGAGTCCTCCTCAAACAGATGAAAACATGAAGAATTAAACAAAAAGTCCAGGCAGAACATATCAGTCCAATGAATTCTACCTTAATCACTCTTTTGTTTAATTGCAGAAGAAAAGAGAAGGTAAAATGATACACATAAACATCAGTGAACTTAAAAATACATAGAGAAATACACCATCAAAACATAGAGCCACATGTATCCCAACAAGTGCTGCAAAACCCTGGTCTTTCCTTTGCCAAAATTGCAGAAATGAAATGTACAATAGAGTGCCAAGCAATCCCAAGTGTCCAAACTTCTACCAAAATCCAACCTCTACACTATTAAATTCATAAAATAGATACATTTTCTCATCCTTGTACTAAGGGATTGAGCTGACAACCATTTTCTTCAAAATAGAATTAGTTACATTAAACTTGGGCCGAATTTCTGAAAATAGGTGTTGAATATGAACTCGTACCTCCTAAACCATAGTACCTGTTACAAAACTAAAAGAGGTTTTTGTAGATAAGGTCATGTTGGAGAAAAAACTCTCTCAAATTGGGGAAATTTGTTTCCAATAGCTCGCAATCTGTTCCACAAAATCATCTCTAAAACAGAAAATCATTAAAAATTTAAATCTGTGAAAATGAGCTTTAAAGATCTAGTCACATATCCCAATCCATGACACTTTTAAAAAAAATGAAAGATGTTTTTGTTTTATGGCTCATTCTTAACAAAAACCTCCTTTGGTTTTGAAAAATTACTTTCCATCTGTTGTAAAATGTCCCCGCACTAAAATGACTAAAACAGTAAAAAATATGAAAATTTTGTTTTGTTTTACTATAGGCTCCAAATATCACTATATATCTCCCACATAGTAGCACCTATGCATAAACTGAAGGAGGTTTTTTTTATTTAATATGTAATGAACAAAAACCTCTTTCACGTTTGAAAAATTCCTTACCATTATTTCAGAAACTGATTTTGTACTAAACTTGTCATTGTCTGCAACAACTGACCTCAAAACATGCATAACCAAGAATCACTCATTCATTTCTTCTAATCCAGGAACCAGTTACGGGAGTGTGATATACCGTTGGAAATATGTTTCCGAGCTTCTACTGATGGAAACACTTGTGACATGTTTTGTGCTAAACATCATGTGAAAAACATCTAACAAAACCAAACATAGTAAGAGCTCATGTTGATCGCTGGTGACAGGCTGCGAAGACTGGAACTAACATCGGCTCCAATGGGGATGGTAGCTCCTTGGAGGTGCCAAGAACTACAGATCTCTAGAAAGTAGACAGTGCCTCTTCCATTGGGCATGGATGGTCAAACAACTGCAAACCCAAAACAACTCATACCAATCCGAAAACATATACATACTGCAACTTGTACATAAACAAATACCGAAAACTGAAATGTTGCCTTGGGCAGCTTATTTATGTACAAATCTAACCCACTTTGCTGCAAAATTGATAGATCAAGTAATGTTGTAATGCCATATCAACCAATCAAGTAACTGTGACAAGGATGCTGCTTGAAAGTGCTTCAACCAGGACACAAATGTAAATGTTGACAGCCATACATGCACATAACGAGTCTGGTTATGTAAAAGACAATCTGACTTATCATTCAAACTGAAAAAATACTCCATATATGTGACAATAGGATCAAAGAAACCAGACTCTGTTTGCTGCCCTAACTCCTCAACACAGACTTCCAACTGCAAACTGTCAATGCAAACATCCACGAGAAGCTCTATTGTTTCTTGTTTTGAAGGAGGGAGAGTTTCCAAGAACTTTTTGGGATCTCAGAATTCATATGATTGGATCTGATCATTTAAATACTGAATCTCCTTCTCAAATTTTTCAACAACTAACTCAAAGAAACCAGTTTTAGCTTTAGGAGGAAACTTTGGAGATCTCAAACATTGAAGCACGGCAATGAAAAATACTTCATCAATTTCAAAATCCACTAACTGATCTCTAACTTCTTTTAAAGCTTCACAAAACACAGGGTCTGCCACATACCCTACCATTTTATTTTAGTGCATGAACGGATCAGTGAGCGCTGGAATCTCTGGATTGAGTTGGAGTCGCCAGGTGAATGTTTTAGCCTTCATATGTATCTGAGTACTGTCACCATCAACAATTAGATTTAACTTGATACATGTACTAGGGAAATTTGCAGGTTAGATATTCCGTTTATAAGACTAGGCCAGAGATTGACTGAAGTAGCTTTTATCTACTTGCGCTAATGCAAAGCAAAAGTGTTTCGAAGGCTACCTGGCTAATCTTAAAACTCCGTCTGTAGTTTATAAAACGAGGAACACTAACAAACAAAGAATCTCTTCCCCAGTATGGTCGCCACTATGTTAGAGCTTAGATTTGCCTTAAGCTGAAAAGACAACGTTATAGGTCCACATCAAACCACGCTCAGCCTTGTAGCTAGCCCTACGAGGATAGGAGAGGGCTCTCTCCAGGTCAATCTCAGCGAAATATGATCTAAGGGGCTTGAGATGACTGAAATATAAACTAATTTTTAGGCTAGATATGAAGTACAAAGTTTTGATTTGAGTTTTTGGAGGTTTTGTTGGAAAAAAGGGACAGGGAAATTTTGGGTCCGAGGATAAGGCCTAGTTTTTGTTGAGTTCTGATTGGGGCAAGGAAGGCAATCATTTTGATGCTTTGAATTGAATGAATGAATGGATCAGATCGATGAGAAGCTAAGGAGGGCAAGATGGTTTCAAGAGTCCTCCTCAAACAGATGAAAACATGAAGAATTAAACAAAATGTTCAGGCAAAGCATATCAGTCCAATGAATTCTACCTTAATCACTCTTTTATTTAATTGAAAAAGAAAAGAGAAGGGAAAATGATACACATAAACATCAGTGAACTTACAAATACATAGAGAAATACACCATCAAAACATAGAGCCACATGTATCCCAACAAGTGCTGCAAAACCCTGGTCTTTCCTTTGCCAAAATTGCAGAAATGAAATGTACAATAGAGTGCCAAGCAATCCCAAGTGTCCAACCTTCTACCAAAATCTAACCTATACACTATGAAATTCATAAAATATATACATTTTCTCATCCTTGTACTAAGGGATTGAGCTCAACCATTTTCTTCAAAATAGAATTAGTTACATTAAACTTGGGCCGAATTTCTGAAAATAGGTGTTGAATATGAACTCGTATCTCCTAAACCATAGTACTTGTTACAAAACTGAAAGATGTTTTTGTAGATAAGGTCATTTTGGAGAAAAACCTTTCTCAAATTTGGGAAATTCATTTCCATTAGCTCGCAATCTGTTCCACAAAATCATCTCTAAAACAGAAAATCATTAAAAATTTAAATCTATGAAAATGAGCTGTAAAGATCTAGTCACATATCCCAATCCATGGCACCTGTAAAAAAACTGAAAGAGGTTTTTGTTATATGGATCGTTCTTAACAAAAAACTTCTTTTTGTTTGCAAAATTACTTTCCATCTGTTGTAAAATGGCCCCGTACTAAAATGACTAAAACAATAAAAAAAAATATGAAAAATTTGCTTTGTTTTACTATAGGCTCCAAATATCACTATATATCTCTCACATAGTAGCACCTGTGCATAAACGGAAGGAGGTTTTTGTTATCTAATATGTTATAAACAAAAACCTCTTTCACTTTTGAAAAATTCATTACCATTATTTCAGCAACTGACCTCAAAACATGCATAACCAAGAATCACTCATTCATTTCTTCTAATCCAGGAACCGGTTACGGGAGTGTGATATACCGTTGGAAAGATTTTTCCGAGATTCTTCTGATAGACACACTTGTGACATGTTTTATGCTAAACATCATGTGCAAAACATCTAACAAAACCAGACATAGTAAGAACTCATGTTGATCCCTGGTGACAGGCTGCGAAGATTGGAACTAATAGTATGGATGTTGTGGTGCACACACATGAGATTCCATCTATTGGGACTCTCACCCATGCGAAGAAAAAGAAATAGGTCCAACTAGAGATTGACTCGTACTTCGATGAGTTGATGTGCATTTCCACCAACCCATACTTGCCCCTCAGTGCAGACATCATGCACAAGTATGTTTTTGGTCTGGCCACATTGAAGAAAATGATGTGCATGATTTTAGACGAGTTGGACAGAGGAGCCCGAGCAGTGTACCCGGATGCTATGGAGGCAAGAGTCAAGTTTCAGATGGATGTCATTGTGGAGCACATGGACAACATCAAGGATTACTGATCTTGGCATCAGTATGTTACTGTCGATTAACATGAAGATGTTGAGGAGTTGGACTTCCATGGTTGTCTAAGTCAAAGTGATGTATAGCATGGCTTTCTCAAGTCATTTTGTTTCACATGGGTACATGTGCATTATAATGTAAAGTCATGTCAAGTGTAAGTCAAGTGTCAATAGTTGGATGTAACACTCATAGAGCAGGTGAAGAATCATGAGGGTAGTTGAACTGTCACCCCACCCTTTTCTATAAATAGTCCCTCATAACTCATTATAAAGGCTTTTGGTCAGCCAAGCTTCTAATAATATTATCTTGGAGAGAGCTTGGACAATATTGTAATGAGCCTTGGCTTCTCCACTACGCAGAGCTAGTACATCTCTTTGGAGGAGCAGTGGGATGTGGTTGTAATGTTCCACTATTGGAACTAGTGGTTGGACATGGATGTATTGTATGACTGGAACTTACACTTCTTTATATAATAAGATCCAACACGTTTCATGCATATGTTATATTGTATTCTATGCTATATGGTTTACTCTAAATGATATATGTATTGGTTTTCTTACGCATGCATGTATGGACTGTTTTGTATAAGTATGTATGAATCTTTCTGAAATGCATTGTTGGTTTAGCCATCACTTTGGATTGCTCACTAACTTGCCTTCCATGTTGTGATGTATCTTTCCTCATGTGTTCCCTTCCAAGCCGAGTACTATTACAGGTTGCCAAGGGGTGCCCTCATCTCAACCCCCATGTGTTAGAACCTCTCATGCACCTTCCTTGACTCACTGCAGTTTTCACACCCTTACTACCAACAGAGTTATCTTACTTGCCTCTGTGCGAAATTGCGATCAAGTCATTACCATACGACCCACTGATGGGACTCCTACACCAAACGGTCTGAGGTCTAATTGGGACTTCTTACCGGGGAGATCCCCCTACATGTTGGCAGTTCCAGCACTGTCAATAGAAGGGGGGGTTTATGTCTCTTTGATGATCCTATAGTGACTTTCCAAATATCCATAAGTTATACTATCAAGGCTTAGCTCAAAATGTAAGAATCCAATTAAATATTAACACTATACCTACATACATAACTTCTTTTAGGCTTGAGATATACCAACCCTACTAATACCAGTAACAAAGGTATGTTAAACAAATATAATGTACTAGCTACCAAAAATGAAATCCTAAATAAAAAATGAAAACAGGTTTGTTTCAGATCGTGAGAATCTTCTCTTTCTTTCCACTTTGTAGATTTTCATAAATAATTCCTCCATCTAATCTTCCCTAGACTATCTCACAAGTATCATGAATAAAGTTACTAATTCACCTAGTAAAATTCAACCACAAGTCTCAAATACTTGCTACATATTAAAAGCTATCAAACAAAAACTAAAATGAGTCAAATTGTTTTTCTTTTTTTGTTCAAAATGTATCTTATATCACATTACCATACGGAAGAGTAAAATAAAAATTGAATGGTAGCACATCAATAGGCAAGGTTTTGATATGATAGATACCACACTTGTTATGAAACCAGCTCACAAAAAGATATAAAAGATAGATCAACGACTTCAAAATCAGCCTCTTCGAGGGGGAAACCTCCTTTACATTACGCAAATGAACAATTCTTTGATGATACAAATGACAAGACCTCCTTTCTATATATAGGAGTATAAGGGGTCCCAATACAATCAGAGCCTATCTAACAATAATATTGTAGGGGCACAACAATAACAATAGTGGGCTTCTATGGGGCATAATAATAACAACATGGGGACTATATGGGCACAGTGATACAATAAGGGGGTTGCACTAATAACAATAAGGGGTTACACTAGTAGTATAGGGACCTAACATGACCCTCTCCTTCAAATAGTGTTGACCTCAATGCTTGAGTAGTTCCAAATGCTTTTGTATAAAATTATCATCCTCCCATGTGTAGGTTTTAACCCCGTACAAAAATTACCTGCAAACGAATTCTAAAACACATAAAATAAACAATTCGGGGGAGCCTAACACATAAAACACATATACACAAAGATTTTCCCCTGGATCCCAAAACCAGGACTACCAATAGGATTTTTCATTATATTCCTTTCAATGTTACAATACATATTTATACATGTTGAAGCATCCAATACCATGGACTGAAAACCATCGCGTCCAAAACCATGGACCGAAAACCATAGGTAGGTTCGCCCAACATAATATAGGGTCCAAAAAAACATTTCCTAGGGCGCTGCCCCAAACCCCATAGAGGGGGGCAACCTGCCCCCCTCAAACCCCCCTGTGACCCCCCCACTGCGCAATCGGGGCAACGAAGGGGGGGCTTCACCCCCCCTAACTCCCCAGTTCAGTACGTAGGTTAGTCATGTAAAGACTATAACACAACCCAACATTCTCCCACTTGTTTTTTTCTTTCCACAGCGGGCCACAGGAGAGTTTAGTCATTTTTCCAACCCTGAAATGCCCATTGTTTCTCTACACTAAGAAAACTTCTCAGAGCTCACAGATTTTATCAATGCATCCACAGGATTATTCAAAGTGTCCACCTTTACCAGCAACACCTTTTTGTCTTCTATCATATCCCTCACAAAGTGATATCGAACATCAATGTGCTTTGTCTTTGAATGGTAAGTAGGGTTCTTTTCCAAGAAAATTGCACTTTGGCTATCACAGTCTATCCTTATAGATCCTTGTACTAACCCCATACTTGAACACAATCTCTGCAACCAAACTGCTTCCTTGCTTGCATGAGTGGCTGCCATGTATTCTACCTCTATAGTTGATAGTTCCACTATAGATTATTTCTTACTCATCCAACTGACTGCACCTCCAAATAGGTTAAACACATACCCACTTGTAGATCTTCTCTGATCCAGATCTCCAGCCCAGTCTGCATTAACAAAGCCATGAATATCCAACACTCTGTCCAATCCTGGTCTTCCTTGGTAGCACAAACCATAATCACTAGTGCCACGCAAATACTTGAAAGCCCGCTTCACTGTTGTCCAGTGCTCCTTCCCTGGTTTTGACATAAGCCTTCTCAATACTCCCACTACATGTGCAATGTCTGGTCTAGTGCAGACCATTGCATACATCAGGCTATCGACTGCACTTGCATATGGAACACGGGACATATCATCTTCCTCTTCTTGTGTCTTGGGACATTGTTCCGCAGATAACTTTACACCTACAGGAATAGGAACCTTCACCAGTTTACTATCCTGCATATTAAACCTTTGCAGTAATGTCTCGATATACTTCCTCTGGTTTAACCAGAGCTTCCTCTTTGGCCGATCTCTTTTAGTTTCTATGCCCAAAATATAGTTTGCAGCACCAAGATCTTTCATGTCGAATTTTGAGGACAATAGGGTCTTCAAATCCTAGATAATTTCTTTGTCATTTCCAACTAGCAACATATCATCCACATACAAGACCAAATAAATAACACGATCACCAATTAATTTAAAATACACATAGTGATCTACTTTGCTTCTGGTGAAGCCAAGTCCCCGTATAAATGTATCAAATTTCTCATACCACATCCTTGGTGACTGTTTTAACCCATACAAAGACTTCTTTAACTTTCATACCAGTTCTTTCTTACCCTTCACCACAAAGCCTTCAAGTTGCTTCATGTAGATCTCCTCTTCCAGATCCCCATGAAGAAATGTTGTCTTCACATCCATCTATTCTACCTCAAAATCAAAAGCAGCAACAACAGATAAAAGTAACCTAATAGAAGTTACCTTGACAACAAGAGAAAAAATATCACCAAAATCAATTCCCAACACCTGGGAATAACCTTTTGCTACCAACCGAGATTTGTATTTCTCCACCTTTCATTTTACATTTGTCTTCTTCTTGAACACCCATTTGCTGCCAATGGGTTTCCTTCCAACCGACAACTCCACCAGATCCCAAGCCTCATTTTTGTGCAAAGATGCCATTTCATCAACCATGGCATATTTCCAAAGTTTTCCATCCTCTGAATCTACTGCTTCCTTCACAGTTTTGGGATCATCATTAGTAATATATAAAGCAAAATTTGAACAGAAAGCAGATGGAATATACCTTTATGGCTGACTTCTTTCTCAAACTGATCTTCTTACACCTAGAGTTTGTGGCTCTTCATCTTCTGATTCCTCCTCTATTGTAGAGTCTGATTCTTCCTCCTTTAGCTCAAACTCTATCTTCTCAGGTTCCTTTGGTTGGACTTCATGTTTAATAACATCTTTCACCTCTCTGAACACCACATCTCAGTTGTACACAACCTTCCTTGTTTTTGGGTGAAAGCTTATAACCCTTTAAACCATCCTTATACCAATTAAAGATGCATTTTTCAAATTTACTATCCACCTTGGTTCGTTTCTCCTTTGGAACATGTACACATGCATCACATCCAAATACCCTCAGATGTGAAAGAGAGGGTTTCTTACCAGTCCATAGCTCTTATGGAGTCTTATCCTCCAACACTGATGAAGGTGATCTGTTTACCAGGTAACATGTTCTCTCCACCGCCTCTGCCCAGAACTCTTGTCCTAACATGGCACCACTGAGCATGCTTCTTGCCCTTTCCATCAACGTCTTGTTCATTCTTTCTGCAACTCCATTTTGTTGAGGTGTATATGGAGTAGTCTTCTGCCATGTTATACCACACTTCTTATAGAATTCTTCAAATTCCTTACTACAAAACTCTCCACCGTTATCTGTCCTCAACACCTTTATCTTCTTCTCTGTCTGGTTTTCCACCAGAGCCTTAAATTCTTTAAATCTGTCAAAGACTTCAGATTTCTTCTTAAGGAAATATATCCATGTATTCCTTGAGAAGTCATCTATAAATGATACATAGTACATAGACTTACCCAGTGATGGAACCTTCACAGATCCAAACACATCACTATGCACAAGCTCTAATATCTGTTTTGCCCTCTTACCACCAGAGGGGAAACTCACACGATTCTACTTCCCGTATACACAATTTTCACAAAAATAAAAATCTAGAGAGCTATTACTCATACCTTTACCATGAATTATTTGAAGGCCCTTATCTCCAATATGTCCAAGCCTTTGATGCCACAGCATGGTCTTCTCTCCAGAGACCACTAGATTTTTAGCTCCACTTTCAAGAACCACAGAACTATTGCACCCATCAACAACAGTGCTACCTTCCAGCTTGTAAGAGTTCCAATTCGAACTCCTCGCATCAATACCAGTGCACCCTGAACCATCTTGCAAGTATCTTTCTCGAACACTGTCTTTATACCTGCATCATCCAACTTGCTTACAGAAATCAAATTTCTAGCCAATGCAGGAATCTGTAGAACACCTGGAAGTGTTGTAACCCTTCCACCTTGCAACTTCAACTTTACTTTTCCGCGACCAATGATTCTAGCCTTCCTATCATCCCCTAAGAAGACATCACCACCATCGTATTTCTCATACTCGCAGAACCACTCTCTATGGGGAGTGAAGTGAATGGATGCACTTGAGTCAATCAACCATGCCTCATGATCTACATGTATACTTGAAGAAGCCAAGTACACATCCCCACCTTCATCTGATGTGGTTTTCGCCTCTGCAAAAGGAGCATCATCAGATCCCTTTCCTTTATCAGGAGATTTAGATTTACAGTCCCTTTTGTAGTGCCCTTCCTTTCTGCATTTCAACAAACCACCTTTACAGGTTTTCTTGGAGATTTAGATCTCCCTCTAGATTTAGATATCCCACTCGATGTCTTATTTTTGTTTCTGTTCTAGGACCGTCCTCGTACAGACAAGGCATCACCATTCTGGCTCTCCATATTTTTCCGTCTCATTTCCTCCGTCAACAAGGATGAGACTATTTCATAAAAATGCAAGGCAGTTGCATTGCTACCTATTGCAATAACCAGACTATCCCACGAATCTAGTAGAGAACACAACAAACTGATGCACTTATCTTCATCTAAAATTTTAATATCAACAGATGCTAACTGACTTACCACAGTATTAAATGCGTTCAGATGCTCTATCACCGAGTCTCCATCTTTCGTCCTCAGGTTATACAGCTTTCTCCGCAGGAACAATTTATTCACCAGAGACTTAGATTGGTACAAAGTCCCTAACTTGTCCCACAAAGCCTTCGTCGTAGCTTCCCCTGATACATTCATCAATACTAAATTTGAGACACAAAATCGTATTGTGCTCTTTGCCTTTCGATCCAACTTCTTCCATTCTTCATCGGTCACTCCTGTTGGTTTAGTACCCGGATCTACTGCGATCCACTAATCTTTATCCACCAACAGATCCTCCATCTTGAGTTTCCACAACTCAAAACACTAACCATTGAACTTCTCGATCTCTATCTTTCCATTGCTCGCCATTTTCTTTCACCACCAGAATTGATCTCGCAGATCTCCCACTGAAAAGTGTCTACCACAGGCCCGAGCAAAACCCCTCAGCAACAAAGGTGTCCCCTTGAAGCCAAAAACAACTCTGATACCAAATGTAGGTTTTAACCCCGTACAGAAATTACCTGCAAAAGAATTCTAAAACACATGAAATAAACAATGCGAGAGCATAACACATACACAGAGATTTTCCCCTGGATCCCAAAACCGGGACTAGCAGCTTGATTTTTCATTATATTCTTTTCAATGTTACTATACATATGTATACATGTCGAAGCATCCAATACCATGGACCAAAAACCATAGGTAGGTTCGCCCAACCTAATATAGGGTCCAAAAAAAATTTCCTGGGGCACTGCCCCGAACCCCATAGAAGGGGGCTACCTACCCCCCTCAAACCCCCCTGTGACACCCCCCCTGTAACCCCCCGGTTCACTACATAGGTTAGTCATGGAAAGAATAGAACACAACCCAACACCATGTGGAATCTTTAGCCGGTAAGTTCTTCCACTTGATGAGATACTCTAAAATTGATCGATTTCATAGCCATCGATTTCTTGTTTTGTCGTTGCTTCCGGTTCTAATATGATTTTTCCTTCCACATCAAGTTTTGGCAATATTGTTTGAACTAGGATCTTCTCATCTATAACCTTCTTTAAGCATGAAACATGTAAAACTGGGTGCACTCGGGAAGATGCTGGAAGCCCCAATATGTATTCCATAGTACCAATATTTGTAACACCTTGTACGAACCATAATACTTTGGTGATAATTTATTATCTTTCTTATCTTGCTTTAGGGACATTTGTTTGTATGGTTGTAGACGTAGAAATACCTAGTCACCTACATCAAAATTTCTTTCACTACAATGTTGATATGCCTGTTGTTTCATTCTATTCTGCACCAAAGTGAGGTTATCCTTTAAGAGTTTGAGAACTTTTTGTTGATGCTTGATGTGATCTTCCACTGCTTCAAACTTAGAATTTTATTTTAAATATGATGTGATGGACGGTGGATGATATCCATAAAGTGCCATAAATGGGGTCATTTTTGCTGCAGTATGGAAGGAATTGTTATACCACCATTCAACTAGAGGCAACCACTTGACCCATTGTGTCTATTTATTAAATACAAAGAAATGAAGATATCCTTCCAAACATTTGTTCACTATCTCAGTTTTCCCATCAGATTGAGGATGATAAGATGAGCTATGAGCTAACTGAGTACCCAAATATTCCACCTCTTGTACTCCAAAGAAACATTGGATCCTTTTTCATATAATTGTTTCTCCTCCAATAGTTATAGCACCTTGTCAACATGTTGAACATGATCCTTCAAAGACTTGCGGTATATTAGTATATCATCAAAAAGTACTAACACAAATTTTCTAAGGAATGGTTTGAAAATGGAATTCATCAAACCTTGAAATGTAGAAGGTGCATTTGTAAGGCCAAAAGGCATGACCAAAATTCATAATAACCCTCATGAGTTCTAAATGTTGTTTTTGGAATGTCTTCAATCTTCATTCTGATTTGATGATATCCAGAACGAAGATCCAACTTGGTGAAGTAAATTTCTCCATGTAATTCATCCAATAATTCATCAATGAAAGGAATGGGAAATTTATCTTTAATAGTAATCTTGTTGAGCTCCCTATGATCCGGACACATGCGCCCTAATCCATCCTTCTTGTGTACCAATACCATTGGAACATAGAAAGAACTTTGACTAGGTTGAATTATACCAACCTCTAGCATTTCTGCAACCATACATTCAATTTCACTCTTTTATGCATATGGATATCTGTAAGACCTTATGTTTGGGGGAAAACTTCCTGGAATCAAATGAATAGCATGATCATGATCAAGAATAGGTGGGAGGGTTTTGAGAGTCTCAAATACCTTGGAATGATTGTCCAAAATGTTTTGTAGATCTGGAGAAATATATGATTTTGACGTGGGAACTTCTAGTGAACATAATTGTGCAATTACGCCCTGTTGTTATTTATTTAGAATCTTCGTCGTGCTGTTAGAGATAATTATTTTTCCTGGTTTCCCTACGATACCTATTAATTCAACTTCTTTTCTTTCCCAAAAAAATTTCAAAAAAAGTTCTTGAAAATTAAAAGTTATCTTACCCAAAAATTTTAGCCATTGGACTCCTAGTACAACATCTACACCACCCATTGGAATGGAAAGCATTGGACTATTTAAGACATATTCTCCCATGGATAGCTTTATATTATGGCACTTTCTAGAGAAATTTATGGTTCCTCCATTTGCAACCATTACTTGACACTCTGGTGTTGGATATTTGAAGAAATTCAATTCCTTGGCTATCTTACAATGAATAAAATTATGGGTACTATCCGAATCAATCAACATTATTACCTTTTTCTTCTTGATATTCCCTTCTATCTTAAGAGTTTGAGGAGTGGTAATTCTTGTCAATGCATTACAAGATATGGTCAGATTCATTTCTTCTTTCTCTATGATTGCTTCCTGGTGTATATCCTCTTCTTTTGACGTTTCTTGTTCCTTTTCTTTATCCTCTTCCCCATATCTGTAAGTTAATTTTTTTCTCAGCACACTTATGACCTTTAATGTATTTTCTATCACAATTGTAAAAAATCCCTCTTGCTAATTTTTATTCCAATTGTTGTGGTGTCAACCTTGTAGATGTTGAAAGGCTAGGAGCAACAACACTTCCATGTTTATAGTTATGAGTGGTAGGCTTCCTTATTGCCATAATTTTGCTTTCAATTTTTCTTGCCATCTTGTATGCCTTCTCTATTGAATCAAGTTCCCAAAGGTGAACCTCATGTTGGATGTTATCATTTAAAGTCCCTATGAAGCTTTCAATCCTATGCTTCTCTGGAATATCATTTACCCTTATATTCAATTTTTGGAAGTCCTCAATGTGATCTGCCATTGAACCCTTTTGTTTGAGATTTATCAATTGGATAAAGAAGGTGTTACTCTTTGTATCCTCATAATGTGTTATCGTTTCCTACGTGAAAATTGACCAAGTGACAAGTTGTTTACAAGAACAAATTCCTCTGTACCATACAAACCGATTTGGTTCTAAATATAAAGATGTGATATGTACCTTTTGTGGCAGTTGCATATCATGTGGATAAAAATATAACTCCATCTGTAGTATCCAAGTTACTAGATCCTTGCCATCAAATTTCCTCATATCTATATTTGGAATATGGTGGGTCTTCAATCCAAATTTAGAGTCTATGAAATCATGATTAACATTTCTTTTGTTCTCATCATGAGTTTCCTCTACTACCTTTTCGGCATTAGGAAGCCTTCCTTGTAGTGACTTTGTCCCACCTTCCATGCCTTTCTTCAAATCTTTCATGTTTCCATTCAATTTTTCTTCTATACCATTTATCTTATTGATCATGTCTTCGATCACATTCTTCAAATCATCCCTCCAATTTTGCTTACTAGGTGTTTCTATTTTCTTGATTCGAGATATTATTTTTCTTTCTTTTAGGAGATTTGTCTTAAATCTATTGTATCCCTGAAATTTTGGATCTCCATGGTCTGAAATTTCAATATGAGGTAGCCCTCTGCGTCCTCTTTCAAATGCCACTAGTATTATCAAAATTGGATTCTCCAAGAAAGAGTTATGCCCAATCTCCCAAGATGACCTGATTATATATTTTTTCAGCAGAGCGAACTTGTACGAGGTGCCACCTGTCACTATTTTGACCTTCGGACCTTCAAACAATACATAGAAAAGCACCATCCATCCTCTTTCTATAACTTCTTACGAAATTTCAATCTAATGGAAAAAGAGAAAGTTATGAGGATTTTCCCAAGGTCACCTATTTGGGATGTAATTCGGGAGTCTGCAAAACCCTAGATTTATTGGACCATATCTCTGAAAATATAGCAAAAATATATCTGAAATTCAGACCTGAGCTTCATCAAGTTTTCAGCTCAAACAGGTTTTAATTTCAGAGTCTGAACCTTTGTAGAAAACAAATTATAGCGAAAATTCCATGATGACCTGTTTGAGATGGAATTCTAGAGCTTCCAAAAACCATAACTTCCTCAAGTCATATCTCTGCAAATATAGCATGACAATATTTGAAATTCAGACCCGAGGTTCAAAATGATTTCGACTCAAATGGGTTGTTTTTTTAGCTTCCGAAAATTCGTAGAGGGAAATTTATAAGGAAAATACCACGATGACCGGTTTGGAGCAACGAAACCCTAGAATCCAAAGCTCTGATACCAAATGTTATGAAACCAACTCACAAAAAGATAAAAAAATATAGATCAACAAATTCAAAATCAACCTCTTCGAGGGGGCAACCTCATTTACATTACACAAATGAACAATTCTTCGATGATACAAATGACAAGACCTCCTTGCTATATATAAGAGTCTAAGGGGTCCCAAAACAATCAGAGTCTACATAACAATAATATTGTAGGGGCACAACAATAACAATAGTGAGTTTCTATGGGGCATAATAATAACAACATGGGGACTATATGGGCATAATAATACAATAAGGGGGTTTCACTAATAACAATAAGGGGTTACACTAGTAATATAGGGACCTAACAAAACTTCCATAAATCCTATGATACAATGTCCAATCATTCCAAATTAGTGTATATATGATGTTCATGGTGATATTTGAAATATTCTGAAAGTTTATCAAATATAACACTAAAAACTGTCAAAAAGGTAGGTGAACTCTCAAGTAATCCACCATGATTTTTTGTGAAACATGACATCCTCTTATACAAGGAAAGAATATATTTAATACCAACATATAAATTTGAAAAATGGATACCTACAGAAGATCATGATGCCCCATCCACTATATTGGCATGATGGCAGGTTCTTTGGTTAGCATTGATGTCAACCTACTTATGGTAGCCTTCATGAAACTAATGTTTTGTGGTCTACTAGATATGAGCTACTGTTGACTTGATGCAGAGGTGGTTGGCCAACTAGGCCCTCATGATTCGTGTAGAGGTTTGGCCAATTAGGCTTTCATGATATTGATTGATGCAGAGATGTTAGTGCCTTATGTTGGTTCCTTTGATGCTTGCAAAGGAGTTCCAAGTGTTTGAATGAGATCTAAATATGTTGTAGGAAGGTTGACATGCCTTGTAGATGCTTGTAGTTGAGCATTTGGGCTGAAAATGGGTTGAATAAAGGGTAATGCGGGTAATGTAAGGGAAACCTATGTTATAACATAGGTTTTTCTCATGAAACCTATTTTACCCCTACATGTAATGCTTTTCTCAAAGGCAGAGGTGTGCTATGGTCTGGAGGGTGAGAAAAAGAAAAATAACCTTCAAAAAACCAAGGTATTGCCCATGGTAACTCAAAGTAGGTTTGAATAGAGTGGTTGATTTAATCTTCTTTGATCATTTGCTTAGATTGATATAGAAAATTTGGGCACATTTATATGCATATAAGTGTTAGACAGAAGACGGGTTGATTTGAGGAACATTCTCCAACTAGTGAGAGCACAAAAGTCCTCCAGAGAGAAAGAGGGATAGAGATATGGATACCTGGTTCATTTTGTAGAGATTATGACAATGACTTATCTTGTTTAAGTGATGAGAACCTAACTCAGATTGTAGAGATTGTATAGAAACAAAGTGCAAGCAGAACAACAAAGGTCGGGTTATAGAAACAATGTGCATAGTTTAATGACATAGTGCAGACATGTAGTATGAGCAGAGATTGTGATAGAGAGGTAGAATATGATGTGCATACAACATGAATATTTAATGAAAGCATAAGAGTGGGATTTTTGGTGTCAGATGGCATAGTACATACCTATAGAAAATCATGTATATGCATAGGACCGATGACTAATAGTTTTTTGTTGTAGGTGTTATGTTTAGCGTTGATTCTACATGATGGTTGATAAAGAATAGTCTTGGTGTGCTTGTATGTCTAATGTATGGATGCTTTAGAAGTGATTTTGCCTATGCTACTGTCATATGTTTGTATGGCTAAGTATTCTGTGAGAGATGTTAGTGAGGTGTATGCTTGTGAGTATTGATATTGAGGGTTCATATCATATGAGTAGTTTGTGTTTGTGATAGGGAAGTGTTTATTGGTATCATGATGGTGTTGATGTATTATTGAGGATCTTGTGTATGATGATAGAATACTTTCTACTGATTTAATGTGATACAAGATATTGGTTGGAGAGGAGTGGCATTATAGGTATATGTTTTTAGTTGATGTTGTATTTGGAGTCCAATTTGAAACATTCTGAAATGTGGCCCTAGAAAGTTTGAGGAGGTTGTGGCCTATGTTCGGTAGTGGTTCAACAAGAGAGGGGTGGTGGCTCCTTCCAGTAAAGGCTAGAGAACGTTTTTAGGGAGTAGAGGCTTCCTTCCAGTGGTGGTTGGAAAACTAGTGAAGGTGGTATTACTTAGTAGGTGGTGTCCTACATAGTTTATGGGAGTTGGGGCTTCCTCATTAGTGATGGACAACAAACTGTAGTAGTTGTGGCTCCTAGCTAGTAGAGGCCAGTTGAATGATGTAATTAAAATTGATTGAAGAATTAATAAAATAAGAGCCGTATAGCAACAGTAGCACGATGGTTTTTCTGATTTAGGTTTTCCACCTAAAATCTAGTGTCCCTATGTGATGTGATTTGTGTCTCATTGTACATTATTGATTTATGTGTTATGGCTCTTATGTGTTGATTCTTGATGAAGTTGCATAGATTTACTTCTTATATGTTGGGTTATTGATTATTTAGTATATCGGTGATAAAGTATTAAAGTTGTTTATTTCCTATCACTATTGATTCACCCCCCCCCCCCCCCCCCCCCCACTTAATAGTGACCCATAGACATCAAAGATTCTTGATATTTTATAATGATAAGTTATTCCTTATTTTGAAGAGGAAGGAAGAAACAAATCATCTAGTGTACTTGTTGTATTCAATACCTAACACCAAAAAAAAATAATAAAATAATTATCTATCGGACTATATAATCAATGAATATTCTATACCAAAAGGTACAAGATTCAAAGGATTTTGTTGGCATTGATGTTGTGATGCAGTGTTTTTGGTTGGCATTGGTTTCAACCTTGTACCATGTTTTTGATTGGTTGCAGATATTTGGATATGGATTGTGTATGTGTTCAACTGGTTATATTTGTTTGTCTATTCATTGGTTATGCATATGATCGATTGATTGCAGGTGTTTGGTCATGTAGCTGAGTGTGTTTAGTTGCAGTTGTTAACATTTGATTGATTTACTATAGATGTTTGGTTATACAGTGTTGCATGTGGTTAGCTAATATTACCAAGGATGTTTCCCATGGTATTTGGTGTGACAACTTAATGGTTTACCATGGTATTTGGTGTGACATCTTCATGGTTTACCATGGTATTCAGTGTAAGGTTTTATTGGTTAATTAATTTTTATTTGATATGGTCATTATGAGGAGTGGAAGGTAATTAATGCTTTGATTTGGTCCATTGTGATGAGAAGAAAACTATAAATGTATTATGCTAGCATTGGGGGATGAGTGTGTGAGAACGTGAGAGAGTGCTACAGTGCTTTGTCTAGCGTATTGTATAACTATATTTGTTAGGTAAAATTGACTCGGGGTTTGAGTCAAGGTTGACCTGGTTAAAGAGTAGTGGTTTTGGGCACATGGTATAGTGTACCTAGGGTATTATGGTCTGTGGTATTACATGTAATGGAGCTTATAAAAGGCTTGGAATACTTCATTGTAATGTGGGCCTATAGGTGAGCGGTGAAGGCTCACTTGGCTGGATTGGCCAGGGTTTTGTCCAATGGTAATGAGATCTCATTGGGTTGGGTTTTTCCTCAGATTTGGGGTTTTCCTAGATAAATATTATGTGTATAATATTTATGTGTATTGTTGTTGGTTATTTTATTAGTCCTCTCTGTAAATCTCTGTAAATCTCAGTAATAATTTATCTCTCTGCCATAAATTTCTTAACAGTAAAGTTGAGTAGTGTGCTTATCAAATTTCATTTTCATATCAGAGAGAGTGGTGTGTTGCTCATGTTGAGCATATTTTAGAACCGAATTTGAAAATGTATGAAATTTTGGTTCACATGGAGGAGTTGGAGGCATAGAGACTCCATGCTTTTGGAGGCTAACAGACAGTGATTAAAGGAGGTGGTTTCCTTCTTGTTGGTGGTAGCCATTAGACTATTATTGGAGTCGAGTCTTCCAACTAGTAGATGATAGCTACTATATGTACAATTTGTTCAACAATTAATAGAATATTTGAGCAACACGACAACAGAGGGTGGATTTCTCCCTGGAGTGGGTTTTCCACTAGAAACAATTGTGTCCTCTTGTGTGCATGTCTTTCTCGGTATTATTTATGTTGCTTATGTGTTATGTTGATTTTATATGTTGAGTTACTAATCCTTGGGTGTTTTGAAAAAAATAATTAAAAAGCTAATAAACCCTAGCACTATCGATTCACCTTCCCACCCCCAAATAGTGAGCTCATTTCCAACAATTGATATTAGAAAAGGTTCTCTCAGTGGAGATTGATCACTCAAGGGTAGATTGTGGGATTATGGCCAAGAATAAGAGGAAACAATCTCTGAAGAAGAAGGGCTACAAAAAATCCAGGAGTGCTACAAAACCTAAGGAACCTCTCTTCATGTAAAAGGTATGATGGTCAGTATTTTTAATCATGAACATTTTATTCCTTATTTCCAGTATAGCGATGATGGTCATGGGTTCATTGAAGAAGATGATAATCAATATTTTGAAGTTGATTCCTCAAGAGGTGAGGAAGGTGTTTTTCCAGTGCAGGAGTTTGAAGATCAAGAGCTTAGGAGACAAGTGACCCTTGAAGCTGAAAACAAAGCTCAAGCAAGATTGATAGAGAAGCTCATGTTGGAAAACAAAGATCTAAAGAAACTTCTTTAGATTCTTGAGGAGAGAGAGAGTATGCTTTCAAGGAAGAAAATTCAGATCTGAATACTTAGTTGGAGACGACAAGGAAAATTGAAGTGGAGATTGGAAGTTAGCTTAACGATATTATCATCTATTGTAAGATGTTAGAAGAAGATATAAAAAAGAGCAGATCTATCCTAAATGGAGCTAATGAGGCAATAGCAGAAAGTCCCAAAGAAGAAACTAGCAGCAAAAATGAAGGAATTTACCATCAAAATCAAGAGGCGAAGAATGTGACAAGGAAAGATATGAAAAATATTAGGTGTCAAAAATTCGGATACACTTCAACTATTTGTAAAAGAAAAAAGACAAAATATTCCTAGCAAGAAAAATAGTTGAATAAGGAGAATTATCCAGCAGCCAGTCAAGGAAAAGTGCTCCTGTCAGTCCCCAAGTTAAAAATGTATTTTGTGGATACTATTACTTGTGTAATAATTTCATGCGTAAAGGTGTTTCCTATAGGGTTTACGTCACAACGAATAGAAAACATATCAACAAAATATTTGAGCCCTTTCTACCATTTCTTGGGCATGTCAGATGTTATGTCTATGATAACTTAGGCAATATGGCCAAAGACTGCAAACTACCCATGGCCATCATGTAGTCTAGACGAAAGAAGAAGAATCCTGGTGCGAATACTTCCAGCATGTGTCAAAGCATCCTACAAGTCAAATACAAAAGAATATGGAAGAGAAAAAAAACATCTAGAAAGAATAGATCAGACTATTAAAAAGTGGAAAGAGAAGGAGAAGAAAGTGGCTTCAAAAAGGAATTGAAGCTAGCCCAGCCTCAAGGTGAGCATGAAGCAAAAAGGGCCTATTTTTAGGGAGGGCTCCTCTAAGAAAAGAAGGCTTCATCAGTTTTGATAGTGTCT
Source organism: Pinus tabuliformis (assembly GCA_031772625.1). Lineage (NCBI taxonomy): Eukaryota > Viridiplantae > Streptophyta > Pinopsida > Pinales > Pinaceae > Pinus > Pinus tabuliformis. Next base: position 903,310,460 of record CM062804.1, read on the forward strand.
TTAATGTAAAGATTTTATTTGTTTCTTATATATGTTATAATCATTTTTTATGGTTTGGTTTAATCTATTCGTTCTGGTTGAATTCCCTGTGCATGGAAAGATGAGGAATTACTTGCACCAAACAAAGAAATCAATGATATATTTTTAAAATTAAAAAGGGAAAAAGAAAAATGTGCACTCAATAAAATAAAAGTGAGATATAATGTGAAGAACAATGGAGCAGTAAGGAAAAAATATTATGCCATTGTGAAGAGGTAGTTCGCATGGTCACAATTTATAATGCAACAATATATTTGCATGCTAATCACTGGTGGATCAGGTTTGAAGAAGTGGAAATCATTAAATGTCTGATTTGGTTACAGTTAAGTGTTTCAATGTTCTTATTCATGGTTAACCTTGATGGCGTTGTTCATTTGATTTGGTCACTTTAGAACTTATTCCAGCAACATTATTTTTTAATCTGGTTGTGTTTAAGTCTATGACAGAGTTTTATGCATGGAACAGACACAGGATAGGGACATCGATCATGGAGTTTTTGCACTACGAATGATTTTAAGAGGTGTTTGATGGGCTACACATTGTCTTGTTGATGCAATGGATTATGGTAACGAATGCAATGGTTCCCTTAAAAAATAAATGAAGTGCACATGTTAGTCTATTATTCAATTTGAATTTGTCCAAGTAATTTATTAGTTAATTTGTTTATCAAAGTGGTATTAAATATTCAATTTGGTGTATATGGATGGAATTATGGAGGTACGCATGCAATATTTTGGTCAGTCCCACGAAGTTTTGGGCATGATTATTAATAACCATAAAGAATGTGATTGAATTCTATTATCGAATTACCAAAGGTAGTTATTCGCAAGCTTAAGTCTATTATGGCCAGATTTATGTGGTCGGGTTCCTTGAATGAGGACAAAATTCACCTTGTCCGATGGAATGCTATCTCCAGGCCAATTAAGGATGGTGGATGGGGCATCCTCAATACACATAAATTAAATCTAGCATTGATCATAAAAAATAGCTAGAGGGGTATGACTGAAGAAGGAATATGGTCACACATATTTAGGAAGAAATATATGTTCAGTTAACACTTTGCCATTTGGCTTCGCGATGGAGCTAGATCCTGACCGAGCACTTCATTCATTTGGAGGTGTATGTGGTCAAATCTCCATTAGTTGTTACCCTTCTTGCGTTAGGAAGTTGGGAATGGTAGCACCATTGAGATTGGGTTGGATGCTCATTCTGGATTTGAAGAGAATCACACACTTTCATCCCTTCTGATCTCTACACTTCATGGAACCAGAATATATTTCTTACAACAGATTCAACAAAATCCTCAGATTCACCAAATAGGACAGATTTGGAAGAAGGCGACAAATATTGGACTTCATGGGGTCTGGCCATCGAATGGGATTCTTATATCCAACCTATGTCCTTCAAGCATCTATCTCAATGATCAATCAGATAGAATGATATGGGCTAGGGGGCATAAGAATGGTCAGTCGATTGTTAAAGAAATATATCACTCCATTCCAAGGACTGGGCAAGATTTTGACTATTGTCTTTGGTATCATGTAACTTGGGAATGGAGGATCCCTCTGAAACTCATTTTCTTTGGATGGTTGGCGATCCATGACTGCATCCTCACCTGGAATAATCTTATTAAAAGAGGCTTTTGTGGCCTAGGAATATGCTTGCTATGTAAACAAGGGAGGAAGATGTGGATCACCCCTACTCAACTTCCCTTTTCCCACTGCATTTTAGGACGTTGCTATGGACGAAATGGGAATCACAGATTCATCGCCTCCTTTCACACTCACATATTGCCACTCCAAATGGTTTTTCTCTCGATCTCCATATTGCTCTTTACCCTTATTCATCATATGGTCCATTTGGAGATGTCAAAATGCATTAATCTTCGACAAAAAAAATGTTGCAAGGGAAGTGGTCATCAACATAGTGGCCCTCTTCTCGAAATCTGGGTTGACAATCAAAAAGAATTTGATTTGAAAGATCAACCTCTGAGACACTGGACAAGATTTTCCAATGGGATATTTTGATGGGGCATGCCAGAACAGGAAATGTGGTTGTGGGGCAGTAATTATTTTGGCACCAAAAAATATTTTCATTTCTAGTGGGAGGGGGGACAAGGGTTGAACAATAGAGTCGGACTCATTTCCCTCTGGGGCATCTTACTGGTGCTATTTGGATAGGACTTGAAGATATAACGATATATGGTGATGCGAAAAGGATCATCAACTGGGAAAAATACTACACACTTTTCCACCCTCCTATCCTAACAAACTGGATGTGGAGATCTAGCTACTGGTTAGCTCCTTCCACCGCATAGCTTTTAGTCACGTCTACAGAAAACAAAACCAAATTGCTAATCTCCTATCAAAAATAGGAAACTCACAAAACCCTAGTAAGATCCAATTCGATGCATATGAACAGGGTATTCTAGTAAATTTTGGATTTTTCAACCACTTGTAGGACTCCTTCGAAGTAAGGAACATTTTGATATTTTGGATAAATCATTATTTTAGTTTTATGATCCTAGCCATTGGAAGTTGACATGTTTCATGATTGGCTGAATGTTGACATGTTTCATGATTGGCTGAATGTATTTTTTGTAAGGATAAAAATTCAATACTAGCTCAGACTGTGAAAAAGAAAAAGATGATTACAAAGATATCCCAGTTATGTATGTAACAATAAAGAGAGATAGGAGACTAGATAGAAGTAAATAGTTCACGTGAAATCTGTACTCTCTTTTTACTTTAATTAATGAAAGGATAGTGATTTTTTGCCTCTAAGAAGAAAAAGGAATGTGATTGAATTTGCGCATATGGTCAAAGATAGTTGGACTTGTTAGTTGATCAAAGGAGAAAAATGAGACAAATTGGATACATGATATGATCAAAATTAATCAATTATTGATTGGAATCCTCGAAGGTGTGATGCATTTATGTTTTAGTTGTTGCATCAGTGGAACAAACCTAGTCTTCTTCACGTATTCTTCATCTCGCCATGCTGGATCTCAAATCAAAAATATGAGTGCCTTGGTTAAGATAGTTTTTATAATTTGAATGCTTTCAACGTTGTGATCTATTTGATCTGGTCACATATCAATTGTGGTTATTATGGATTGATACCACTAGCAAAAGGTGTGGTCTAAATGCATTAATGAATCATAGTGAAGGGTTTTCTTGTTTCTACAATGTTGGATTTGAGCTCAAAGAGAAAATGGATGTGTTGGATTTGGCTACACATCAGCACTAAATTGTCTCTTAACTGCTTTAGTTCAAAAAATTCCCAAAGTAGTTCACCAAACCAAGTCATTCATGGAGGAAGAGGATGTTCATAATGAACTAATCAAAGATCACGGGGTATTATTGTATGATAAGTATGAAGATTGAAAGAAACAATACAGACCAAAACATAACTACCACTGCTAAATTAAACAAAGAAATCTCCAACAGAGAATGGGATGTCTAACCCTCGCTGAGCATCTATATTTATACAAAACCTGAGTAGGTTACATATATTATTTTTTCCTTTCGGAGTATGGATGAGGCCAAATGGTGTTGGTCCTTCAAACTTTGGTGCATTGAGGCGACGACTACGGAGGCAGTGGATGCACTGAAGGCGACGATGATGAAGTCGGTGAGATAATTACTTATCCAACATTCTCCCCCTTAATTATCTCACCAAAAAAAAATTGCTAAGGATTTTCTAAATGTCTACAAACTGATTTTGTAATCTGTAGAACTCCAGAAACATTGCCTTTAGTTGTTATTATCTTCTCTTTGGTATTTCTTCAGAGTGGGCATTCTTCTCTTCTCTGATTATTGATATCCATATAAAAATAAATCCATATACCAAGGTACATGGGTACGGTTGGCCCTACCGCCTACACCTACCTACAAGTTAGTGAGAAAAGCCTTCAACCCCACAAGGTGTGGTTGGTGGCAGGGAACTCAAAGAAGTGGTTGTCACACTAATACTCACTCTCTCTGTTTGAGCTATCTCCTAGGTTAGCTAAGGGGGGTGGTCCCTAATGAAAAGTTAAGTTAAAAGATGTGATTTTCTAGGAGAGTGTTATAGTGAAAATGGATTACTTTTAAGGATTTATGGGCAAATATGCAGTGAGAAACTTGAAATAACAATGCCAATCATTAATATGATTAAAAACCATAAAACAAGTGCCTTATAAGGAATTTTTTCAACAATTTAAAGACATATTTGCTCAAAGTAAAATGCAATGCTCTTAAAAGAGAAAACAAAGTAACCCTCAAATATAAATAAGAATTGTTAGCACAAGATATGTAAGATACAAAATGCTTTTGAGATAATCAATTTTATAAATCAAAACATGTGAAACATATCTTGCCAAAACCCAAAAATTAGTAACTAACTTGGAAATGTAAAAGGAAGGAAGTGCTAAACCAAGACATCAATATGAAATTAGACATGAAACATGAAAAGAAAACACTTGTTTGAAATGATTACAATACTTGCTTTTGGAATAGACTTTGCATATGAAAACTCAAACCACCAAGAGACAAGAAAAGTAAATTTAATGGAAAGTGCTCTTGGTTAATTTTATTAATTAGCTCTACAACAAGATTACAATTTAACTCTTCAATCCTCAGACCTCACCCTCGCCCAATGATATGGATCTTACAGTGAGGAGTCAATAGAGGAGTAGAGGATCCCTAAGATGTCTACTTCAACTAACTTATGTTGGAGGTAAAATTTTAAAGAGGCTTGGGGCCTTCCTACACTAAAATGCCTAGATGAAATGCAAATTGTGTTAATTCCCCAAATTAAAATAATGATACATACAAATGATTCAAAGAGATTGATTTGCGATGCTTGAAAATGAAATAGTGTTCAACATACATTGCAAATATAACTTCAATTGGAGGAATAAAATTAGCTTACAAGTGTTGCATGTGTTTCATCAATGAATTAAAATGATATAAGTAATTTTCTTGGAATTAAAAATTATTTCAAATAGACAATGACAATAAATTGCTCCAATATTCAAGATGACAATGTAGCATAAAATTGAAGCATGTATTCAAGTGTTCATGAAACAATTTACCAAGGTAAATGGAAACGAATCAAGTTTTTTAAGAATATAAAATGCTTGCATGTAAAGGATGAATTGCCCAAAGTAAAGTGTAAGCTTGTAGCTCCAAGCAACAGTGAGAAAGAAAATGCAAAGCTCAAATGAAATTGTAACAAACTTTAACTTAATTAAATGTGATAGTGAGGTTGTGTTAATTCCCAATTAAAGCATGCATGTAAGTGAATGAAGTATGAAATATTAAACCATGCAAATGTTAATCCACCCAAGAGAAGCATCCCTCTATATGGGGAGATAGGATACCATGGGAGAGATCCCAAGCTCCCACAAGCAAGTTAGATCTTTTATTAATATTACAATGAAAAGAGGGCCCTTCAAAGTTCTCAACTATACTTCAAGGAGAGTCCTCACAATAGTTGCTTGAAACTTGGACACTAGACCTCTTTCCTTGAAAAATTAGTGACAATATCTCACAAAACTTATACAAGGGAAACAAGGTGTGAGTTTCCTCCAAATGCCCACGGCTTAAAGAGGAAAATGGGAAACCCTTTAGTGAACTCGACTTGGCCAAAATAAACCTCAAAAGGGCTCATGAAATCCTTGAAAATCGAACCCCCAACACTTGCCAAAGGTCCTACAAACACTTGTTAGATGTTGCAGGAAGTTGCTCTTCAAAATTTGCTACACAAGAGTTAGCAAAAAATCCAAACAATGGCTGCAAAATAAGTTAATCATTAATGGAAAAATCAGCAAGATAAAATGTATATGCACAATTATAATTTACAAAAGGCTAAGCTAAAGAGTGAGAGTAAACTCTCGTCTTTGCTTAGCCATCTTCAAGCTCTTAGATAGAAAATGAAAGAAATTAAGTACAATGTTTTTTTAAGAGATTTAAATTTAGAAGTTCTCGCCTTGTGTACAAGCTATGTGCCAAAATCCCTGCAAAACCACTTTGTAAGATAAGACTATGAAAGTTCAAAGAACAAATCAGAGCTCCTTTAAGAATGTATCAAGAGTGGGTTGGTCTCTCCAAAGACTTCCCCTCACGCTTGATTCTGTAATCCCAACAAGATGTTCCCTCTACAAAACTTCAATCTAGGATTAGTTCCATATAGATTTAGCAATAAACAATGTACGAAACTCTGGAGATTTATTTAAAACCAACTAGAGCATTCTATACCTAGAGCATACTTCTAAATCAAATGTCAACGCAAGATAGCTCTACATTAACAAATCTACAAGAGCATATGGAAGCAAATTAGATCAAAGCATGAGTAAAAGGAATTATGCCAATGCTCAACAATTCATCACACTCGAAAAGGAGGAACACCTCATGAATGAAACCCAAAAGTCTTTATTGATATTTCCAAAAGTGTACAAGGTAGCAACACTTCCACAAGCACAATAGCTAGTAAAAATCTTATATAATGTGAGAGCCCATGGCTCTATTATATAGAGAGTTGGGAGTAAACCCAATGAAGAATGACAATGACAAATGGCACTGGAGCCAATCCCAATGTAGAATTGATTAAACAAGTGGCATGAGGTGACAATCCCAAAGAGAAATTCGAATTTGTTGAATAGAGCTCCAATGCCAAGTGTAAAAGTTGAATTCTGGCAAGTGGACATCATTTTCTTCTTCCTTTATGTGCCAAATTTGAATTTTATGGTGGAATGACAAGTGTATATGGGTGGTAACCCATGTGGGGACAATTTCCCACAAAAATCTCCACCAAATATTCTCCCAAATCCTCCCAAATGTCCATTAACTTCACAAATTCGAATTTCCACGCAACTTTTTCATTTAATGCCAGAAATTCAATTTTATTTGAGTACATGTCCTTTCCTTGATTTTAGGAGTCCACATCACCTTGGGACTTCACTTTAACTCCCCCATAATTTTGCACCTCATTTCCACAACGTTTAGCATGTGTGGATATTTATTTTTCTCCATTTATTTAATTTTTGGTTTAATTGATTGTCAGATTTCCCACTAAACTTAGGAAAAGTGGGTTTTGAGGATACAAAACACATTATTAACCCCTCAAAGGGTGTCATGGTAGAAAGTTGAGGGTGAGAGGTGTAATTTTGATTACTCATACCACATACAACTTCTTTAGACTACACTTATTACAATTTTATTTACAATTTTTGACCTGCGGGAAATCTAAAAACTTAAAAAAGACTACCTAAACCGAACCAAATTCCACAAAATTTTTTGTGTGATATAATATGGTAATATACATCGAATCTAGACACTAAGATGTGTTAGGGGCTCAACCTTCAAACTGTCACCCCAACTTTAGGGTAAAAAGTGAGTGAAAAAACCCATAAAATTATCTGCCTCTGAAAAAGAAGGGATAATTAACCAGATATAAAAAACACTCCAAGGTGTACTTGTTTGTTGATCGATTCCCAGCATCCTAGGCCTGTTACAGACTCAAAACTCATCATTACTAGTATCACTTATTACAATTCCTCGTAGGGTTTGGAATCTGGGTACAAGAAAGATGATGAGAAGATAGAAGTAGAGTTAAAAAAACTTTGTTGATTGATGATATCTAATGGTACAAGTGTCCTCTAGATCATCCTTGGGCATGGAGTCTTCATATAATCATCAAGTGCCACTCTAGTGGTCAACAAGTACCATCCGAGTACTCGTTGTACTCGCCATTTCTCTAGGAATCCTTTTCACCGACATGGTTCATCAATCATGTTAAACTCTTCCTGACGTGATCCCTTAAATTTTGGTTCCATCTCACATTTTAACTTCCTCAATTACACATCAAGCTTAGATAAGAGTAAAACTACCACCCTCGTATCTACCTAGCGGTTAATTCCACAACTTGATGTCACATCCTCTCTCTACTGAAGAGGGATAAACACTACATTCCTGATTCAACAATTACAAATCAAGCATAGATACAAGTACACCTTCTCTATCTATCTAGTAGTCAATTCCACAACTTGATATCACATCCTCTCTCATAGGAGAAATAAACATTACCTATTTGACTCAACAATTCTTACAACACACCTGAGAAATCAACTTTGAGGTGTCGGCTACTACCGATCAGACACCCCTTACAACACAAATGATTCATTAATAATCTCAAGTCAAGTATAGGGATACAAAAGTCAATTATTTGCCCAAATATATAAGCCCATTTACTCTTAATCATAATGGATTACACTTCAAAATCTTCGTCAAAATTTTACAACAAACTACAAAAACTATCCTACAACAAATTGTTGTTGATCCCTAAATCCAAGCATCAAAATTTTGTGTGTCCAACTTTAATTAAAAAGATTTTTTCATATGGTAAAAAAAAAACATGGATATTTTTGTCATATCAATCCTATTAATTATAACCTCACAGCGTAGACTCCACTCAATGCATAGGTTTGAAAACAGGCTCCACTCAATGCATAGGTTTGGAAACATATCAAGCATCTCATGCTTACCATACCACATATGTGTTTTCTCACTAACTACTTAGGCATTGACCACACTACAAGGAATCTGTTCCACACAATGTTACATGTACCTACGTGCTCCAGTTCTCACAGTGGCAAAACATTGACTTTGGTTGCTTCCCACACTTTCTTGGTCGCTCAAACTCCACACACAATAGTATAACTTTTCCAAAGAAATATCTCTCCTCTCAATTTCTCCACTCTTAGCAGCGCCTTATTCCACGATTGTTGTGTATACCTCACTCAACTGACAGCTGCTCAAATGGAAGAGCAGCTCATGACAACACCCAGTTGCAGCTCCAATTCCACATAGCTGCTTCACACTATAATACTTTAAGGCGATCACACATTCACCACAACTTAAGGCCCACACTCCTATAGCTCCTACTTCACTTTGGAATGACTTCCACTTGCACAACCTCAAATTGGGCTTACAAGTTAGTTCCTTTGTACTACACTCACCAGCATAGCACAATTCCTTTATACGACACTTACCAACACAACACAGTTCCATATATTGATGCCATTGTTGAATTTTTTTGAGTATGCACATGAAAATCAGGAGCAATGAGATTTAAATAATATTTTCACCTCTTTCACATTAGTGGAGGAAAAGACCAGAGCTTTCTTCCAACGAAAGATTGTTTTGGAGTTGATACACCTACACAGAATCCATAATTAGATTTACTTTAATGCTCATCTTTGTGCAATTCCATTTGCCTCATTTTTATTAGTATGGTTATGGAAATGGCCACCATTGTTGTTGTTGTCTTTGTATTTCCCACTCCATCACTTCACCAATAAACTATACCCCACTGCTAGAGAGATTGAAGGGGAAATCTATCCTTTTTCCAGAGTATCGATGGGTATATATATATATATGCAACCCAATTCGCCAAATTTTCAAAGCACATCATTGAGCTAATGGGCATCAATCTCATCTTAGGTTGTTGTTTCATACTTGACATAAGTTTTAAGTAAAAGTTGGATGAACATGTCGAGAGCAAAGGCGTTGCTCTGCCCTTCCCCAACTATGAAGTACGTGTTAATTGCCATCCTATTGATTATTATGATTCAGTACCTGTATATGGTAGCAAGAAAGCATGTGCAGAACACCAAGAATTACAAGTTCAACGTAAGTAGTAAATTATATTCTTATCATGGGATGTAAACTAATTGGCACAAAAGTCTCTTTGAGCAAGAAGAGAGGGCCAAAGCCCATTTTGGCAAAAACTTAAAAATATATGTTCAACATGCAGAAGATGTTAAGTGCTCAAGTATTGAAGTTCAACAGATGATAATCATATTATTCCTATTCAAGGCATTGAAATTTTTTAGATGAAGACCAGCACACGGACTGTGTGTATAAAAGGAGGTATGGTAGTTGAAGAATTTCTGGAGTTAGCCATTATTGGTGGCATAAGGCACATGATTTAAGGTATTAAACTTGTGGAGATAATCCTCGAGAGAGCAAGACAAAAGCACCCATCGAACATTGCACAAGTTCAAAATTTTCCAATGGAATAAATTGGACGAAGGTAATTAAACATTCAAGGAGCAGATTTAGACACAATTTTTTTAGTTTGAGCATTGGGAGGTGTGAGAAGCTGGGAAGAAATCTTTGCAGGTGTAGAAATCACAGAAAGGCATGTTGCTGAGAAATTTTTCAGAGAGAGCTATGCAACACGAGGAGCATCCACTACTACATGGAATCACTCTGTTACAAGGGAAGACACCCTCTCATATCCAACTACCTGATGCTAGTTGTGTTAAAGAGAAATAATATCACTTTAAGCTCCATGAAGTTGTTGGTGCACATTGAGTGTTAAGTTCAAAGAGAAATGTATATATAAGACAACTTTAAAATGTCTGTAGTGATCTACATGTTCATGAGTTTGGAAATGTCTTCACCAACCATACCTTATATTGTGTTTCCCCTTCATTCATTGGTTGTGCCTAGGCGCAAGATCATCATCCTGTGTTTTTATTGCACTTATAAGCATTGAAGGTAGAGCAACATTTCTGGGTAAAGCAGGTGATGGTTCCACTTCTAGTGGTTCTCACAAGGAATAGAGAAGGTATCCAAACATGTGGTGTTAAATTTGATCCTTGTGCATCCATAATAGTTTCCTACGTGAAGATAATCGGTCTAGAAGGAAATTTACTAATGGAATGTGTCAAACCATCTATAGAATATTGTTTTGACATTTCTAAAATTAACATCGACATGCTGAAAAGGGGTTGGATTTTTCATTTCAATTCCATGGTTCTTCTTGAACAATCCATGCATTCCACTCTTCTTACTGCAATCAAAATGTCAAAAGGATCTGGGGCTACCTGAAACTTATAGAATACAAAATGATTTGAATTATTTTATATACCTTGTTATTTAACTTTGAGAGCACTTGTATGACTAATGTATGGGTTGAATCTTGCAATGATCAATTGATGTGTGTATACTATTGTAGTCATTTTCTTTGATTTTCAAGAGGAGAGTTTGTATTGTGGGTGTGTGTATTCCATAGAATGAGAGGGCTTGACAAAACTCTTAAGACTTTTTACTGAATGAAAGAGTCTTATTTATAAGCTGACTTGTTGAAGATATTTTTTTCTGGAATTAAACATGGGTCTGCCAATGAGGTTTTGTATGGTTGATTCAATTCATAATGATGGTATGTATGCCTGGTAATGATGAGTATTAACTCTTGAAAAGAGTTGTAATTTTTCCTTGTACTTTTTTATCAAGCCATGTACTTTCAAGCATGGTTGTTATTTGGTCTAGTTGGTCATGGTCTTAGTCATATGAGAGTTGGTACAACCACATATGAGTTGTTAGATGTCATTTGTTTCAGCCATGAGTAGGATTAAATATCATTTGGGCAGTTGGTTGAGTCATAGTGATAGTTATGCATTGGTTCCATTTGATTGCTACAGCCATGTAATATGTTTTTGAAGCCCTGTAGTTTATGTTCCTTGGGTTGATTGGTATCTTGCAAACAATAAATAGGCATTGAAAATTCATTTGCCCAACAATATGAGGAGTTATTTGCAACTCACTTACACATACATAGGAAGCTCTTACAGCCCAGAGAAGACATGATGATGACTTCAATCCAAGAACATGTTGAAGGGGAGCATGTCTAATGTGTGTTTGTTGATCAGATTTGGTTGTTATACTTGAGGGTATATGGATGCTCATGCTGTTATTTTGGCCTTGTCACCATATATGTGTTGCTATTATAAACATTATGGTTGTTCAAAGGAGCTTGCTGTTGCTCATTGAGTTAGGAGAGAGAGTATTATTGTCTACTCTTTACTGTTGTTGATGGTCACAATATGTTTTTGTTGTTTGAGTTAGCTTGAATATGTTGTTGGTGTAGATGGAGTTGTTGTTAGATTTTATTGCTTCTAGTATACGTCATATCGATGATCAGATTTGATAATACTACCATGACATGGAGAGTGTGTTGTTACTACTTCAGGAGAGAGAGCATGTGACAAGGTTATTATTGTTGCTTGTTGTCATGTTGCCATGGGGAGAGAGAGAGTTTTCTACTTGATGTATTTTCATCAGACCTAGCTAGTGTCCTGGGGGAGTTCTTGTCTATTCATCTATGTAACTAGTGGATGATCAGTAGAGTGTTGATACCATTGATGAGTTTAACCCTTTTCCATTGATTTCAAAGGGTGATAAAGATTGAGGAGATCAGTTTCCAAAGGTCAGCCTGAGTTGGTTGGATCAACTGGGGTTGCCATCAATGCCCAAAGGGGGAGATTGTTGGCATTGATGTTGTGATCTAGTGTTGTTAGTTGGCATTGATGTCAACCTTGTATCATGTGTTTGATTGGTTGCAGATATTTGGCTATGTAGTGTGTATGTGTTTGATTGGTTACATGTGTTTATTTATGCATTGGTTATGCATATGATCGATTAATTGCAGGTGTTTGGTTACAGTTGTTAACATGTGATTGATTGACTATAGGTGTTTGGCAATATAATGTTGCATGTGGTTTGATTGGCTACATGTGGTTGGCTAACATTACCAAGGATGTTTCCCATGTTATTTGGTGTGACAGCTTAATGGTTTATTATGGTATTTGGTGTGAGTGATAATGGTTCTATGTGGTTGGCTATCATTACCAAGGGTTTTTCCCATGGTATTTGGTGTGACAGCTTGATGCTTTACCATGGTATTTGATGTGAGTTGTTATTGGTTAATTAATTTTATTTTATTTGATATGATCATTATGAGGAGTGGAAGGTAATTAATGCTTTTATTTGGTCCATTGTGATGAAAAGAAAATTATAAATGTATTATGCTAGCATTAGAGGATGAGCATGTGAGAATGTGAGGGAGTGCTAAAGTGCTTTTTATAGCCTATTGTATAACTATGGTTGAGTTTAGTAGTGTGCTTATCAGATTTCATTTTCAAATTAGAGAGAGAGTTTTGTTGCTCATGTTGAGCAGATTGAAAAACCCAGTTTTAAAATGTATGAAATCATGGTTCGCATGGAGGAGTTGGAGGTGTAGAGACTTCATGCTTGTAGAGGCTAGCAGACAGTGATTAGAGGAGGTGGTGGCCTTTATGTTGGTGGTATTCAGTAGACTGTTATTGAAGTTGATTCTTCCAGTTGGTAGATGTCATCTAATATATGAACAATTTGTTCAAAAATAAATAGAATATTTGAGCAACGCAGCAGCAGAGGATGGTTTTTCCTTGTGGGGGGGGGTTTCCACCAGAAACATTTGTGTCCTCTTGTGTGCTTGTCTTTTTTGATATTATTTATGGTGCTTATATGTTATGTTATTTTACATTTTGGTTTACTAATCGATGTGTGTTTTGATAAAAAGGAATTAAAAATATAATAAACCCTAGCACTATGAATCACCCCCCACGCCCCCCTCCACCCCCCCGGCTCTTAGTAGTGAACTCTTTTCCAACAGATTTCATCATGAACTTTCAAATTTAGAACTATTTTTGTAATTTTAAATCCACTGGATAAGTCTAATCATTTTTTCAATATATATATTAAAAGCATAGATAAACAAATCATAAAATCCCTTATGAAAATGTTATAATACATGATTGTCCCAAACTTATTCTTAGTAGTCATGATCCCAAGTCCACCAGAACTTTTGGAAAGAGATTTTTCATCAAATGTAGAAAATGCTCACTGTGAACACTCCATATCATCCTCAAAAAAATATACAAAATGGTTCTGTAAATTCCTAGAAGGATACCTATAAGTGGCAGAATGATAGTACAAAACAAGGTATATCACATCATCAAAGAGGCCCCATTCATAGGATTCTATATATAAGTGCCAGAGCCATAAATTACATTAGTTCTAACATCATGGTCCAAGAAGTAAGAAGCAATATAAAATAGCTTAAAATGATCATCCAAACCCTAAAGGAACACTTGGATAAAGTGAGAAATCAAATGAGGCAACATGGGAACCAAAATTGCTGGAAAACAAAATTTCAAGGAGTAGCTTAGATTTGTATGCAACTCCAAACTTACAAGGAATTGGAACATAAACCAACCCAAACATTTATGGATCTTATTAGATTCAACGAGAGTAATTCTAATTGCATATGCCTCAAATGCCAAATACAAGAAGGCTACATGACATTATTTGATATGTATTAGTTAAATTTAGATAAACAATATCAAATCAAAATAGAGTTGATAGATCTCCATAAGGAAGGTATTAAGACATGAAATCATTTTAGACACATAAATAAAACCACTTCGACCAAAGTGAAAAAATTAGTTCTTTCCAGTATGACATATGTCGTCCTATACATGCTTCGAGGACATAAGGAGATAAAATAGACAAATTTGAGATAAAATTTGCTATTCTAGGGTGATCCATTTTTCGTTGAAGGTTTATGCAATACAAAAGAAGTGAAATTCATACAAAAAACTCATCTCATACAAAAGGGGGAATTTATGCCCTAGTCCTAGTCACTAGTTCAGTGGCGGAAGACCCAAATAAGGAAAGAGATGTCTATTTCAAAGAGAGACGTTTAAAAGAGAGACATCAAGGAGCAATAATCAGCTAAAGAGAGCCATAATGTTGGAATTTGCAACTAAGAGAAACCGAAATTACCCAATTCACCCTTTGTTGAACCACCTACTGCCCTAGTTCATTGTCAAGAGTCATTACATTGCTTGTAATAAACGCCTTCCATTTTTGTTTTTTGGAATTTAAATAATGATGTTAAAGAAGAATAGGATGAAATGGTGGAGGACTAAAAAATGTAAACTCTTGTATACTTTGTGACTACCAAAAATGCATCAAAAGATGCCTAGTACATAGACTCAGATCCCATCATGCATATGACGAACAACAAAGAGTAGTTTTCTAAATGACCATAAAATTCATGAAGTAAAGGTTACTTTCAAGGATAACATGGTACACATGGTGGAAGATCAAGGTAATTGTGAGCAAGTGAGTAGTTAGAGTAGATGCACATTGATATTTCTGGTCTTATGAAATTTGATTGGGGAGGTTGATCTTATTTCATGGTATTTAATATTTATTTATGGTTTCTTAAGGAAGGTTTGAGTGTAATTTTCCCAAGTACAATATAGGGGATTCAAACATTCATAAGTCTATGATTTAAAAGCAAGGTTCTCACACCCAGCTATAATGACGAATGCAAATCCAAGAACTTGCATAGTTATTGTAAGGATCATGACATTCACATGCAACTAACTTGTTTGTGTACTCGTTAAAAAGGTGTTGCACAAAGGAAGAATGGGACTATTGTGAAGATGGCAAGAAATGTGCTCAAGGGAAACCCTGAAAAATGATATTTGGCTTCAATCAATGATCCGAGAACTTCTATAGTTACAACTCATGGCATTCGCAGGCAGCTAGCTTTTTCATGTACTCAAAAAAAATTGTGCAAAGAAAGCGCGAGACTACTATTGAGATGACAAGAAGTGTGCTCAAGGGTAAACTCAACAAATGACTTTTGGGTTGAAGCTGTGGACACAACAATATATCTTCTTCAATTAAGTTTAGAAGTTGTTCCAAATAGGCATGAAATAGATTTTGTCTTTGGAAACATGGAATTATTGTTTGATGGAGGAGGATAGGTATAATACTATGACACTTGACATGGACCAACAAACATTCCACCTAACTCCTAAACAACACTTGGAGGAGAAATGTTTAATTTTATCAATCCTATGATTGATATATTTGATAGACAGATATGTGCAGGCGTTTCATGTAAAGATAGGTTCATAAAATTTCCTAGAGTGTACTAATAAGGAAACATAATAGATGAGTGGAAACATAATAGGTTGATAGGTGTGAGTACCTAGAATTAGAAAAATGAGATTCTATTGTTAATGGCTAGAGTACCCCAATTGTGTCAACAACTCTCAAATTATATTTTAATCACATATATACCATTTAATCTCAATACCACCCATTTAATCACATATCTTGTTATTCAAAAATGATAACAAATACCTAGTAATTCATCCACTTGCTTTCCAGCCATGTTACATTTATGGATGGAAGCTTTCTAGAATAAGAATACTTGCAATACACATAAATTTTATTAAAGGTAGATAAAGACTTAGCAAAATAATAAAAAAAATTAAGAAACATTTTTATGACTAAATAAAAATTAGAAAGGCTTAGGTGCATGAATACCTGAATGAGCTTCTCTTGATTTCAAGAATAATTTATTGGAGTAGTCTAATACTGGAGTAAATGTTCCTTGATTTGACAGAGCAGCAGTGAAGTCAATATTGGATTTATTGTTCGTCTATTGAAACGAGGGAGGTTTGCTCCAAGACTATCTGAATATTAAATTATTCTCTATTAAATATGGCCAACCACGTGAAGGTGGAAGCTCTTATGTGCCCACCCCCCAACCCCGCCACCCCCAACACATAACTCTTCATTCCCTAGTACCCAATATATCTACTATAAAAAATTTGATAGAAACACACTAAGATTCATGCATACACACAAAAAAGTATGCAATATATCATTCAAAGTCATATGTCCAAAAAAAATATGCAAGAATTGATTCAAGTATATTAAAGCATCAATATGTATTTTTATACAAAAAAAAAGTATTATACAATGATTTGTCTTATACAATACATTATAACATTGTACATCATCAAATTTTTTTTCCTCTTCTTATTATGACCTAAAAATTTATTAAGTTTTTCATCCATTTCTACATTTTCATCTTCTAGTCGAGGTTGTTCTGATGATGATTCTAATTGGCTCCTCTGAAAAATTTCACACCTGGTCATGATGTTCTCATGGAGTTGGGGATGCTGTAGGGGAGAATCGCCTATAAAAATATTAAATTTATATGTTCAGTTATTGAGTATCATTGAAGTAGTTTTTAATAATAAAAAATACCTTTGCAATGCAATTACTTACCTAGTGCACTATTCGACACTGTTGCAATGACTACCTTGTGCTCCTCTTCTGGTTGCAACTCCTCTTATATAGCTTTCCCTGCCATTGAACCACAAAATTTATAAGTAGACAATTGTAAATGAATAAGTAAAAAAACTTAGAAGTACATACTTTATAAGTATGAAATTATTAAGTATACGATTAATATACATCCCTATTACCGTTGTTGGCCTCATATGTTAATACAATATCTTGGGGTTGAACCCCATTGTCATGGGGTTCCTTGCGAGCACCAAAATGTTCTAGCTAGTGTGAACTATTAGAGGATTGTTTCTCGATAGCCATGGGATCATTTATATTTTTACTACTCCATTGCTAATTTAAGCAAAACAACACATTATATTTATGGAAAATATCAAACATGATTGTATTTTATAAGTAATGAAAGGTTAATGTGGATTGATTTTTATTTACCATGCCTGTCATACTATATCTTGGGGTTTGCCCCATGATTTTTCAGTGATTAGCTACGAATTTAAATCTGAACTTGAAACCAATCTGGAGGTCTTCCTCCATTTCTTTAGTTATGAATTTGTCACCCTACATTGCATAAGAATATTTATTTTTGTTGTTGTTTAGTGCAAATACCAGAAAATTGGAAGGCAATATAACAGATAATATTCTTAAGATGTTTGGGTACTTACAATTCATGCTTGTAGCTTCAAATAGTCGCCCTGGCCCAGTTTGTGCTACCCATGCTTCTCAAGCCTTGCCTTGGTTTCCTTCGAAGTGTCAAGGAGCCTATGAAAAGTTTCAAGTATGTTATATACCACAATTTTATTCAAAACTAAAGAAAATTAAAAGTATTGAATTCAAGATGTAATTTATACCTTTCTTCACCAGGTGGTGTTTTCCCTTATTTTCTCATTTGCTTCCACTTTATGTCCTCAATCAGGCCCTTCATTCCATCTCAGGAATCATGGGATAGCGATCATACCTAGGTTTATCTCCCAAGTAAACCCTATACTAGTCTCATACATATTTTAAATGTTTTAAGACTATAGCAATGACCTGGGTTTTATTAAAGGTATCTACCCCAAATAGATCTTCAAAGTAGTCCATAAGCTATTTTTTAAGGTTGAAATTTTGACAATTCTACCTTTCACGTATGGTGGGCTCAAAAATATTTAACACTTTGTCATCCATTTTTTTATAAAATAGGTTGTTACCTAACATGCAAAAATATAAGAACATTAGTTTGAAAATAATAATATAGATTAATTATGTTCGATATGGACAATGTGAAACTATTAAAACATCAAAAAATACCATGAATTTTTTATGTTTTTATTGGAATTCCTTTATCATTCACCAAAAACTTTCACACAATTTTCCTCTTTCTATTAACTCATGATGTTCCAAGAAATGAACCAATAGTGTCATCAGTAATAGAGTCACCTTTGTCACCACCTGATACATAACCTAGCTACGTGTTTGGCTCGGGGGGCATCTGCTCATGGGTCACAGCCAATGGTGTGTACCTAGTGTCACTACTGGGATTATGACCACTCAAAGGTGGAGAAGCGAATAATTGCCTCGCTGATATATGAAAGGTGCTAGTGCTAGCCAGATGCTCATGTCATGTCTCGATAATTCCACTAGTACCAACAACAATATGAGGATCAATTGGTTGTTGCGTGTAGAAAAGTGCCTCCAAATAACCCTATGATAAGAAAGAAAATGATTTTTTTATCAGATAATGTAAAAAAAAAAAAAAAAACATAATTGAACTTATGACATTAAAAAAATCACTTTAAAATATGGTTATTACCTTGTATGTTTTAAGATATTCATTCAATTCCTTGATCCTAGCCTTGGTCGTAAGACTTTGATCCCTACTTTGAATCAACTCCATAATTTGTTTGTTGATTTTCTTCACATGCTTTTTTATTGTGACCTCAAGGTTGGGAGATGACTACAAGTCTTCCTCATCAAGAACTTCGTCATCATAATGGGGCTCATACTACATATTTCAACAAAAGAGAAGTTATTATTTTGATTACATAAAAAACCAATCAAAATTTTATGTTAAATGTAAATCGAAATTGTTAATCATTTACTTTTGACTTTGCATATGTTTTTCCACGCAAAGAAGACTACCACATAATAATATAATTAGAGCCATGAAATATTTAAAAAATAAAAAGTAAAGCATAGATATCAACATAAATATGTAATTGATGTACATATAAATGCATACAAACATGAGGAATAAAGGACTATTCTTATAGCATGCAAGTGAGTGACTAGTTTCTAGAAAGCCCCAAAGGTCATCTTATTATGAGTCTTGTTGAGGTTGTAAATATGCCTATTTATTCTATATATAAACACAACGCCTCTATCACATGAACTGGAAGCCAAATTATGAATAAAATTTTATCTCAGGAAACTCCTAGTGCATGATATAAATTGGAATCAAGGGATAGGTATTCCAGGAGGCCCTTAGATGGAACTAGTAGACACAATCTTAGTAACTTTGGCTGCAAACCAACATTTGATGCACTTCCATTTATTGTTACTTCATCCAACAACCAAGTCTTGGAGTAGCCTAGCACATGGACATGTACGTATTCACTGAGCCAAAGACACTAGTTTACATTCATCTAGAGGCTAATGAGCAAGGACCAAGTCATATGGCATTCTCTCTACATTCTCCTAGCCATCCAAAATGGAGTGTTGTCTGTTTTGGATGCCATTTTTGGCCCAAAATCATTTCTTTTCTGTTTCATATAGAAATGTTACCCTTTTGTAAAATTCTTGGTGATATTACTATTTACATTAGCAAGGGAGTTCTTCCTTGGCAGTCCTCTAGAACAAATCCCATGTACTCAATGGATGGAATTAGTTTCTTATACAAAGGACAAAATATCTCTTTTGGGAAGCATTTTTATACGATTTGACAAGGGGATTTATATAAATTAATTGTAACAGAATTAGCATGTCAACGGAAAAACTTGGAATTCTCTTCAAGTAATTTTTGAATTTTTAAAATTGCTTTTGAATTTTTGAATATTTGAAATTAGTCATCATTGAGATCCATTTATGGCCATTGCTAGAGTTATTTTTGAATTCATAGATGAAATCCAAACCCACGTTGCTAAATAGAGTCATAAAAACATCCTTTTGTCCCTCAGCTACATCTTCCTCTCCTACAAAAGCATAAAATTTAGCTACATGCTCTTTAGCAATAATTACATTGTTTCCAATGAATTTTGGAAGCATTTCTTGATTTTTATCAGGAATTGCATGAAGGGCTCCTTGGATGCTTGTGACATCCAAGGCCTTGTAAAAAATTTTAACTCACAAGGGGGTTTCCATGACTCTTTAGTGAATAGGCATCGCTGAAGTCTCAAATAATAATCTAATGTCCTAGATTATTTCAAGGGTACTATCCAGGGAGACTTGAGATTCTCTTCTTAATCGCCCCCCTATACACCCTTTCTGGGCCATTAAATCTCGAACCTAGTTTTTTAGTGGAACTTCAAGTATTATATCTATGGCATGAAGCTTCCTCTTGAGGAGTCACCAAATGAATGTCTCAAAATCAAGATTAGATGACTCTCATCAAACTTGTGGAATCTTACTCTTCCATATTTCTAGGAAACCAACCTTCATCCCTGAAAATGGCGCCAAAATGTTACTGATTAATTTTTCATGCTAAATATGCAAGGTATTTCACAAGACAAATCAAGAGAAACTTGAATAACAAACCACCATCACCTCAACTTGTCCTCCCTTTGTTCAAGGTGAACCTAATCACCACTAGCCTAGGTCTTCCTTCAATAACATTGTTGCACTATGGTTTATAGATGACTAGCACAAGAGAAGTGCTATTTCAAATGGTTGGTTGAATATATTTTTTTATTATGGTACTTTATTACTATGGAGTTGAAAATCAATCATAAAAGATCACAATTCGTGTGATAATTAAAATCCTACTAGATGATTGGTATTGATATGTAAAATAGTTCTTCAACAAACTAAAATAAATAGTGTGCCAAGTTCACAATTGCATGATGTTCATATATATATATATATATATATATATATATATATATATATATATATATATATATATATATATAGAGAGAGAGAGAGAGAGAGAGAGAGAGAGAGAGAGAGATGTGTTACAGTTATGATCCTTAATTATCATAAATAATCATACATAGATGACAGAGTCAGTAGTGTCTAGATTATTTTGTTTTAATATAGAAAACTAGATATTATTATATATTTTCTTATGCTTAAAAAATAACATCTAAATATTAACCTTGATAACTATTATCGATAATGTGAATGTTTTCACGGGATTGATCAAACAATTTTCATACAAGCAAGAATTCAAGCTTTCCCCAAATACTAATGTTTAGCAACTAGTTTAGTTGTTTATTAAGACTTGTTTGGAATGCTCCATAATTACAATCACGGTTTCTTAAAACAACCAAAAATAAATACCATCAAGCTTGGCATTCGTTTGACAAATTTCACTCAAACATTTTGTCAAACACTTTGGTGGAAGACTCAAACAAAACTCAAATTCAGAGTTACAAGGCAGATATGAAATAGATGCACGTAGCTTATTTTCCTTTTTTAGGTTACAAAGAATACCTCCAATCTTCATATATGATCTTGTAACTGACATGCCATAACAATAAGCACATGTTGTTACATATGTGTAGCAATTCAGTGAAGAGTTTCTTCAAACAGTTTGCATGTAGCCAAACTATATCAAATGAAGGAATTATACATCAACCCATATAAAATGCGTTTACAAACCAAAAGTTAATTATTTCAAATCATGCCCTACTTTCCAATGTGAATACAAGACAACAACATTCATATTAAGTAAGGTTGTGGCATAAAATATAGAGATATTGATAAAGGCATTTAGACAAACAGTTAGTGAGCATCCTCATTAATTCCCAAGGTTTGTATTACAACCACCCAATGAATGGTCTCAAATGTAATATTTATGGTGTACAACGCTGGGAAATACTCCTTCATACAACTTAGGATTTCTGCAACTATAAATCTAACCAATAAACTTGCATGGCAACACAAAGACAAAACAAAGCAACATTTAGTATTATCTTAACTTTGATGGCTAGGCTTTGTCTTGGGCAACAGCAGACCCTATGAATATATTTATGTATTTCAAGGGCCAAATCTAGGCTTGTTTCCTACCAAATCTATAGTTAAAATGTTAAAATTGTGTCTTCAATACATGGATTCCAAGGTGCAAAAAGAAAGGAATTATTGTACTAAAATGAAGGTGTTCTGCATGTAGCTCTCAAGCTAAAAGCAACACTATTTCCAAATCTCTAAAGAAATCATAAAATCTCACCAACAATTATTATAAAATATACATGAAATGCAAGACATAAAAGCTAATAAAAATAGCTAAATAAGAACATGAACTGATTATGGGAGAAGGAGGGCCTGCACAGGATTTTCAAAGCCAAACAAAATAATTTCAAACCATGAATAAACCACATTACCATTTGGCTTCTTTGTTTTTTATCCTTTTATTCTGGCCCTAGAAAATCAATGTCTCCTCTGACGCATCCCTATCAAATCAATGTATCCTCTGATGCTACCCTATGTTGGGTTGTGTTATATTATTTCCACGACTAACCTACGTAGTGAATTAGGGGGTTAGAGGGGGGGCAGAGCCCCCCCTTTGTTGCACCAATTGCGCAGCAGGGAGGTCATAGGGGGGCGGCAACCCCCCCTGTCCGAGGGTTTGACAAGCGCAAGTAGCTCCCCTCTATGGGGTCCGGCGCAGCGCCCCAGGAAAATTTTTCTTGGACCCTATATTAGGTTGGGGAGACCTACCTATGGCTTTCGGTCCATGGTTTTGGACGCGGTGGTTTTTCGATCCATGGTTTTGGACGTGATGGTTTTCGGTCCATGGTATTAGATGCTTCGGCATGTATAAATATGTATTGTAACAATGAAAGGAACATAATGAAAAATCAAGCTGGTAGTCCCAGTTTTTGGATCCAGGCGAAAATCTCTGTGTATATGTGTTTAATGTGTTATGCTCTCGCATTGTTTATTTTTTGTGTTTTAGAATTCGTATGCAGGTAATTTCTGTACAGGGTCAAAACCTACATTTGGTATTAGAGTTGTTTTGGCTTTAAGGGGATGCCTTTGTTGCTTAGGGGTTTCGCTCGGGCCTGTGGTAGACCCTATTCAGTGGGAGATCTACGAGATTGATTTTGGTGGTAAAAGAAGATGGTGAGTAGTGGAAAGATAGAGATCGAGAAATTTAATGGTCAGAGTTTTGAGTTATGGAAACTCAATATGGAGGATTTGTTGGTGGATAAAGATCAGTGGATCGCGGTAGATCCGGGTACTAAACCAACAGGAATGTCTGATGAAGAATGGAAGAAGTTAGATCAAAAGGCAAAGAACACAATACGATTGTGTGTCTCAGATTCAGTATTGTTGAATGTATCAGGGGAAGCTACGGCGAAGGCTTTGTGGGACAATTTAGGGACTCTATACCAGTCTAAGTCTCTGGTGAATAAATTGTTCCTGCAGAAAAGGCTATATAACCTGAGGATGAAAGATGGAGACTCGATGACAAAGCATCTGAACGCATTTAATACTATGGTAAGTTAGTTAGCATCTGTTGATATTAAAATTTCAGATGAAGATAAGTGCATCAGCTTGTTGTGTTCTCTACTAGATTCGTGGGATATTCTGGTTATTGCAATAGGTAGCAATGCAATTGCCTTACAGTTTGATAAAATAGTCTCAGCCTTGCTGACGGAGGAGATGAGACGGAAAAATATGGAGAGACAAATGGTGATGCCTTGTCTATATGAGGACGGTCCTAGAACAGAAACAAAAATAAGTCATCGAGCGGGACATCTAATCTAGAGGGAGATCTAAATGTCCAGGAAAACCTGTAAAGGTAGTGTGCTAGAAATGAAGAAAGGAAGGGCACTATAAAAGGGACCGTAAATCTAAAGCTCCTGATAAAGGAAAGGGATCTGATGATGCTCCTTCTGTAGAGGCGAAAACTGCTTCAAATGAAGGTGGGGATGTGTATTTAGCTTCTTTAAGTACACATGTAGATCATGAGGCATGGTTGATTGACTCAAGTGCATCCTTTCACTTCACTCCCCATAGAGAGTGGTTCTGCGAGTATGAGAAATACGATGGTGGTGATGTCTTCTTGGGGGATGATAAGAAGGCTAGAATCATTGGTTGAGGAAAAGTAAAGTTGAAGTTGCAAGGTGGAAGGGTTAGAACACTTCCGGGTGTTCTACATATTCCTGCATTGGCTAGAAATCGGATTTCTATAAGCAAGCTGGATGATGCAAGTGTAAAGACAGTGTTCGAGAAAGATACCTGCAAGATGGTTCAAGGAGCACTAGTATTGATGCAGGCAGTTCGAATTGGAACTCTGTACAAGCTGCAAGGTAGCACTATTGTTGATGGGTGTAACAGTTCTATGGTTCCTGAAAGTGGAGCTGAAAATCTAGTGGTCTCTGGAGGGAAGACCTTGTTGTGGAAACAAAGGCTTGGACATATTGGAGAGAAGAGCCTTCGAATACTTCATGGTAAAGGTATGGTAGAAGGCATGAGTAATATCTCTTTGGATTTTGATTTCTGTGAAAATTGTGTATACAGAAAGCAGAATCATGTGAGTTTCCCCTCTAGTGGTAAGAGGGTGAAACAGATATTAGAGCTTGTGCACAGTGATGTGTTTGGACTTATGAAGGTTCCATCACTGGGTAAGTTTGTGTACTATGTATCATTTATAGATGACTTCTCAAGGAATACATGGATATATTTCCTTAAGAAGAAATCTGAAGTCTTTGATAGGTTTAAAGAATTTAAGGCTTTGGTGGAAAACCAAACAGAGAAGAAGATAAAGGTGTCGAGGACAGATAACGGTGGAGAGTTTTGCGGTAAGGAATTTGAAGAATTCTGTAAGAAGTGTGGTATAGCATGGCAGAAGACTACTCCATATACACCTCAGCAAAATGGAGTTGCAAAAAGAATGAATAAGACATTGATGGAAAGGGCAAGAAGCATGCTCAGTGGTGCCAGGTTAGGACAAGAATTCTGGGTAGAGACGGTGGAGACAACATGTTACCTAGTCAACATATCACCTTCATCAGTGTTGGAGAATAAAACTCCACAAGAGGTATGGACTGGTAAGAAACCCTCTTTTTCACATCTGAGGGTATTTGGATGTGATGCATATGTACATGTTCCAAAGGAGAAACAAACCAAGTTGGATAGTAAATGTGAAAAGTGCATCTTTTGTAACATCCCTTATCAGGAATACACCTCGAACACAAGCAAACTCCAACCAGAGATGGACTGGGAGGGCATTTACCAGATATGTTGCCTCTAAAAAGAGGACGTGATCCAGAGGCTACCTGGCCCTTTCTAGACTCTGTCTAAGAGTATAATAAAACACACAAGTGGTATAATAGCCGAGAATGCTCAAAGAGGTACAAATAACAATGATACGATATATATCAAATAAACCATAAGCAGATGCACAAGAAATGCAAAGAGAATGCTAAGCCATTTTATTATACTAAGCAATAAAATGAGTACAGGAGGTGATTAGGAAGATGGCACTTCTACTTTCACTAGGAAAGAGAAGAAATACACTCAGAATAGCAAGGAATGGCCCCTCTCTGATCTGCGTCCAAGCTGCTGGGAAATTGTTGTGTTATTACTGCTGCTAGAAATCAAATGAGGATTTGGGGATTCTCCCCTCCTCAAAAAAAGCTAAAACTCTGGAATCGGACTCTACTTGAGGAACCCAAAAAAACCCAGAAAGCTCTGGTGGAATGGCCGACCCCTGAAAATCACCCCCTTTGGGGCTCTGCGCAGTCCCTCAATGCTTTGTGCTGCCACTGAATGAAACCCTCCAGAAATCTGTCTGAAACCTCTGCCAAAACCCTCCAATATGCAAGGGCTAATCCCCTACTCTATCTCTCAGCACAAATCCTACTACAAACCCTCAACCCAGAACTCCTACTAGAAAGAACTATGTCACCCCTCTCAATGTTGCGCAGTCCTCCAAAACGCTGATGAAACTACTGCTGAAATGTTGATGATACTACTGCTGAAATGCCAATGGATATACCTTTCCCTAGCAGGCACTCAGAGTCCCTCGGGGCTAAGGGTGAGATCTCTAAACGGAGACACTCAATGCACTAAACAGCACTGCAGACTAGCCAAACAGCCAGCGTGCTCTAAGTCGAAGCTACTATCACAAATGCTCATAATTGAATGATCAAAATGAGGGGGCTCCTCTCTCATTTATAGCCTTTTCCTCTCTCAATCCCAAGGCTCACCTCCTCCTGCATGATTCCCCTCTTGCCACATGTGTCTTCCCTCTTGCACAGTCCCTCCAAGTGTCTGCGTGGGCTCCATTTATGCGTCCCCCTTTGGCCCCCTTGGCTCCCCTTTATGTCACAATGTTGTGCTACTAGGAAGTGACTTTTTATTCTAAAAGTGAGTTATGTCCCCCTTCCTCACTTTTTTAATTTACAAATAACTATAGAAGGCAAAATCTGGACAAAATCGAATATTCCAATTAGCCATGGCTAATTAGGAATATTACAGTCTCCCCCAGCAAAATGTTGCTTGTCCTCAAGCAACTGAAGTGATGGATGCTGTAAGATCTTCTCACTCTCCCAAGTGGCATCCTCATCCAAAAAATTCTTCCACCTCACCAAGAATTCCCGAACCGTCCCGCTCTGTAGCTGCCTCTCCCTGGTATCAATGATAGCCTCTGGTTGCAATACCAAATGCCCCTCATCATCCATGGGTGGTAGCTCATCTGTCACCATCATCTGCTGCCCCAATGCCTTTTTCAGGCATGATACATGAAAAATGTTATGAATCTTGCTGCCTTGGGGCAGCTCCAACTCATATGCAACCAGTCCAATCCTGTGTATCACCCTGTATGGCCCATAAAAGCGGGGCTTGAGCTTCTCAGCCCCCTTCTGCTTCAGTGATGACTGTTGGTATGGCTGTAATCATAGGTAGACCATGTCCCCTACCTCGAACTGTCTCTCCACCTGACCCCTATCGTCATACAGCTTCTACTGATTCTACGTTGTAGCCATGTTTTCCTTGAGAGCTCGGAGGATATCCTGACTCTCTTGGATCCAGATCTTGGCTCTAGGAGCCCTTCTATCATCAAACATCACGTCAACAAAATATAAAGGATGATACCCATACAAAGCATAGAACGATGACATACCAATGGACATGTGATGTGAAGTATTGTAGCAGTACTCCCCCAGATGCAGCCACTTTAGCCATGCTCGCTGCTGCCCGCTAACATAGTTACGCAAGTAGCCCTCCAACCACTTGTTAACTATCTGTATCTACCCATCTGTCTGTGGGTGATAACTGGTATTTGGTGTCAATTCTGTCCCCACCAACCGGAAAAGCTCCTACCAAAACCCGCCCATGAAATGGCTATCCCTATCACTGATGATGGTCTTAGGAAGACCATGTAGCCTGAAGATCTCCCTGAAGAACAGCTCAGCCACCTGTGATGCTGTATAGTGTGTGGATATGGAAAAAAAATGTGCGGACTTTGTCAGTCAATCAACGACGACAAAGATACAATCCTTGCCCTGTACCATGGGAAATCCTGTGATGAAGTCCATCAAAATACTCTCCCATTTCCCCTCTGGAATGGGAAGAAGCTACAATAATCCTGCGGGATGGCTCATCTACCCCTTGTTCCTCCGGAAAACATCGCACTTCCTGATATACTGGAGTACTTCCTCCTTGAGGCCTTCCATGAGAACCTCTCTCTAATGGTCCTGTAGGTTTTGGTAAACCCCTGATGGCCTGCCAATGGTGAGTCATGTGATGCCTGGAGTATCTTCTTCTTGAACTGAGACCCCTCAGTCAAGAAGATTTGATCCCTGTAATAGATGATCTCATCGATCACCCTGTACCTATCATCTGCCACCTGCCTGTCTAGAATCTCACATGCAAACCTGTCCTTGGAGTACTCTACTAAGAGTTGAGCCCTCCAGTTTGTATCCAAGCTCATAAGAGACAACGTGGCTGGTCTACAAGAAAGCGCATCTGCTACCACATTGTTCTTACCCTTGACATACTCAATGTCAAAGTCATATGCTTGGATCTTACTGATCCACTTCTGCTGCCTCTCCTATAGCTACTTCTGCTTCAAGAAGAACTTGAGTCTGTTGTGATCAGTCCTCACCCTGAACCTATTACCCACCAAATACTACTGGTACTTAGCCAATGCATGCATGATGGCCAGCATCTCCTTGTCGTATATTGAATACAACCTCTCATGTGGAAGGAGCTTCCAACTCTCAAAGGCTATAGGGTGACCTCCCTGCATCAATACTGCACCAATCCCCTCTCCTGACACATCACACTCCAAAACAAATGGCTACTTAAAATCTAGCAATGCAAGCACTGGGAAGCTGCTCATAACCTCCTTGAGCCTGTCAAAGGCTCACTGCGTTGTTTCTGACCAACTGAATGCCCCCTTCCTCATCAAATCTGTCAGGGGTGTAGCAAGCTCTAAGAAACCTTTGATGAACTCCTGGTAGTAAGTACAAATGCCAATGAATCCTCGAAGTTTTGTCACATTTCTAAGCTCTGGCCATTCTCTGATGGCCCTTCTCTTCTCCTCGTGGACTCTCACTCCATCCACCCCTATGATGTGTCCCAGATATAACATCTCCATCAACCCAAACTCACACTTGGAGAGTTTGGCATAGAACTGTTGCTCCTATAAGATATGCAATACTGTCTCAATGTGCTGGAGATGCTCCTCCCAAGTCCTAATGTAAATGAGAATATCATCGAAGAATACCAACACAAACTTCCTCAAGTGACTACGGAAGATGTGATTCATGTAGGACTGAAATGCCCAAAAGGCATCACTGTTAAACAGACATGGATAGCAAGACAATAGGAAAGATAAATCAGTGAATACATTTTTTTATTAACATAAGATACATATTTATAGTACAATACGTGACTCTTGGGATTCAGATCCCAAGGTCTCTTGGACTGCTTTTGTCCATTCGAATTCCACACTAACCCTTTAGGATTAGGTGTCCAACATTCCCCCCCTTAATCCGAAGGGTTATGTATGAGTCCAAGAAGAGAGCTGTAATACAAAATGTGCAAAAAATGCATGGCAGCACTAGGTTGAATGTGCTCTATGAAATGTTGGTAAAAAAAGGGCGGTGGTTTAAGGATGACCACCAACACTGGAACGCTTAGTGCAGTTCCCGGAACTCTTCCAATACTGGCAAGAAACTGAAGTTTTCTGCTAGAGGAAGTGTTCTCAATCTGTGATGGTTTAAGGATGACCAACAACTCTGGAATGCTTAATGCAATTCCTGGAACTCTTCCAAAGCTGGCTAGAAGCTGGTGTCTTCTGCTAGAGGAAGTGTTCTCAATTTTGTTCCTGGAATTCTTCCAAAGCTGGCAAGAAGCTGAAGTCTTCTGCTAGAGGAAGTGTCCCAGATTGCCAACTGAAGGCATGTTCAGGCATCTTTGTCTCTGGCTACAACTCTGAAACTGGTGTGGCAGGTTGTGGCTCAGGCTCGCTTGATGTGGCTTTGAAGCTTGTAGATGACCATCATTTCCCCCCCTGTCAGATACAAGGTGAGATGATGGAGAAAACTCAACTGCAAGACTGCTCAATACTCTGGAACAAGTTCTGACATGTGTTTGGAATATCTTCTTGGCTGTTGATGCCCATTGCCAAGAAGCGATCCATCCAAGATGAATCTTTGTTCTTGCAGGGTGTTTGTTTCTGAAGCATCTGTTTGAAGAATGGCTGGTTTTATGACAGTGCTTACATGGATGAAGATCAAAACAGTGATCTTTCAGATGGCCAACTCGGTCACAGTGTTGGCATTTCACGATCTGTTGTTGTTGTTGTTGTTGTTATTGCTGTAGAAGAGGGGCAGATTCTGGAACAGCTGAAGCTGAACTGTCATGAGGAGCAGGTGAACTGTCATAAATGAATCCAACACTCTGAAACTGAATGGGCTTGGCATAGTCTGGAATATGAAAGGACAAGTCCTTGTCATATCCAAGACCAGTTCTGTGCTTGTTGTGGACAAGATGTTCCCAAGGTCTGATGATGGGCTTGGGAAGTGCAGACTGAACCTCTGCATCTGCATGTAACTTTGCTGCTTTATCTGAATGAACTGTAACATTACTGACTTGCTGTTGATGGGTTGCAGTCTCAATGTTCTGAATAGAAACAGGTTCAGAATGATGACTCCACTGCTGTAATTCTTCCTGCTGCAGTTGTGATTCAAGCTACAAAAACTCTATCTTTTCTTGTGCATATTGCAGACATGTTTGAATTTCAGAGAGAGATCCTATGCTGATTTGTAATGTGTCATCAACAGTGGATTGTATAAGAGTTTTCATGAACTCTAATACTTCAGTAATTGTAGCCATTTTTCTCAATAGAAATGCACCACTAGAAACTTGTTTTGGAGTGAAAATGTACCCTGAATAATCACAATGCTTGCAACAAATAGCAGACAATCACCCCAGCAATCTTCTCATTAGAATCTGTTGAGAAAAACAAATTTGTTTGTTGCACATAAATTTATGCCCAAACTGCACAATAGGAACAAGTAAATTGAACAAGCAGCAACTTTAAATTGAATTGGATTTTTCAAATACTCCTTTACTTTCTCGGCCAGTGGAAAAGAATAATCAACTTCAATAGCGACTACTAATACATTCTTGTAACTATTGATGATAGCATGTGGAGCGGATGCAATTGTGGGAGTTGTACATAATCTCATAAACTACAAATGGCTTGCTGTGGTGTGAAAATGATGATCTTCCAGAACAGAAAACAAATTCCTCCTGTGGCAAAGCTCTCGGTCACTTTGTCTTCAATATAATATGATAAATGCTACCAAAAATCTTTAAAAAGACTTTGATATCCAATGCCCGTCCTTAAATAAATATGTAGATGTCATGTTCATTGCTCCTCAAACAAATAGTAGCGTGCAGCAACAAAATACAAAAATGAAGCTCTAATATCGCATTTTCAGGCATTATATAATCTTGCTGTGAGCAACAAGCCTTCAAGAATAGTTTTCCCTTCTCTGATGCCAGCTCCTGCAGCCTCTTCTGAGGCAAGGGCCTTCTTGCTGATTATCCTGGTTCTGCTGCTATCTTTTATCACCTAAATAGCCAAAACTCTGTATAACCAATGAAAGAATTTTTCAATAAGAAATCCTAATCAAGACCAGTCTGCATAGAACAATATTTCCTTAGTGCCAGGCCAATCAATAATGCAGGAGTCCTGAACAATCTGAAGCGCATGTAAATATATACACCAAAATTTTGGCTCCTTCAACTCCAACTTATGAGATATCAACAGTCAATTACCCTTTGAGACACAAACTTACATATAAATAATTGGGCAATGTGTACATTGGTATAAACAAGAAACCGGGCCAGGCGCATCTGTTCTCAGCTAGGTTCATAAAATATTTCAGGGAACACTTACAAATGAAACAAGCTGTACATGGTTAATGCTGACGACAAGTTCTTTTGTTGGTATAGACCCTACAAAGGTTGCAGAGATTCTCAAAGATCGCACATCTTGGCTTCGGGATTGCCGAAGTGTGGATGTTCTTACTGCTTTCTCAACTGGAAATGGAGGAACAATTGAGCTTTTATACATGCAGATGTATGCGCCAACTACTTTAGCTTCTGCCCGAGATTTCTGGACTCTTAGATACACTTCTGTATTGGAAGATGGTAGTCTTGTGGTTGCGAGAGATCCTTGAGTGGAACTCAGGGAGGTCCCAGCATGCCCGCGGTGCAGCAGTTTGTTAGATCAGAAATGCAACCCAGTGGATATTTGATTCGGCCATGTGAAGGTGGAGGTTCTCTAATTCATATTGTTGACCATATGGATTTGGAGCCATGGAGTGTTCCTGAAGTGTTATGTCCACTGTATGAATCATCCACTGTACTTGCGCAAAAGGTTACGATGTCGGCCTTACGCCATTTGCGTCAAATAGCACAAGAGGTATCTTCTGATGGTGGGGAGTCGAAGCTGGCACAGTTGTCGACTGAAAAGCCAGAGACTGCTTCAGCAGCCTTCTCAAATCAAAGGCGCTATCCGAAGCGCCTCCATCCACGTCGCCCTTTTTTTTTTTTAACATATAAATATTTTCACAGCATATAATATATGGTCATCATAATTGAAAATTTCACCATTGAATTTTATGGAGGGCACCAAGCACGGTCTTCATAAAAAAGGCTCAACGCGTATTTCAATGCACACATGAATCATTAAAAAAGGCTTCCAGAGAAGTATGCATAGATATCAACCTTCAAACAACACCCAACAATTAAAACCATCCATACGCAGTCAGCACTATCATCCTTTTCAATCAGGGCGGCGCACATAATACATAATTCACTACCAACAGGCAACCATCAAAAAATGGTCATGATCTTCAAAACATGGGTTAACGCAGAGCTAGGAGCACAGAAGATTTATATTGAATTGTATATATGGTTTTGGTAGAATATGCAGTCAACTTTTGGACGCGCATAAACTCGGTTTGGACCATTCATCGAATATTGCACACATGGGCTTCCAACATCTCAATCAGAACTCGTGGTAAATTAAACTTTAAGGATTGAAGAAGCTTAAGTTTCTTCAAACTTTTGCAAGCCAGCAGAAAATACATGAAACCATTGACCGTTACACTCCTCAAATAAACTAGCTTTACGTTTTGTAAGCATCAAAGACTTGCCAGTGCTAACAAACCAACACCTGAGATTGAACAGTATGAGACATTCATCTGTCGCAAATTTTGACAGGACTTGGCTACAGCCAATATTCCAACATCATCCACACCGTAGCACCTTTTGATATCTAACTCAATGATGCGTTTACATCCTGAAGCAATTGCAGAAAGACCAGCCGAGGAAATCCCGGAACAACCTCGAATTTCAGAGAATAAAAGGTACGTCGCAGGTGGTGCAGCACTTTGAAATGGAGCGAGAGCGTTATGCAGATGCGTTATGGACAGAAGGGGTGAGCGTTATGCAAATGCGTTATTCAATCTTAACATATGCATTATGACAGATGCCTAAAATATGCGTTATGACAGAATTGTAACATATGCGTTATGACAGATGCGTTATTCAACGTAACATACGATACCTGGTATCACTTAAAGCAATGCAGTGGTATAGCATTTGAACGCACTGTGGTCTCCACAAATTTCTGACTAATTTCATAATTGCATGCATGCTAACATATTTGATAAACAGCAGAGTGGTAGGTGAAGAATCGTAGGGACTGTCAGGCACCTCCTATTATAGCAGTACTGACAATTACTGACAATTATATGAATGTACAGGACTAGCATGTAAGAAAGGCCACGGAAAACAAGTGGCTCATATTTGAGCAGGGCAGGAGATCGCCCGCTCTGATACCATGTTAAACAGACATGGATAGCAAGACAATAGGAAAGATAAATCAGTGAGTACATTTTTTTATTAACATAAGATACATATTTATAGTACAATACGTGACTCTTGGGATTCAGATCCCAAGGTCTCTTGGATTGCTTTTGTCCATTCGAATTCCACACTAACCCTTTAGGATTAGGTGTCCAACAATCACCAAGAACTCAAAGTGCCCATAGTGACACCTGAAGGCAGTCTTGGGAATGCCCTGCTCCCTCATGCGAATCTGATGGTACCCCAATCTCAAATCAATCTTTGAGAAGAAACATACCCCTCTCAACTCGTCCATCAACTCATCGATCCTAGGTATGGGGTATCTGTTCTTTAGGGTCTTCTTGTTCAGGGTCTTGTAGTCAATGCACATCCTCAATGTACCGTCCTTCTTCTTCACCAACACCACAAAAGAAGCAAAAGGACTCGTGCTCTGTCGAATGTGCTTAAGAGCCAACAACACCTAGATAGACCTCTCAATCTCATCCCGATATGCCTTGGGGTGCCTATAGGGAGTGGTGATCACTACTTGTATGCCCTGCTCTAGCTCGATGGTGTGCTCAAATCCCCGATCTGGTGGCTACCTTGGTGGAATCTCCCCAAACACTATGGCATACCGATCAAGGATAGACTATATCTCTAGATGTATCGTCTACCCTGTAGACCCTGCCTCTGATGCACGCAGCTCCACTTGCCCACTCTATGTCTCCCTTTCGGAAGACTTCCTCCATCCGATGAGCCGAGACAGCCTGAGGAGGATATGTGTGTTGTCCCTGTATCTTCTCATAACTCCTTGTCTTCTCATCATCCCACTCCATCTCTAGGGTCTTCCAATCTGTCGTGACCTTCCCTAGAGTGATAAGCCACTGAACACCCAATATCATGTTGGTGTCCGAATATCGACCATGAAAAAGTGGTCAGTCAAAGTGTAGGTTCCCAGCGTCACTGAAAGCTCTGGAACATAACGAGCACACGTCATGGTTTAATCTCCTGGGACCAAGACTGAAAACCCATTGAAGCTCTCTGTCTGTATACCTCTCTGCTCAACCATCTATGCATCGATGAAGTTGTGGGTCGCCCCACTGTCGACCAAAACTGATACCCGCTAGCCACGCACTGTCCCTCATACGCATAGCATCAGATACTTGGGAACTCCTCGCAATGCTGCAAGGGCCCCTCCAATGGGTGCAAATGATGCACCTCCCGCTGCTAGTGGTGGAGGTAGTAAAGGTCCCTATATGGCATGGCTATCTCCTGCCTCCCCATCATCCTCGTCATCCTCTTCTCCACTGCTCTCAGACAAGACCTCAATAAAATGTGCTTTGCTAGCAACACATCTATGTCCTGGTGCCCACAGCTTCTGACATGTGAAGCACAACCGCTTCTTCTTCAGCTCCCTCCTAGCATCATCATCAAGCTGTACTAGTCTTGGATTCCCCTTTGGAGGTGGAATCCTCACATCCTTCCCCTTAGACTGGAAAGTCTATCTCTGGAGGTAAGGTGTCTGGGTCCTAGGTAAGACATCCTGTAAGTCCCGGGTCCTGCTGATAGCATCCTGGAGTGTGGCTGGTCTAGTGGATCGGACTAGACCCCGAAGTGGCTCTGCTAACCCCTCAACATACATATAGACCCTCCATGTCATCGATAGGTCTGGCACCATCACTGAGACTCTCAAGAAATCTGCGATGTAGGTCTCTGGGCTCCCTGTCTGTTTGAGCCTCGTCAGCTCAAGAAAATGCTGCTCTGGATCCCTCCGATCAAATCGCTCCATAAATCTCCTGGTAAACTCAGCATATGTCATCATTGTAGAGTGCCCAAGTGTAACCATCCCATGAAACCACCAATCCTGGGCCTCACCATCCAAATGCAATGTTTCCACCTTGATGGCCTCTGTCTCCGCATCTAGTTAAGCTGGAAATAAATGTCCAGCTTCTCCACCCAAGACTTTGCCGAACTGTTTGATGAACCATCAAATGTAGGCAAGTGGAATCTACTCGCTGCATGGTGGGTGCCACCATCATAATAATGCTGGTACCCTCTGTGATGGTTGAGTCTACTATCCTACTGGAGCTTAACAAAATCTCTGAATGAGAGGACTTCCCTAAACTCCTGCCCATAGGCCTGGTACTCTGCAAAATATCACCCATATGTCCAGGCTCTGCCTCCTGCTGAGCTACGACCCCCGTGTCTGCTCTTAAGAAAGTGGGCATGGTAGAGAGTTTAGGGGCATATGAGGCCACCTGTTGCGCAATATCACGCTGCACTGGAAAATGGTGGGATGCGCCTGATCCCTCACCAACCTGGAAAACCCATGGGCTCTCATGTTGTCTAGCCTCTACTGCCGTGAATCTCTGTCCCATCACCTCAATCTGCCTCGACAGATCCTGCACCGATTTGAGGAGAATATCCACAAATATCTTCCCATCATCATCTGCCATTGGAGCCTCCTGCTCTGCATCCACCACAGGCTCCTCCTATTCTGCGTCCACCACTGGAACACAGTCTCCCTCTCCATAGGTATTCTCCAACCTACGCCTAGTGTCTCTGTATCTCTGACCTCTATAATAGATATAGGGTTTTTCCCCCGGTGTCATATATTGCTAGCTCCATAGGCTAAGCCAGATCTATGCTCTGATACCACTATAATATCCCTTATTAGGAATACACCCCGAACACAAGCAAACTCCAACTAGAGATGGACTGGGAGGGAATTTACCAGATATGTCGCCTCTAAAAAGAGGACGAGATCTGGAGGCTACCTGGCCCTTTCCAGACTCTGTCTAAGAGTATAATAAAACACACAAGTGGTATAATAGCCGAGAATGCTCAAAGAGGTACAAATAACAATGATACGATATATATCAAATAAACCATAAGCATATGCAAGAAATGCAAAGAGAATGCTAAGCCATTTTATTATACTGAGCAATAAAATGAGTATAGGAGGTGATCAGGAAGATGGAACCTCTACTTACACTAGGCAAGAGAAGAAATACACTCAGAATAACAAGGAATGGCCCCTCTCTGATCTGTGTCCAAGCTGCTGGGAAACTATTGTGCTGCTGGTGCTGCTAGAAATCAAACGAGGTTTTGGGGCTGCTCCCCTCCTCAAAAAAAGTTTAAACTCTGGAATCGGGCTCTACTCGAGAAACCCAGAAAAACCCAGAAAGATCTCGTGGAATGTTGTTATAGACATTTTTGTGCCTTACAGCATTGAGCATGAAATGTCCATAATCCAAGGGATCCAAAGTCCCTAAAAGAGTTGTTCCTACCCCTAAAGGAACAAGGCCAACAAATGACAGCTTCTCCCAGAAGTTCTCCACCAGAAACTGCCGAAAACTAGTCAAATCAGGATCAATTCAGAGGCTCCACTAGCTACCTGCGTTGAAATGCAGAGGCTACACTGGCTAGGTGCGTTGCAACACAGGTGGAAGCACTACCAGGGTGCGCTGAGCGGGAAGTGACAAATGGCAAGCTCATTCAACGAGGTGGAAAGACCATGGAAGCTTCCAGAATCTTCTCCAATGACACTTGCCTCAATGAATTCGATTAGTGATGAGTAAGAGGCTCTCAACCTCCAAGTGGAAGCAAGAACTGACAGAGAGAAGCCACAAGTCAAAACATAAGCTGACTCATCCTCTCTGCTTACATCTATATATGGATCTCTCACCCAGAGGTTCAGGAGGCTGGAATTTTGTACTTTGCAGAGAATTGTTGTTGGTTTGAGATTGAGATTAGCACATTGGGTGATTTATGCTTTGTTGGAGGAGAGGAAGGGATTCCTTTGCTGGGAGGTAGATGCTGGATCGGAACTCACTTGGTTGTATCTCCTCTTGGACTTTCTTATTTTATCAATAAACTATTTGAGTTTCTCCTACATGATGTGTATCAATGATGTTTTGTTATGCTTACATGTTTAGGTTAATCTGATCTTGAGCTTTTTATGAATGTATATCTATATCTTCGTGTAGTTTCTCTCTCTTGTGATCTTGCAGGAATTCGGTGAAGCTGGGCCGGTGAAGGAGCAAGGAGCTGAGAGCCACTGAAGAGAGGAGTGATTGGATCAACAAACTAGCGGAAGACACAGGTTAGTTACATCCTTTCTCCTCATTTACATTTCATAAAGAAGAAATACTCAATTAGTTTTCCTTGTTTGTTGCTAAGGCACTATCACACCTTAGAGTGGGATAGGGGCATTCCGAATGGATACTTTTCCCAACAACAAATTGGCGACTCCGCTGGGGATCGTATCTTGTTAGTTTATTTGTGTTTCTATTGTTGTTCTTCTCATAAACTCAGGAGTGCCGAATCGAAATGCATTTGCCATTTTCAAATGCAAAGTAGAGGTCTGCTACTCTAGTCCATTCGCTGGGCCTGTTTATGATCTGAACAACTGATCCACAAGTGCTCTAACAGCCCTTTGTGATAGATCTTAGTCCTCCTTTAAATCATCCCCCTAATTGTACCTAATTGATAGCTTTTATCTGGCCAAAAACTGTAGATTAAATTGCAAACCGTGACCCAGAACCCAGAAACAATTCTCGTTTCTGCTTCATCGCAGACTCTGTGAAGAGGTTCTGCATTTCAACGCAGGTCCCATGAAGGATACCTGTGCTGAAGTTCAGTTTCTCTGTGCTGAGGGTGCGCTGATCAGCCTTTGCCTTGTGCAGCTGTGGTTCCCTGCTTCCTTTTGCTCAGTTTTATCTCTGTTTTTTGCAGCTTGTTATTAGTCAGTGTACCTATCTGAAACCCCTTTTCTTTGCCTCAATTCTGCCTCAATTGTATAAAGAAACTGTATTTTTTCTTTGTGTATTTGTTACATCATTTGCAGTTTCCCATTACAAAAGTAAACTAGTCATACTGTCGCCCTTAGATCTAGACCTGTCGTAAGTGTCGTTTTGATCTTAGGAGTGAGTTTGTTTGCTGTTCACAGTTGATTAAGCTTTTACTTTTGTCGTTTGGTTTGAATTTATGCATTTCTAGTGTCGAAACAAGTAAATCATAAAGTGTCGTAATCGTCTTTTTGATTTCAAAAAAGGAACTTGTTTATATCTTCACTTGAAATCGAATTCAAATTTATACAACAGCTTTCTTTTTAGGCATCAATATTAAGAAAGCAAAAACAAATACATGCATATGTGCATTCGCATTTTGATAGTTTGCATGCTTTGATTTAGGAAAAGTGCATTTACAGTGTGCTCTATGCTCTTTGAGAAAATATTGTGTCTTTCTTTTCCCCTTGTAGCTAGGATTTTCATTGTTGAAAAGATATAAAAGCTTGCTTATCATCTTTAGACTGCATTTAGGAGTTGTATCATACATCTCGTGGTGATCCAAAAAGGCAAACTTCTAAGAAAGATCAACCTAAAATAAATTGAATGAACTTAACAATGCTTTGTAACTTAACGCACAACATAGAGGTATAGGCTAGAGACATGTTCCGGCGTCATAAAACCTGGTGACTGTCGATCTCGCTGATGGTTGGGTGATTCCTCCTGAGAGACGATAAGCGCCAGTACGGATTGTGCTCCCACATATCGTCGAGTATATATTGGGAGACCCCTATAGGCATAAAACCTTTATCCTTAGGAAGCCGTGTCGGCCGCCTTACTAATCGCAATGCACTGAACACAGCATTCGGGAAGATTGACCGCCCGTACCTTAAAAAGTATTCTGCGGTTTTGTGAAATTTTGGCACACCCTCTACCTAGAACTCCAGAGTAGTTCCTTTTGGCCTTTTTCAGACTCTATAACGGAAAAATTCCATTTGAGCATTTGTCACTTCGGGCTCGTTAAAACATCGAAGGCGACTAGAGTCATCTTTTGCTTTTTCTTGACTCTTTAAAATTGAAAAAGCAAGTTGTGTCTAAAGCGTCTAAAATTCATTTAATTCGGAAACATTTTTCCCCTTTTTGTATTTTGGTTGATCGAGTAATCCACAATCGTGGAAGAAAGTCAATTGAAACCCCGTCGTTCGCGGAGACTTACGAGTCAACCGTCTTTGTCTCCGGAATCGAAAACAATATGGACAAAGCGGACTCGTTTAACCGGTTCGAGATCTCCTATCAAAGTTAGAACAAGTGTTCCAACAACATCTGAGATTCCGGTTACTCCAAACATTTCTGGAAACCCTGCCTCTACAGAAGAAGTTCAACAGCCACAGAGGGAGAGTGATATTGATCCTAGTATGAGAGCAAACACTTGTGTTACTGAACCAGTTCCATCTGCAACCGGTTCGGAGAGTCTTGCTCCTCAAACATCTGTCGTTGTCGATTCAACCCCTTCTTCGGCACCAGAAATATTTTACGGACCTGACGGTCTTCCCCTTCCACCCGGTTTGATTGCGATAGAGGAAATTGTAGAAGATCCGCAAGCAAGTACTCCAACCCATTTTGGAGTCGGGGTCACTCTATTTCCTTCGACATCAGAAGTTAGTCTACCACCAGTGGAAGTTCCTGTAGAATCGCTAGGTAATCTTTTGGATAGACTCAAAATGTCTGAACAACCGTCAACATCTAGGACTGTGTCGACTGACACAGCGATAGCAGAACTCCCTGCCGTCACTCCAACAATGTTTTCCAGCATACCATCTGTCCCGACTAGCTCACAACCACTAGAAGGAGTCCATCCTGGGGCTATTTCGACAGTATGGTCCGTTCCTGTTTGTTCCTCCGGAATAATATCCGGCAACTCTTATGTTGAGACTCGACAAATTGATCCATTTGGAGGTCAATTTGGGCAATCCAGTCCCCAAGGGCAGACAATCCCCTTGAGTTCCAGATTACCACCGTATGGGGGGCAGTATGCCCTTTCATTACCCCCTCCGGGAGGATATCCATACGGGAGTTCACAACAGTATTCAGGTTATACTGGAATTACATCAAGTGGTTGGATACCTATACTACCCCAACAACCAAGGGTTGTGTATTCGATGCAACAATGTGTACCTATGTCGAACATCCCGACAACACCAGCTATTGTAACAGTGTCACAAGTTCAAACGCTGCCTGTTGTATGTCAACCTCAGATTTCTCAGGTTGTAGTGCAACGGCCCATTGACCCTGTGACTCAACCACAATCGCCAACTGGTGGGACGAAACAGGTCCAAACGGGTACAATTACCCCACACCTTGGTCCAACGGTTAGTATAGCACAACAGAACATGGCTTCACAACCGTGGTTGGTGCAATACCAACAACCAAAATTCCAACAAGTATACCAAGGTTCTGAGCAGCAGATCTTTGCGAACAGTGGACAGCCGTACATTCAAAACGGTCAAAATCAACCACTTTACAGTGGTCATGTCCACCAACCGTATCAGTCGTACCAGCATCAACTACATTATGCTGGTATGCAAAGGCCAACTGCTCAGGCAATTCCATCATATCCTGGGTATGCTTCACCTAACCTGAATCAACAGTTACCATTCGTGGCAACTTTAGAGTTACCCGATTTACACCGGTTAACAAACGATCCAATTGCTTACGCCCCTTGGTGGCCAGCGATTCCTCATAAACTTCCATCAGATATTCCTAAATTTAATGGAAATCCAGGTGAAGACCCATCGAATCACGTGATGACATTTCATCTATGGTGTTCATCAAACACCCTAAATGATGATTCGATAAGGCTTCGCCTTTTTCAGAGGACGTTAACAGGTCCAGCGACAAAATGGTATATTGAATTGCCTAGAGCTTCGTTCGACAATTTCAGCACCTTAGCCACGACTTTCTTAACCCATTTTCAATTACCGATAAGGTATGAAACGGGAACGGAAATCTTAACCAACTTCAAACAGACAACGGCCACTCACATATCTGATCATATACATGAGTGGCGACGTCGTCGTAGGATGGTAAAAACATACGTTCCCGATCAGCTATTAGCCGAATGGTTTATCAAGTCGTTACTTCCTGCTATAACGGAAGATGTGGCAAAGGGGGGAGTCGTAACGGAAGAGCAAGTTATCGCTCGTGCACAATATCTAGACTTGGTCTATACTCAGTCTGGCACGCTCTACAACAAAATACCTGAAGCCCCTAGACTGGAATTCTCAATTCCTCCTCCTCCTAAATCAAACAATGACTCTCACACCGGCGATGGCGTGATTGGCACGACAAACGCGAAATCAACAAAGGCTGTCTCCAAGAAAGCCCGTAAGATTTCAGATCAAAATGCAAAAGACGAAATTCTTGCTTCGGAAGTAAATGCCATATCAGTAGATAAGGGCAAAGAAACCAAACAACCAGGAAGCAAGAAGAAGCAAAGCAAAGGGAAGAAGAAGAAACAGGGTGAGTCATCTCCTGAAAAAACTTCTTCAAACCCTCCTGGAAATAAGAAACCACCCTCAACGGGATGTCACATATGTGATGAGGATCATTGGACCTCACAATGTCCATACAAAGCTGAGCTTAAAAGATTCTTTAAGAGTTCGCAAACCTCAGCTGTGTTAACTGATCCGTTTCCAAATCCAGGCACAAATCTGGTTGATAGTGGAAATGCTTCCCCGTCGCAAGTGCTAATGTTGTCGATTTCGAAGCAACAAAATGATGCTTTGATTTCGACAAGAAACAAAGATTACGGGAATCCGCAGCTGTCGAACGACAAAGGTAAAGATCAACCGAGTAGTTCGACAACAACTTCGACAGAAGTTGTACCACCCATCATTCCTGAATTAACAATAAAACCGCCAAAGGGAGTAGTACACAAGTCGACATTTAATCCTCGCGCCAGAGCAGCGCAGCATTATAACATAGTGGAAGATTTGGCCCAATCGCCATCCGCTATGTCGACTCTTGAAGTACTACAAAATTGCCCATCCCAAAGGCAGGCTTTGTTATTAGCCATTGGTGGGGTTGATCCTAAGGATTCCAATCTTGTATCCTTTGACCACAAAGGATACGATCCTCAGTTACCAGCTCAACTAGCTTTCCTTATCCAAGTGAAAGCCCTCAACAAAACTGTTCACCGAACAATTATTGATGAGGGGGCATCTACATGTATTATGTCGATGAGTTGCTGGAAAACTTTAGGATCTCCAACCTTGTCGCGATCCTCGACAACATTAAAAGCATTCGACGGAAGGACATATACCCCATATGGTATCCTAAATAACTTGAAGGTTGAACTAGGGGGAAAAACAGTAGAAATAGATGTTGAAGTCATCGATGGGAATCTTGATTACAACATCCTACTAGGAAGACCATGGATCTATGCCATGGCAGCTGTTGT
This sequence comes from Pinus tabuliformis, assembly GCA_031772625.1. Lineage (NCBI taxonomy): Eukaryota > Viridiplantae > Streptophyta > Pinopsida > Pinales > Pinaceae > Pinus > Pinus tabuliformis. The sequence continues at coordinate 903,353,257 of CM062804.1, forward strand.
GTCGACCTATTTTAGAAAGATTGCATTCCCCTTTCAAGGGGGGATTACGATCGTCGACCAACAAAACTTCCTCCCTAATGGTTCACAAGTTACAGGAAGCATTCCCATGATCCATGGAAGCCCCCATTCGCTTCAGAATATCAGAGTAGGCCTACTAAAAGATCCTATACTAATGGGAACTTTCGCTCTTCCACCTCCAATCGACTTGGCGGAAGTAGCGTCGATAGGTACCTGCAATATGATATCTTCCACGAAGATCTCAGAAGATGATATCAACATGGATCATGCAATGGTTTTGCCCCCAAGCCCAATAGAAATATTGTAGCAATCAATGTTTCTGGCCTGGGAGGTGAACCCAAATCAACGCTCATCAAGCATTTGGGTAGCTAGGTCTAGAGAATATGGTACCCCTTTAGATCCTTGGTCGAGAATGCATGGAACCGACGAAGGAATTCTACAATCAATGTTGATTGAAGGGACACCATGGAATGATTGCCACCATCGTTCCCTTCTTCCAGAATATGAAGAAGATACTCAAGATGACCTTTATCACCCTACAGTTTTTGAATTCCTATCAAATACTGTAAATACAGTGGATTTCGAGCGAAACTTATCCAATATTGAAGAGACTATAGCCATAAATATCTCGACTAAAACAAATGTTGTAGAGAATATTTATGTCGGCAAAGGTTGTTCTCCTTCAGAACTGGAAATATATAACGCTCTTTTTCGCGAGTTCAGAGATGTCTTTGCTTGGTCATATGATGAAATTCCAGGAATTGACTCGAGTATCGTTGAACACGAAATTAAGATGTATCCAGATGTCAAACCGGTACGACAACGGCTCAGGCAGGTGCACCCCAAGAAAGTCGCTGCCATTAAGGCAGAAGTTGAAAAACTTCTCCATGTTGGTTTCATCTACCCGATTCCTCTAACCGATTGGGTATCGAATATCGTCCCTGTTATGAAGAAACAATGGACAATTAGAGTGTGCGTCGATTATAGGGATGTAAATCAAGCTTGTCCGAAAGACAACTACCCTACACCCTTCATCGACCAGATAATTGATGAATGCGCCGGATGTGAAATCTTTTCATTCATGGATGGATTTTCCAGGTATAATCAAATAAATATCTGCCCACAGGACCAGTCAAAGACTGCATTCATTTGTCCGTGGGGCACATTCGCATATTGAAAATTACCCTTTGGTTTAAAGAACGCAGGGGCGACGTTTCAGAGGGCAATGAATTATGCCTTCCATGACATCAAGAACATCGTTCAACCATACCTCGACGACCTTCCGGCTCATTCGCGAAAGCGGACTAATCATCCGCAGCATTTAAGAACGATATTTCTACGTTGCCGACACTACAAGATACAACTCAATCCGCACAAATGTGTATTTTGCGTCAGTTCTGGTCGTTTACTTGGCTTTGTAGTCTCCAAGGATGGGATTCGTCTCGACCCTTGCAAGGTCCAGGCAATCATCAATTTGCCTCCACCTTCAAATTTGCTTCAGATTCAGAAACTCCAAGGGAAAGCAAACTTTCTGAGGAGGTTCATTCCAAATTACGCCGAACTTGCTAAAGGTTATACACGTCTTTTGAAAAAGGAGGTACCCTTCGTCTGGGATCAGGTTGCGCAAGCTTCCTTTGATGCTTTAAAGGATTCCTTAATAAAAGCATCATTAATGTACGCACCTGATTATCAAAGAGACTTTAACCTGTATCTGGCTGCAGCAGATACAACCATCGCAATGGTTTTAGTTCAAGAAATCGATGGAATTGAACACCCTATATATTATTTAAGTAGAAACTTAAATGATACAGAAAGTAAATATTCTTATGTTGAAAAACTACCGCTTGCAGCTGTTCAAGCGATACAAAGGTTTCGACACTATGTCCTCTTTTGGAAAACTACCATTCTGTCAGATTGCAACCCCATGACTTATATATTGTCGCGACAGTTGCTGGGGGGCAAATATTCAAAATGGATAGCAATCCTTCAAGAGTTTGATCTGGAATTTGTAAAATCCAAATCAAAGAAAGCTCTAGTTTTCGCAGAATTATTGTGCGATCTCCCATCGTCGTCCAACGATGAAACATCCGAAGAATCAATCGTGGACGAGAATTTGTTTCTGATATCCACAAGCAATGAGTGGTATGGAGATATAATAATTTATCTCCAAACCCAAAATTTTAGGCCTAACACCTCTCACTCAGAACAGAAACGTATACGATACCAAGCAAAAGACTACATGATCGTCGGTGATACACTTTACCGTCGTGGTGTCGATACAGTTCTCAGAAGGTGCCTCACCCATGAGGAGGCCGAGAAAGCTCTGAATGAGTGTCATTCAGGCACGTGTGGGGGGCATCAATCTGGATATGCTACAGCACAAAAAATCTTACGAGCAAGATACTTCTGGCCAACCATGTTCAAAGATTGCATAACCGCAGTCAGAAGTTGCCATGCTTGTCAAATTTTTGATAGCAAAACCAGAAGACCACCCGCACCTTTACAGCCAATAGTTGCTGTTGGGCCTTTCGCCAAATGGGGCATCGATTTCATGACATGTAACCCCACCTCGACCGGGGGGCATGGGTATATTATAGTCGTCGTTGACTATTTTACCAAATGGGCCGAGGCAATGCCTACATTAGATAACACTGGTGAAACAGCTGCCCTTTTCTTTTTCAATCATGTAGTCGCCAGATTCGGCGTACCACAGGCTATAGTTAAGGATCATGGATCGCATTTTCGCAATCACATGATGGTTGAATTAGCTACCAAGCTAGGGCTATCTCACGACAGCTCTACCCCGTATTATCCGCAAGCCAACGGACAAGTTGAAGCGATCAACAAGGTCCTGAAGCGTATGTTGCAAAGGATGATCGGAGTTCACAAAAGAAGGTGGCACCTAATCCTGTACTCAGCCTTGTGGGCTTACCGAAAATCAGTAAGGAATGCGACCGGGTTCACACCTTTCCAACTGGTATATGGCCTGGAAGCAGTCTTACCAGTCCAGTGCGAAATCTCGTCTCTTAAACTCGCAATCGATCTCCTCCCCGGAACTTCAGGAGAAGAGGCTCGTTTCTTGGAATTAATCCAATTGGATGAAACCCGTCATGATGCCGCTTTGGCTAACGAAGCCCATAAGAAACGAGTCAAGGCGCAGTTCGACAAAAATGTCAAACCCCGTGTCTTCTCAGAAGGTGACTTGGTCTTGCTTTACGACCAAGAATCCGATAAATTGGGAGCAGGTAAATTTAATTCTTTATGGATGGGCCCCTACATTGTTAAACGAGTGTTAGCAAAAGGAGCCTACGAGTTAATGGATTATGACGGAATTCCACTGGCGCAACCTCGTAATGGGTTGTACCTCAAGCGTTACTATGCTTAAATAGTAACCAATATGCTTTTGTTGTATTTTGTTTTCGCTAAAGTGGTCGTTTGGTCGAGTAATCCACCTTTTTACATTTATTGCAGATGTCAAACCTTTTGGAGACATGTGTTGGATATGCCGACGGAGCGAGTCGTAGTTCGCGGAACCTGTCCTCCGCAGCCTGGGCCATTTTTTATCCAAGCGGCGAGTTAGTAAGTTTCAGAGGTGTATGTATTGGGCAATCAACGAATAACATCGCTGAGTATAGTGCATTGATAGAACTGCTCTCTGATGCCATCACCCATGGTATACGCCGACTAATCGTCAGGCTAGACTCACAACTCGTAATACTACAACTCAATGGTATATATTCCGTCCGAAATCCAGCCATTTATCGCATGTTCCTAAGGGTTAAGATTTTGGAAAGACAATTTGATTTAATTCAATACCAACATATTTCCAGAAACTTAAACACATTAACCGAATCATTAGCAAACTATGTGTTAGATAGACATTTACGACATTTATAAAAAGAAACACATCATCAATGTTGTACATGTGGATCACATAACTCAACCAGAATAAAACCCCGAAAATCAAAATATATATATATAAGCTGTTTATGGTTTACATATAATGTTCTGTAACCAAGACAAAATCGGTCACATGACCCAAAAACTCAAAATGCTAGGGGGCACCCTAGTCTAGTGATGCTCGTGATAGCACGTCACAGCCTGTGCGATCATGCGTAAGAGACGAGTCCATCGTCTAGGCACACCAGTAGTATGCCGCTGCAACTGTAAAGGTAACTCGTCGATCCTCACATCTGGAATACCGAGAGTAAGGCTCTCAACCTGCTCCTGCAAAACTGTAAGGGTCTCGGCCACATCAAGGTCACGAAGGATAACCCTCCCGGCGGCCTCTCCTGCTGGGGCAGCGGCTGGCACTCTCAGGCGAACTACTGGACGAACAGGACCAACATATGCATGCACACATGAGTTTGATTAAAGTCTTGATAGAATAAAGCACAAGGACATTATGAATAAAAATAGTAAACAATGATATGGTCAAAGATTTTACCAATAGCGCCCCACTGCTCGCCGTCCGGCAGTACTAAATCCGGATCACCCCGGAAGTCCATGCCAACATATGGATACTCGAAATAGACCATCTCCTGACGCTCAAACCACCTGAAGAAGGTATCAGAAAAAGAAATCTGAGATTGACCAGCATGCCTAGACATGTGATCAACCCATCTCTGCATGCGTGGTTCAGTAGGAGAAGGAAAGTCGAGTGCAATGTACTGTGGCTGCATCAGTGGTATCTTCTCCAAAGCAAAGGCGGTCAAAATAGAACCGAACCCAAATTTCTTCAACCTCCCGTCCTTTACCTTGGTCAACTGACTTTTCATCTGAAGAAGTACTGCATCACACCAGTTGAATATTTTCGGTTGGAGGCACTCCAAGGCATGCTGCATATAGGATCTGTTGGCTACATGAAGAGACGCACTACCGGCCATCCTACCAATAGTGTACAGGATAGACCTAAGGGACCTGTCAGCAACCTCACGGATAATTATCTTGCCATCTTTACTCGGCTGAGATCCTTCCCTGCAATACTGGCGGACATAATCTCTCACAGAGTCACTCCCTCGGGCCGAACCTGACAAAGAGATGGGGGCACCCCGCCTCGACAAGCCAGTCAAGAAGTAAATGTCTACTGCAGTCAAGGGGATAGATTTGCCCCTAATCTGGAAAACTTGGTTGATAGGATCCCAAGCATCGAGCAAATACTGCAGTAGGTTGATCTGTTGTCTCATGCTAGAGATGCGGAAGAACTTTAGCAGACCACAGCTCCGCAGCGCGTTCACCGTAACCGGATCATATAGGGCAATCATGTCCTCTTCTTCATGTTCTCGTTCTCGCCATGTAAGGGTCATTTTGCTCCAATATCTCCGAAAAACAAACATGAGATGAGTTAGATCCTGGTTTTGATGAGAAACAGGCAAAAATTTTCATCAAAAACTGTGCAAAAAAATCCTTTTCTGCGCCCAACGCACCTGCACAGTGTTCCACCTGCGTTGAAGGTCAAACTGCCTTCATACTGCATGACATTCAGCACAGGTTTCGAGTGCCCAAGGTGCGCTGACGGCAGAGCGACCCCATCAAATCCCAGGGGCTCAGAAAAACAGGAAATCAAGCATAGAATGCAGAAAGGAAACCATGAAATGAAAGAGCTCAGGTTTAGCTCCTACCTGGTCCAGACGACGCCAAGAATCGTCCACAGAATCTCCCAAAATCAGCTGATGAAAATCAAGGGGGAAGAGGCACCTCCAGAGCTCCAACAAACCAAGTTCAAATGAAATGGTAAAATGAGAGGTAAAAACACTTTTTAATTGCTTTTTACGTAGTTCAAAGTGAAATATTAGTGTTTTAATCTCATTTTCAAGCAAATGTTATTCATTTCTAACTAGTTTGATGCAGCAATTGAGGGTACAGTACTATCTTTGAAAAGAGAAAAGCTATTTATGGTAAAAATCAAAACAAGACCATGTTATCGAGCAGTTTTAGCGCATAGTTCATGCTCGTTAAAAAATAAACATAAGATCGAGCAAGTGTTTCAACCCGCGTTTAAGCTCGTTAAAAAATGAACTATCCTCCGGTAAATAACAACCGTGAATGTAACATTATCAGCCATTAAAGCCTTGCTCATGTTTGCACCGTCACCTCCACTTTTCCATTGGCCGATCATTCACCTCCATTTGATTGTTTACCCATTTTGAGGAACAGCTGCGAAGAGCGATTTCACTAGCCATCCTTGTGACACTGCCGTGATTGGAAAATTCCAACCCTTACCTGGAATCAGCTGCTACCCGTTTTATCACTCGTTCCTCAAAAGATGAGTCTTCTTTAAGCTCTTTTCATCTGACTCGTAAAATATGAAAAGATTGCCGAGTTTTGGCCTTCCAGCTCGTTAAAGCGACCGGAAGTGTTATCCCTCCTCTAGATTTTAATCTTTTTGGACCTGAGGGATTATTGCACAAAAAGATCGAGCGCTTGTTTTGTTCGGCTCGTTAAAACTATCGAAAATTCATCCCTTCTGTATTGTTTTATACTTTTTTGGACTTAAGGGATTAGATGACGAAAAAGGACTTTTGGAGTTAACTTTACGTACCTTTTCAGACTCTCTAAAAATGAAAAGGACCGAGTTATCTTTGTCGTTAGACTCGTTAAAAAACATTAATAGCAACAAACTTGTCTTTAGACGAGAATGAGTTTCACTATCGCTAGGCTCGTTAAAACATAGCGATGGGTTTGCCCGAAGGGAAAATTATAGAACAAGCATATGTTATCCTCCTCAAGCTTGACAAAAATAAAGAGGTACTGGTCAGCAATGACTGGGGAAAAATTGGGAAGAAACTCAAAGAACTTTATTGGTAGCAAGTCGCTCTTGAACATGACACTTCCGCTCCGTGCCTAAGTCGGGTTGGGTTGTTTCATTCACCGGTCACATCACCATGGTCTCGCCATACCATCCACCTTTGGGGTAAATGCTACCAACCCATCACATAAGTGTCGCCGATATGTTCAAGAGAAGTCATCCAGAGAAGTCAACCGTGTCCCGTCCACTACCATACATTATCCTTCATTCTTTCATGACTGCCACCCTCAACCATATATCATCAGATCATTTTCACCTCCATCAAAATCATTTGCTCCGTTCCGTGTCACTGATGAGGGATACATTAAGGCCCTCCTTTGACGGATCGCTTCTTGTCGACATCAGCTCATTATCCAAGAAGTTGATCTAGGAACACCCCCTTCAGTACTTTGAAACTTGCATGCCTCAATGGCAAGTTTCTCACTTCCGGCAACAGGTATACATCAATGACCTTCGACCGAAAGATTTTGCATGGTGTTCGACACCAAGTCCTTTATTCACACTGTTGGATACCTATACTAATAGGTTTCATATTTCATGATTGGCCAAAGAAAATCCAAATATGCTCTGCTTTGGTATCACAAAGATCCCATATTTCCTAGAAAGCAAGAGGTGGGTAAAGTGTTTCAAGTATTGAGGACCTTATTTCAATTTTGTGGATGATTCAACAGTCTAATCTGGATCATGCCATGTGTTCAATTTTGAGTTATAGAATAGAGAAAGAAGTCTGTCCAAACTGTTTAATCTTGGCAGACAAGTAGTTTAGGTAGAGAAGCAAAGGTTCCCAACAGCTTAATCTGGGACCTTGGAAGAGATAAGGGTAGGTAGATAGAAAAGAAAAAAGAAAAAGCCAAAGAAAAGAAAAGGCAAGTAAGGGTTTGCAAGCCTAAATGCACCCTCCAATGGAGAAACAAAAAATGCTAGGAAAATAGCTGGGTAGGCAGTTGTGGTTGCAGAAAGGGTATTTTCACCATTACACATATGACAAGAGGTGTTCTGCCAAGGCAAAATATATCAATGGACAAAGTGGTTAATTCCATCAAATTACAGCAAGGAGCATAACTAACCTCCCTCTTCCCCTCTATTCCATTACTAACACTCCCTTTCTTTAGCTGAGATTTATGAAGAGAGATCATGGTTTTATGGTGGTTCTAGTTCATTCAGAATCCACATTTCTTGTCTAAGATCTTTTCATTTTGATCTACTCTCAAAACCAAGTCAATTTCAGATAAACTCAGTAAAATCCCCTTCATTTGCTCCCTTCATTCATATTAACCCCTAATTTTACTATATAGCTCCCCTATTTTACCCTTTCCCCTAATAATATTAACACTATGGTGTATAAAGCCCCAAATCTTATAAATACTCCCTCCCCTTGGCATTATAGCCATATATTCTTCAAAAGGGACCAAAATGACATCTGGTCACTTTGGTGAACTTGTTCCATCCCATTCCCCCTTGCTGCAAGTCAAACTGCTCCTCAAATCATCATTTGCATTGAAAAAACCCTTATAAAACCCTCTTTCGCCTTTAAATCCTTTGCAAAAACTACCAAAGCCAAAAACCCGCCTCTGGCGCATTTCCAAAGGTTAGCGCATTATTTGTTTTAAATAAAAAACAATGAGAAACCAACGAAAACCCTCTACCCAAAGTTTTCCGCCCGTATACAACCCGAGCATCTTCCTGCTCCGCCCACCGTCGGATCAAGCCCCGAAGATCCGACGATCCACGTTGATATCGGAGCGGCCCCCACTGCTGTCCTTTACCGCCCGAGAAGCTGACGTTGCGTCACGTCAGGGCCTCTCCACGCGTCAAGCGCTAAGGTATCTCGGAGCCGGGCCTGACAACTTCGGCGCCGTACCCAAACCGCCCCGAGAAACCGTAGCGGTTAGCCTTAACCGTAACCGCTACGGTCCTAACCGCCACCTGTTTTCCGCCAACGCATCGCCACGTCACGCCCGCCTGTACCCGCTCCTGCTATTCGTCCACCTGGCCGCTGACATGGCTGCCACCTCATCGCCCCCTTGGACCAATAGTCTACCGCCACGTCACCCGATGACGTCAGCTGACGTCACCTCACCTTGACCCACCAATGACGTCATGCTGACGTCATCACTAAAAAAGCGCCAAAATGGTAAAAAAGTCTATATTTACCCAAAAAACCGTGTTTTTCCCACTTTTCTCTCCTGTCGCTATTGTTCTCTCTGCATGACCGTTTACTTTCGAATTTCCGCCAACCTGTTGATTTAACCCGGGCGACCTCCTCAGCATTAACCGTGCGCACCTGCGCAACCTCTGTTCGTCAATTAACAGGTATTTACCATTGTTCTGCCCTCCATACGACTGTTATTGAAATTTAAGTTGCTCAGAAGGCTTAAGACACCTTGAAACTACATTTACACCGCCCATTTCCCTCTGCACGTCCACCGTTGTAACTGTGAAGTCCAAAAACCACCAGCCGAGCCATAATACCTGTAAATTCGCCCAGAAAGCAACACTCACTGCGTATTCTCGGCTAATTCCTAGTTGGTCTCAATTTACCCGCTAAAAGAGGACATAGTCAGACCTTAGAGAAGCTCTGCTCCTAAAAACAAACAGTATTTCAATTGCTGTTGTGTAAATCCCCCTCTGGTATCTAAATACAAACTGTCTTTACAGAGAATCACCTCTATTCTGTGTTGCTTCCATTCTGACTATTCACCTACAATTGTTGCACTTTGAAGAACTATGGAGACTCCTATTGCTCTAAATATCAAGCCCCTCAATGCTCCTCACCAGGAATTAGCATGGAAAGCCTTGGGAGACATGGATTACCAAATGCTGGACTGGTTCCCTATGGGAACCAAATACAATATCCAGATGATGAATGAGTTAAAAGCCCAGCACCTGAGTGGGGCAGACATCTTGGGAATTTGGGACTCAAATTTGCCCATCTACAACCTTCCCCAAGTAAATCCTATGCCAGAACTGATCTACAGCTGCCAGGAATGTTATGACCCAAACCAAAGAGCTGTCATCAGCCCCACAGGCTCAATCCTGTTCCAGATTACCCCAGAGAGTATAAATGGAATGCTGCACTTCCAAACTGCCAAGCAATTGACCCCCCTCTTTATGCAGAATTTGATAAACAAAGGGACCAAGCTGTCAAATGACCAAATCATTAAAATCAATCAGTTGTTTGTAAGACCAGGCTCTGAATCAGTCAGAACCCCTCCTATTGGGTATCACTACTTGAATGATTTAGGCAGGATGTTAGTGGATTTAATCAGTTATTTCCTAGGATTCAGGGGGATGGAGGATGTGGATGATAGCCTAATGGCAATGCTGTCTATATTCTCTCCTGGTAAACCCCCAGCTGTACATTATGACTATGCAACCTACATTGCAGATAAAATCCATGAGCAGTTTATGAACTTGAAGAGGGAAAGACTATTCAGGTATACTTCATATATATACCACCTATTCTTGTTCTATCAGCTAGCCACCTTCTCTGTTCCTTTGAAGCCACTCAATGCCCAGGGAATTCCAAGGTCAGTTGTGTTCTGGACTTCTGTTTTTCATCATACCTCTGTATCACCTTACACATACACTGAGTTCATTGACTTATTCATCTATCCAGTCATGACAGTATTGCATGGTACTCCTCCTCCTAGACTAACTGATGACATGAGGAGAATTCTCCATTTGAATAAGTCCTACAGCATTGGTAATTGGTACTTCTACCAAAACCACACAGTCATCAGGATATATGGCTGTGAGTTGAACCCATTTAGGTTGCCAAGGTATGTCCCCATGAGGCTTTTTGCCTTGGAATATTTCAGACAGTTTGGGAACTCAGACTATCTTCATTTTCAGAGCAACAACAAGAAGTCACAGTTGAAGGTAAGGAACCAGCTGGGTCCTTTCCTATATAACAGAAAAGAAGAGGGATGGAAAGAGGCAAACACTATCCTGGAAGGCCTCAGACTGCAAACCAGCTTTGAATGGATACCCTATGACCCCAATCATGCTATCTCCCTCAGGAGGATTAGATACAAATTGGGTAGCTATGCACACAAGAGACAACCCGAGATTGAACAGTATGCCAATGCATCAAATTGGGAAGAGGGTACCCTAGAGGAGGAAATTACTAATGAAGAGTTACTTGAGAGAGAGGCTAGAAATATGCAAAAGGAAGCTGACTTGGAAACTTGTGGACAGGTGCCCCTCTCCTACAAAAAGCAACTTGGAGCAGCTGCTACATCATCAACAGCACAGCAGCAAACTGCCGAGAAAGCACCACAGACAGCAAGCAAGGATAAAGGGAAGCAGGTGGAACAGCCACCTCCATTGACAGAAGAACAAGTGGACACATTGCTACAGCAGCAAGAAGAGATGGAGCAGCAGGAACTCGGGCAGCAACAAGAAGAGGAACAGTTTAGTGAACAGCAGCCCTTGCAGCAAGAAAAAGTGATGAATGCTCCAAGCTCCACTGAGCAACAGGCTCAGACAGTGGTGCCTCCTAGGGCAGAAACTATTGTTGACACCTCGGTCCTCCAAACCCCACAAAAGGAGGACTTGACCAGGAAAAGGGATAGAGAGACTCCTTTGACCTCATCTTTCAATCGGGGAGAGAAAAGACAAAGACTAAATGACTCTCAAGAGGAGGATATAGCAGTAAGGCAAGCAATGGGCATGGGCCCACCCAGTGGAGAAGTTTCAGCCAGTTCATCTCAGCATGAACATGATAGAACTATAGGAGGAGAGGTCAGCTCCTCCAGCCAGCACAGAGAAGGACAGTCCAGCATCAAACAGCAATTTATTGACATTAAGAGGAGGAGTGATCCTATCAAAGTACAGCTGTACAATCATTTGCTGAACCTGGCTCCCACCAATCAGCAAAGACTCATGTCTGCCTTTGATGTAAGTGAAGGCAAGATGATCATGAGTCACTTCATGCCCACAACGCTGCATCCTCAAACTACCTCGGATTACCTAAGAACCAACATGGAGGTGCTGGCCAAAGACATACACCCTATGGATAAGATTGAATTACATAAACAAACTGGTGAAATGGTGTATGCCTCCTTGGCAGATGAGACATTGGAGAACTACAAATTGAAGAGCAGCCTTGATAACACAGCATCTCAGCTGGAATTGGAGAGAGCATCATCACAAGCCAAGGACAATAGGATCAAGTCCTTGGAAGAGGTAATTATAGAAATAGGACATGATCCTAAAGATGTTAAGGGTATCCAAGAACTCCTGAAGATAAGGGATGCAGACATGGCGGCCTTAAGAAAGAAAATCAAGCTCCCAGCCACCATCCACCCACAAACAGACGAGGTTGCCCAGCAAAGGCAGGAAAAGGATGCTACAGACCTGCTGGTATCCCTGTACAAGGAGCTGGTTCGGACTCAAGACCAGCTAGGACAATCAGAAGCTGCAAAGGCAGCACTACAAACAGCAATGAAGCAAAGAGAAGAGGGCCAACCCTCCCAGCCTCCTCCTGTGATAATTAATCTTGAGGAAATCCCTCCAACAACTACTCCTCCTCCTCAGCAAACGGGAACTACAGCACCATCTACAGCAACAACTACACCAACACCAGGACAGACTCCCAGTCTGGATATGCAGAAGCTACAAGCTGAGATCCAAGTTCTTGAATCCCAAATGAAAGAGCTTGATGAAGTCAAGAAGACTTTGGCCAAGGTGAATGAAAAATTTGACAAAAGCAAGCAGAATGAAGCAACAAAGGAGAGAGAGATAAAAGCTCTAAAAAAGAGAATAGCTGAACTAGAAAAAGAGCTTGCACTAGAGAAGGTAACAGCAGAACTAAAAGCAGTCCTCTGGAGTAACATCGGTCGATCCATCACCAATCAGTGGCAGTACATTGAGACTATGGATGAGCAAATAGCACTCATCACCAAGGCAAACAAGGAAATACACAGAGCCAGAGCAAGCCTTGGCCACATGCCAGATGCTGCCAGCAGAATGATCAATGTTTTAAATAACAAAACTAGCTCGCAACTAGCTACCATGGGAATTACTAACAGGACTGAAACAATCTCAGTAGTTAAAAGAGTCCTGACACTAAGAAGTCTAGTTGGTACGCTGGAGAGGAGGACACAGGATATGCAGACCGAGATCAACAAGTTCCTGGACAGATTTGTGGCATTGCAGAACAGAGGCCTCCCCAGCATTTTAAGCAGTGTAGGAAGACTGCTCACCCTAGAAAATTACAACAAAAGGATTGATGCCCATGCAGTAGCACAGATTGCAAAACAGCCCAGTACCTCAACAGACACAGGGCCAGCATCAGGGCAGAATCTGTATGATAGGGTGGATAATCTGTTTTTTATTATGAATGAAATTGATCATCTGTTTGATACACCACCAAATTTCTTTAAGTATACAGAGGCAGATGAGACTATGGGGGCAATCATAAGACACCAATTGCCCACACAGGAAGAGTGGAGGAATCTGACACAGGTAATCTTATCAGGCCAGAACCTGTAGCGCTAATTTTCTCCAGCACATGAGCAGTCATACGCAGGCACAATTTTGATGAATAAAATCTACAAGGAAGAGGCAGATGCTGAGCCAACTCAGCAAAGCTATTTACTCACTACTGCAGCAGTCACAATCACAGGTGACAAACACAGCATACAGCGCACAAGCCATAAAGTCGGGTTCTCCAGCATTTAATCAAAGTATCTCAACCGACTCAGCAGATCCCAAAGGCCAAAATATCTTCTGACAGAACATTAAAGCGCCTTTATTTTGTATTCAATGCTGTAATAAATTTCTGATAATAATATCTCAAAGTTGGTAAGAATATTAAGTCTGAGATAACTCAGGACTCAGATATTTTTGTAAAAATCGCAAGTATATATTCACCCCTGGCAGAAGCTCAGGGGGTTGTTGTTATTTTCCTTTTGGAAGTCTCACTTGCTGTAAAATTCTCAGAGAAGTAATGCAAAGGGAGAATGGAATTTCCGAAGCTTGGTGTATTTGATGCGTTGTGATGAATGGTGAATGTTGCAGGATTCCAGAGTGTTTCATAAAACAATAAGTTCTCTTAAATCTCCGTGTTACATGTTTTCGAGTCTTTTGTTCTCTTTTATTGTCTAAATGTTTTAAACTTAATAGCAAAGTAGAAGAATAGTTCAGGATTTAATCACTGATTACCCTGAACTCAATCTGAGCTATTATCCATGTTTTTCTTCAGATACAGTGAATGAAGTGTAATTCTTAATTGCTGCACTTTAAAACTATATCTTTTACAGTGATAGACATCCCCAGGGATTCAAGTTTTGCTCCTGAGGCATCTATCTATTTCTCATACCTAGTTTGGTGGAAATACTCGAATACTTTAGTGAAAATTCTTAATTGCTTTCACTGGTTTTTTCACCTGTTTGTGTTATAAATCAAAGTTTGTTCTATGAAGTATCCAAATGGCCCTGTAAGTTGCACCAGTTCACCTCAAGGTTTCTAGACACCTATACAGCCACAGACTCCATTGCCCAATGATACTTGACTCTCTGAATATTACATCACAAGAGATCTGAAAGAAATTCTTCAACCAAAACATAAACAAAACCTGTGCATAATAGCTAGCCTAAAACCCTATCATAAACAGTTACAAATCATAAAGAGAGAGCCCTCTCTGATCACAGTTTGGCTAGAAACAGTGATCCAAAGATTGGTTAGTGGTTACCCCGACCGTATTCCCTTGGGAGTCATAGGGAACAACCTGGGTGTTAACACACACCACGTGAATTGTACTGCAGTACCTTGAGGGTCATTATCATTATCGGTGATTCCTCTCGCACTTGTTAATGGTTTACATCATTGACTGGTAATCAAGCGATGTCTTTCCATGTTCGACTTCAGAACATTTCTCACATGGATCGACTTGTACTTAGAGTGAAGATCGGACGAGATTGAAGACCCCGGATCTAGTTTCATCCATCCGGGTTGCGATATATATTCAGGAAAAATAAAGACATTGACATGTACAGCATTGCAGCAGATAATCATCCTACCAAAAGGATGATGATTTCATCAAAATCATCAGTCTACCATCAGACGATTGTCTGTTCTATGTACAGGAAAATGAATTTATAAAGCTGAGAATGGGAATGCCCGCCTCAGCTAGATCATGAAAACAGTATGAAAAATAATGTATTGTATTGTATCTTATTACAGGTCTCCTCCCAGCATTGAAAGAACTTTGGATCCTCCTAATAAAGCATTTCACCCGATAAACGGCCTCATACTTTAGGGGGCAACTGTTATAGACATTTTTGTGCCTTACAGCATTGAGCATGAAATGTCCATAATCCAAGGGATCCAAAGTCCCTAAAAGAGTTGTTCCTACCCCTAAAGGAACAAGGCCAACAAATGACAGCTTCTCCCAGAAGTTCTCCACCAGAAACTGCCCAAAACTAGTCAAATCAGGATCAATTCAGAGGCTCCACTAGATGCCTGCGTTGAAATGCAGAGGCTACACTGGCTAGGTGCGTTGCAACGCAGGTGGAAGCACTACCAGGGTGCACTGAGCGGGAAGTGACAAATGGCAAGCTCATTCAACGAGGTGGAAAGACCATGGAAGCTTCCAGAATCTTCTCCAATGACACTTGCCTCAATGAATTCGACTAGTGATGAGTAAGAGGCTCTCAACCTCCAAGTGGAAGCAAGAACTGACAGAGAGAAGCCACAAGTCAAAACATAAGCTGACTCATCCTCTCTGCTTACATCTATATATGGATCTCTCACCCAGAGGTTCAGGAGGCTGGAATTTTGTACTTTGTAGAGAATTGATGTTGGTTTGAGATTGAGATTAGCACATTGGGTGATTTATGCTTTGTTGGAGGAGAGGAAGGGATTCCTTTGCTGGGAGGTAGATGCTGGATCGGAACTCACTTGGTTGTATCTCCTCTTGGACTTTCTTATTCTATCAATAAACTATTTGAGTTTCTCCTACATGCTGTGTACCAATGATGTTTTGTTATGCTTACATGTTTAGCTTAATCTGATCTTGAGCTTTTTATGAATGTATATCTATATCTTCGTGTAGTTTCTCTCTCTTGTGATCTTGCATGAATTCGGTGAAGCTGGGCCAGTGAAGGAGCAAGGAGCTGAGAGCCACTGAAGAGAGGAGTGATTGGATCAACAAACTAGCGGAAGACACAGGTTCGTTACATCCTTTCTCCTCATTTACATTTCATAAAGAAGAAATACTCAATTAGTTTTCCTTGTTTGTTGCTAAGGAACTATCACACCTTAGAGTGGGATAGGGGCATTCCGAATGGATACTTTTCCCAACAACAAATTTCCAACCCCCAAAAATCACCCCCCTTGGGGTTCTATGCAGTACCTCAATGCTCTACGCAGCCACTGAATGAAACCCTCCAAAAATCTGCCTGAAACCCCTGCCAAAACGCTCCAATATGCAAGGGTTAATCCCCTGTTCTATCTCTCAACACAAATCCTACTGCAAACCCTCAACCCAGAACTCCTACCAGAAATAACTGCGTCACCCCTCTCAGTGTTGCGCAGTCCTCCAAAATGCTGATGAAAATACTGTTAAAATGCTGATGATACTACTGCTGAAATGCCAATGGAGATACCTTTCCCGAGTAGGCACTTGAAGTCCCCTGGGGCTAAGGGTAAGATCTCTGAATGGAGACACTCAATGCACTAAACAGTGTTGTAGACTAACTAAACAGCCAGCATGCTCTAAGTCGAAGTGACTATCACAAATTCCCATAACTGAATGATCAAAATGAGGGGGATCCTCTCTCATTTATATCCTTTGCCTCTCTCAATCCCAAGGCTCACCTCCTCCTGCGTGATTCCCCTCTTGCCACATGTGTCTTCCCTCTTGCATAGTCCCTCCATGTGTCTGCGTGGGCTCCATTTCTGCGTTCCCCTTTGGCCCCCTTGTCTCCCCTTTAAGTCACAATGTTGTGCTACTAGGAAGTGACTTTTATTCTAAAAGTGAGTTATGTCCCCCTTCCTCACTTTTTTAATTTACAAATAACTATAGAAGGAAAAATCTGGACAAAATCAAATATTCCAATTAGCCATGGCTAATTAGGAATATTACATATTTATTGGGTATAAGGATGGTTTAAAGGGTTATAAGCTTAGGAACCCAGCAACAAGAAAGGTTGTGTATAGCCAAGATGTGGTGTTTAGAGAGATGAAAGATGTTATTAAACATGAATTCCAACCAAAGGAACCTAAGAAGATAGAGTTTGAGCTAAAGGAGGAAGAATCAGACTCTACAGCAGAGGAGGAATCAGAAGATGAAGAGCCACAAACTCTAGGTGTGAGAAGATCAATTCGAGAAAGAAGGAAGCCAAAAAGGTATAGTCCATCTGCTTTCTATTCAAATTTTGCTTTATCTGTTACTGGTAATGATCCCAGAACTGTGAAGGAAGCAATAGATTCAGAGGATGGAAAACTCTAGAAAGAGGCCATGGTTGATGAAATGGAATCTTTGCATAAAAATGAATCTTGGGATCTGGTGGAGTTGCCGGCTAAAAGGAAGCCCACTGGCAGCAAATGGGTGTTCAAGAAGAAGAAAAATGCATAAGGAAAGGTGGAGAAATACAAAGCTTGGTTGGTAGCAAAAGGTTATTCCCAGGTGCCGAGAATTGATTTTGGTGATATTTTTTCTCCTGTTGCCAAGGTAACTTATATTAGGTTACTTTTATCTGTTGCTACTACTTTTGATTTTGAGGTAGAATAGATGGATGTGAAGACAGCATTTCTTCACGGGGATCTGGAAATGGAGATCTACATGAAGCAACCTGAAGGATTTGCGATGAAGGGTAAGAAACAACTGGTATGCAAGTTAAAGAGGTCTCTGAATGGGTTAAAACAGTCACCAAGGATGCGGTATCATAAATTTGATACATTTATACGAGGACTTGGCTTCACCAGAAGCAAAGCAGATCACTGTGTGTATTTTAAATTAATTGGTGACCGTGTTATTTATCTGGTCTTGTATGTAGATGATATGTTGCTGGTTGGAAATGACAAATAAATTATCCAGGATTTGAAGACCCAATTGTCCTCCAAATTCAACATGAAAGATCTTGGTGCTGCAAACTATATTTTTGGGATGGAAATTAAAAGAGATCGGCCAAAGAGGAAGCTCTGGTTAAACCAGAGGAAGTATGTCGAGACAATACTACAGAGGTTTAATATGCAGGATAGTAAACTAGTGAAGGTTCCTATTCCTGTAGGTGTAAAGTTATCTGCTGAACAGTGTCCCAAGACACAAGAAGAGGAAGAGGATATGTCCCATGTTCCATATGCAAGTGCAGTCAGTAGCCTGATGTATGCAATGCTCTGCATTAGACCAGACATTACACATGCAGTGGGAGTACTGAGCAGGTTTATGTCAAAACCAAGGAAGGAGCACTGGACAGCAATGAAGTGGGTTTTCAAGTATTTGCGTGGCACTAGTGATTATGGTTTGTGCTACCAAGGAAGACTAGGATTGGAAAGAGTGTTGGATATTCGTGGCTTTGTTGCTGCAGACTGGGTTGGAGATCTAGATCAGAGAAGATCTACAAGTGGGTATGTGTTTAACCTATTTGGAGGTGTAGTCAGTTGGATGAGTAAGAAACAATCTGTAGTGGCACTATCAACTACATAGGTAGAATACATGGTAGCCACTCATGCAAGCAAGATATTATTTTGGTTGTAAAGATTGTGTTCAAGTATGGGGTTAGTATAGGGAGCTATAAGGATAGACTGTGATAGCCAAAGTGCAATTTTCTTGGCAAAAAACCCTACTTACCATTCAAAGACAAAGCACATTGATGTTCAGTATCACTTTGTAAGGGATATGATAGAAGACAAAAAGGTGTTGCTGGTAAAGGTGGATACTTTGAAGAATACTGCAGATGCATTGACAAAATTTGTGAGCTCTGAGAAGTTCCCCTAGTGTAGAGAAACAATGGGCGTTTCAGGGCTAGAAAAATGAATAAGCTCTCCTGTGGCCCCCTGTGGAAAGAAAACAAGAAGTGGGAGAATATTGGGTTGTGTTATATTCTCTCCACGACTAACCTACATAGTGAACTGGGGAGTTAGAGTGGCGATGGAGCCCCCCCTCATTGCGCCAATTACGCAACGGGGGGGTCACAGGGGGGGCAGTAACCCCCCCTATCCGAGTGGTTTGGGTGGGGTGGGTAGCCCCCCTCTATGGGGTCTGGGGCAGCGCACCGTGAAAAAAAAAATTGGACCCTATATTAGGTTGGGCGGACCTACCTATGGTTTTCAGTCCATGGTTTTGGACATGATGGTTTTTCGGTCCATGTTTTGGACACGATGGTTTTCGGTCCACGGTATTGGATGCTTCAGCATGTATAAATATGTATTGTAACATTGAAAGGAACATAATGAAAAAGCAATATGGTAGTCCCGGTTTTAGTGTCCAAGGGAAAATCTCTGTGTATATGTGTTTTATGTGTTATGCTCTTGCATTGTTTATTTTCTGTGTTTTAGAATTCGTATGCAGGTAATTTCTGTACAGGGTTTAAACCTACACCCTAGCATATCAATGTATTGGATCTCGAACAGGAGAGGTTTGCACTGACAAAGAACTATAGAGGAAGTATGGCCACGGCTCTGTGGTGGTTAAAATCGAAAATCGATGGTTTGGCTTTGGGGGAAGGGGGTGGCTTGATGAGGATTTAGATCACACAATGTTGTTGTGGATGGGAGTCTTGGCTGAGGGTTGACTTGGTGCAAGCTATTTGAATATGGACATGGAGGAGAATAGAGGGGGAAAGAAGATTATTATGTGATAGATGCCTCAGTGGAAGATATTAAAAAAAATGGCCATCTATATTATATATTATATACAATATATATTATATATTATATATAATAAATATAATATAATATATATTATATAGCCTAGGTGAAGAGGTAGCCTAGCCAAAGGAATCCAAATGAACTATCAATTTTGGTTCACATAGGAGTCAAAATTCTTAGATTACGAAACACAACAAATCAAAATTTCCCCAAAGCTAAGGACCTCCTTGCAAAATCACATCCTTATCCTCTAAATTATCAAATAAATGAAGACAATACCTCGATTGAGAGGATATATTTTTGATCTTACTAGTATTATTCATATTCCATGAATTCCCTATCCAAGGAAAAAAATTAGAGTCCAAATTCTTCTTTCCATGAAAATATATGAATATAGCTCATTCACACAACATCCCCAATCCTTCTAGGATCCAATTTTGAGGCACAACAATCTTCCTTTCACTAATGCAAATATGGATACACTTCTTCTTTCTCCTAATCCATGAATCCTCATATTTATTGAGCTCCTTGAAACCATCCAAACCCTTCTTAGTCCCATCCTCTAAGACTCCACCAAAAACCCTACCTACCACTAAAACCCTTCCCCTTTCTTCCATTCTCCAAAGGCCTCCTTAATGTTCCCCCATGTCATTGCATTAGTTATTATTAAAGAATAATCAATAAATCAAATTAATTAATTTTAAGAAATTAATCAATCCTTGATATTTAATAATATTTCATAATAAATCAAGGATGAAATTCCAAGGAAATAAATCAAGGTTAAAAATTGAAAGGAAAAATAGATGTGATTTCATCTACTCACCTCCATATCAAAGGTTTCTTCCCTAGTTGTCGCATAACTACTCTCTAGTGATAATTGCACCCTTGCAAGTTCAAGCCTAGACTCCCATAGATTTGGATCACCTAGTTGAGTTCTAAGGTCATCAAACCTAGACTAAATCACCTCTTGATCATTCACTCACAACCCTTGTGTGATTATTATAGATTTAAAAATGTCATTTGATGCATTTATATCATGTTTAGGCTTGCATGGTTTTCACAATCATCCTACTTTCCATGTTTATGTGGAAAAGGATGCCTTTTTTCCACTATTAATGTGGCTAAGAAATTCAACCATCATCGAAATTTCTACCTTATTCGTCAATTTTGATGTCATGTGACTTAGATTGGTGGATTTATGTAACTAAGTTTCTTGAACTAAAATATCCTTTTACTGAAGGAAGGTTATATCTATTTTTATGCATTGACTTTCTTTGTTTTACAATTTGATGCATCTCCCAATATAAAAATTATTCTCCATTTTGATTGTTAATTTTAGGCATTTGATGGCCTTTGCATGAATCCCTAGTACCTTATCTTTCAACCTATTGTGGATTGTTTAACCTCAACCTTCCCCTACAATTCTTAGTTTTCCCTCATTTACCTTATCCCTTTTTTCCCAGCTTAATCCTGTTATACCACACTCTAGATGTTTCTAAGAGACTAAAAATGTACTTTATGCTTATTCTTTTAATTTCTATTTTTTAAAGTATATTGGTCCTTAGCCAAGGTAGTTGCACAAATGGTAGCTAGTAATAAATTGTTTCATCTCCTCGACATTTATGTTATAATCTTGTTGTTTGATTGTCAAATTCTTTCTGTGAGTCACATTTGAGTCCCTAAACCCTCCCATACCATCAATGCAGCATCTACCATAACCATGTCAAATTTTAGTGCCTGGAAGCACAAACTGAAAAAATTTCAACGTTAGTCCCATTCACAGGTCACATTTTAGCCAACTCTAGGGACTTCTAGGGCCCTCTACAAATTGATTCACTAAAACTTGCAGAGAATCGAGAGAATGCAAAATAATAAAGTATGCAACCAACTGATAACACTTTTAGATTTGATCAAACCTCTGCAAATACCTCTTTCTCCTTTTTCACAGTGATGCACAATGGAAAAATCTTGGTGATCTCGCTTGATTGGTGAATTATTTCTATGATTCGTATTTGAGTCTTGAAACCCTCCCACACCATAAATTGATGCATCTACTATAGCCATGTTAAATTTCAGTGTGTATGAGCATAAATAAATAAAAAATTCAAAGTTGGCCCCATTCACAGGTCACTATGTAACGGGTTAATTGAATAGAGCATCATTTCGGCCACTAATTATTAGTAAATTTTAAGTGGTGGATTGGTCCTTAGCTGGGGTAGACTGACAATTGGTAAAAATAAGCTTGAGATAGGTACAAATAATTTGTTCCTAGCCATCATTGTTTGCATTCATGGGGACTCATATACTTTTAGATTGGAGGTAGAAGTGTAAGAGAGATATAATAAATTATGTTATGTATTGGCTATGAAAACAAGCTTGAGATCGGTGAAAATAATGATCTTCTCTTGGTTTCAATAATAATATAATACTCTACTGAACAAGGCCAACCACATGAAGGTGGAAGCTCATATGGCCCATCCCCCCTCACATCACTCTCATTATTACCAATACCCAATTTATCTATTATAAACTATTTGAAAGCAACATAATAAGAATAAATCATATATAAAAATTCACAATAAAACAAAAATTTAAGTTAAATAAAATAGAACAAACCAACTGAAAACATATAAATGCATACCTTGTACATTTCAACATTTTGATATCATTAATCTTCTTCTTCATCCAACTCAACATTTATGTTATCCGGTTCAAAAATGACAATTAAATGATCTGCCATTTCATCACCATCATCAATGTCGTCATTTCCAATAATCATATCATCATCCATATCATCATGACGAACATCATCTCCTACATTTGGTTCAACTTCTTCAAGTTCTTCATCTGACAGTACATCATCTAGAACATTGTCTCGAACGTCTCCTTGAACTTCTTCGACATCTTCACGATCTAACACATGATCAGCTAATTTCTCCTTTACATCATCATCCTCTTAAACATTATCATCTTCTCCCACTACCTTATACTCTACCAACCTTCCTCTTGCATCATATCTAAAACATATTTACACTTTGTTTGAAGGCCTACAATAGATGGATTAATGTCAATTATAAACAAAGGGATTATTTAAAAAACATGCATGATATGATCTAATTTAAATAATTATATACTATTAAAGTGCATTTCCAAACATTGCATACCAAAAAAATGTGTTAGTCCTAGCGCATCATGAATTGTCCATACAAGTATTCCATGGAATTGAAATTTCCTCTACCCTATTGGTTTACAGAAAACCAATAGGATTAACACTATCAAATGCCAATGAAAGACTAACATTATGAGGTTCATCTTTAAAATGCTGCCATTTTTCCTCAATTTCCCTAAATTCATAACCATATGATGGCATTCGATGGAAACCATCTCCACTTCTCTTTTGTGCATGATAATCCATAAACTATGATATGCTCTCACACTTGAATAATCATTGCGAACGTGGAATTATGGGAATATGACAAAGAACCTTTTAAGGCACTATTTTTGTTAGTTGATTGTTTTGATATCTATTGCTTGACATTGCGGGAATATTGTTTTCAATGTATGTTTCCCATAATATATAACATGATCATTAGGACACGCATCTATCGCTTGATACTCCATTCCAGTTTTTTTCGTAGTGGCATATAAATGTTGGTAGGTGTGAGGTAACTTATTTGATGATGGTAACAAAAATTAAGTTAACAATCTAGTACAACATAAAAAATCACTAGTTAGTGTAAATAATATTAATCATAAATATTGTATTCTTATTTTACACATTAATTAACACTATAAAAAGGGGGGAAAAACAACCTTTCATATGATGAAACATATTACATTATACATTAGGATATGTGTCATACAAGTGTTTAAAAAAACATTCTAAACATTTAAGTTCACCAACAATAATGTAGCAAAGATCATATTTTCTCTTGAGCCTTTATAAAGTGGTGTCCATGCCTTCTCTAGCACAAGTTCATCACATATAACATCATCACTCTCATCGCTTAACAAGCCTTGGATCAATTCATTTGTCCCATCATCTTGAACTACGTTATTATTATCATCTTCTTCCATAGGATCATTATCTTGATATTCAATATTCACTCCATGTTACTCAACTTGTAGAACATCATTTCTAGTACTACTTGGCACATTTGGATCATAGCACTTAGGGGGCGCCTTGACTTTATGATAATTACTGTTGGATGTGGAGCCTGATTATCTTCTTTATATAGAGGTATCGCCACATTGGACCCCATTTTTGCTGCCTATTTTTTCGTCGCTAGGGGGTCCAGGGGGATGGAAATTTTTATGAGCCCTCCCCCCACCCCCCACACCCCCCCCAGCAAGGGTTCGGGAGCAGTGCCCCCGAAGCTAAAAAATAGATGTAAAATTGCCTTGCAAAATATTGTAATTTCATAGTCAATCTAAGTCGTTCATTAGGTGAATGATATGACGATAGAAGTTATGCTTAATTTAGGTTTTTTTGCCCTAGAAGGAAACCCCTCACTATATATGAGGGAATTGTATTGCGGTTATGTATATGTGTATTCTGAGCGAGAAAGAGATAGGAGAATGTGTGAGAGTGAAGAGGAAATTATAGTGGATCTTTTGTAGGTTGTATTTCTTCATTTTGTTGGATAATATAAAAGTAAGGACTGGTTGTTTCTCCGTGGACATAGCCCAAATTGGGTGAACCACGTATATTTGTGTCTCTCTTATTTTGTGCATTTTCTTTGTTTTTGTTTTTGCAATATTTTATGTGTTCCATTGCTCTGTAATATATAATTTTCTAACAATTACAAACAATCATGTGAAATTAGTCTGCAAAACAAATATATAACAATAAAATAATTTACAAATAGGAATAATATAAAGAAAATATATATAATGATTCATAAATAGCTTACCAACGGATGATATTTTCCCCCCTTCAATGTGAAAATTATTCCTATAATGTCTATCAGTTATATTATATGAAATTATTCGTGGACGTGTGCACCTACAAAGAATGAAAGGGAAATAACATTTCCCATCATCGATGCCTAGCCGATTAGTTATCCATCTAAAGTTTTTTGATATTCTTCCTAAGCACAAAAAATTATGTGATGATTATCTTATAAAACTGAGTGGTTATGTAACTAGATCTAATATTATATTTTTGTAATGCAATTGATAGATATAAAACAAAATTTGTTTTTTACTCATGAAAAAAGACCTTATAACCTTTCAAAATTATTTTAGTTATAGAAAAGATGCTACAACATCACGTACATGTAGGATATTTCTATATTTATTGATCATAAAAATTCCAACGTCAGTTGACTAGTCAAAGTCAAACATGACCAGTCAAATAAATGTTCACATTGCTTGTGTTGGAAGATAGATTCCATATGGATCGATAGTTGGAATAATGATTCCCTATAGATGTTAGGCCCCTATACTACTAGTGTAACCCCTTATTGTTATTAGTACAACCCCCTTATTATATTGTTGTACCCATGTAGTCCCCATATTGTTATTATTGTGCCCCATAGAAGCCCACTATTGTTATTATTTTACCCTTACATTATTATTGTTATGTTGGTCTGATTATATTATGACCCCTTAGACTCCTATATATAGAAAGGAGGTCTTGTCATTTATATCATCAAGAATTCTTCATTTGTGTAATGTAAAGGTGGTTTCCCCCTCAAAGAGGCTGAATTCTAAGGCGTTCAACTATCTTTTCTATATTTTTGTGAGTTGGTTTCATAAAATTTGGTATCAGAGCTTTGGATTATAGGGTTTTCACTGCTCCAAACAGGTCATCGTGGAATTTGTGCTATAACTTTTTTTATGCAACATTTCAGATGCTAAAAGAAAAACCCATTTGGGTTGAAATCGTTCCAAACCTCGGGACCAAATTTCAGAGCATTTAGCACTATATTTGGGGAGATATGATCTGAGGAAGTTGGCCTTTTTGCAGCCTTCTGAATTACATTCCAAACAGGTGACCTGGGGAAAATCATCATAACTTTTGTTTTGAGAACCAGATTGAAATTTCGTAAGTAGTTACAGAAAGAGGACAGACTATAGTTTACTGTGTATATTTTTAGATCTGAAGGTCAAAACAGTGACACGTGGCACTTCATACAAGTTCGCTTTTCTGAAAAGGTATATAATCAGGTCATTTTGGGAGATTGTACATAACTCTTCCTTGGAGAATGCAATTTCGATCAGACTGGTGGCATTAGAAAGAGGACGCAGAGGACTACTACAGGTCATGATTTTAGAACTGGAAGATCCAAAATTATAGAGTTACAATTGTTTCAAGATCGAGCTCCTAAAATCAAGAAAAGGCGATATGAGGAAGTTTGATGGAAAGGATCTGGTAAACTGGATACTACAAATGGAGAAATATTTTGATCTACATGGTGTACCATTGTTACAAAAGGTATGTATTTCATCTTCATATTTAGAACCGGATCAATTTTTATGGTATAAAGGGCTTTGTTCTCGTAAACAACTTGTTACGTGGTCAATTTTCATGGAGGAAATGATAGCACATTATGAGGATACAAAGAGAAACACATTCTTTAGCCAATTTATAAATCTCAAACAAAAGTGTTCAATGGCAGAGCACATTGAGGACTTCCAAAAATTGACTATAAGGGTAAATGATATTCCGGAGAAACAAAGGATTGATGTCTTCATAGGTACTTTAAAGGATAACATTCAACATGAGGTTTGTCTTTGGGAACCTGATTCATTGGAGAAGGCATTCAGGTGGGCAAGAAAAATTGAAAGAGAAATTATGGAAACAAGGAATCCCACCACTCACGACTATAATTATGAAAGTGTTTCTTCTCCTAGCCTTCCACAACCTACAAGGATTACACCACAACAATTGGAAGAAAAAAGAGAAAAGGGGCTTTGTTACAATTGTGATAGCAAATCCACTAAAGGTCATAAGTGTGCTGAGAAGAAATTATTTTACATAGAGTATGAAGAGGAGGAAGAAAAGGATCAAGAAACATCAAAAGAAGAGGATATACACCAGGAAAAAACCCCAAAGAAAGAAGAAATGAATCCAACCATATCTTGTAAAGCATTGACAAGAATTACCACTCCTCAAACTCTCAAGATAGAAGGACATATCAAGAATAAAAAGGTTCAAGAAGTGAAAGATCATATCGAGAAAGAAGAAAGGAATCCAACCATATCTTTTAATGCATTGGTTGGAATTACCACTCCTCAAACTATCAATATAGAAGGACATATCCAAAAGAAAAATGTTCAAGGAGTGAAAGATCACATCAAGCATCAAGAAATGAATCCGACCATATCTTGTAAAGCATTGGAAGAAATTACCACTCCTCAAACTCTTAAGATAGAAGGACATATCAAGAAGAAAAAGGTTCAAGCAGTGAAAGATCACATCAAGCATCAACAAAAAGTTCTCCAACTTTTAAAGGATAACGCCGCTTTGGTGCAGAATCGAATGAAACAACAGGTAGATCAACATCGCAGTGAAAAAAAAATTGATGTAGGTGATTGGGTATTTTTACGGCTACATCTCAAGCAAGTTATTTATGAGAAGGAAATGTTGGCAATACTACATGCACTTAAGAAATGGTGACCTTACCCAATGGGAAGGCACTTCAAGGTAAAAATGGATCATGATACTCTTAAATACTTTTTAGAAAAAATATTATCTTTAGAAGAACAGAAAAATGGGTCACAAATATGTTGGGTTATGACTTTGACATCATCTACAGAAAAGGGAAGAAAATTTTTGTTGTAGATGCACTCTCAAGAAAGAATGAGGATGTGGAAGCATTGTTTTGTGCTATTTCTATTATCCATCCAGATTGGATAAATGAAGCAAGAGATGAATGGAAGAAGGACAAAGAAGTGTGGCCACTCATTCAAAAGTTTCAGAATATCCCAGTTCAAACAATATTGCCATAACTTGAAGAGGAAGGAAAAATCATATTGGAACCTGGAGCAGTCATAGAAACAAGAACCCGACAGCTACAAAATCGATCAATTTCAGGGTATTTCATCAAGTGGAAGAACTTACCCACCAAATATTCCACATGGGAGGACAAGAATTTTACACAGAGGTGTCAAGAACTACTCAAGCGTTGAGGACAACACTTTTTGAAGGAGAGGAGCATGTCAGGCCCCTATACTACTAGTGTAACCCCTTATTATTATTAGTACAACCCCCTTATTATATTGTTGTACCCATGTAGTCCCCATATTGTTATTATTATGCCCCATAGAAGCCCACTATTGCTATTATTTTTCCCTTACATTATTGTTGTTATGTCGGCTCTGATTATATTATGACCCCTTAGACTCCTATATATAGAAAGGAGGTCTTGTCATTTGTATCATCAAAGAATTGTTCATTTGTGTAATGTAAAGGAGGTTCCCCCCTCAAAGAGGCTGAATTCTAAGGCGTTCAACTATATTTTCTATATTTTTGTGAGTTGGTTTCATAACAATAGATCGATCATCAAAATACTGATGAACATGAGTACTTTACACACACAAAAATTGAAAAAAAAAATGACATTTTTCCTATAATTTGTGATAGTATGGGCCATACCATCAGACTATGTCATTGTAATTCAGTCCTATATGTAGTAGTGACTATAGACATTTTCACTTCCTCCATAATTCTAAAAAAACAATTTCAACCCATTTTCTCTATGGAAATCAGATATATGTCCAATGTATATGGACCCTCCATTCCTAGGGATAAATTGGACTTCCTTAAATCAATTTACAATATTAAGCCCCTCATTCTAGACACCCCTTAGATAATTGGAGAGGATTTTAAAATAATCAAAACCTTGAAAGATAAAAATGGTGGCTTAGACACTTGGACACAAATGTTGAGCATTTCAAGGGCATGATGAAGTATTTGAATCTTCTAGATATGGAAACAATTAATGGGATCCAAACATGGAATAACAGACAACGAGCATCACAACAAATCACTTCTCATCTATATCACTTCCTATTGTCATAAACCATGATGGAAAAGGATGTATTCATGGAAGCCTCCATACTTCCCTGAGGAGGCTTCAAGCATTGGCCTGGTTTTCTAGATATAAATATCAATGCTAGCCCCAAGAACATACCATTACATTTTGAAAGCTTCTAGCTGTCACACATATCCTTTAAGGATAACATTTAAAATTGGTTTTGGGAGGGAATCCACTACATGGGAAAAAAAATGTATCTCTTCTAGTAAAAGTTAAAATACATCAAGGCAAAATTGAAAGAATGGAACATGGAGAAATTCGGAAATATTTTTTAGGTCAAACAATAACTAGAAAATAGAGTGAGTCAAGTGTAGTGAATCACAATTTTAGAAGGATTCTAAAAAGAAATGGCAATTGAAGAATCCTACATCCTCTCACAACTAGAAGAAAGAAAAATGTGATGCAAACAAAAAGCTAGGGTTCAGTGGTTATGAGAAGGGGGAAAAACAAAACTTTTTTTTAAATCTGTGTTACATCAGAGGCACCATTGTAACACTCCCTCCCACCTACTTGTCATATCTCAGGCTATGGGAGGTGTTACATGTTTTGTTTGACCCAATATCTAAGGTTTGTTATGAATATGGGGTCACATGACCTTATTTTCACAAAGACTTCAAATATCAAAACAAATGATACCATCACGTTCAGTTCATTGAGATATTTCTAGTGATATAAATTTCACCTCAATCTAACTCTTAGATTGGAAGTTATTCCAATTAGAATTTTTGCCAGTTATATTAGGCCATGTTAGCATTATTCTACCACTTGGTCCCTATCTATTTTTCTTGGAACTGCCATGTCAACGTAGGTGCGAGGTGCACTAGGTCTTCACCCCATAGAATGTTTTGTTATTTCATAGGTATATCTAGTCTGCAGTTTTTTGTGTGTTTCAACTTCATGACATACCTCATGTAGTTACTAATCCAGGGGTCTAGATTAGACTAAATTTAATTTCAACCAAGGTAGGTAAACTTAGAGGCACGTGTCTAAAGTTTATAGACCTAAAAGGATCTCATCTACCTAGATAAGTGTCTATTGTGACATGTTACAACACTCTTTTACAAGAGATTGGAATATGTTTCCTTTCACAATTTAAACACCTATATCCTCTAATTTAATTAGTTGTTCTAAAACAGAGTGTTACTAGTCTGAGTCTTCAATCCTCTTACAAGGATATAGTTCACAAAAAATCTTTCCAGCTAACACACTAAGCATTCATGAAAACCAAAAACTCTTTTAAGCATACTAAAACTCAAATTCATGAAAACAGAGTCCATAGAGATACTTGGAAATTCAATGTTCAATTAAACCTTTTACAAGATCTTGTTCAATAATTTAGCAATTGAATTTTCAAGCTATCACCATGAATCATACAATAACACTCGCCAGAACTTCTAATTGAATTAATAAACTCATAAGCAAGGAAATAACATCAAACGCTATTCAGATCTGAAGGCTAAATCCTACGAAAATTAAACGACAGTGTACCAATCTTCACGTAGGGCCCTTCCACGCTTCGATGGCACACTTAGAAAACTTCAGGTGATGAAAACGTTAACACATAAACACTACAATTGATGAAACGTTGCCTGTGATTAAGTTCTGGAAAATTAATTACATACTAGAACAGAGTTCTGGAATACGTCGTCTTAAGCCTGCCCTTGCCTCCTCCTAGTTATTACCATTTACATCCAAACATACATGCATTATCGCTTCAGATGTTTCTGCTTTTACAATCAAAAAGGCTAGGTTCGTTTTTTTTCTAATCCTAACTGATTTCTAAAATAAAACGAAATCAGTTTAGGTAACTTCAGATTTTTGTTGCTTTTACAACCAAAAAGGCTGGGTTTGACCAGCATTGACCATGTATTCAGGAGCTCTAGATTCGATGTTGAATAGATATTTCACCATATATGTACATCCTAGATCACATCCTTATCCTTTGTTTCGATTTTCCTGCCATGCCACATATCACAACATAAACCAATTACAGGAAGTCATGACATCCCGTAATTTTGTTGAAAATTTCCAATTTTTAACATAAAAATCCACAAATTAAATTTAATGTAAAATAACAATTATAATGCTTCATTAATCAATTTCAATGGACTATGAGGGGTTTATGGGAGAAAATCATAGATAAATGATGGATTTTTAGAAGAAAAGAATGGCAATAAAATAGTACCAACATCTCCCCCAAGCTTAATCATTTAGCATGTCCTCATGCTAATCCTGATGTGCTCCCTTTATATTATGTTCCTGCTTGCACCTCTGCTGCTTGTAGCAAGACATCTATACTCTTCTGAACTTGGGCATTCTTCTGAACTTGGAACTCATGTTTCAGATTCTTATATTTTTCTTTGAGATCTTTTTTCTGAGTGTACCATTTTGTCGCCCATTTGCACGTTTTAGTTTGATCAGTCTTAAGTTCTTTGATTTGGTTCTTCAGTTTCTAATTTTTTTGTTGAATCTTCTTGCTCTGAGCTCTCAACATTTCATTTTCCTTCTTTATGACCTTCTCCAACATGTTTGCTTCCATCAATTCCTCTTTTAGCTCTTCAATTTGTTTCTCTAACCTTCTCTGTTTCTTGTTTGTAGGTATTGGCTCTTTCCTTTCTTCCTTGTTACTCTCGATTTCCATTTCTGCTTCCTGTTCTGGTTGTGAATTAGTATTGCTTTCAATGTCCATTGGTGCATTTGCATTCATCTCTTGTTGATCATCTTGTGTTTGATTCCTTTTTATTCTCCTTGATCTTCTCTTATAAGTAGTGAAGATTTTATCTTTTTCAATTTTCTTGGCAGTTTCTTGCCTCATCCTTCTTGTCCTTACACTACTGCTGGGTTGAGGAACATTGCTTGACTTACGCTCAGGGATTTCTTCATCAATATCAAGCATAAACTCTATGCGTTCTTGTTGTTCCTGTTCATCTTCTTTAATTTGATTGGCAATTAAAAATTCTTTCCATGTTTTTCCTCTCCTCTGCAACTCAAATTCAATTAGAATTTTGATCAACCCAAAATGATACAAACTCTTATCTTCATTACCCTTTTGTTTCTGAATGGTCTTTGACATTTTAGTCAAACTTTGTAAGAGAAAATAGGGCAGACTGATGGTGCATTGACCTTTTAAGTGCAACAGAAGTTTGATGTGATATAGGTATACTATACTGTAACGTCCTTCACATGTAACAAATTTTTGAATAATGTACACCATTTCATCCCATGGGTGAATTAGCCAGCTTTTAGGAACACCCTTTTTCCAATTGACAGAGGAAACCCTTGACCTAGATATAAACTAAGTCCACGATTTTTCCTTAAATTGTTTGGTTTTGAAATATTTTTCCCCTTTTGGATTGATTCCCAATGTTTATGCTATGGTATCCTCTGAAATTCTAAAAGAGAAGTTTCCTATTAAAGCTTTCTCTCCATTGAAGGAAAATGCAAATTGCTTTGTAACTTCTTCATTGTTTCCATTGAATTTCTCTAGAAAAGACAACCATTGTTTTTCCCTTAAAATCGTGACACAGTCTTCATGATATTGTGAACTATCAAATTTTTCGGGCTCTGCTCTATTGGTCATTTTATTA
Organism: Pinus tabuliformis; assembly: GCA_031772625.1. NCBI lineage: Eukaryota > Viridiplantae > Streptophyta > Pinopsida > Pinales > Pinaceae > Pinus > Pinus tabuliformis. The sequence goes on from CM062804.1 coordinate 903,385,533, forward strand.
AAAATCTTTGTTCTAACCCTTTTGTTTATGCTCAAAAATTTAATCAGGGTTTTTCAATTTGTTACCTCTTTTCCTGCGTTCCACTGAGCTGACCTGGTAACGTCTTCGATTCTCTGAGTTTACTTCTTCAATTTCTTGAGCGAGTGACCTGGTTAACGTCCTTGATTTATGGGTGGAAGTAAAAACCCGGGGTAAGCATGTCTGCTATTCTGTCCCTTTGTAGCACCTACTATCTCGGCCCTCTTTGAGAAACTCAGAGTCTAAACACTAACACAGTAACGCACTTTATGAACTCAGATTTTTATAAAATGAAAACTCAACAGCCGACCTTCATCCAATTGCTATGATGACAATGCAGAGTTGGAAGGCGCATTCACATCATGAAGACAGAGGAGCAGTACTAATTTGCAGAGGTATAATCATGAGAACACCATATACAATTCGTATGATGGTAACGGATATATATATTTCATGAGCATACTTGGGTCAAAAGATTGTTTTATAACTCCAGTAGTCGAAATGAATGAACTCTTTTGAGGATAGACGGTTTAACACTTGTCTTTCCATTGCACGAACTTGTACATTGAGTATCCCAATTGTTGGTACTTGATTGCCAGAAGGCCGATTTAAAAATGATGAGTTGATGACAAGGTTTGAAGAGCGGTGTAGGAAAAGGTTTGAAAATCGTAGTAGGAATATGGCAATAGGCTAAGCTGTGATAGGAAATGATAGCAGAGTGATAATGAGATGAGTAGTTAGGAATATTACAAGGGTGATGGGTATAGGGGTTTTTGAAATTGATAACAAGGAATAATAATTATCATTTTTAACACTAAAATAATTTAAGAATTTTAAATGTTAAAAATAAAATTTCAACAATACATTACACTTGTTGGTTGACAGAATGTTGATTTGGCGTGCACAGGTAGGACTGATCTTTTTGTACAGGTATGACTGATCTTCACTGTCCAAAACAGGTCCCTTTGAAATGAAATTGAATATAACAGGTCCCTTTAAAATCTGAAGAACCATGTTTGTGAAGCTTCTTTTATCCTTGGTGTTGATGTAGCCTTGATTATAATTCTGATGATAAGCAACCTTTGAAAACTTTGTTGAAGTAGCCTGATGTATCTTGAATGCAATCTTTAACAGGTCCCTCTGATATTGGTGATGTTATCATAGCCTTCTGAACAGGTCCCTCTGACATTGGTAATGTTGATATAGTCTTTTGAACAGGTCCCACTGCATATTGCCTGAACAGGTCCCTCTGATTAGAACAAAAACAACTCTTTTATTGAAATACTAAATTACTGAAACAAATTCCTTGAAGATATAAAAATGAGGAGATGAGATAGGGAAAACAAAATGTTGATTCTTGCTGATTCTTCTCCCCCACTAAAGCTTTGACTTGTCCTCAAGTCATTATTGAATGGATGAAAAACAGGAAACAAGTAGAACAAGGAATTCTTACCAGCCAAATGATTGGTTTTCTAGTAAGAATTCTGGGTTATAGTGTGCCAGAGTCTGGTTTTCACATCTAAACCATTATTATTGATTTTGTTTTTGTGGTTTTTTTTTTTTTTTTTTTAATGAAATTGAATGAACTAAGGTAGAGATATCACAGCTGAAGGCTGCAATATCTCAACCTCCCTTTGCTGAGATAAAGTGTGAATAAAATCCTCCTTGCTGATGGGCTTATGATAGAGTTTCAACAGATGGCCATTGACAAGAAAGGTGTTGCCTTCTCCACCAATGGTAGTAAGCTTGATTGATCCATTTTCATATACTTGAACTATTTCATATGGGCCCATCCAATGTGTGGTAAATTTGGCTTTATGATCTCTGAATTTAGAGTCAAAGAGTAAAGCCCAGTCTCCTTCTTTGAACTATTTCCTTTTAATGTGTGCATCATGCCACTGATTCCTTTGTTTCTGCATTAGGATTGTTGTCTCCTTTGCTTGCTACCTCATTTCATCTAACTGGTTCAATTGCCGAATTCTCTCTTGTTGGGCTTCATTGAGATCAATTCCTAAATTTGCCGCCATCTTATAAGTATGTATTTGAAATTCAATAGTAAGCATTACCTCTTTTCCATACACCAACTGATATGGTGTAAATCCTGTAGTGTTTTTCCATGTGATTCTGTAAGCCCAGAGTGCATCTTTGAGATTCTCTTCTCAATTCTTTCTGTTCATTGCTATTGTCTTAGTGATAATTCCTTCCAATGTTTTATTTGTAGATTCCACCTGGCCATTGGCCTGTGGATGGTAAGGTGTTCTTTTCCTGTGCTTGATTTTATATTTTTTGGTGATGTCTTTGACCAGCTTTGAAGTAAACTGAGTACCTTGATCTTTCACTATCTCCCTTGGTACTCCATACCGTACAAAAATTTCTTCAAAAAGGAAGTTTACCACTGTTTGTTCAGTTGCCCGGACTAGTGCTTTTGCTTCAGCCCATTTTGTCATGTAATCAGTACATACTAGGATGTACTTTTTGCCTTTGGAAGCTGGATTGATGGGTCCTATAAAATCTAGAGCCCATTTTTCGAATGTCTCTAAATGTACTTGAGGCTGAAGTGACATTTCATCTGTAGCTTTTGGTTTGCCCATTCTTTGACAGCTATCACAACTTTTCACATACTTCTTGGAATCCTTAAAAATAGATGGCCAATAGTATCCAAGACTGAGAATCTTGAATGTTGTTCTTTTTGCTGCAAAATTCCCACCACACGGTTCATCATGACAAGATTTTAAAATATCAATTATTTCATCATTTCTTACACATCATCTAATAATCATATCATAACCGGTGTAAAATAAATCTCCATTAACCCATGAGTATCTAGCACTTTGTTTGATCAACCTCTTCTTTTCCTTTGGAGTAAAATATGGAGGTGATTTTCCTGTGGACAGATAATTGGCTAAGTCAGCATACCAAGGATTCACTATTGAAATTGCAAATAAATTTTCATCTGGAAAATAATCTTCAACCGGAACAACCTCACCTGAATTTTTCAGTCTAGAAAGAAAATATGCCACCTGATTCTCCTTACCTGGTCTATCTAACACTGTAATATTAAATTCCTGTAATAATAACAGCCATCTGGTAACTCTTCCATTAGTGATTGGTTTATTCATTAAATACTTAATGGCAGAGTGGTCAGTATGTACAAAAACCTCATAACCAGTTATATCATGTCGCAATTTATTCACAGCATGTATGATTGCAAGCATTTCTTTTTCAGTGATTGTGTAGTTTAATTCTGCAGGTGTTAGATTTTTACTAATTAAATAGATGGCATAATTGAAAGACTCTTCTTTTTGGCCTAACGAGGCACCTACTGCAGTATCAGATGCATCTGTAAAGATGTGAAATGGTAGGGTCTAGTTAGGTCCTTTTAAGACTGGTGTGGTTGATAATTTTTCTTTGAGTATTTCAAAAGCTTGCTGACAATTCTCATTCCAGTTGAAAGGTGTATCTTTTGCTAGAAGCTTAAACAGAGGTGAAGCTATTTTACTAAGATGTTCAATAAACCTTTTGTAATAGCTTGCATACCCAAGGAAACTTCTTACCTCTTTTTGAGTCTTCGGAATTGACAAATTGACAATGATCTGGATTTTTGATGGATCAACTTTAATGCCTTGAGAAGAAATATAGTGACCTAATACTATCCCTTCATTTAACATCATAAAACACTTTTCATTGCTCAGGGACAGATTAGCTTCAATACATCTCTTCAAAACTTTTTCAAGATTTTCTAATGAATGCTCAAATGAATTACCATACACTGAAAAATCGTCCATATAAACTTCAACACATTCATGAACTAAATCAACAAAAATAGCTAATACAGCTCTCTGAAATGTAGCTGGAGCATTGCAAAGTCCAAATGGTAAAACATTATAGGCATAAGTGTCCCAGGGACAAGTAAAAGTGGTTTTGTCCTGGTCCTCTAAGGCTATCCTGATCTGGTTATAGCCACCGAAACCATCAAGAAAAGAGAATGATGATTTCCCAGCTAATGTATCTAGCACTTGGTCAATAAATGGTAGTGGGAAATAATCTTTGAGGGTTGCTTTGTTCAATTGTTTGTAATCAACACAAATCCTCCACTTGCCATTTTTCTTGGGCACTACTACCAATGGGGATACCCACTGACTGTCAGAGATAGGATAGATAAAATTGACTTTCAATAGTTTTTGTAATTCATCTCTAACAATATCCTGAAGCATGGGATTCATTCTTCTTTGCAGTTGCTTCACTTGTTTGATATTACTATCCGTATAAATATGGTGAGTGCATGTTTTAGGGTGAATTCCATGCATATCGGTGTAATCCCAAGCAAATGCTTTCTGATATTTTCTCAATAATTGAATCAATTTTTCCTCTTGAGATGAGTCTAGGTGAGTGCTAATATTCAAAGTTTTTCCTGGACTAATCTCTATGGTCTTGCTCTGTGTGTTTGTGATAGATTGAATGGGAAAAATGTTTTGAAATGTTGTTTGCAAAGAATGAATGGTACATGTTTCCTGAAAATTTTGTGCCAAAAGTTCATCTGCAGCATGGTATTGTTCATTTCTTAATTCTTCAGAAATATCAGGTTGAGAAAGGAACAATTCTACCAAATCATCATTATTATGTTCTTGAAAATCATAGATTTGATTGATGCTGAAAACAGATTGAACTTCTTCCTTATCATTGTATTTATCATCAAGCCATAAATTGTGTGCTACTGCTGGTGATTGTGCTGATGGGTAAAGAGTGAGTTGTTTTCTTTCAGTTCCTCGTGAAATAATCATATTACTCGATCTACATCCTATGAATGCATCAGCAGTTTCTAACCATGGTCTACCAAGGATGATAGGGTGTCCTCCTAAATTAGATTTTGGCTGAAGAACTAAAAAGTCCACTGGATACTCCCAAGAGTCCAGTGAAACAATTATGTCCTCCAAAATCCCTTCAGGAATCACTTTAGACCTATCAGCTAGTTCTAGAACAATTGTTGTGTGCTGCAAGTTTGTGAGCTACAGCGTTTTCATTGTTTCAAGAGTCATCACATTTATTGCGGCCCCAAGGTCAATTAAGGTGTTTGGAATATGTATGTTGTTAATGATTGTAGTGACTCTGGGAATACTAGGATCAACATACTTTTCCATTGAAATGGTGTTTGTCATAAGGCTAGCTAAATGTCCAATAACATGAATAGTTTGTGGATCAACTCTTTTTCTGGTAGGCTTCTTGAGGCATAGTTCTTTGATTGCTTTAGTATATATGGGAATGTCTTTTATGGCTTGTAACAGTGGAATTTTTATATAGACATTCTTTAGCTCATCTAAAACATCAAACTGTGGTATAGACATGGGAAGTTTTGCTTGGACCAATCGTTCTGGAAAAGGTGGTGGATGCAACGGTTGCATTTGTTTATTTTTGATGTCATCATTTTGTTTCCTTTGAGTTGGAGTTTCATTTTCATTTTCTTCGTTTTCTTCTTGTTTTTCAACTATTGGAAGTTCTTTTTGAAGTACCTTACCAGACCTCAGTGCGATATTTTGTAAAGGTAATGTGGGATATGATGGTCCCTCATCTACACTATAAGCTGGTCTCTCTGCTCTATTATTTGGATTTGGTACAGGTTGAGCAGGAATTTGAGTGGGTCTAGGAGGTTGTTGGTTAGATGGAAGTTGTAATTAAGGTGGATTTATTGGTGGAGGATCAGGCAATGCTTGTTGAGTGTGTTGGGGTTGATAAACAACTTGTTGTTGAGGATATTGTTGATATGTTTGAGGATATTGCAAATGTGGCTGATGATACTGTTGATATGGCTGAGAATACTGTTGATATGGTTTAGGATATGGTTGATATTGTTGAGAGTACTGCTGAAATGGTCTCCATTGTTGTTGTGGGTAATTTTGGTGTTGCCATGGCATGGGTACATTCCAAGAATTTTGAGCATACATCTGATCTTGTGCAGGAAATTGCAAATTTTGGTTTGGAAACATACCTGGAGGTGGAGGTCTTGGTTGCCACGGTCTCTTAGCGCCCATGAAATACACATTCTCCATATCTGTGTTAGCTTCCACATTACAATTCTGCAAAATCTTGACTTTAGAGCAATGAAATATATCGTGATTTTCAGTACAAAAGGCGCAAAATTGAATGTTTTCTAATGGGCAGTATTTCAAGGCATGTTTCTTCTGGCATTTTGGACAAAAGATAGCCATTAATTGATCTTCCTCTTCTTCTATTTTCTTTGCTTTCAGAGTGTCAATTTGAGTTCCTAAGGTACTTAATAGATATGTTTTGAATTCTTCTAACAAGTTTCCTATTTCAGCCCTTGTGACACTTGCTGAAGCAAATTTTGTGGCTTTAGATGATAGAGCTCTTTTTCCATATCTGGCTTTGCTCCTTGAATACTTTTCACATAAATCAGCAATTTCTTCAAAAGGTAAAGTGGAAATATCACCTTTTCCCATCAAATTAAGATCATCTAAGTATTACTCTCGAATGCCCTTCAAAAATATTGTTCGAATCAGATCAAGAGACATGGTTCTATGTTTTGATTTTTGTAAATTGTAAGCAAATCGTTCCAAATACTCCTCTAAACTTTCATCCTCTTGTTGATTCATTCTAAAGATATCATCTTTAGAATCTTTCGATCTACAATAAGGTTGGTATTTCTTTAGGAATATTCTTCTCATGCCATCCCAATCAGTTATTGCATGTTCACCAGGTCCCATGAACCATCTTAATGCTGATGCTTTTAATGTTGCTGGGAAGAGTCTAAGCCTATGGGCATCATCTGTGTAACCATATGTTCGACATACTATGTCAAATTCAAACAAGAATGAATCTGGATCTTCTGAATCCATGCCATAAAAGTTTGGTAACACGGATGGAGGCATGTTTTTCATTTTTATTTCCTCATCATAATTTTCTCCTGGTTCTTGAATAGGAAATTTAAATGTTGACTCTTCCTCCTCTCTTCGACCTTGATTTGTGGTCCTCTTGTTGATCCATCTCCTTCCTCAACCATTTTGATAGGTTCCTATGTTGATTTAATTTCTTGTTCAGTGTCACTTGTTTCAAAGAGAAGTTGTTCTAGTGATTTTTCTCCTTCTTGAGATTTTTCAAAATCAGTAGGTTCAAGGAGAGATTGTTGAGTTATTTTGCTACTTTCTCTTGTTGTAGAGGATTCAGGGAGATGTTTCTTTTGTGATTCCTATGCCAACAGAATTTGTCTCTCAATGAGTGTGAGTCTTTGCCCTGATTTTAGTTTATCCTCTAATTTTTGTATGGTGACTTTCCCAGCTGGTGTTGTGTGTTCAACTTTTCCTAAAGGGTCTGCTCCCAGTGGTGAATTAGTTTTTGGATGGGGGTTTTTATGAATCTACCTTTATCATCTCTAGATCTAGACATAAGTAAACATGACTTCTAAAATGATGAATCAAAATTAAATCTATGTTTTTTGTTTGTTTTTATTTATTTATTTATTTTTTTTATTTTTTTTAAATCCTCTAGTTGGCCCTCCCCGGCAATGGCGCCAAAATGTAGTTACCAATCCAGGGGTCTAGATTAGACTAAATTTAATGTCAACCAAGGTAGGTAAACTTAGAGGCACGTGTCTAAAGTTTATAGACCTAAAAGGATCTCATCTACCTAGATAAGTGTCTACTGTGATAGGCTACAGCACTCTTTTACAAGAGATTGGAATATGTTTCCTTTCACAATTTAAACACCTATATCCTCTAATTTAATTAGTTGTTCTAAAACAGAGTGTTACTAGTCTGAGTCTTCAATCCTCTTACAAGGATATAGTTCACAAAAACTCTTTCCAGCTAACACACTAAGCATTCATGAAAACCAAAAACTCTTTTAAGCATACTAACACTCAAATTCATGAAAACGGAGTCCATAGAGATACTTTAAAATTCAATGTTCAATTAAACCTTTTACAAGATCTTGTTCAATAATTTAGAAATTTAATTTTCAAGCTATCACCATGAATCATACAATAACACTCGCCAGAAATTCTAATTGAATTAATAAACTCACAAGCAAGGAAATAACATCAAACGCTATTCAGATCTGAAGGCTAAATCATACGAAAATGAAACGACAATGTACCAATCTTCACGTAGGGCCCTTCCACGCTTCGATGGCACACTTAGAAAACTTCAGGTGATGAAAACGTTAACACATAAACACTACAATTGATGAAACGTTGCCTGTGATTAAGTTTTGGAAAATTAATTACATACTAGAACATAGTTCTGGAATACGTTGTCTTAAGCTTGCCCTTTCCTCCTCCTAGTTATTACCATTTACATTCAAACGTACATGCATTATCACTTCAGAGTTTTCTACTTTTACAATCAAAAGGCTAGGTTCGTTTCTTTTATAATCCTAACTGATTTCTAAAACAAAACGAAATCAGTTTAGGTAACTTTAGATTTTTGCTGCTTTTACGACCAAAAAGGCTGGGTTTGACCAACATTGACCATGTATTCAGGAGCTCCAGATTCGATGCTGAATGGATCTTTCACCATGTATGTACATCCTAGATCATGTCCTTATCCTCTGTTTCAATTTTCCTGCCATGCCACGTGTCACAACATAAACCAATTACAGGAAGTCATGACATCTCGTAATTTTGTTGAAAAATTCCAATTTTTAACATAAAAATCCACAAATTAAATTTAATGTAAAATAAAAATTATAATGCTTCATTAATCAATTTCAATGGACTATGAGGGGTTTATGGGAGAAAATGATAGATAAATGATGGATTTTTAGAAGAAAAGAATGGCAATAAAATAGTACCAACACCTCACCGCCGCCAAATCCCAGATCCCCAAATGTGAAAACGATAAGGTTAATCGAACATTCGATGGAATCTCGTACTCAAATAATATGCATCCACACAAAAATATTGGCCCTTACCACCACTGAATCCATGAATACCATATGTGATTGGCTTTGGAAAGTAATATTTGGTCCCGGCATGGTCCAACCTCCACATAAAAATGATGACCCTTGCCACCACCAGATCCCTAGATCTTCGATGCAACATGTAAACAAGGGAATTTGGCTCGAGGTGATCCAACCTCCACACAAAAATGATGGCCCTCACCACCACCAAACCCCAGATCCATGATGCAACAACATGAAAATATGGGAAATATGGCCCAACGTGATATGATCTCCACACAACAATGATGGTCCTTTCCACCACTAGATCCTCAAATCCCATGTGCATAAAAAAATTGAAAAGAGAGATATCTCTTGGATGCAAAAGGAATTTTCACAAAGAAATTTGACCATGTAGGGAATTTGAACCACTACCAAGTGAAAATCACTGCTAGTCCCAAACCCTAGATCATCATTTTTTTTTAGAAGTCCTAAGGCAAGGGAAAAGGGGAAATATGAGGCATTTATTAATGCAAGGGGAAATTTTAAGAATTCCAAATTTCCTAAAGATAATGGCCAAGCCCTGAACTTAAATACTTAAAATTATTGTACCATGTCCAAAATGAGAAAAAGGGGGCACCAACAAGGCCCAAATTATACCAAATCTAGAATAAGAGAAAGATATGGATCCAAAGGCAAATTCACAAAAATTCGACACTATACAAGGTGAGATATGCAAGGCAATCCAACTCTATTATCCGTTGTAGGTCAGTTAACTTCTTTAAATAAATTGGATTCCTTCATTCATCTTCAAGGAGACATATGTGACCACTCAATAGGGCTACATACCATATTTAAAATAGTATGAACCTCAAGACATTAAGTTGGTTAATGTTCTCAGTCACAGTAATGATATAAGTGTGCACAAACCCACATATTTATCACATCATTCATGAACTAAATAATCATTAGCACAAACTAAATATTAATTCAAATCACAGCAAGTAAAATAACTTACATATCATGAGTATGGCAGTAACCTTCACAATTCAAGCATTCATTACTACCATAGATATATAAGATAGTTATCAACCATGAATAATAGTGACTTCAGGAATTCTTCAATGAATAATACAGGACTAGAAATCAATCAATAATGTGGCAAAGAGTTGTCATAATTATAATCCAAATATTCATAAACCATTATACTTATCTAATTGTGTTATAATAGCTATCAACTAAAGGAGATACTTCCACTCTCCACCCAACAATAGGCCAGCTACACTGCAATCTCTCTCTCATCTAACCACCTCCAAGACAAATCTAGAGTGAGGAAATTCTTGCATAGGGGAATTCACACCAATGGCTTGGGCAAACACTCAGGAGATAGAGTCCATTATCTACGTGGTTTATCAACTACTCTATGGCAGTAAGCACCACAATGACCAACTTACTTATCTAAGTTCAATTGCAGGGCTATGGCTTAGGGTCCATATGAGGATATTCTCATTTCGATAGGTTGAATCCATTGTCTAGGTGGTCTCACACCTATCTTTTCATAGCAAGCACCATAGGGGTCTGTAGTCCATTGTCCAAGTGGTTAATATCTCTCCAAAAAACACCACAGTGAATTATATTGCTTTTTCCAAGTGGTTAACAACTATACAGCTACACCATATTGATTTGATAATCCACTAAGCCTCCCATTGACCACTAAGGCATATACACACAATCCAATGGCCTCAAATACAAAATCATAGGGATTAACACCTAAGGAGAGCATAAGCTCAATAATCAACTCCAACACCTCTTGGTCATTTATATCATGCTCCATAGCTCCACACCATCCAGAAATATTGAATTCCTTTTGTTATCTTAAAATCAGGGCCTGGAAGGCTGCAGACCAGGAAGACTTCAAGTAACTGTTTCAGACCAATCTTTTAGGTAAGGCTTAGCCTCCTTAGCCTGAGAGGGCTCTCTCAAATGATTTAAGTTTTGTGATTATGATTGAGATGGCTAACTCTTTATGAAACAAATAGGAATGAGGCTGGTAAAATATAAATTAACAAGCATCCATTGGGATCATGGAGTCATATGTCATTTAGCATTAACAGTGAATTGGCTTTGCAATAAAATCAAGTCATTCAGATTTCAATATAGATAGAGTACAGCAAACACAAAAGGACAGTCTATGAGTATATGAAAAAAATTAGAACACTGCAAGTGATTTCTAAGTAATCAAAGACTCATAATAATGTATACAACATGAAAAGACAACAAGACGAATTCATACATTGAAGTCTCTATGATTCTTGAGCAGCAGAAGCCAATACTGTATTACCAAAAGAAACAGAGTCTTTACATAAGCTTAACAACAGAGCTTTTTTACATAAACTTCCAACCCTTTGTGCATTTCTCTTTCTCCTATTTATAGAATTATTTTACAAGGCTAAGATTCCTCCTTCAACATGAGGGGAAGTCGAATTCTACTTCTTATGACACCTGTTCACACTTTAACTACTTATTTAATACAAAGGACAGCTAACTAGGAGTCCTAGAGACCTAATACAACTAGGAGTGTAACTCCTTATTATGATTACAACAACCTTATCTAAAAATTTAAAGCATTCTTTGACACCTAACACTCCATGAAGTCGAATTTTATGGTGCTCATATCCTTCCAGCTGGCCCTTGATGACTTATCCTTTTGGTGTTCCTAGAAACTAGGAGATTGTCCCTTGCTCTGTTTTGGCTGAAAAATAGGTCTTGGGACAGAGCTCATAACTTCTCATAAAAAAATTATTTGGAAAAACTGAAGGAGGCTTTTGTGAAACAATCCATTCTAAACAAAAACCTCTCTTTCTTTTTTGAAACACTACTCTATCTGCCCAGAATAGAGCCTTGAAGAAGACGTGTAAAACAGGAAATTTTGATTTTTGAAAAACTGCACCTACAACAATTTCGTAGCGCAAGTTTAGTCTTTCATTTCTCCCAGATCATAATGGATTTGAAGAAAGTGGAAGCGATTTCTGTACTTTAGTATCTTAGGAATGAAAACCTCTTTCACTTTTCAAAGATGAGTTTTCAACTGCTCAGAACTTCTTCTAGAAGTTGACTGGTAAAAACAAGAAGACAGTTTGACCGATAAGTTGACTGATAAAGTTTGAAGTTAAAAAATGTCTTTCCTCTACTTGTTTTGCTCTTGATGAATGTTGAAACTTTGTACATGATCCTTTGTAGAGATTCTCCTTCAAAAAGATTTGCCTTTGTCTTTCAACATTGGTCCATGAAAGCATAATGTGCAGCTACAGCAGTTTCGTAGCGCGCTATGAAACTGCTGTGTAATTTTAAAAACACAGCTTCAGGTCAAAAATTCAACTCTCTTGATCATGTTGGTAATAACATTAATTACAATCAACTCTCGTTCTCTGAAAAGTGGTCTCCTTCAATTTAGTTGTGTTGGACGTTCGAAGCTCCATACTGGTCCTCAATGTTTTATCCCTTTACTGTTGCTGAGAAGTGAGAAATTGCCCCTATTTTTATGCTTTTGGTTTCTTCAAAGATATTCGGAATTAATCAACCATGTTGATCCTCTTTGATTACCCAACAATATATTAGAGTGCCACGCTCCTCATGTGTTGTCAACCTTTCCCATGTGTGAAGACAAAAACCTCCTCCAAGCTGTCTGACATATCATGGACTGTAGTAAATGTGATCACTTTATAACAAAAAGTTTAGAGTTGGGTTCGAATATATGTTTCCTCCACCTGTCTGACCTGAGATCCTTTCTTTTTGCCGACCCCTCCATGAAACTCTAGCAGAATGATATTTTTGATGATTGGCACTGTCTCAATCTTTGATCTCTGCCTCGCTTGATAGTTGCCTCGATTGGTGTTTAATGAATTCAAACTGGAAGCTTGCATATTTGTTTCTCATGCAATGAATACAATCATCATTATGACTGTGAATACCAAGGTACCTAATGACTCAAATGATGGAGATAAGCGGTTGGACATGATAGGTGAAGTGTATAAGCTGACAGTGGATGATGTAAACATAAGTGAACTTGACAGATATGACAGCTAAGAAAGATTTGTTACGGATTGCACGAATCTCTGATTTTGTAGTGCAACCAGTGTAAAATCTGGGTTTTGTGCTACGAAATCACCTGAAACATGTTGCGCTGCGAAAACACCTAAAACTGACTTATGTGCTACGAAATCACCTAAAGAGATTTGTATCACATAATAACCTTTGAAAAAAGCTGACACATGGGAATTGTGTGAATTATGAGACCAGTGGTGAATGAGAATGCATAGTGGACTCCTAAGACTCAAACTTTAAGGCAAACAAAAACTCAAACCTAGACTAGCAATGAATCTTTACCATCAAACTAATGTGAGCAGTTTGGGAATTAGAATTCGTAAGTGATAATAGTGGCTCCACTTGGGATAGTGTGCTCCTGTAGTACACTAAGAACTCGCAGGTCCAGTGCTTTATCCTTTTATGACAAACGGAAATTTGCTTGACAAGCATCCCCTTCAAGCTTCTGGGGCCTTCATCTCGGGCTTGAGCTTGATGATCACTGTAGGAGAGAGAAGTTTATATCTACTAAAAAAAATTCTCAGTCAACCTTGAGAGTATTTGCATTTTCCTACCTACCTACCCTATCAGCTGCAAGCTCCACTTGTAGCTCAAGCAACATGATATTTCCAATAAAGCCGATCAATTGTCCTTTCTGATATTGGAGGCTCTTGACTGCATTCAACCTCAAAATAACCATGGTAGTGAGATGACCAAATCAACTTATAATGTATATGATCTTCATAATGCAAATGAAATTGAAATACTGATGTGCAAAACTTTCCCATGTATTCATTTATAGGGTCAAAGAAAACATGGTTATTTTGATAATCATCATAACATTCTATCTCTTTAGACAATTGATCCTTAGCCACAAAAAATTCCTTTGATGTGCTATCCAACTGCCTTTCTGCATGATTCCCATAGACAATGTAATTTTCCTCACTAATGTGATCATTCTTTGGAGTAATCTGCTGCAAGGAATTACATAAATGATCAACCGCTTCCTCTACCTGAGGATTATAAAAAATTTCTTCCAGTATTTCTTCTTGTTGTGTGTAATCATTTTCATCTTCATTATTATTCGAAGATTGAGAAGACTGCTGCATCTCTACATCAATATAAGAGGATTGAACATGGTTTTCATAAGTAAACCCCTGCTGATTTTCATGTTGCATTTCATGGGATGTTATACTTTCTTCTGGGTGTTGAAATGTATTGTTATGAAGAGCCTCTAAAATTTCTTCATCCATAAATTCATCATCATCATAACAATCCTCCAAGTACTGAATAAGACTTAAAGAATGTCTACAACAAACTTTGAGCAACAATAAGGAAGGATGACATTCTTTATACATCTCATAGAATTCATCATGAAAATTAGCAAGCGAATATATTGATCCATTTTCCAAACTTCTATACCAAGACCATGCTTTTCCTTCTAAAGTGGTCATAAACATCCTCATGAGACAACCTTTAGGGAACTGAACCTTAAGACTGCGTACATGCATATGAAACCTAACCAAATGAAGAGTAGCATTATCTTTCTTTTCATCTTTGAATATTGGAAGATCCTCTAACCAATCAACCTTTGGCATAGAATTTGGAAAACCAAGGATATGAGACCGATTCATAGGAGCATACTTGGCATTCATTCTCATAGTGGAACTCATCTTGGAACTTCATCAAGCTACTGATCTTCTAGCAGTGGAGTCACCTTCCAATTTTTTATTCGATGTGTGGAGTCGCCAAGGTAGATTTGCAGCCTCTAAAAGATGTATGAGCTCCTGCTACCTTCAGAAGTTCAGCTTCTTAATTTCAGGAATGAATAGACTTCAGGCTCCCGGCAGACGCACCAAAATGTTATCTTAAAATCAGGGCCTAGAAGGCTGCAGACCAGGAAGACTTCAAGTAACTGTTTCATACCAATCTTTTAGCTAAGGCTTAGCCTCCTTAGCCTGAGAGGGCTTTCTCAAAGGATTTAAGGTTTGTGATTATGATTGAGATGGCTAACTCTTTATGAAACAAATAGGAATGAGGCTGGTAAAATCTAAATTAACAAGCATCCATTGGGCTCATGGAGTCATATGTCATTTAGCATTAACAGTGAATTGGCTTTGCAATAAAATCAAGGCATTCAGATTTCAATATAGATAGAGTACAACAAACACAAAAGGACAGTTTATGAGTATATGAAGTAAATTAGAACACTGCAAGTGATTTCTAAGTAATAAAAGACTCATAATACTATATACAACATGAAAAGACAACAAGAGGAATTCATACATTGAAGTCTCTATGATTCTTGAGCAGCAAAAGCCAATACTATATTACCAAAAGAAATAGAGTCTTTACATAAGCTTAACAACAGAGCTTTTTTACATAAACTTCCAACCCTTTGTGCATTTCTCTTTCTCCTATTTATAGAATTCTTTTACAAGGCTGAGATTCCTCCTCCAACATGAGGATAAGTCGAATTCTACTTCTTATGACACCTATTCACACTTTAACTACTTATTTAATACAAAGGATAGCTAACTAGGAGTCCTAGAGACCTAATACAACTAGGAGTGTAACTCCTTATTATGATTACAACAACCTTATCTAAAAATTTAAATCATTCTTTGACACCTAACACTTCATGAAGTCGAATTTGATGGTGCTCATATCCTTCCGGCTGGCCCTTGATGACTCATCCTTTTGGTGTTCCTAGAAACTAGGAGATTGTCCCTTGCTCTGTTCTGGCTGAAAAATAGGTCTTGGGACAGAGCTCATAACTTCTCATAAAAAATTTATTTGGAAAAACTGAAGGAGGCTTTTGTGAACCAGTCCATTTTAAACAAAAACCTCTCTTTGTTTTTTGAAACACCACTCCAGCTGCCCAGAATCGATCCTTGAATAAGATGTGTAAAACAGGAAATTTTGATTTTTGAAAAATTGCACCTACAACAGTTTCGTAGCGCAAGTTTAGTCTTTCATTTCTCCCAGATCATAATGGATTTGAAGAAAGTGGAAGATTTTTTTGTACTTCAGTATCTTAGGAATGAAAACCTCTTTCACTTTTCAGAGATGAGTTTTCAACTGCTCAGAACTTCTTCTAGAAGTTGACTGGTAAAAACAAGAAGACAGTTTGACTGATAAGTTGACTGATAAAGTTTGAAGTTAAAAAATGTCTTTCCTCTACTTGTTTTGCTCTTGCTGAATGTTGAAAATTTGTACATGATCCTTTGTAGATATTCTCCTTCAAAAATATTTGCCTTTGTCTTTCAACATTGGTCCATGAAAGCATAATGTGCAGCTACAGCAGTTTCGTAGCGTGCTATGAAACTGCTGTGTAATTTTAAAAACACAGCTTCAGGTCAAAAATTCAACTCTCTTGATCATGTTGGTAATAACATTAATTACAATCAACTCTCATTCTTTGACAATTGGTCTCCATCAATTTAGCTGTGGTGGACGTTCGAAGCTCCATACTAGTCCTCAATGTTTTATCCCTTTACTACTGCTGAGAAGTGAGAAACTGCCCCTGTTTTTATGCTTTTGGTTTCTTCAAAGATATTCAGAATTAATCAACCATGCTGATCCTCTTTGATTACCCAACAATCTATTAGAGTGCCACGCTCCTCATGTGCTGTCAACCTTTCCCATGTGTGAAGACAAAAACCTCCTCCAAGCTGTCTGACATATCATGGATTGTAGTAAATGTGATCACTTTATAACAAAAAGTTTAGAGTTGGGTTCGAATATATGTTTCCTCCACCTGTCTGACCTGGGATCCTTTCTTTCTGCCGACCCCTCCATGAAACTCCAGTGGAATGATATTTTTGATGATTGGCACTGTCTCAATCTTTGATCTCTGCCTCGCTTGATAGCTTCCTCGATTGGTGTTTAATGAATTCAAATTGGAAGCTTCTAGATTTGTTTCTCATGCAACGAATACAATCATCATTATGACTGTGAATACCTAGTGTTGGATAGGTAAATCCCCTCTGCGGACAGAGGCGATCCCACTAGTCTAAAACAGAACTAGCCACAATCAAACCACGCTGCCACGCAAGTTCCTAGTTATGCATTAAAGGTGAATTAAGAAGACCAACCTGGAACCCAACGCTATGGTTGAAGCAGAGTTGATATTCCCGCTCCCTCACTCCAGCAGATCATAAACGGACACCTGCACATGCAAAGGAAGAGACAGATACCAACATAAAATCTACCAAGGCACAACTATATTTCAGTCAGAAAGGAAATAAATCAACACATCACCATAATAGACAATGAGATTGGAACTATAATAGCAGTCGCTCATTAATTAATAATAAACAGGAAAAGTTACAACCAAGGTTCTGACGTTGAACCTCTCCTAGCTGGGCGAGCAACTATATGTGTCTTGCAATGTATCTCCTCTCCGGCAGCATAACCTCTCTAGCATTCATTATCCCTCATGATAATCACAACTAGCATTCCTCCAAGAACTCAAGAACTCAACCTCTAGCACTCCATGACTAGCTTGTCAAATGCATAAGGACAAGCTTATATAGATGAAGAAGGGAGGAGGATACGATGAACCGAGACACCTATTGTGGATTAACATTATCCCCAAAAGCCATTAAAGATGGAGATAGGATAGAACTCGACATAAGGCTGATTTTTTATCCTCAAAAAGCTCCATGTAATGAAGGAAACAACAGTCGGGCGTGCGTTAAGGCAAAAAGCATGACCAAACTTGGTTGGCGCGACTGTTGCTCTAAGACAGAGCACCAATGGTCGCGCCCTCTTTTGAGGATCCCATGATTGGCGCGGGTAAGATACGGTGGACCTGCGCCAATGGAAAAAGAGCACTTTTCAGGGATAATCTGTAGAAGGTGTCTTCAGGGAACATGAAGTACATACTCAGGGGAACATAATGCAAGTGTTTTCAGACTTTGTCACTTCTTATAACTCCCGGGATGAGTCCTCCAAAGTACGACAAGAGGAGTAACAGGGATGGTGACAAATTACTGTGTAACAGATGCCCCCTAAAGCATGAGGTTCAAGAAGTGGAGAGGGGTGAAATGCTTTACAAGAACACACAAGAACACATAAGAACACATATAGTTGTTGCCGCCAAGAATCTGTGTTAAGAGACATGACTGATAGTTCAATTACATAATGTACTTGGTATGGTCGCAGCCATCCATAAGAGAGTACATAAATAATCTAGATCCATAGTATGGACGCAGCCATCTGGTTAGGACCAATGAATTGACTCAGGTATGGTCGCAGCCATCCAGTGAATGAGTCAAGTATCAAGAATCACGCCTGGATTACAACAGACACAATCCAGGGTATTGCGCTCCATCTCGACCCAAACAAGAGTACAAGTTCAAGCATGTGAATATATGAGCTGAAGTCGAACATGCATGAACATCGTCTGATTACCAGTCAATAGTGGAAACTGTTAACAGACGCGAGAGGTACCACCAATAATGACAATGGCCCCCAAGGTACTATAGGTACAATCTACGGCGTGTGAATCAATGATCTGAAGTCGAACACCCGTAGAATCATTCGATCAGAGGCCAATGATGAAAACCTCACGTCGAACACGAAGAACCTGCCATTGAGGCATGTAGGCTCCAAGGCACCGGAAAGGAGTCTCTAGATCAACTTCCTGGATAATGAGTTGAAGTCGATAGGAAGTGACCTTGATCGAAGGTGGGCCATAATGTTTCCCACATCATCAACACGAGACAGAGAGATAATGTTGTGAATCAAGATTGTGCGAACTATCAGAGGGAGGTTGTTTCCTTGCAGAGGTCAACTTCTCTTGAACATATCGGCGGCACATTAATGGAATCGGCAGTATTTGACTTCAATGTATCAAAGGTCATGATGACGAGGCAATGAGTGGATGAGAGGTCAAATAAGGTACCCAAGTCCATGGAAGCAAGTGAAAGATATGAGATGAGATATCCCTACCCTGGACACGAAAGCAGAAAAGTGCCATGTTCAAGAGTGACATACTGCCGTCACGGTAATAATTATGGTTAAAAAATTTTCTTTTCCCCCCGCCATTTCTGGCGAGTACCCCAGTTATTTTTAACAAGCTCGATGGGGATAGCATATGCTTGTGTTGTGACAAAATCCGATGTCATTAAGTTTTAACGAGTCTGACAAAGGAAGAACTCGGCGTCTTTTCATGTTTAGAGAGTTTGAAAAGACAGCAGAAAAGGAAACTCCAGGGATGTCCTTTTTCGTAAAGTTGTGTCTCTCGAGCCCGAAAAAGTATAAAATAATACCCGAAAGAACCGCCCGATCATGACGATCGAGGAGTACTTTTTATAATTAGTGATTTCGACCTGAAAAAGTAAAAAAGCGGTCAAAACCACGTCGTTTCGTAACCATTAACGAGTTTGAAACGACAAAAACCCGGTAATCTTTTTATGTTTTAACGGTCGACAAAAAGAACTTAAAACGACCGCCCTTTATTAACATTTAACGAGTCAAGAGGAGCGACTCGGCCATCTTTTCCTCTTTAAATGGTCAGAAAAGAGCTGAAAGCAGACCTCCACTTTTATTTTCTTTAACGAGTCAAAAAAGGAAAAATACTCGGCAATCTTTTCATATTTTACGAGTTAGAAAAGAGCGTAAAGGCGACTCGTCCTGAAGGAACGAGTGGTATAAAAGGTAGCAACTGGTTCCGGTAATGGTGGAACTTATTCGAAACATGTAAAGGTTAAGAGGCTGGCTAATAAAACCACTCATCGCTGCAGTTCCTCAGGAAAGGAGAAACAACCAAGTGAAATCATATGATCGGCCAAAGAGATGGTGGCGATGGAATGAAACAACCAAGGCTCATCTAGCAGAATTTAGCAGATAAAAGGCAATCACGGGGTGTAAATCAGGTGTGGGTTCATTTTTTCACAAGCTTGAACCATGGAGAACTCTGCTTGAATTCGGTTTCATGTTTACACAAGCTTGAAACGAAAAACTATGCTTGCTATAAATTTGCATGCCCCCAGCATGATAATTCAAATCGAGGTACATGCCCCCTAAGCTTCATGGCATTCATGGAGTGGATGGAATGAAGGTTTACTTGGAAAGACTCAATTTTGAAGGAGGATGCATGGCCCCCCCCCGGGCCTCAGTCACGCGCCCGGGTCAGCTGTCGTCATTAGAATGATGGAGTGGATGTTGGGGCATTTCCTGTGGAAATAAGACCATTTAGGAATGGTAGATGACTATATGTGAAGTGTGAACCGGGGAATGAAAGTTGGTCTACGACCTTGATCGTCCTTCCTTCATGCGGAAAACACATCACTCTGAAGAGTGAGGACACAATTGCACGTATGCGATAAATATAGTCTCGTCCAAGGAGTAAATTGTAATCTAACGGACCTTGGACTACCATGACGCCCATTTGAACAGTCTTCCCTTCTAATGTGATAGGTACATTGGGAAGAATTCCTAAAGGTCGAGCGGTTTCTCGATGGAAACCTGTAAGGTTTCTCATCTCAGGCAGAAGCAGTGGGGAACCAAGTGCTTCCCAAGCTGTTGAAGAAAGTATACTCACAGGAGATCCCTCATCAATAATTGTACCGGCCATAACCATGCGGTAGACTTGAACTATAATTCGAAATGGTATGGAGGCTGGTAACCGAGGATTGCCTAGTTGATCCCAATTGAAGGAAACAACTAGGTTGCTTGGAGGTGGGACTGGATAGACAGCCGGATATGATTCTGATGGACTTTCTTCCTGGTGCGAAGGAATGAGAGGGATGCTCACTTGATCATTAGAGTCTATGTTGATGAATAGAATTTGGACGGTGGGATTTTCATTCTTTGCAGTGATAACATCATCTGAGGAGGGAACTTCGGAAGACAAAACCGGGTCACTTGTAAGCTGGACCTTTTGACTTTTGTCCAGTTCGGTTTCAGATGTAAAATCATCTAAGGATGGAACTTCTGTAGGCAAAACCGGGTCACTTGTAAGCTGGACCTTTTGAAAGACCGGGTCAACTGTAATCTGGAACTTTGGACTTTCGTTTGGTTTGGACTCAGGTGGTTCATCTTTGATGATAAAGTGGCGCATGGATGATGAATGTAAATTAACACTCGTTCCGACCAGGGACTGGTCTGGAACAGGCGGAGCACAGCTAGGTTCAGGAAGAGAAGGCTGGACCAAAGAGGAATCATGCTTGATCACTTGGTTAGTGGAGAGATGATCTGCAGTTGCAAAAAGACGCTGATATCCAGCGGGTAGCTGGGGTAAGGGAGCTGACAGACTTTCCAAAAGACGGGAGGCTTCATCCATAAGTGGACAAAGGCGAAGGAGATGATTACCTTCACAAAGTCGACAAGGGAAACGAACCTTCCCTTTTCTCTTACCAACTGATAAGGTATCGTCGATCTGCGACGACAAGGGGTGAGTCGGGTCACGGGACCATATATCTAGGATCCTGGGAATACCAGGACAATCAGAAAGAAAATGGTCCTCCTTGCATAATCGACAAGGAGACTTAGCCTTCCGCGGAGGAGCAGAAGGTGGTTCCACTTCAGATATTTTCGTGGTAGATGCAACCTTTCCCTTAGGAGACTTCTTCTTTTTGGTCTTCTTCTTCTTCTTCTTAGCCACCTGGTTACTGAAATCCAAGGTTTCACCAGGTGAAGTAGAAGATGAGGACGCAGCAATAGGCGAAGAAGGGAAGGGGTCCACCTTAGAATCAACATGTTGTTGTTCGGGTGGAGGAGGTGGTGGCGGAATAGGAGTTATCACACTCGAGACCACCGAGTTTGAAAACAACCATACGGGTAAACCAATGGTCAACCCGGGCAAAGACAATGTTGCGATATACTGAACACCGACATTTCCAACAGAAGGAAATGGACGAGGGTTCCCATCAGGAGGAACACCTTGGCTGGTGGGCGCCGGGAAGGCTGCCATTGAACGAGAAATAATCCTACTCAAGCTAACGCAAACAAAATCTAATTGGGTAGATGTTATCGTGGCCAATAAATTTTAAGACACTGAACTTAACCTTTTCATTTTTTAAGAGTCGAGAAAAGGATAAAAGATGACTCTAGTCTCCTTCGAATATTTAATGAGCACGAAGTGACAAGACGCTCACAGGCACCTTTTCGTTTAAGGAGTCCGAAAAGGATCAAAAGTGACTGCTCTGGAATTCTAAGTAGAGGGTGTGCCAAACTTTTCGCAAAACCACAGAATACTTTTTAGGGTACGGGTGGTCGATCTTCGTGAATGCTGTGTTCACTGCATTGCGAATCGTAGGGCGGCTAACACGGCTTCCTATGGATAAAGGATAATAGCCTAGTGGGGTCTCCCGTATATACGCGACGGTACGTGGGAGCTCAGTCTGTATTGGCACCTATCGTTTCACCGTGGAGGAATCACCCAACCACTCGACGATAAACTACCAGGTTTAAAGACGCCGGAACACGTCTCTAACCTAGACCTCTAGAGTATTTGCGTTATGTTCCAATGCGTTGTTATGTTCATTGAGTTTATTTTAAAGTTTATCTTCGATTATGTTTCAGTTTTTTGGTCCTACCGTATGTGATATCTCAAAACTTCTTAAATGCAAACTATATGCCACAACTATATCATTTGATTCGATGAATTCTATCTACAGGAGGGTTGAGATCTTTACACAAACGAAATGATCACTCAACAAACAACAAAGATCCTAATGCAGCTAATAACAAGAAATGAAATTTTTTCTTTTTCTTTTTAATAGCAACAAATAACAACAAATGCTAACTAATAGAATGCAAAAGATATTTTGTTTTTCTTTCCTTTAAGATGGCATGATGCATTTAAACAAATCTTAAGAGATATGCACAATCCAAGTTCACTCAATGAAATAGAACTAATTCTGAAACACCAAAATGAACTATGCAAGCAAGGAAAAACACAAAGACTTTCAATGAACCATGTAATCTAAGTTCGAATGAAGTCAATTCAAAGAGGCTAGAAGTGAATCACTCAGAGTATAGAAGATCAAGCTTTGACAAATCACTGGATAGGTGCAGGACACAACCAACAAGTTGACTGGATAATCAAGAGACCAAAACTTCCCACATAAGGCTAGACATGCAAAGTCACTAGATGTTCTAGGGATGAGACGAAAATCAATAGAAATAAGCAAACAACTGAAGGATAAAGGCTAAAACCAGTCAAACAGAGGTTCAACACACTTCCAGAGGCTGAAAGAGATATAAAAAGAGGCTGAAAGAGCTTTCCACCCACACACAGGCAAAATTTACAGGGCTGGCGCGACTGTCAGCCTGCAACTTGCGCTACCACAGGATTGGCACGAGTTGCTTTTGCGCAGCATGCGCCAACTAGCGCGACTGTCAGAGTAATAACCGCGCCAATTAAGCTTTCCGGCTAGAAAAATAAATAATACGACCTCAGGTCGGGTTGACAGTGCTCAGATGGGTCAAACAGTAAAGAATAAACTCAAAACTGACCCAGGAAGCTCATTCACTCAAGAAAGCAGAAGAAAATTAACATGCAAGACAAACTCCAAATAGATTCTCCCCAGCGGAGTCGCCAAATTGTTGGATAGGTAAATCCCCTCTGCGGACAGAGGCGATCCCACTAGTCTAAAACAGAACTAGCCACAATCAAACCACGCTGCCACGCAAGTTCCTAGTTATGCATTAAAGGTGAATTAAGAAGACCAACCTGGAACCTAACGCTATGGTTGAAGCAGAGTTGATATTCCCGCTCCCTCGCTCCAGCAGATCATAAACGGACACCTGCACATGCAAAGGAAGAGACAGATACCAACATAAAATCTACCAAGGCACAACTATATTTCAGTCAGAAAGGAAATAAATCAACACATCACCATAATAGACAATGAGATTGGAACTATAATAGCAGTCGCTCATTAATTAATAATAAACAGGAAAAGTTACAACCAAGGTTCTGACGTTGAACCTCTCCTGGCTGGGCGAGCAACTATATGTGTCTTGCAATGTATCTCCTCTCCGGCAGCATAACCTCTCTAGCATTCATTATCCCTCATGATAATCACAACTAGCATTCCTCCAAGAACTCAAGAACTCAACCTCTAGCACTCCATGACTAGCTTGTCAAATGCATAAGGACAAGCTTATATAGATGAAGAAGGGAGGAGGATACGATGAACCGGGACACCTATTGTGGATTAACATTATCCCCAAAAGCCATTAAAGATGGAGATAGGATAGAACTCGACATAAGGCTGATTTTTTATCCTCAAAAAGCTCCATGTAATGAAGGAAACAACAGTCGGGCGTGCGTTAAGGCAAAAAGCATGACCAAACTTGGTTGGCGCGACTGTTGCTCTAAGACAGAGTGCCAATGGTCGCGCCCTCTTTTGAGGATCTCCATGATTGGCGTGGGTAAGATACGGTGGACCTGCGCCAATGGAAAAAGAGCACTTTTCAGGGATAATCTGTAGAAGGTGTCTTCAGGGAACATGAAGTACATACTCAGGGGAACATAATGCAAGTGTTTTCAGACTTTGTCACTTCTTATAACTCCCGGGATGAGTCCTCCAAAGTACGACAAGAGGAGTAACAGGGATGGTGACAAATTATTGTGTAACACCTAGCTCTTCTTGAAACTTGCAATATGAGCATACCAAGGTACCTAATGACTCAAATGATGGAGATAAGAGGTTGGACATGATAGGTGAAGTGTATAAGCTGACAGTGGATGATGTAAACATAAGTGAACTTGACAGATATGACAGCTAAGAAAGATTTGTTACGGATTGCACGAACCTCTGATTTCGTAGCGCAGCCAGTGTAAAATCTGGGTTTTGCGCTACGAAATCACCTGAAACATGTTGCGCTGCGAAAACACCTAAAACTGACTTATGTGCTACGAAATCACCTAAAGAGCTTTGTAGCACATAATAACCTTTGAACAAAGCTGACGCATGGAAATTGTGTGAATTATGAGACCAGTGGTGAATGAGAATGCTGTTGGCATTATGATTCTGGTATGGCTTTATGATACATATGTTGTACTTGATGGCAACCCACTCATCTCAGATGATAAATTATAGTGCAGAAAAGTTCACGCACTTATATGCAGAGAAAAGCTTATTCTATGTAGAGAAACGTTCACGCACTTATATGCAGAGAAAAGTTTATTTCATGTAGAGAAAAGTTCACACACTTTTATGCAGAGAAAAGTTTATTTCATGTAGAGAAAAGTTTATTTCATGTAGAGAAAAAGTTCACGCACTTTCATGTTGGAGAACTTACCTTTGGTCCATGGTAGTTAGTCCTTGGTATTTGAACCTATGGTTTTGGACCATGGTACCTCGTCAAAAGTGTGTATATGTTGGAGAACTTACCTTTGGTCCATGGTGGTTAGTCCTTGGTATTATTGAGCCCCATGTTTTTGGGCCCCTTGTATTGGTTATCTATGGTATTGATCCATGATTTTAGGAAGAAGCTTGCCTATATAAAGCAAAGGAGATCACTTGGCTAATTCATTCTTGCAAATCGAATATCTTAAGATCTGAAATATTGGGTTATTGTTTTAAAAGTTTGATCTATGAAAGGGAAGTTGAAAGCGAATCTGTGAAGGGTGATCTCTCGAGCGCTGCAGCTCCGGAGATGCCACAGAGGCGCCACAGAAGGCACAGTGCGGAGGCGCCACAGAAGGCGCAGTGCGAAGACGCCACAGAGGCGCCACAGAAGGCGCAGTGCAGAGGAACCACAGAAGGCGCAGTGCGGAGGCGCCACAGAAGACGCAGTGCAAAGACGCCACAGAGGCGCCACAGAAGGCACAGTGTGGAGGCGCCAGAGAAGGCGCAGTGCAGAGTCGCCACAGAAGGCGCAGTGTGGAGGCGCCACAGAAGGCGCAGTGCGGAGGCGCCACAGAAGGCGCAGGTGCGGTGGTCGCGGCGCCATAGAAGGCGCAGGTGTGGAGGTAGTACAGATATCCGTAGATCTATACCAGTGAAGTTGCGATCCCTGCTTAAAATTTGTTTTAACTGCCTTTGACTATTCTGCAGGGTTTTGGGTGCATAACTGATGTTTGGTTACTGGTATTGAGTTCAGATAACAGCATGATTAATGACTTATCTTTATGTACTAGATCTGGTTGATAACTCTCATAATATCATTGTATATGTATGGATCTGGTGATTGGGTGATTCAGAAGGTTGTTTGATTATGAGCTTCAATGTTGTTGTTGGATCCAGTTTGAAAATTTATGAAAATTGGTCCTTGAAAGAAAAGAAGTAGGGGGTTGTAGCTCCCTTCCAGGAGAGACTGGAAAACGAGAGAGAGTTGTAGCTCTCTGCAGGTTGCAGCCTGCGTACTGGTAAAGGACTGCACTAGTACAAAATCATTGTAACAGGAGTTTCTAATTTGAAAGAAGATAGAGACATATTGCAGCAGGTGGTTTTCACCCACATTGGGTTTCCACCTTATATCTGGTGTTCTTTGGTGTGACTATCTGTTTTTCTTGTTCATGCTCATTATTTTATGGTACTGATATGCAAAAATAATTCAAAGTGTAAATAAGGAAGATTTGTTAAAAGAACTTGATAATACTTATTCACCCCCCCCCCCCCCCTCTCAGTATTATTTTCAACAAATGCATAGTGGACTTCTAAGACTCCGACTCTAAGGCAAACAAAAACTCAAACCTAACCTAGCACCGAATCTTTACCATCAAACAAATGTGAGCAGTTTGGGAATTAGAATTCTTAAGTGATAACAGTGGCTCCACTTGGGATAGTGTGCTCCTGTAGTACACTAAGAACTCATAGGTCCAGTGCTTTATCCTTTTATGACAAATGGAAATTTCCTTGACAAGCATCCCCTTCAAGCTTCTGGGGCCTTCACCTCGGGCTTGAGCTTGATGATCACTGTAGGAGAGAGAATTCTATATCTACTAAAGGAACAAGCCTCAAACAAAGGAACAAGCCTCAAACACCAAAACATGGAGAATAAAGGAACCACAAACAGAAAGATGTGGGATAGCATTCTATGCAGAGGGACAGGAAAATATATGGTACATTGACAGTGGATGTTCGAAGCATATGACAGGTGATAAAGAAAAACTTGAGTCATATTCTGCTCTAGAAAAGGGAAAGAAATTTTCTTTTGGAAATGATACTCCTGCAACTATAAAAGGAAAAGGCACTGCTCAGTTAAAAGAAAAGGTCAAGGCTGGAAATGTTTTGTATGTTGATGGATTGAAACATAATCTTCTAAGTTTCAGCCAGATGTGTGATCAAGGAACCGAGGTGCTATTTAGAACAAATGGATGTCTTGTTCGTGATCTTGATACAGGTAAAACGGTGATCAAAGGTAAAAGAACTCCAAATAATCTATACGTATTTGAAGAAGGACAACAACAATGCTATCTAAGCAAGGATAATGAACACTGGCTATGGCATCGGAGGTTGGGGCATCTAAGCTTTTCACAAATAAGGAAAGCATGCAAATATCAGGCAGTTCGCGATCTTCCAGATATCAAAATTCCAGACAACACCATATGCAAATCATGTCAGTTTGGAAAGCAAACCAGAACTAATTTTCCAGAGAAGGAAGGATCAGCTAGCATGCCTCTTGAGCTAGTACATACAGATACATGTGGTCCATTCAGAAAAAGAACACCTCAAGGAGAAGAATACTTGATATTATTCATTGACGATTTCTCCAGGTTTGTCTGGTTAGGACTAATGAAGCACAAAGATGAAGCATTCGAAAAATTCAAATCCTTGAAAGCCTTGGTTGAAAATGAATCAGGATACAAAATTAAGTGCCTCAGATCTGACAGAGGTGGGGAGTTTACCTCGAATGAATTTTTTGATTTCTGTGAAGAACATGGGATAAGAAGAGAATTCTCTACAGCTAGAACTCCTCAGCAAAATGGAGTTGTGGAAAGAATGAACAGAACAGTCCAACAAATGGCTCGTGCTATGCTTGATGAGTCAGGTACTCCCGCAACTTTCTGGGGTGAAGCTGCACATGTTGCGGTTGTTATTCTCAACAAAACAAATGTCCGTGTTAACAGCACTCAAACCCCTCATGAGCTCTGGTGTGGTGAGACTCCTTCGGTGAAGCACTTCAAAATCTTTGGGAGCAAATGTTATATTAAGAATATTGATGAGCAACTTGGAAAAATTGAACCTAGAGCAGATGAAGGCATTCTTCTTGGTTATTCTCCACATAGCAAAGCATACAAGTGCTACAATAAAAGACTTGGCAGAATTGTTGACAGCATTGATGTAGTGGTTGATGAGAAGGGATACATTCCTGGGCAAGTACATCATGAAGACATCGAAGAAGATGAAGGCTACCCTCAAAGAAAGAATGATGAAGAAGAAGAACCTCAAGAAGAACCAAAGGAGCAGACAAGAATAGAAGAGAAGACTCCATCCAGATATGTTCAGAAGAATCATCCAGAATCTCAGATTGTGGGGCAGAAAGAAGCAGGTGTACAAACAAGAAGAACAATTGCAGAAGCTTCAAGCTATTTGGCATTACTCTCTTCCACTGAACCACAAATTGTGAAAGAGGCATGCAAAGATGAATGTTGGGTCAAAGCAATGGATGAAGAACTTGAGCAGATCGAAAAGAACAACACTTGGGAGTTGGTTCCTAGACCAAAAGATAAGAATGTTATAGGAACAAAATGGGTCTTCAAAAATAAATTGAATGAAAATGGAGAAGTAATTAGAAACAAGGCCAGACTTGTTTGTAAAGGGTATGCGCAGCAAGAAGGAATAGATTTTGAAGAAACCTTTGCTCCTGTTGCAAGACTTGAGGCCATCCGAATGTTCCTTGCTCTCTCAAGCTTTCAAAACTTCAAAGTATTTCAAATGGACGTGAAATCAGCCTTTCTGAATGGAGACTTAGAAGAAGAAGTATATATTGAGTAGCCAGATGGTTTCATTCTTGGAAATGATCCAAATCTTGTATGTAGATTGAAAAAGGCTCTCTATGGTCTCAAACAAGCTCCAAGGGCTTGGTACTATCGTTTGGACAAATATCTTCATCAACAAGGTTTTTCAAAAGGATCAGTAGATAGCAATCTTTATATAAAAGTTGAAAATGACAAATTGCTAATACTTGTTGTGTATGTAGATGACATTATCTTTGGCAGCAATGAAGAAGCTATGAGTCAAAGCTTTGCCTTGGTCATGCAGAAAGAATTTGAAATGTCCTTGCTGGGAGAACTGACATATTTCCTTGGTTTGCAAATCCAACAAAAGGAAGGAGGAATCTTTTTGTCTCAAACCAAGTATCTCAAACAGATTTTGAAGAAATATGGCATGGAAGATGCAAAACCAGTATGTACACCCATGGTCACAGGATGCAGCCTCAGTGCAAATGATGAATCTGCAGCAGTACATCAACCAACCTACAGATCTATGATTGGAAGTCTACTTTATCTGACAGGTACCCGACCGGACATCATGCATGCAGTTGGAATAGTTGGAAGATTTCAGGCAAATCCGAAGGAGACTCATCTTCAGGCAGTGAAGAGAATTTTCAAATATCTTCAAGGGACTCAAAATTATGGTTTATGGTATCCTAGAGATACAAATCTCACACTTCATGCTTATACAGATGCCGATTGGGCCGGAAGCGTGGATGACAGGAAGAGCACAAGTGGTGGCGCATTCTTTATGGGTTCCAGACTAGTATCTTGGTTCAGCAAGAAACAGAGTTCGATTGCCTTATCTACAGCTGAAGCAGAATATGTTGCTGCTGCATCTTGCTGCACTCAACTCCTTTGGATGATGCAGACCTTGCAGGATTTTCAAATCACTTGTACACCACCTATCTCCATCTTATGTGATAACACAAGTGCAATCAGCATCTCAAAGAACCCAGTCATGCATTCAAAAACCAAGCACATACCAATCAAGTATCATTTTCTTCGGGAACAAGTGCTTGAACAGAAGGTCAAGTTGGAGTATGTTCCTTCTAAGGAACAAGTTGCTGATATACTCACCAAACCATTGCCCAGGGAGACTTTTGAATACCTTAGGCAAAAGCTGGGGGTTGTTGATGCATCATCTTGTTGTTGAATCTCTTCTGATTGTTGGTTGTACGGGAATATGCGTACATGTGCTGGGTTGCGGATTGGTTGAAGATCAAATAGCACTGGTTCAGGGGGAGCTTATAATGCATTGTTGGCATTATGGAGGATGTACAGAAGGCGATCATGGATGCTGATCTGAATATTACTGCAATATGTCTCCATCTCTTTCATGGTCATTTATGGTGTTTGGTGGATTATGTTTCTTCTTTACAGATCTGGTTCATATTCAGGGGGAGCATGCTCTTAGGGGGAGCATAACCCTTTGCCCTTGATGTCAAAGGGGGAGAATGAGCTGAAGATTTTGAGGTTGTCATCAAGTCCAAAGGGGGAGATTGTTGGCATTATGATTCTGGTATGGCTTTATGATACATATGTTGTACTTGATGGCAACCCACTCATCTCAGATGATAAGTTATAGTGCAGAAAAGTTCACGCACTTATATGCAGAGAAAAGCTTATTCTATGTAGAGAAAAGTTCACGCACTTATATGCAGAGAAAATTTTATTTCATGTAGAGAAAAGTTCACGCACTTTTATGCAGAGAAAAGTTTATTTCATGTAGAGAAAAGTTTATTTCATGTAGAGAAAAAGTTCACGCACTTTCATGTTGGAGAACTTACCTTTGGTCCATGGTAGTTAGTCCTTGGTATTTGAACCTATGGTTTTGGACCATGGTACCTCGTCAAAAGTGTGTATATGTTAGAGAACTTACCTTTGGTCCATGGTGGTTAGTCCTTGGTATTATTGAGCCCCGTGTTTTTGGGCCCCTTGTATTGGTTATCTATGGTATTGATCCATGATTTTAGGAAGAAGCTTGCCTATATAAAGCAAAGGAGATCACTTGGCTAATTCATTCTTGCAAATCGAATATCTTAAGATCTGAAATATTGGGTTATTGTTTTAAAAGTTTGATCTATGAAAGGGAAGTTGAAAGCGAATCTGTGAAGGGTGACCTCTCGAGCGCTGCAGCTGCAGAGATGCCACAGAGGCGCCACAGAAGGCGCAGTGCGGAGGCGCCACAGAAGGCGCAGTGCGGAGATGCCACAGAGGCACCACAGAAGGCGCAGTGCGGAGGTGCCATAGAAGGCGCAGTGCGGAGACACCACAGAGGCGCCACAGAAGGCGGAGTGCGGAGGCGCCACAGAAGGCGCAGTGCAGAGGCGCCACAGAAGGCGCAGTGCGGAGACGCCACAGAGGCACCACAGAAGGCGCAGTGCAGAGGCGCCACAAAAGGCGCAGTGCGGAGGCGCCACAGAAGGCGCAGTGCAGAGGCGCCACAGAAGCCGCAGTGCGGAGGCGCCACAGAAGGCACAGGTGCGGTGGTCGCGGCGCCACAGAAGGCGCAGGTGCGGAGGTAGTACAGATATCCGCAGATCTATACCAGTGAAGTTGCGATCCCTGCTTAAAATTTGTTTTAACTGCCTTTGACTATTCTGCAGGGTTTTGGGTGCATAACTGATGTTTGGTTACTGGTATTGAGTTCAGATAACAGCATGATTAATGACTTATCTCTATGTACTAGATCTGGTTGATAACTCTCATAATATCATTGTATATGTATGGATCTGGTGATTGGGTGATTCAGAAGGTTGTTTGATTATGAGCTTCAATGTTTTTGTTGGATCCAGTTTGAAAATTTATGAAAAGTGGTCCTTAAAAGAAAAGAAGTAGGGGGTTGTAGCTCCCTTCCAGGAGAGACTGGAAAACGAGAGAGAGTTGTAGCTCTCTGCAGGTTGCAGCCTGCGTACTGGTAAAGGAATGCACCAGTACAAAATCATTGTAACAGGAGTTTCTAATTTGAAAGAAGATAGAGACATATTGCAGCAGGTGGTTTTCACCCACATTGGGTTTCCACCTTATATCTGGTGTTCTTTGGTGTGACTATCTGTTTTTCTTGTTCATGCTCATTATTTTATGGTACTGATATGAAAAAATAATTCAAAGTGTAAATAAGGAAGATTTGTTAAAAGAACTTGATAATACTGATTCACCCCCCCCCCCCCTCTCAGTATTATTTTCAACAAATGCATAGTGGACTCCTAAGACTCCGACTCTAAGGCAAACAAAAACTCAAACCTAGCCTAGCACCGAATCTTTACCATCAAACAAATGTGAGAAGTTTGGGAATTAGAATTCTTAAGTGATAACAGTGGCTCCACTTGGGATAGTGTGCTCCTGTAGTACACTAAGAACTCATAGGTCCAGTGCTTTATCCTTTTATGACAAACGGAAATTTCCTTGACAAGCATCCCCTTCAAGCTTCTGGGGCCTTCACCTCGGGCTTGAGCTTGATGATCACTGTAGGAGAGAGAATTCTATATCTACTAAAAAAATTCTCAGTCAACCTTGAGCTTATTTTCATTTTCCTACCTACCTACCCTATCAGCTGCAAGCTCCACTTGTAGCTCAAGCAACATGATATTTCCAATAAAGCCAATTAATTGTCCTTTCTGATATTGGAGGCTCTTGACTGCATTCAACCTCAAAATAACCATGGTAGTGAGATGAACAAATCAACTTATAATGTATAAGATCTTCATAATGCAAATGAAATTGAAATATTGATGTGCAAAACTTTGCCATGTATTCATTTATAGGGTCAAAGAAAACATGGTTATTTTGATAATCATCATAAGAAAACATGGTTATTTTGATAATCATAATAACATTCTATCTCTTTAGACAAATGATCCTTAGCCACACAAAATTCCTTTGATGTGCTATCCAACTGCCTTTTTGCATGATTCCCATAGACATTGTAATTTTCCTCACTATTGTGATCATTCCTTGAAGTAATCTGCTGCAAGGAATTACATAAATGATCAACCGCTTCCTCTACCTGAGGATTATAAAAAATTTCTTCCAGTATTTCTTCTTGTTGTGTGTAATCATTTTCATCTTCATTATGATTCGAAGATTGAGAAGACTGCTGCATCTCTACATCAATATCAGAGGATTGAACATGGTTTTCATAAGTAAACCCCTGCTGATTTTCATGTTGCATTTCATGGGATGTTATACTTTATTCTTGGTGTTGAAATGTATTGTTATGAAGAGCCTCTAAAATTTCTTCATCCATAAATTCATCATCATCATCACAATCCTCCAAGTACTGAATAAGACTTAAAGAATGTCTACAACAATCTTTGAGCAACAATAAGGAAGGATGACATTCTTTATACATCTCATAGAATTCATCATGAAAATTAGCAAGCGAATATATTGATCCATTTTCCAAACTTTTATACCAAGACGATGCTTTTCCTTCTAAAGTGGTCATAAACATCCTCATGAGATAATCTTCAGGGAACTGAACCTTAAGACTGTGTACATGCATATGAAACCTAACCAAATGAAGAGCAGCATTATCCTTCTTTTCATCTTTGAATATTGGAAGATCCTCT
The DNA here is from genome assembly GCA_031772625.1 of Pinus tabuliformis. NCBI lineage: Eukaryota > Viridiplantae > Streptophyta > Pinopsida > Pinales > Pinaceae > Pinus > Pinus tabuliformis. The sequence goes on from CM062804.1 coordinate 903,419,001, forward strand.
AACCAATCAACCTTTGGCATAGGATTTGGAAAACCAGGGATATGAGACCAATTCATAGGAGCATACCTGGCATTCATTCTCGTAGTGGAACTCATCTTGGAACTTCATTAAGCTACTGATCTTCTAGCAGTGGAGTCACCTTCCAATTTTTTATTCGATGTGTGGAGTCGCCAAGGTAGATTTGCAGCCTCGAAAAGATGTCTGAGCTCCTGCTACCTTCAGAAGTTCAGCTTCTTAGTTTCGGGAATGAATAGACTTTAGGCTCCCGGCAGACGCACCAAAATGTTATCTCAAAATCAGGGCCTGGAAGGCTGCAGACCAGGAAGACTTCAAGTAACTGTTTCATACCAATCTTTTAGCTAAGGCTTAGCCTCCTTAGCCTGAGAGGTCTCTCTCAAAGGATTTAAGGTTTTTGATTATGATTGAGATGGCTAACTCTTTATGAAACAAATAGGAATGAGGCTGGTAAAATCTAAATTAACAAGCATCCATTGGGATCATGGAGTCATATGTCATTTAGCATTAACAGTGAATTGGCTTTGCAATAAAATCAAGGCATTCGAATTTCAATTTAGATAGAGTACAACAAACACAAAAGGACAGTCTATGAGTATATGAAGGAAATTAGAACACTGCAAGTGATTTCTAAGTAATCAAAGACTCATAATACTGTATACAACATGAAAAGACAACAAGACGAATTCATACATTGAAGTCTCTATGATTCTGTTGAAGCCTCGAAAATCGCTGCAACAACATAGGGGAAACCACCCGGTCCGGACCTTAGTACAGCTCCTTTTCCGTTTGGAATAGTGGCTCCGACTGGGGATAATGGGACCAGTTTCCCAGAAATAGATAAAATGGGATGAATGAGCGATTTATAGATTATGCTAGTGATAAGCAAATAACTAAAACTATCGGCAGGAATATAATAACTATAATCTACCCCGGGGTTTTATCGATCTCTAAAGTGTAGCGTTTGATGATCTGAGCTTTTAGACAGGCATATAGATGATTCTGTCTCTAAACATAGATATTAAATTATTCAAGATTGTTGTGCATAAATAGTTACACAAAGCGATAACAGCGAAATTACTACACTTTATCATTTATATCATTGTTACATGCATGATTAAAAGAAAAGGCAAATCGCAAAACATCCAATAGTGGACTGAGATAGAGATTTGCTGTCACAGCGCATACATGTATTCAACAATAGCAAGAATATATAACATAACAATTCATATAAAAGGAATGACTTCAGACGTAGATAAAAGTACCATATGAGCTGCGGGACATCCCCAAATATCAATCGCTATTAGCAGTTCTTCCTTCAACACAGAAATCGTCATCAACAAAGGCAATAGTGCACAATTGCATTAAAACATTTGATGTCAAATTCAGAACAATTGGTCCAATTTCATAAAAGAATAGCGACTGAAGCACAGTAGTGCAAACTTCAGCCTATTAAGTCTGTTACAAAATTTTACGACCCTTTCCAAAACAATGAAAGGGTCTATAAATACTAATCTAATTTAAATATCTACTAAACAGAAATCCTACTAAGCTGGTATCAATAACTCTTGATCCTGTTTTGGTTGGCGATCTGGCAAGCGGGAGGGTGACTCATTAAGTCGGTTGCTTTCCTTTGAATCTGAGCTGATTTATTGCAAGCATTAGCTCAACTTCCGGAGGTTTGTTGAGGCACGAACTGAGCTGTGTAGCATAGGTGGCATCTTGGATATCGGGAATTATACACCCGATTGCGTCTGTAAGGCACTTTACGGCAGATCTCTGTGTATGTGGCTTGATTAAAAAGAGCCAATATGCATCTAAGGTTAAGCTTTGAACTCCAGCGATTAATCTTCCTTTTTCCTCTAATTCAGGGTAGCATGTTTGCTCTAATGTATTTGTAGTTGTCATCTTTCCCGGTGTACATTGAGAAATCATATTGGCCAGGTAAAGAGTGTTATTGACTAGATCCACTAGATTACTGGCGGTTGATTTACATCTTGAAGCCGCCCTTTCTGCTTTCATCACATGAGTGTGCCATTCTGTGAAAAGTATATCTTTATGTGTTTCCATGATCCTGGGCAAATTTGCTGCTTTTCCCAAATCAGTATCTTGCCAATCAAGATATGCAGTAATGGCCTCGTCCGCTTGATCTAGTTCAGTCCTGGCCTTTTCTACCTGTTGATTTATCGTTGTAGTTAGCTCACACAGTGGCTCAGCTTGAGTGATCTGTTGACATAAGAGTCTGACCTGAGCTAACAACGCATTGTTTATCAATAATGCCTCTGATTTAAACTCTTTTACCTGCGACGCACCCTTCATTTTTTCCAGCTGCGATGATATTTGAGCAATTTGCTCATCTTTGGTCTTTATCATTTGCTCATTCGCCGCTCTCAAATTTTCCAACGCCTCCGACAATTCTTTTTGTTTCTGGATCGCACCCTGATCAATCCTCTGCCTTTCCGCTTGCAATTGCTGAGTCAACTGATTGTTCTCTTGCTGTTGCGCCAGCAACTGTTCTTCTGCTTGTGCTGCCCTTTGCTTTGTTTCAACCAATTCTGTCTGTAACGCAAAGATTTCTTGGTCCTTATTCTTCAATAGAAGGCTCACCTCCGATGCTTTGTCAATTGTTGCAGCCGAATAAGCGCCCGCATACTATGATAGCTTTGTTAAGTCATCAGAGGGATCCAATTCCTCCTTCCATACTACATTACCCGTGACCGTTTGTTCTGGGAAGATAGAAGGTTGATCAATCCTTCGTCTCTTCCTTGATCGCTTTACAACTGCCCTGTGTCTTGGGCTGTAGAAAACATCCAATGGCGGAATATCTTCTATCTGTAGAATAATCTGGTCAGAGGGGTCTTTTGGAATAACTTCAACTTCCTTAGAACTTGGTGGGCCGCTGGTTCCACTTAGAACCTGAGGAGAGGTAACATCCTGCGTATCATTTGTCTTAGAAGTGTCCCCATCTTTTGAACATTCCAATCCACTGATGATGGAATGAAATTGCTGCCATTCTTGAAATAATTTGGGGTCTATGGTAGTGTCTATATTGACATCGGTGGTTTGCTTTTGTTTTTCGGCATGGGACTCGCTCCGTTCTTTTTCCTGCTCTTTCCTCTGCTGCTCCTCTTTTTCTCTCCTCTGTTTTTCTTCTTGTTTCTTTTTCTGCCTATCTGCCAGTTCTTTCTTCTTTCTCTCTTCTTGTTCCATTTGTGTTCTCTGCTGTTTCTCGGCTTGTTCTTTCTTTAGCCTCTCCGTCTGTTCTTTTCTCTGTCTTTCTGCCTGTTGCTTCTTCTGCCTCTCCTCCTGTTCCTTGAACTGTTCCTGAACAAGTCCGCTTGATGATGTCGCTGGGGTTGTCGCCAGTAAATCCAGAGGCAGAGTTTGCAACCTCTGTTCTCTGAGTTTATTGAACTCAGTTAATCCCTCATCATTATATCGCATCCTAGCGAGTTCTTTAGCATGACCTATTGATTCGGAGGCAACGAACAGGTCATCAAACATATCTTCCTGATGCTCAAACCTTGTTAATTTGGCCTGTTCTAATGCAGTTTAAGCAGTCTTTTTTGGGTCGTATGGTCTATTTGGGATCGTGGCCAGAGTTAAAGACTGAAGCTTCGTGGCTTCCTTTTCTGCATGTTTAAGATCATGCAGAGTGTAAACACCACATCTGAAGGGAAAAGATGGCCATCCCTTCTTATTTTCTCTTTTGAGAGTCTGTGTAGTACTCTCAGCCATGATTTGATATGCAACTTCCCTTGCTAGCAGCTTATCTGGAACATATAGAGGAAGAACATGTGGGTCGGCTTCACTGCCGAAAACTCTGATATAGGTGAAATTTTCTTCTCCAAACCAACTTGCTACTGCTGGTAAATCAAAGGAAGCTTGATAGGAAATTTTTGAAATGGGCTTATCAAAAATGGAATAGTAAATGGGCACCATAAAACCATTACAGATTTGATACAGGTGGTGTTTATAAGAAGACTTCCACAATTTTTGATGATATATATGAATGGGTGAAGGGTCCTGTGCAGTCCACCTCCACCCGAGAATCGGAAATTCGGAATTGAAACAAAGGGTGTCTAAGATATATGCACTATAGTAGAACGGGGGCATTTTCCTTTCTGAAACAACAGTCTGAGATCTAAAATCACGAACAGCTACTGCTAATTTATCCGAAAGAATAGTAGCCCAATCCATAATCCAACTATTTACTGCTGCCTCCATTAAAGGAACCATTTCAATGGTAAAATTGGCAGAATCATGCAATCCCCACAGCCTACACATCATAATCCCCGCATAACAATAAGGAGAAGCCAAAGAATCGACCGAGTACTTACCGGAGGATTCGTGCTTGTGCTTATTGGGATTTTGCCTCCAATCCTTGATAGGTTCAGATTCGATCTCATTCTCGCTTGCAAACTTCTCCAGGAAGGCCTTGTTATATATTTTCTCTGGCTCGGGCAAATGATACATTTGCCTTAGGTCATCTGGCTTGAATGATCCGAAAATCCTCCCATCTCTGGTATTAAAAGTTCTGTCCAAGATGGGGATTTCTTCAATCGCCCATCGCACAACGTCTGTATAGGGAAGAATCTGTTCTCTGGCCGCTATCCTGTGAAGGAAAGAGTCGGCCAAATCTTTGAGAGTTGCATCAGACTTCTTGAGTAAGTCCACACTAGCTTCTGTCACTGTTTTTTCTGGTTGCTCAGCTTCAATTAGGTTATAAGTGCCTTGCCAAGTAACTCTGGTGAGCCCCGTGCATGTAGTATTGGATATTAGGCCCTTCTTCTTGTTTGCGGCCGCTTGTCCTGCAATTGGTGTTGCGGAAGCACTTGCAGTCTTCTTGGACTTCTTTCCCATCTTCTCAGGCCTAGCTTCTATGAATGAATTCTGCACAAAGAGGCAATTGGGCGTAATACACAGAGATAGCGATGAAAAACTCTTAAGTGATACAGCACATATGAATAGATGCGTAACTGAAGGATTTAGCTTTTAAAATGGGCGCGGATACAATCCGTAAAAAGATTTTAGGACATGATCTTATTAATTAGCTGTTTTCAATCTGTCATTCCTTAAATGCCCATTATATCGTTATTTGGGTGAACGATTCACTTAAGCATGTAATGGACGTTTTGGTGGTTGAGCATAGATGAAGGATTGTGTGAGTGATCAAGCTTTTATTACAAATGAATTGTGCCATCCCATCACTTAACGGCTCTTCGTTGAAAACCGCGCTTTATCGGATCGCAATCGGGGGTATGATTAGTGCACTTTAATGGTGTGTATTGGATATCACCGATCACCGAATGCGATATCGCATCGGCGAAAAGCTTTGAGCGCAATAAGACTTGGGTGAGATTGTCGCCGATACCCGATTCCCGATTGCGCATCGCATCGGGACAAGTATTTGGGAACATCACAACTGTTGTAGCGTGTCGCCGATCGCCGAATTCGCCGAATGCGTATCGCGTCGGGGCTATTGGCATGGGGCATTATAACATGTACATGGAATATCACCGATCGCCGAATGCGCATCGGCGGAAAGCTTTGGGGTGCTTAATTATAATTCATGTGTCATTTCGATATGCGATCTTGTGATCGCTTTATCGCAATGACAAATCATTACATAATTTCTTTTTAAGGGTTTGTCCAAAAAGTTTTATAAAGTGCATTTATTCATTTATTGGACTTTTTTGGATTATAATAGCATTGATACCAAATTAAATTCTAAAGGGACCCATTTCATACGTTAATATTTATAAGTAAAGATGATATGAAATGGGGGGTTGTTGTAGAGCACAACAATTGGCGATTCGCTGGAAGAACCAGTTATCTCTTTCAAAAAATAGAAACATTTAAGCTTTTTCAGAAAATAGAGTTTCAATCAATGGGGAAATTTCTAATATAACTAGATTTCAATATATTCTGAGAAAAATGAAACTATTTTGTTGACTTCCTCTTTTCTAAGAAAATAAAAACATTCTAAGCTTTGAAATAGGTCTTTATTGGTTTGTAATGATAAAATAGAATACCTTTCCAAATCAGCCTTTTATAGTAAACTCATCTGTCATAGGTAGAGCCTCTGCTGCCAGCAAACATCTATAGTTTTGATAGGGATACCTTTTAACCATGTGATTGTCCATTGTCCCATCCAATTAAGAGTGTGATTAACAGAATGAATTCAAAATATTTTTTCATATTTTGTATTTCATTTCCTTTTTCTTCTTTGTCATTGATAAGATAAAAAGCCATTGTCCTGGTTTGGTGGCCAGCTGTTGACAATGCCACTCACTGATAGTAGTTTAACTGAACAAGCTGGCTCGTGATGAGACCCCTTGTCTTGTAATTTCAAGCCATTACCCTGTTTTGGTTTGCAGTATTGGTAATGTCAGATAAACTATTTCTCTATGAACGTGGTAAGCAGGCTCGTAATAAGACCTCTTATCTTAAATATCTTATATTTTAGAATTACACTCTGAATAATCATAAACTTTAGTGAATGGGGTGAACAATCTTCTTCTTAAGAGTAATGGATGACAGAGTAAGAGTTGAAGATGCTGAGATTGGATTGATTCCTATCTTAGTATGGATAACCTTTAGAGACCAATTTAAAAAACAGAAAATGGTTTACAATATTTCTATGCTTTGAGAGGAGTTGACAAAATTTGAATTGTGATTTCAGAATACAAAGATATCTAATTTCCTAGAAATTATCCTTTTTGGTTAAAAGTTCTATCATTTTAAAAGCAAATGTTCATTCTCGTTTTATGGACAACTTTTCAAACACAGCAAAAAGGTCAATGGGAGACATCTCACAACCTTATTTCCTAAAATCCTACAAACTATAAAATCCTACTGAAATGAAAGGAGAAGGGGTTACCTCCTCAGTGAAAGAATTTCTTCAAGACAAGGCCATTAACAGGGAGAGAATCTCTCAAACCTGATAAATCTTGCAATATAAAGGTTGAATGGCCTATCTTCTCACAGATCTAAAATGGTCCAAGCCACAACTTCTGGAACTTGGAGTGTTTACCCTTGTCTTCATGGGCTTTGCCCCATTTCAGAACTAAATCACTGACTTGGAATTGTTTTGAACCGGATGAGACTGAATCAAAAGCTGCTTTGATGACTTGCTGATGTTTGGCATGGATAACCTTGGCTTTTTCTCTTTCCTCTTCTAATTTTAGGATCTGGTCATGTCTAAACTGAATAGAAGAGGAAGGAGTTTCCTCAATAAACTGCACTAGGGCTAAAGAAGGAAGAATAAGATTTGTGGGTAAGATTGCTTCTTTTCCATAGACAAGATTAAATGGAGAAGTTCCAATAGAAGCTTTCTGTGTTATCCTATCAGCCCATAATGCGAACACTAAGGATTTGTGCCAACTCCTCTGATTTTGTTCGATAGTTCGCTTAATGATTTTAATCAGATTCTTATTAGTAGATTCTGCTAAACCATTTCCTTGGGGATAATAATTAGCAGAATATTTTAACTTAAATCCTCTTTTAATAGCGAAATCAAACATAGCATTGCCTGAAAAGTAAGATGCATTATCAAAAACAAGAGCATTTGGGACACCAAACCTGGTAATAATGAATTGGTCTATGAATTCAATGATTGCTTCAGAATTTGCTGTCTTTAAAGGGATTGCCTCAACCCACTTTGTAAAGTAATCAGTAGTAGTAAGGATATACTTATGCTGTTTGGAAGATGCTGGAGTAATCTCCCCAATGATATCCAATCCCCATTGCTCAAATGGTTGTTCAATGTTGATTGGTTGCAGGGGGAAAGCTGATTTACGTTGTCTTTCGCTAACAGTTTGACAATTTAGACATTTCCTTACGTACTCGTGAGCATCTTTAAACAAAGTAGGCCAATAGTAACCAGCATGGATAATTTTGTGAGCTATTGTGTCAGCTCCGAAATGTCCTCCTGCTGGTCCGTCATGTAGCTCCTGCAAAACCTTTTGAGCTTCAGGTTTTTCAAGGCATCTTAACAAGATAGAATCATAATTCTGTCTAAAAAGCACGTCATCAATGATTGTAAAATTCTTCGCTTTTAATCTAATGGCCCTTTTGTTTTTGTAAGACAAATTCGGAGGTGCATAACCATTCTTTAGATAAAAGATTAAATCTGCATATTGAGATCCAGAATCAGTAACACTTATCTGATTAATTTCTTGAGTTTGATCTGTATCGCTTGATTCTAGAATGTTGGATGCTCCTGCCAATATCCTGCAAAAACCTTGGCCCCTAACAATCTTTGCTGGCTTAATTTCTATGTCATACTCTTGAAGCGCTGCGACCCAATTTGCCCTTTTTTCACCCAGTTCTTTTTGGATTAATAGTTGCCTAACTGTCGGGAAAGGAACTATTACTTTTGTATGGGTTTTCAAAAGAAAGGGTCTATAATGTTTGACCGCTTTAAATACAGCAAAGGCTTGTTTTTCTACATCGGAGTAATTTAATTCGGCACCCTGAAGATTTGAACTGAAGAATGATATGGGTGCTTCTAAATTGTGAGCATTTGGCTGCGTGAGAACTGCAGCATAAGACACATCGGACGCAATGGTATACAATGTAAAATGATTAGAAAAATTTGGAGTATTCAAGGCTGGGGCATTGATTATTGATTGCTTGATAACATCAAAAGCTTGCTTTTCTTCTGATCCCCACTTGAAGATTGAATTCTTCTTAATCATTGTCTGAAGTGGTAATACAATTTGAGAAAAATCTGGAACAAATCGTTTAACGAAATTAATCTGGCCTAAAAATGACTGCATCGCCTTTTTATTGTGTGGGAAAGGGATTTCAGAAATTTCCTTGATCCGATCAGGATCAATATAAATGCCATCTTTGGATACAATAAAGCCTAAGAGTTTTCCTTGATCAAGAGCAAAGAAAGACTTCTTTGGGTTCAGAGAAATACCATATCTTTTGCATCGCTGAAAGATTTGATTTAAGTCATGCAAATGATTATATCTCTTTTTAGAATATACAGTAATATCGTCTAGATAGACGACTACTGTTCGATTAATCAACCCTCTAAAGGCTATATCCATAGCTCTCTGGAATGTTGTTCCTGCATTTATGAGTCCAAAAGGCATTTTCTGATATGCATATGTTCCCCATTTTGTTCTGAATGTGGTTTTAAGTTGGTCATCAGGATGAACTAGAACTTGGTTATATCCTGAGAATCCATCAAGAAAGGACATCAATTCAGAGCCTGCTACTGATTGGAGGATTTGCTCCATAGTAGGTAATGGGAAGTTATCTTTCAAGCTTGCTTTGTTCAAGTTCCTGAAATCAATACAGCTTCGAATGTCGCCATTTTTCTTTCTGACTGGCACCATATTAGAGACCCAGTTTGAGTGTCGGACCGGAAAAATAATCTTGGCTTTCAAGAGCTTGTTAAGTTCCGACTTTATCTGGCTTTCCAAATTTGGATGTATTTTTCTTAACTTTTGCTGAATCGGTTTCTGATCAGGAAGCATAGGAATGGTATGCTGGATAATAGATGTATCATATGTCTTCAAATCATCATACTTCCAAGCAAAGACCTGTTTGTTTTTTCTTAACAGTTTAATAAATGCTTCCTTTTCTTCCAAGGAAAGTCCTAATCCTAAATTGATGTTTTGAGGAGCATGATCAGTACCTAGATTTATCAATTCAAACCTAAGGGTAGAACTTTGAAGCTTTGCATTAATTACAGGTTTAAACCTGTCTTTGATATCATAAAGATCTTCGAGCTTTACCACTGGTTTAGGAATTGAATTTTCTTGAGGTATTTCTTTCATCTATAGATCATGGTCATTTTCCTCAATAATTTGATTGTCATAGGACTTTTCGGAAGTTAGAAATTGCAAGATATCTTCATCGTGGTTAAATACTCTCCAATTAGTGACATTGTCGGGAATTGAAGGCCTAAAAAGTAATTCTACGGAAAATCTATCAAGGTTGTAGTCTTCAGAAGGTAGAAGCTTAGAAGCTACATTGGCTAGTAGGTCGGCTGCCGAGTTTTGTGACCTAGGAATGGAAGAAATGTTAAATGCTGAAAAGTGTGAGGTAAGATCCTGTACTAGCGATTGATAATGCTTGAGGTGACTTGAAAGACACTGAATTGCATTCCTCACCTGTTTGACAATGATTTCTGAATCGCCGAATACTTTTAGATGTTGCACTTTAAGGCCGATTGCTTTATATAACCCCTGGACTAAAGCTTCATATTCGGCTGTGTTGTTAGTGCAGTCAAATTCTAACCTACAAGACAGCATTGTCTTTTCTCCTTGTGGACTAACCAAAATGCAACCTGCTCCCGAGCCCTCGCTGGACTTAGAGCCATCAAAATATAAAGACCAAAATGAAGGAGTATTAACAAAAATATTTACATTTTCCTCAGCATCATTAAAACATCTGGACTTATCAGTTTGTGAAAAATTTTCAATCTGAGATGTAAAATGATTGACTGAAAAAGGAGATGGTTGGGCAACAAAGTTGCCAAAGAATGACTCTAACGAATAATTCCCCAAAATGTTGTTGTTGAACGCTACAGGTTGGTTTTCTTGCTCAAATTCAGTAACTGTGTGGGTCATATGCTTCTCTCGATCGATCCTTATTTGATTTGGCTTTCCCTTGTAGGGAAGCCACATATGTGACCAATCTGTGGAAATATACCCATGCAGTTTTTCGGACCAGTCTCTGCTCAAAATTAAACTGTAGAATTCAGGTATGTCAGCAATTAAGATATCAATCCTCTGTACAACCCTGGGATCAGCAGACAACCTGATGGTTACGGAATTAATTTCTCCCACAACCTGCACTTTGGTCCTGTCCAACTGTACAATATGAATAGCAGACTTCTGGGGTTCAATGTTCAGTTTAGAGCAAACTGAAGCTGGCATTATATTAGATGATGCCCCTGAATCAATTAAACAGTTGTGCAGGTTTCTGTTATAAATCTCATAGGTCAGCAGGAAGGGTGGAGTATGAGAATTCGATCTATCTCCAATTAGAACTGAATCTGTAGCTTCAACCATACCTGAAGGAGGTTGGCCTGAATCGTTGGCAGCTCTTGCACTGGGAAGGGGAGTGGAGGGAACAGCATTCAATTCTTTAAGAAGCAATTTTTGTTGATGCTTTAATTTACTAAGCTCAAACATAGTTATGTTTGCCTTAGTTTTCTTCATGTCATCAACAATGTTATATTCCATTGAATCGGATACCACTAATGTCTTGGATGTTGAAGGAGAATTAGAAGTTGAAGGCTGGTTTTGGGGAACTACTACAGGCGACTTCTTTGGGGGAACTTTTTCCTTTGTTGTGGTAGCACCTGCGCTCCTTTTCTTTGAAGTTGCCTGGGCAGGTTCAGAAGTACTTTTACTTCTTGTAGTAACCGGAAAGGCTTCTTCTTCATTCTCGGTATCAGAGTTTGGGAGTATAAAATCCCACATTCTGTGGCATTCAGCTACTTCTTCTTCATCATCGGTTTGTGAGGTTGTTTCCTCTTCCTCTTCTTCTTGCTCTGAATCTACGTTAGATATAACATTGGGTGGCTTTGTTTCAGTTTTCTTAAAAGTCCTAAATGGTCTTTTGTTTGAGGTTTCGGCCACCTGCTTCTTTATTTCAACCATTTCATTAGACAATGTTTTAAGGACTTTTTGTAAACCCTCCATGTCGTACGGGTCCTTTGGGGTTTTCTTCTTGGAATCCTCTTTAAATGAGACTTTTTTAGCTTTTCTATCTTCCAAAGTAGATTTCTTCTCTAGAGCGTTGATGCGCTTTTCAACAGCAAGTGCTTCTCTCATGTTTTCAGCTAAGGTAGGTTTCCCAGCCCTGTCCACAAAAATAGCTATGTTGGCAGGTAGGGCGGTAATATACCATTCGCTTCGAATTTGTTCACTTGGTTTAGAAGCTGTAGGGATTTTATTCAGGAGTTTATTAAATCTGGCATTAAACTCCTTTATTGGTTCCCTATGCTCTATTCTCAGATTGGAGAGGTCGTTTATTAAAGTAGCTAAGGACCTATCATCTCCATATTTGGTAAGAAACTGCTCTTGGCATGTGTTCCAACTGGTAATTGAACCAGAGGGTAAGGAAAAATACCAGGATCTTGCTGATCCTTGTAAGGTGTAGGGGAAGAGTCTTACAACAACATCTTGCTCTGTCACTCCTTTTAAGTTAACTGCTAACATAAAATTATTAATGTGTTCTTCAGCCTGGGTTCCGTCATCTGGGTTAAATTTAGGCAGCCATTTTTCAGGAGCATCTGGTAGATCATGCAATGGTGCAGGCATGTTGACTGCACCTAGCCTAGTCCATGGGTCTGCCATTATAATAGCGACAGTGGTTGACACTACTGTTGGGATTCCAGATGTATGGGAAGGGATTAATGATGAGGAGTGAACAGGTTGGGATATTGAGGCTCCTAATCCCTGGTGAACGACAATTTGTAATGGGGGAGTGGATGGTTGACCTCGCAGAGGGGAAGATGCAATGGAGGACGTGGATGAAAGCTCTTCACTATCAGATCCTTCAGTAATTTTCTTCGCCTTTTTCCTTTTTGGTAAAGGGAACTCAGTGGGTTCAATACCGAGTTTTTCACTCTGAAGTCTGGTGAGAGGATGAGTCAGATTGAACTGCAAAGTCACACTGCTTTGTGATACCTCAGATTTCTGTGGTGAAATCGAGAAGCTCTGAAGTTTATGGATTAGAGACTGGACTTCAGGTGATTCAAGACTTAATTGTTCTGGGGTATGATGGTTTTGAGCAGTGGTAGTTGATTCCCCTTCTCCTTGTTTGGATACCGGCGAACCAGTGTGCAAATGGGAAGGTCGAGGGGATTCGGAGGGAGAATTACTCTTAAAATGGCTTATAGGTTTGGACTTATGTGCCATTCACAGTTGATGGCCCTCCTTCTAGCGCCAATTATGTTGAAGCCTCGAAAATCGCTGCAACAACATAGGGGAAACCACCCGGTCCGGACCTTAGTACAGCTCCTTTTCCGTTTGGAATGGTGGCTCCGACTAGGGATAATGGGACCAGTTTCCCAGAAATAGATAAAATGGGATGAATGAGTGATTTATAGATTATGCTAGTGATAAGCAAATAACTAAAACTATCGGCAGGAATATAATAACTATAATCTACCTCGGGGTTTTATCGATCTCTAAAGTGTAGCGTTTGATGATCTGAGCTTTTAGACAGGCATATAGATGATTCTGTCTCTAAACATAGATATTAAATTATTCAAGATTGTTGTGCATAAATAGTTACACAAAGCGATAACAGCGAAATTACTACACTTTATCATTTATATCATTGTTACATGCATGATTAAAAGAAAAGGCAAATCGCAAAACATCCAATAGTGGACTGAGATAGAGATTTGCTGTCACAGCGCATACATGTATTCAACAATAGCAAGAATATATAACATAACAATTCATATAAAAGGAATGACTTCAGACGTAGATAAAAGTACCATATGAGCTGCGGGACATCCCCAAATATCAAACGCTATTAGCAGTTCTTCCTTCAACACAGAAATCGTCCTCAACAAAGGCAATAGTGCACAATTGCATTAAAACATTTGATGTCAAATTCAGAACAACTGGTCCAATTTCATAAAAGAATAGTGACTGAAGCACAGTAGTGCAAACTTCAGCCTATTAAGTCTGTTACAAAATTTTACGACCCTTTCCAAAACAATGAAAGGGTCTATAAATACTAATCTAATTTAAATATCTACTAAACAGAAATCCTACTAAGCTGGTATCAATAACTCTTGATCCTGTTTTGGTTGGCGATCTGGCAAGCGGGAGGGTGACTCATTAAGTCGGCTGCTTTCCTTTGAATCTGAGTTGATTTATTGCAAGCATTGGCTCAACTTCCGGAGGTTTGTTGAGGCACGAACTGAGCTGTGCAGCGTAGGTGGCATCTTGGATATCGGGAATTATACACCCGATTGCGTCTGTAAGGCACTTTAGGGCAGATCTCTGTGTATGTGGCTTGATTAAAAAGAGCCAATATGCATCTAAGGTTAAGCTTTTAACTCCAGCGATTAATCTTCCTTTTTCCTCTAATTCAGGGTAGCATGTTTGCTCTAATGTATTTGTAGTTGTCATCTTTCCCGGTGTACATTGAGAAATCATATTGGCCAGGTAAAGAGTGTTATTGACTAGATCCACTAGATTACTGGCGGTTGATTTACATCTTGAAGCCGCCCTTTCTGCTTTCATCACTTGAGTGTGCCATTCTGTGAAAAGTATATCTTTATGTGTTTCCATGATCCTGGGAAAATTTGCTGCTTTTCCCAAATCAGTATCTTGCCAATCAAGATATGCAGTAATGGCCTCGTCCGCTTGATCTAGTTCAGTCCTGGCCTTTTCTACCTGTTGATTTATTGTTGTAGTTAGCTCACACAGTGGCTCAGCCTGAGTGATCTGTTGACATAAGAGTCTGACCTGAGCTAACAACGCATTGTTTATCAATAATGCCTCTGATTTAAACTCTTTTACCTGCGACGCGCCCTTCATTTTTCTAGCTGCGATGATATTTGAGCAATTTGCTCATCTTTGGTCTTTATCATTTGCTCATTCGCCGCTCTCAAATTTTCCAACGCCTCCGACAATTCTTTTTGTTTCTGGATCGCACCCTGATCAATCCTCTGCCTTTCCGCTTGCAATTGCTGAGTCAACTGATTGTTCTCTTGCTGTTGCGCCAGCAACTGTTCTTCTGCTTGTGCTGCCCTTTGCTTTGTTTCAACCAATTCTGTCTGTAACGCAAAGATTTCTTGGTCCTTATTCTTCAATAGAAGGCTCACCTCCGATGCTTTGTCAATTGTTGCAGCCGAATAAGCGCCCGCATTCTGTGATAGCTTTGTTAAGTCATCGGAGGGATCCAATTCCTCCTTCCATACTACATTACCCGTGACCGTTTGTTCTGGGAAGATAGAAGGTTGATCAATCCTTCGTCTCTTCCTTGATCGCTTTACAACTGCCCTGTGTCTTGGGCTGTAGAA
The DNA here is from genome assembly GCA_031772625.1 of Pinus tabuliformis. Classification (NCBI taxonomy): domain Eukaryota; kingdom Viridiplantae; phylum Streptophyta; class Pinopsida; order Pinales; family Pinaceae; genus Pinus; species Pinus tabuliformis. The sequence goes on from CM062804.1 coordinate 903,434,035, forward strand.
AACATCCAATGGCGGAATATCTTCTATCTGTAGAATAATCTGGTCAGAGGGGTCTTTTGGAATAACTTCAACTTCCTTAGAACTTAGTGGGCCGCTGGTTCCACTTAGAACCTGAGGAGAGGTAACATCCTGCGTATCATTTGTCTTAGAAGTGTCCCCATCTTTTGAACATTCCAATCCACTGATGATGGAATGAAATTTCTGCCATTCTTGAAATAATTTGGGGTCTATGGTAGTGTCTATATTGACATCGGTGGTTTGCTTTTGTTTTTCGGCATGGGACTCGCTCCGTTCTTTTTCCTGCTCTTTCCTCTGTTGCTCCTCTTTTTCTCTCCTCTATTTTTCTTCTTGTTCCTTTTTCTGCCTATCTGCCAGTTCTTTCTTCTTTCTCTCTTCTTGTTCCATTTGTGTTCTCTGCTGTTTCTCGGCTTGTTCTTTCTTTAGCCTCTCCACCTGTTCTTTTCTCTGTCTTTCTGCCTGTTGCTTCTTCTGCCTCTCCTCCTGTTCCTTGAACTGTTCCTGAACAGGTCCGCTTGATGATGTCGCTGGGGTTGTCGCCAGTAAATCCAGAGGCAGAGTTTGCAACCTCTGTTCTCTGAGTTTATTGAACTCAGTTAATCCCTCATCATTATATCGCATCCTAGCGAGTTCTTTAGCATGACCTATTGATTCGGAGGCAACGAACAGGTCATCAAACATATCTTCCTAATGCTCAAACCTTGTTAATTTGGCCTGTTCTAATGCAATGTAAGCAGTCTTTTTTGGGTCGTATGGTCTGTTTGGGATCGTGGCCAGAGTTAAAGACTGAAGCTTCGTGGCTTCCTTTTCTGCATGTTTAAGATCATGCAGAGTGTAAACACCACATCTGAAGGGAAAAGATGGCCATCCCTTCTTCTTTTCTCTTTTGAGAGTCTGTGTAGTACTCTCAGCCATGATTTGATATGCAACTTCCCTTGCTAGCAGCTTATCTGGAACATATAGAGGAAGAACATGTGGGTCGGCTTCACTGCCGAAAACTCTGATATAGGTGAAATTTTCTTCTCCAAACCAACTTGCTACTACTGGTAAATCAAAGGAAGCTTGATAGGAAATTTTTGAAATGGGCTTATCAAAAATGGAATAGTAAATGGGCACCGTAAAACCATTACAGATTTGATACAGGTGGTGTTTATAAGAAGACTTCCACAATTTTTGATGATATATATGAATGGGTGAAGGGTCCTGTGCAGTCCACCTCCACCCGAGAATCGGAAATTCGGAATTGAAACAAAGGGTGTCTAAGATATATGCACTATAGTAGAACGGGGGTATTTTCCTTTTTGAAACAACAGTCTGAGATCTAAAATCACGAACAGCTACTACTAATTTATCCGAAAGAATAGTAGCCCAATCCATAATCCAACTATTTACTGCTGCCTCCATTAAAGGAACCATTTCAATGGTAAAATTGGCAGAATCATGCAATCCCCACAGCCTACACATCATAATCCCCGCATAACAATAAGGAGAAGCCAAAGAATCGACCGAGTACTTACCGGAGGATTCGTGCTTGTGCTTGTTGTGATTTTGCCTCCAATCCTTGATAGGTTCAAATTCGATCTCATTCTCGCTTGCAAACTTCTCCAGGAAGGCCTTGTTATATATTTTCTCTGGCTCGGGCAAATGATACATTTGCCTTAGGTCATCTGGCCTGAATGATCCGAAAATCCTCCCATCTCTGGTATTAAAAGTTCTGTCCAAGATGGGGATTTCTTCAATCGCCCATCGCACAACGTCTGTATAGGGAAGAATCTGTTCTCTGGCCGCTATCCTGTGAAGGAAAGAGTCGGCCAAATCTTTGAGAGTTGCATCAGACTTCTTGAGTAAGTCCACACTAGCTTCTGTCACTGTTTTTTCTGGTTGCTCAGCTTCAATTAGGTTATAACTGCCTTGCCAAGTAACTCTGGTTAGCCCCGTGAATGTAGTATTGGATATTAGGCCCTTCTTCTTGTTTGCGGCCGCTTGTCCTGCAATTGGTGTTGCGGAAGCACTTGCAGTCTTCTTGGACTTCTTTCCCATCTTCTCAGGCCTAGCTTCTATGAATGAATTCTGCACAAAGAGGCAATTGGGCGTAATACACAGAGATAGCGATGAAAAACTCTTAAGTGATACAGCACATATGAATAGATGCGTAACTGAAGGATTTAGCTTTTAAAATGGGCGCGGATACAATCCGTAAAAAGATTTTAGGACATGATCTTATTAATTAGCCGTTTTCAATCTGTCATTCCTTAAATGCCCATTATATCGTTATTTGGGTGAACGATTCACTTAAGCATGTAATGGACGTTTTGGCGGTTGAGCATAGATGAAGGATTGCGTGAGCGATCAAGCTTTTATTACAAATGAATTGTGCCATCCCATCACTTAACGGCTCTTCGTTGAAAACCGTGCTTTATCGGATCGCAATAGGGGGTATGATTAGTGCGCTTTAATGGTGTGTATTGGATACCACCGATCGCCGAATGCGATATCGCATCGGCGAAAAGCTTTGAGCGCAATAAGACTTGGGTGAGATTGTCGCCGATACCCGATTCCCGATTGCGCATCGCATCGGGACAAGTCTTTGGGAACATCACAACTGTTGTAGCGTGTCGCCGATCGCCGAATTCGCCGAATGCGTATCGCGTCGGGACTATTGGCATGGGGCATTATAACATGTACATGGAATATCGCCGGTCGCCGAATGCGCCGAATGCGCATCGGCGGAAAGCTTTGGGGTGCTTAATTATAATTCATGTGTCATTGCGATATGCGATCTTGCGATCGCTTTATCACAATGACAAATCATTACATAATTTCTTTTTAAGGGTTTGTCCAAAAAGTTTTATAAAGTGCATTTATTCATTTATTGGACTTTTTTGGATTATAATAGCATTGATACCAAATTAAATTCTAAAGGGACCCATTTCATACGTTAATATTTATAAGTAAAGATGATATGAAATGGGGGGTTGTTGTAGAGCACAACAGATTCTTGAGCAGCAAAAGCCAATACTGTATTACCAAAAGAAACAGAGTCTTTACATAAGCTTAACAACAGAGCTTTTTTACATAAACTTCCAACCCTTTGTGCATTTCTCTTTCTCCTATTTATAGAATTATTTTACAAGGATGAGATTCCTCTTCCAACATGAGGGGAAGTCGAATTCTACTTCTTATGACACCTATTCACACTTTAACTACTTATTTAATACAAAGGACAGCTAACTAGGAGTCCTAGAGACCTAATACAACTAGGAGTGTAACTCCTTATTATGATTACAACAACCTTATCTAAACATTTAAAGCATTCTTTGACAGCTAAAACTTCATGAAGTCGAATTTGATGGTGCTCATATCCTTCCAGCTGGCCCTTGATGACTCATCCTTTTGGTTTTCCTAGAAACTAGGATAGTGTCCCTTGCTCTATTCTGGCTGAAAAATAGGTCTTGGGACAGAGCTCATAAGTTCTCATACAAAATGTATTTGGAAAACATTAAGGAGGCTTTTGTGAACCAATCCATGCTGAACAAAAGTCTCTCTTGGTTTTTTGAAACACTACTCCAGCTGCCTAGAATCGATCCTTGAAGAAGACGTGTAAAACAGGAAATTTTGATTTTTGAAAAACTACACCTACAGCAGTTTCGTAGTGCAAGTTTAGTCTTTCATTTCTCCCAGATAATAATGGATTTGAAGAAAGTGGAAGAGGTTTTTGTACTTCAGTATCTTAGGAATGAAAACCTCTTTCACTTTTCAGAGATGAGTTTTCAACGGCTCAAAACTTCTTCTAGAAGTTGACTGGTAAAAACAAGAAGACAGTTTGACTGATAAGTTGACTGATAAAGTTTGAAGTTAAAAATGTCTTTCCTCTACTTGTTTTGCTCTTGCTGAATGTTGAAAATTTGTACATGATCCTTTCTAGAGATTCTCCTTCAAAAATATTTTCCTTTGTCTTTCAACATCGGTCCATGAAAGCATAATGTGCAACTACAGCAGTTTCGTAGCGTACTACAAAACCGCTGTGTAATTTTAAAAACACAGCTTCAAGTAAAAAATTCAACTCTCTTGATCATGTTGGTAATAACATTAATTACAATCAACTCTCGTTCTTTGACAATTGGTCTCCTTCAATTTAGCTGTGGTGGATGTTCGAAGCTCCATACTGGTCCTCAATGTTTTATCCCTTTACTGCTGCTGAGAAGTGAGAAACTGCCCCTGTTTTTATGCTTTTGGTTTCTTCAAAGATATTCAGAATTAATCAACCATGTTGATCCTCTTTGATTACCCAACAATCTATTAGAGTGCCACGCTCGTCATGTGCTATCAACCTTTCCCATGTGTGAAGACAAAAACCTCCTCCAAGCTATCTGACATATCATGGACTGTAGTAAATGTGATCACTTTATAACAAAAAGTTTAGAGTTGGGTTCGAATATATGTTTCCTCCACATGTCTGACCTGGGATCCTTTCTTTCTGCCGACCCCTCCATGAAACTCCAGCGGAATGATATTTTTGATGATTGGCACTTTCTCAATCTTTGATCTCTGCCTCGCTTGGTGTTTAATGAATTCAAATTGGAAGCTTGCAGATTTGTTTCTCGTGCAACGAAGACAATCATCATTATGACTGTGAATACCTGGCTCTTCTTGAAACTTGCAATATGAGCGTACCAAGGTACCTAATCACTCAAATGATGGAGATAAGTGGTTGGACATGATAGGTGAAGTGTATAAGCTGACAGTGGATGATGTAAACATAACTGAACTTGACAGATATGACAGCTAAGAAAGATTTGTTACGGATTGCACGAATCTCTGATTTCATAGCACAACCAGTGTAAAATCTGGGTTTTGTGCTACGAAATCACCTGAAACATGTTGCACTGTGAAAACACCTAAAACTGACTTATGCACTACGAAATCACCTAAAGAGCTTTGTAGCACATAATAACCTTTGAACAAAGCTGACACATGGAAGTTGTGTGAATTATGAGACCAGTGGTGAATGAGAATGCATAGTGGACTCCTAAGACTCAGACTCTAAGGCAAACAAAAACTCAAACCTAAACTTGCACCGAATCTTTACCATCAAACTAATGTGAGCAGTTTGGGAATTAGAATTCTTAAGTGATAACACCTTCTATCCTCATTGAGAATGAGAGTGTCCATGTGTTAGAACCAAAGAGAGAGAGAGAGAGACAATGGTCATGCACAACCAATGATTAATCCCAAGAACACATATCTAAAATAGAGAGTGCGAGCCAACTAAAGGCAAACATGAAAACCTGAGAACATTAGCACAAATTTCTTATAAAATAACATCCAACCAACTATGATTCCAATCTATTGTGCATATATATAGATAATTGTTCTTTGCCGCTTCGTGTATCTGGGTGAATGCAAACTTGGCACTTTGGTGCATTTTAGAGGGTGTACCTTGGATCATTATTTGTTGTCTAAAGGGTCGTTCCTTAAATTTCTCCTAAATATGCAAGGGAAGAAGGGGAATGGTAACTTCCCTCTTCTTCCACTACCCCATTATAATCTCATCAATGATTGTCATCAAAATATAGTTCTGCCTCAATCGCATCACAATAAATTTGTCAAGTAGTGGTTTTTCCCAATTACAAGTGACTTTCGGCATTAAAATCATATGGGTATGGATTTTCAAAACATGCAAGTAAGAAAGTAGCTTCCCTTGGACTAAGGATCTGTAAATTTTTCCTTCCCTCAATTATTTTAATTAATTTTAAGTAATAATGAGTAAATTCTTAATCAATGTTTCAGCCAATCATGGTTCTCCACACTAGTATTATAGTTACATTTAACATTACAAAAATTAGGGGTAAAATAGGGGATGTTACAAACCCCATCCCCTAAAAGGAACATCATCATCAGTGTTCTTTAAATAGAGAACAAGAAAAAATTGAGCTTTTAGTTACAGTTGTTTACATCCTCTTACACATTAAACAAAAATGGGTAGAGTTCCCTCATTTGATCTACATATTCCCAAGTTGCTTCATCTAGTCCAAAGTGCTTCCACTATACCTTGACCTACTCTATTACTCAATTCCAAAGCACAGTCTATCTTCGATCTAGGATGCTCCCCAGTCCAAGATATACAATGGTTCTAGTTGGAATTCTCCCTTGGTTTCCACCTGTATCACAGGCCAATCAATCACATGATTAATGCCACATATATACTTTTATACAAATAAATTTGAAATACATAATGTGTTTTCACGATAGGTGGTAAGGCAAGTATATAAGCCATTGGTCTTACTCTTTCCAAAATCTGAAATTGTCGACAAAATCTGGGTGCTAACTTAGCACAAGATCCCACTTTTAGTGAGATCTACGTTGGTCTTTTGTGGAGATAACGATCTCCCACTTTCAATTCTGAGGGAATTCTCCATTGATATGCATATCTCTTCTACCTATATTGGGAAAAATTCAGTTTCTACCTAATATTAATTTCTTCCTACTCCATTTATTTCAGCATATTAGGTCTAAGAACCTCTATATTTATTGCGCCATCCCAGTTAATTGGAGTATTAAATTTTAGCCATACAATGCCTCAAAAGGGCTCATCTTCAATGACTCTTGGTAACCATTATTTTATGCAAATTCAACTAATGGTAGGAATTATTGCAACCTCCTTAGTTGACTCATGAAATATATTCTCAACATTCCTTCTAAGATTCTATTCACCCTTTCATTTTGATCATATGTCTAAGGGTGATAAGTTGTGTTAAAATATAGTTGAGTCTGAAAGCCATCAAACAATGCTTTCCAAAAATTTGGTGTGAACTTTGAATCTCGATCCAAAATTATTATCTTGGTTATGTCATGCAATCTAAATGTCTATTTCATAAAAATTTGAGCTATATCAATAGCTCTGTGGGTGGACGTGACAGCTATAAAGTGAGATACCTTGCTCATTTTTTTCACTACCACCATAATGGCATCATGCTATTTGGGTGTCTTCGGTAATCCCATGATGAATCCTATGGATATGAATTCCCATCTCCACTCAGGAATTGGAATTGGTTGCAACAATCCCATTGGATAACTATATTCTACTTTGACCTATTGGCATTCAAGACACCTAGCAATGTAGTCAACAACTTCCTCCTTCATTCCCAACCAATAATACATTTTCTTCATGGTTGTTATCATTTTTTGCTAACCAAGATGACCTGAATAAGGTATTTTATGGAACTCATCCATTATTATCTTCTTCAAGCCTCCTACACAAGGCACATACCCTATATCCTTAAACAGCAACATACCATCATCAATGAGCTTGTAGTCTTTGTTAGTTGTTCCCTTTGGTTCTTATTGTAAATATTCCTTCATATGTTGAAAATGGTCATCATGTATCAATGCATCTTTAATACTTTCTTTGATAACAACCTCATAAGTGCTCATGGCTTCCAAGTGAGCCACTTGTAGACTTGTGCTAAGTGCATTTTCCACTCTATTTTCGTTACCTTTAATATGCTTAATGTTGAAATCAAACTCGTTGATCAAGGCTAGCCATCAAACTTGTTTTGAATTTAATCTAGGTTGATCAAACAACTATATTCCCTCTATTATATAGCATCAATACAAATTTTCTTCCAAGCAAGTAGTGCCTTCACATCTTTAGTGATTGCCCAATTGCTTCTAGTTCCAAGTCATGGGTGACATAGTTTTTTTCATGTTCATTTAATTTTATTGATTTAAAATAGATCACATGCCCTTCTTGCATTAGGAATCCACATATTCCTTCCTTGTAGGCATATATTCAAACTAATAAATCCTTCTTCAGATCTGTTATTCTCAATATAGGTGCATGTGTGAGAAAAAGCTTGAGTTTCTCAAAACTAGTCGTGCACTCTAATGTCCATTGGAATTTTATCCATTTATTTTGTAAGGGTATGATTGGATGTCTAATATTTGAGAAATATTGAATGAAATATATATAATATCCATCCAATCCAATGAAAGATGTAACCTTTGTAACACCTTAGGGAATAGGGTGCCACTCCATTATGGCCTTATTTTTTTCAGGATCTATAGCAACCCCTTCATTTGAGATGATATGACCCAGACTTAAAGAATTCACATTTACTGAGTTTAGCATATAGTTTGTGTTCTCTTAGAAAAAACTACACTACCTTCTATTGTTCTTCATGTTATTCTCTAATTGTTTAGTAAATTAAGATATCATCCACAAACACTAGCACAAATTTTTCCAGGTATTGGCTTAAGACATTATTGATCAGGAAGATAAATGTATTTGGGGAATTTTTAAGCCCTAATGGCACCATCACAAACTCATAGTGTTTGTATCATTTCCTAAGTGTTGTCTTGCGAGTATCTTCACCCTTAATTCTAAATTAATGATAGTCAAATCCTAAATCTATTTTGGAAAATATTACGGCTCCTCTGAACTGATCAAATAAATGATCAGCCCTTGTTAGTGGATATTTGTTCTTCATTATAGATTTATTTAATTTTGGTTAATCAATAAACAACCATAGTGTGACATCCTTCTTTACAAATAGCATTGGGGCTCCCCATGGAGACACACTAGGTTTGATATACCCTTTAGTCAACATCTTTTTTGACTATAGCTTTAATTATACCAGCTCTAGTGTGCTCATGCGATATGAGGGCTTAGAAACTAGAAACTAATCGAGAATCAACTGAAAAGGATATTTCTCTCCTAGGTAGAAACACTGATATTTCTTCTAGAAATCCATTATTGTATTGCTTTTGGATAGGGTGATATTCAATTATGATTTGTTTTCCTCTATTACAATGGTTACTTAGATTATGAATAGGGCACACCTTTTGGATACATTTCTTCACTTGCAACACTTAAATTTTCCTGACTAAGACAATTTTTCTCTTCCCTTAAATTTTATTTTCCACACCTTCATCACCAAGGCACTTCAAAGATTTATTATAATAGTCCACAATGGTTTTTTGGGACGCCATCCAATCCATACCAAGTAAACTTTCATATAAACCCACCAAAAATATATTGAGGTTTGTTGTTGTGGGAAAGTTGTCCAATTCTAGGTGGCATGATTCCACTAACACTATCACTCTCTTCTTCGCTCTTGTGGCTAGTTGGACCATCCATGAATTGGCATGTGATTTATTTTTCAAGGAACAAGTTTTTGCAATCCTTGGGTTAATATAATTGAAATTATAACCCATATCAATTAAATTTAAATAGGCTAGTTGGTGACCACATCTTCCATTTCAATGACTGAGGGTTGATGATCCACTTGTCAATTATCCAATAATTTGAGGCACACTCTGAGCCATATAATTCATTGTTTCTACCTCTTGGACATTGTACAACCTCTTATTGTTATGTTGCTAGCGAGGGAAATCCTTCAACATGTCATTATCTCCTCACCTCTAACATCGTAATGGTTTTCTCTTGGGCTCCCAAGCTCTTGTATTGATGTTTTGACAAGCTGATCTATGTAAAAAAAAGGGAAAGTTCACCAGAATTCACCCTTGGAAGGAGTGGGGAACTTGATATTTTTCCCCATCTTCCCATGCCTAGAGGATTTTGGTCCTTTTCTTTAAAATTGTTTTTATCCTTCTTCTTCCAATTTGTTCAGAACTCATCCCTATGCTTATACTAATCATAGAAATACTTTCCTTTCCATATGGTGTTCTCCAATGTTATTAGATCATGAAATTCAATTATTTCTTTGCAATATTATGATAACCCATTGAGGTAAATTTGAATATTTACCTTCTCATCCTTAATATATGGCACATACTTTAGCAACTCCAAAAATATACTAGTATAAGCATCCAAAGTATTTCTTCATTCCCAAAAACCAACATTTTTCGTCTTCAACCTTCTAAATGTCTCCATCAAAGGTAGGGGTTTTTCTCTCATGAGCTATTTCAGCGTTAAGCTTTTCTCACTCCTCCTTTGTTAGTGGTTTCTTCTGGTTGCAGAACTAGACAACTAGTAATTTTTGCTCGACTATCTTTTCAGAGTGTTGAGTGGGGTTTTTCCCCTCACTGTGGCTTCACTTACATGTCTATGTATTTTCTTTGATTTGTTGTCTTCTTCCATACTAGTCTCCAATCTGTGTTACTGTATTTTAGATGGACTTTTATTGGATTTGTGTCTACCTAGATAGTTGGAACCAAACTTATGTTTTTTTTCCTTTGTAGATTTGACAAGATCTGCAAAATCATTACATTCACCTCTACTTATTTTTCTTATGCTCTAACAATATTTACATTGTATGATTTAAAACTTCTCAATTTATCCCTTAGGCTTCTAAGAGTATCCATCCAATCAGGGGAAATTTCCTATAACTTCTTCCCAAGTAAGTCCTCTTCTTGATTATAAAGGGATATGTTTGTGCTATATTTTATCATTCTATTATTCATTCCTCTATTTCTAACTAGAATCTGTGTCTTCTTATGTGTTCTCACATATACGCAGTTTTTAGTTAAATATGGCATACATACAGTAATTTATTGTCTTGGTTTATCAACGGTAAGCATGTTGATTTGAAGTTGTTCACGTAATAAAAAACCCAAGTCAGATATGAGATAACAACATTCTATCAAGATTACTAACTACATCAACTGTAAATCCAAAGAAAACTTGCATATACAATAATTAAACAATTGTACTAAGTTTTTTTCATGAGCCTCTTTAGGTCCATTGTTGAACCTAGGCTTTGATACCACTTTGTAACACTCCCTCCCACCCCCTTGTCCTATCTCAAGTTGTGGGAGGTGTTATTGGTTTTATTTGACCCGATCCCCAAGGTCTATTATCAACATGGGGTACCACAACCTATTTTTCTCATATACTTCAAATCTAAAATAAAATTCCACCATCGCATTCAACTCATCAAGAGCTTTCTGGAAATATAAATTTCACCTCAATATGAATCCCAGATTGAAATTTATTTTGATCGAAAGTTTTGAAAATCATATTAGGCCACATCAACATGTTGTCCCTACCTAGCCCCATGTCAACACAGGCATGGAGTCCATCAGGTCTTCACCCCATGGAATTTTGTGTTATTTCAAATGTATATCTCATCTCATGCTCATTCGGGTATTTCAACTCTGTGATAGCCCTCACTACCCTCAAAGCTCGGATCCTTTTATGTGAACATCTATAAGGTTAATCCACCCTTGGATGGAATCTAACAGTGACATAATTTTGCCTCCACACAAGTGTATTGGACCTTTCCACCACCATATCCATGGATTCCTGAATGCAATTGGCTTTGGAAAGGAATATCAATTCAAAGCATGATTCGAACTCTAAACAAAAATGATGGCCCTTTCCATCACTGGATCCCAAAATATTGAATGAAACAACACATAAATAATGGAAATCCAACTCGACATGATCCAACCTCCACACAATAATGATGACCCTTTCCACCACCAAATCCCTGGATCCCAAATGCAGAAACATGTAAACAAGGGAAATATGGCCTAATACCATCTATCCTCCACACAATTGTGATGGCCCTTGCCACCACCAAATTCGGAGATCTTGGATGAATAAGAAATTTGAATAGAGAGATCTGGCCCAGATGTGAAATTAATTTGCACAGAGAAATCTAGCCCTGGAGGGAATCCAAGCCACTACACATGGAACTACTCCCTACCTATCCCAAATCTTGGATCACTAGATTTCTATAGAATTTCTAAAGAAAGAGGGAAAAAGGGAAATATGGGTGTTAGTATGAAAATTCTTAGTATGTGTATCGAAAATGCTTCACTTAAATCACTGGTGACTGGTGACCCTACCAACATAATGTTGCCACTTTTATGCTTTAGATCTACAACAAAAATGATAAAACCCTGCAAGATAATATCTAAAGCTAGCCCAAAACATATAGCGACAGTAAAGAAAAATGTAATAACCCAATAGAATAATTTAAATGAATTATAATTTTATTAAAACACTTGGTGAGGAATATTTACAACATGGGTCTGTAGATCCCCCTCCATGGGATGGGCCCTTTTGATGTCCTTGTGCTTCATCAATCTTGTTCTTCTCTCTCAAATATGCAAAAAACACAAAAGCAAGATGGAGATCAAGTGGGAGATCAAATATTGTGAGACGATAATGATCATGGTGAAGAATGAATGGAAAACCCCTCTATTTATAACAAAGTATTGAGCCAAATTAGGAATTAGAAAATAATAAAATATTATTGAATAAATCAAAATCTAGCCGTTGAGAATACTTTATTATATTTTTGAGAGGGAAAAGATATTCAAAATGATCAAATATCTTTATTTAGAAAGTGGTTGAATAATTAACAAATAAAAATGATTTATTAATCACTCTGAGGATTAAGAAAGGAGTGAATTTGAAATAATTATTAGATAATGGTTTAACAATTATTCCAAAAATAAAAATAAGGAATAATAAATAAATAGTGATTTATTTAATTATTCCAAGGTGATTAAGTCAATGGTGACCAGAAATAATTATTTCTAGAGAAAAATAAATAAATAACGATTTATTTAATTATTCTCATAGGGTTTTTTGAATTTTAAAAAGAAATAACTTAGGAAAAATGGTTTACTAAATTATTTCCATGATGAAAGTGAATTTACTATGGTAAAATTAATCCTACATGGTATATTTCGATCAACGTAGGGATAAATGGCTAGGTGATCATTTTTTGGTGATTACAGATTTCCCCCCTATGTAAGAGTGTTAGGAGAAAATCGTATGACTGAAATACGTTGTAGGTTTCACATTCATGAGACATCGAAGGGGATTCATGGAGAGAGAGAGAGAGAGAGAGAATTGAAGCAAGGCAAGGAAGGACTGAGGAATGGGGGGGTGAGACCTACTAATTTGATATAAGTCCTTTTATTTTGGAGTACATGATCTCAAATGAGGCAAGGAAGACATACCCATACCTGTCAAGATAATTGAGTACAAATAATATGGTCTGCCCAACAATGTGGGACTGAGCTACAAAATACATGACATATGATACATGACAAGCTGGCATCAATGGGCCAGAAAATGATACGATGATATAATAAGTCCCATATACATAGTGTGTCTAGAAAATAGAGGCAAGGATTGAATACAATAACATATATTGATCTAATTACATGAGACATAATACCCCTCAAGTTGACATGGTGAGGGGATATCACAACCAAATAAGTCGTGCTAAACAAGAAAGGGCTCTGAAGATTTGAATGGATCATCTGAATGAGTAAACCATGTTTTGAGGGTTGTGATCGGCGAAAACTGAGCTAGTCAAATCTATAGAAATGCATCTAAGGTTGGATCATGAGCTACTAATATTTGAGCATGTGGGGGGATACCTGAAGGTATTCCCCCTCATGAGGTCTAGAACATCCAATGCACACCTAGGAAATTTCTATACAATCTGGTGGATCACTGGACCATCGGGTGTACAATTCTCAATCATGTGATAATGAGTTGAAGTGAAGCACGTGAGAACCAACCAAGTCAAAAGGAAATGATGATTCCCTTTGCTTGATATGAGGTATTGAAAAATGATGAAGGCTAGAACCAAGGTACACCTCCATCTAGACCTCTCAACTGGAATAAATTTGTTGAATTGGACAGAAGAGGGCCCGCCAGAGTTGAGGCAATGAGGATTCCTCAACAAAGGAATGAGGATCATAGTAATGTGACTAAGATATTGATGCCAGGAATTATGATGGAGGGAAAATATGAGTGGTGGACTGATGACTTCCCTTGTGGTTGACCTGATAGTGACTAACTCGATTCAAGGGTGTATGGTCAATTACTCATATGGAGGCTTTGCAATGGCAGATCAGTATAGATGAAAGTAAAAAATGAGCAGATGGGATGAATGCAATGAAAAGATGGATGATAACTGTGACTCTGAACAGACTCCATGAATGCAAGGGTGACTCATCTTGGATGCTTTAAACAAGGGTGACTCAATGATGCTGCCACATGGGGGAGGCCCAAAGGATACCATAAAAACATGAGTAAATAATGATTACTTGTGAAAAAAATTGACACGTGAGTCGAAAAGTGCAAAGCGAAAGTGGTACTAGAGCACAGGTGGCTCATATGAAGAAATTCGATTTTAATAGGCAGCAAAGTGAGACCTCTTGGAAAAATGGCTTCCTGGTGAAGTTTCAAATTATCAAAAATTAAGGATACCATTATAGATCATGGTGAGAGATTTCCAATGGTGTTGATGGTTCATCAAACCGAGCTATAGTTTGGTCATAATGGGCGATAGAAAAACTAGGGATTTTCCTATAAAAGGGATTCTTGCCCCCAAATCCAATTCATTTTCACATTGAGTTGTTGGAGAATTTGGAGAGGAGGAGAAGGCCTTAAACCTTGGCAATATCATAGTGGATAAACTGACTGTCAGATTTCGAATCTATGACTTTCAGTTAGGTGGCCTTACTTGTGAAAAATGGTCGTAATGCTTCTTGGAAGGATTGTTCATGGTGAAGAATCAAGATAAGAAAGGAATACAGGAATGAATTACTAGAGAAGGTCTAAGATCATCCCCACCCACCAAGTCAAACACAGGGACCGGGTGATAGATGGAGCATCATATAGAATAGAACATTTGAATATATGGTATGAGGCATCTACAATATGTGATGTGCATATGGCTCGCGTAGGACAAACTATCCAAGGAAGGAAAGGATAATCGACCATACCTATATCATTGAGGTTTAGGTCGACAATTATTTTAATCAAGTGAGAAAGTGGTCGGGGGCCATCATGCACCCAATTATGAGATACTTCCACCTAGTATATGATGATGGAGGGGATTGATTGAGTATGCAAGGGTGGGAATGATGCCCCCAGCTGGATGAGTTTATTGAGTGTCATTGTGGTCCAAGTGCTCAAATAAGGGATTCAAGCATTCGGCTCGACTAGCATGAGATCCTCTAGAGGGTGATGAGGATGTGTAGTGGTGTATGCGCCCCCTAGTTTTGTATGAATGGTTATAGCATGTTATGGGCATGCCAAGTGTATTTAGAGTAGTGGACTCTAAACACATTTTGATGATGTGGTTTGTCATTTTTTGTTTATGGTTGTCTTCATGTGGGAAGAATGTATAATATAGTTATAGAAAGGAAATGGTGGATTTTCCATCTCGTTTGGTACTGCATATGTGAGTCAAATGGACCTAATTTCTAGGTTCACATACATGGTGTCACCATACCAAAGATTAGCTTTAGATATAATGAATTTATGCTCACCTAAACAAGACGGTGGTTGGACAAAAACAATGTCTAAGGGACTGGGTTGTTGATGTAAAATGAAGGAATGATTAAGTGTATCATTCCTAAGGTTATATGGAGTGATATGGGATTCTAGAGGTCCTTTTAAATGGGGAAGAATATTGGAACTAGATTTGACACTACTAGCTTCACTATGAGGGTTGGATGCCCCTTTACCCAAACATTGTTTCGTAATGTAATGGCCATAAGGTGGATGTGGTTTGAATTCATGGGTTTGAAGTAAGGGGTGATGTAACCAATCATCATCATGGGAGACATTTTTCACATACACATCGTCAGAAGGGTAGGATGGATAACTAGTAAATGTGTCATCTACTGATGTTGAGACTGAAGTGTCTTTGGAAGAAGGTTCAAAAGAAGCACAATAGGAAACTCCTAAAGAGTCTGAATAGATCAATCCCATGGATGAAGACAGGTAGAGAATAGGGATGGAATAATCTGTCATCTCGACATCAAGAGGGGGAATCACAATGGTGGGTTGGGAAACCTCATGTTCTAGAAAAGTAGTGGGGCCAGAACCCGCAGGTAGAGGAGAAGTGGAATCACTACAAGTAGCATCCAACTCTCAAAGCACTTGAAGTGTATCGTGAAAATATTTGAGACAGGGATAGTGATGGGGATAATGGCCATAGTTATCACATAAAACACAAGGGTGATTTGTGTGTAAGTAATTTTTTTTCTTAGCTGACTTGGGCAAGGTGACATGGCCCTCAAGAATGTTAGAGTTAGGAAAGGTATCAAAGACCACATTCATGATATGGGGGAGCTTATGACAATTATTGGTGCCACGCCCAACAACATCACACAAAGCAAATGGAGGAGAAGGCTTGGGTGGTTTAGGAGGAGTGGGATTTGCTTGGGCTGCCTTGTCTTTGGCTCCCTTTTTCTAGGCTTTTCCCCCCTCACCAAATTCTTTTGGAACTGGAGTGGTGGTATGTTGAGGTTGTTGAGGAACTGAAGCAAAGGAAGGGTTGGTTACAATGGGTTGAACCAGAGTCAAAGTTGTATAATATTTGAGGTGGTCAGGAAGAGTGTTTGCAGGAGGATCAATGTACCAGACAAGGATCCCCAAGGTGATGTTAGGAAGACTAAACATAGCCACTATAGAGGTAGAAAATATTATTGGTGGCAGGAACAACAAAGATATCTGACCAAAGGGGTAATGACCTGGGAGAACTAATATTGGATGGTAAAGACCTGAGGGAATGGTTCCGGGTGGAAAAGGATTGGGGGAGATACCAGCAGAAGGAAATTGGCCTGGAGCAAGAGGTTTTAGAGGAGTTGGCTACTGAGAAGGCATACCGGACTGCTTGCATGTCTCTTGTGACTCGTGAAGCATGCAAACACTTGAAGAGCTAGGCTTAGAAGGAGTAGGAAGTGGGCCATAATAAGCCCCAAGTAGCATAGAATATTTGCAGACTCTAGGAGAAACATCGGTTAAGGAAGGGATGGTCTTATTGTCAATGGTTGATGAGATAGTGGTTTGAGGAGAGGTCTGAGACTAAGGTTCATAGTAATTCAGCTGATCGATAGTGACGATACTTCCATTGTGAGGAAAGCACATCTTCGCAAAGATAGTAGATGTGACAACAGACATGGCATAGGTGTAACTATGACCCAAGAGGATGTTATAATCTGATGGGGCATCAAAGACTTTGATATCAATCAAGATTGTCTTGCCAGCAATAGTAATGGGACAGTTGCAATATAAAACGAGGGGTTGTGATGGGTGACCGTCCCAAGCATGGAGCGTGATAGTGGATGGGGCTAGGTTAAGGGAACCAAGTTACTTCCAAACACTAGTGGTCATCACACAGGTGGAGGCTCCTTCATCTATTATACACCACTCAAAAGTGGCGTTTCTAATGGAGACTGGTATTTGAAAGGAAACAGATGAAGGAAGGGTGGGGTGATCTATTTTGTCAACATCAAAGATAATCAGACAATCGTTAGAGGGATCCACAACACCTGAAGTAGACAGTAGACATTTCCATTGGTATGGGCACATATGAAGGACTTCCAACCTTGACATGGCAATAGGAGATTGCGCCAAGTCATCTACTATGTTATAGTTATGGGAATATTTATAAGAGGCAGTGTTTCAATGTAATGGACTTTTAGGGATCTTGGGGGAAACCTATACCTTAGGTAGAGGGATCTATAAAGTACCATTCGGTGAAGATAGAGGCGCAGTGGAAACTTTGGGTTGGGAATCAATCGTTGACTTTGCAGGGCACTTGTCATATTGGCGTGACCGAGTCTATAGGTTGACTTGTTCGATGTTGACTTCTTTGAAATTCATCATGAGGATCTAGTAATTGTTCTAGGCAGATTGTGAAGGTTGAGGGGTTGCATTACCCTATGTGGGCTAGGCAGTTACATATCCATGATAAGGAAAAGGATTGATAAGCACAGCCGGTTGTGATGAAGCAAGAGGGGGAGGAGGTGGAGCAATGGGTTGAGGTCCTATAGAAGAAGTTGCTTGAGCTTCCCATGCTTTGCGCATGTGAGGTAAAAGGGGACATTCGTGAGTATAATGTCCAAATACTCTGCAACATGCACAAGGTTTGTTCGTTCGAAAAGCCTTGTTTTGCTTGGGTTGTCTGCCATGTTGTTGGGTTACAGGATTAGGCTAGTCACCCTTAGGGGCATTAGGTGTTAGACATTGGTTTCCTTGGTTATCTTGAGATGGTTGGTTTTGGTTTCCCTTCCCCTTGTTCCTTCTCTTGGCGTTGGGGAGATTGGTTGTACTTTTTTGTGCCTATACTTGACCTTGAGGAGGTGGTTCTTGTTGTGGTAGAGGTGGAGGAGGAATGGGAGGTTGAGGTACTGGTGTCAAAGGGGCTGGAGCATTGGGCAGTGCATAAGGATAGTAAGGATTTGCGACAACATTTGGATAACCAGGTGGAGATACAATTGGCCCTAGAATCAACTGATGTGGATGGGGATATGTATATGATGTGTTTGTACCTTGGTAAGCATTGACACATAAAGGATCAGGAGGGGGATAGGTGTAAGCGAAACTATTCCCCCTTGGGTTGACCATAACTCATAGAAGATTGAGGATATAGTGATGGTTGGGGGTGTGAGATAGATCCAACGATACCATCAATGGCATGAGATTCCACCGGTGCATTAGCAGCACCAGGTCGAGGTAGGTCAGGAAGGACAGTATAAACATAACCTGATTGTGCAAATATCAGTTCATATTTCAAAGCTATTTGGAGCACTTCTTCCTCATACTAAGGGAAGTGAGAGGTGACATACTTACCTATGTGGGAAAAAATTGTTCTAAGGAATAAATCCATATAGACACAGTCTTCAAATTTAGGGGCTCTACACATTCTCCTCCTTCTATGTTATTCTTGGACATGATCAGAAAGGAGGGTGGAAAAAGTTTGACAAAAAGAGGTCGAGAGTTTTATACCTATGTCGTATCGAAGAGGTAGCTGAAAATAGGAAATAAAACCTTTGCTAAGAGTCAAGAAGGTGCAATGGGAGGCATGTGGTTGGTCCACATATCATTTGGTGGCAGCTCCAGTAAGGATGTGTTGGAAAAGGTGAAGATGAATGGAGTCTTCAGTGATGAAATTTGATGAACACCACATATGGAAAGAGCAAACATGGTTTTTGGGGTCTTCCCCAAGATTAATTTAAAAATGGGGATGTCGTAAGGAAGCTTGGTAGGAATAGTAGGCCAATTAGTGTCATGGAGAAGAGGAATGTTGATGAGCTGGTTGAAATTAGGAAGGCTCAAACATGCCATACAGGGAATCAATGGAAGATTAGTGACCATATCGGTGGAGGTTTTACCTGTGGGGTTGCCTTGGTTACCACCTTGGTTTCCTGCACCCATGTTGGTTCCTGACATGGTGGCTATACAGGGTTGGGAATATGTAGAATTAAGGAATAACTAGAAGAATCAAAAGAACCGGAGTGAATATGGGGACTTAATGGAGGACTAGGAGGATGAACTCGAACTCAGCGGGGAGGAGTAATATGTCCTAAAGGAAACTAGGGGTGAAGGCCACAAATTATTTGCAAAAAAAACCTAGGGGGCACAATGATGTCAAGACAAAGATGACTTAATAGACTACATGATGATGATAGGAGAAAAAGAGTAACAAACAACAAGCAAACACCTAGTGTAGTGGTGCCAAGTGTAAACTAACTATATTGATATGTTGCTCTAGTTCAAGAAAACATGTCCTATCAAAGAAAAATGACCTTTAGCCTATAGATGATTTAAATCCTCAAATAAGTCCTAAATCTACTATTTCAGATGTCCTTCCAATAGACTTCTTACTTGACAGAATATGATCCCCGCAAGCAAAGTTGACTAGAGAATGGTGGGGTAGAGAACCAACTGCTGCCCACAGCTAGTCCTATAGGGTGTTTTCCTATGATTGGTCACTACGGTTACCTTTGTGATCATCCAAAGCATTGGATTCCCTAACACGGGTTGGGTAGCCACTAGGAGAATCACTCGCATGATGACCTAGCCTAACCCCCTCTCAATCGGGTTTCTAACACACTCTGACTTTGGACCGTGGGATAGTGAAGGATTTTAAGCTCCCTAATATGTCAACAAGCTACGTATCAATGTAAGTGATTGGTGGGTGTTATTGGAAGTCTATCCCACTGATCCTACACCTAACTCACATATTGTTTGGCCTTGGTGCCCAAGTGGGCTTAATCTATGTGTTAAGGTATTATTATGTTGCTTGTTTCAATTCTTGGCTTGGCGATGTTAACCAAGCTCATGTTTGCTTAGGGTGTGCACGTGTGTGTGAAAAGTGTGTTCAGTGTATGATTTAATTGAGAATGTTTTATGATGCCATGTGCTATTGAAAATAAAGTTCTAAAAAACTGTAAAGAATATTGAAAATGGACAGTAAAATGAACAGAAAATTCAAGCACCCAAACCCTTAGCCAAAAAGGGAAACAAGCAGAAAAGAAAGAGATGGAAAACAAGCTACTCAAAAACACACTTATGGCCCAAAATATAAAAATTCAAAGGAACTGGGATCTACAGGCAACAACCTATTGTAAATGATGCAGAAAACCACCAAAGAACAGAGGATAAACAGCTGGTATAGGGAAGAGAAATGGTTGCAAACTGAAGGATACACAATGGGATCCTATGGAGGAAAGTCAACACTAGATTAAAAGTGGAATAAAGTGTTGTAAAAAATTGTCCAAAGTGATTTTTATAACTTTCCAAAAAGACTAAAAAACAGTGGGTGAAACTACTACAAACTAGACTCCTCATTGTAGAAACTTTTTTCCTAACTAATAGAGGTCTATTCTAAACTCTAGGGGGATTTTTCCTTCTTTATAAGTGGATCTAGGCCTCGTTGTGACACAGGAAAGATAATAAACCCTCCCCAACACACATGCAACAATCTCAGAAAAAATCTAGAAAATTTCTAATATATCTATATATATATATATATATATATATATATATATATATATATATATATATATATATATAAAATAAAATAAATAAATAAAAATTGAAAACTACAGAACGTAGGCACTGACCTGTAAAGTGCACTCGGATGCAAAAAAAGGCCTAAAAATGCGTTGTGACACAGAAAATAGGCCAAAAAGTGTGTTTTTTCTTGCAACTCTAGCTCAAATGATCTCACCCAAATTGTGTCATCTCCTGATTGGCTAGTACCTGTCACCTACGGAAAGATGTGGAACCCCAACAGAAAGATAATTTTTTTGAAAAAATAAAGGAGATCTAAAAATAGAAGAGAGTGCTAAAAATATCTGGAAAAACACTAATGATATCTAAAATGGTAGTCACCAAGGGTATGAATTACTACACCAATGGATTCACCATTTGTTGACGACTATGTAGCTAATTCCCTAGTGGAGTCGCCATTTGTTAGTATGAAAATTCTTATTATGTGTACCAAAAATGCTTCACTTAAGTCACTGGTGACTAGTAACTCTAACAACATAATTTGGTCGCTTTTATGCTTTAGATATGCAAGAAAAATGATAAAACCCTGCAAGAATTTATCTAACACAAGCCCAAAACATATAATAGCAGTAAAGAAAAGTGTAATAACCCAATATAAGACTTTAAACGAATTATAATTTTATTAAAGCACCTGGTGAGGAAGATTTACAACATGGATCTATAGATCCCCCTCTGTGGGATGGTTCATTTTGATGCCCTTGTGCTTCAGCGATCTTGTTCTTCTCTCTCAAACATGCAGAAACCCCAAAAGCAAGATGGAAATCAAGTGGGAGCTCAAATGTTGTGAGATGATAATGGTGACGATGATAATGATCATGGTGAAGAATGAATGGAAAAACTCTCTATTTATTAACAAATTATTGTGCCAAATTAGGAATTAGAAAATAATAAAATATGATTGACTAAAACAAAATCTGGTTGTTGAGAATCCTTTATTATATTTTTGAAAGCGAAGAGATATGAAAAATGGTCAAATATCTTTATTTAGAAAGTGGTTGAAGTAATTAACAAATAAAAATGATTTATTAATCACTTTGTGAGGATCAAGAAAGGTGAGAATTTGAAATAATTATTAAATAGTGGTTTAACAATTATTCCAAAAATAAAATTAAGGAATAATAAACAAATAGTGATTTATTTAATTATTCCAATGTGATTAAGTCAAAGGTGACTAGAAATAATTATCAAATCATTATTTCATAATTATTTCTAGAGAAAATAAATAAATAATGATTTATTTAATTATTCTCATGGGGTTTTTTGGATTTAAATGATAAATAATTTAGGGAAAAAGTTTACTAAATTATTTCCATGGTGAAAGTGAATTTAATATGGTAAAATTAATACTACATGGTGTATTTCGATCAACCTAGGGAGAAATGGCTAGGTGATCGTTTTGTTGGTGATAACAATAGGGCATTTCTTAAGGAAAGGGGCAACTCCATAACACCAAACTTCCTGAATATAATGGTCAGGGCCTAAACTTAAATTCTCATAAGTATTGTGCGATGTCCAAAGTCGGAAAAAGGGTGCACCAACAAAGCCCAAATTACACCAGATCTAGAATAAGAAAAATACAAGGCTCCAAAGGCCAATTCACACAAATTCAACACTATACAAGGTGAGATATGCAAGGAAATCCAACTTTGTTTTATGTTGTAGGTCAACTAACTTCTTCAAACTGATAGGATTCCTTCATTCATCTTCAAGAAGACATACAAGTTTGTGTGACCACTAAGACGGATACATAAGTATGAATCTCAGGATATTATACTAGTTATAGTTCTTAGTCACAAAAATAATATAATGTGTGCACAAACAAACATATTTATCACATCATTCATGAACTAAATAATCATCATCATAAACTAGATATTCATTCAACTCATAGAATATAAAATAACCTACAAATCATGAGTATGGAAGTAACCTTCATAGTTCAAGAATTCATTACTACCATAGATATATAATATATTTATCAACCATGAATATAATAATGACTTGAGGAATTATTCCATGAATAATATAAGACAATACATCAATCAATAACATGGCAAGAGATATCATAATTCATAATCCAAATATGCATAAACCATTATACTTATATGAGTGTATTAGAATAGTTGAAAATTGAAGGAGAGACTTCCACTCTCCACCCAATGATAGGCCATCTACACTACAATATCTCTTATAGATTTCCACCCCCAAGTTATATCCAGAGTCTAAGAAAATGCTTACACACAAGAATTCACACCAATGGCTTGGTCAAACACTCAGGAGATCGAGTCCATTGTCTAGGTGGTTTATCAACTCTTTGGAAATAAGAACCACAACGACCCACTTACTTCTCTGAGTTGAATTTTCTATCTAAGTGGTATCCTAGTTGTTGTTACATAAAAAGCACTACAAGGGTTTGCAATCCATTGTCCGAATGGTTAACAACTCTCTAGTAAACACCAGAATGACTCAAATTTCCCTATCCCAATGGTTATTATCTATACAACAACAACACAGTGATTCAATCATCCACTAAGCCTCTGTGACTGACCACTTGAGCACATAAACATAGTCTAATGGCCTTAAATACAAAATCACAAGGATTAACACCCAAGTTCACAGAGCACAAGCTCAATAATCAGCTCCGGTGATGTTTGGTCATCAATATCATTCTCCACAACTCCAAACCATCCAGAATTATTCTTGAACACCTTTTTTCCTCTAGGAGAATGAGATTTCACACTCACCAAAACTAGAGAGGGAGAGAGGGGGAGAGAGAGAGAATTCCCATGAAAGACCAGTGATAAATAATAGAGAGCACAAGTCATCCAAAGTAAAATATGAAATCTTGAAAAATGGGCACCCATCTCAGAACCAACAATTAAGAGTTAAGAAATGAATTTCTTATCATATAATGTCCAACCAATAGCATTTCCCTTTTTTTGTGCATATATAGAGATAATTCTTGTACATCCCTTTAGGTATCTGGGTGAGTGCAAACTTGGCTCTTTGGTGCCTTTTAGACAGTGTAGCTTGACTCATTCTCTACTTTCCAAAGGGCCATTCCTTAGCAATCTCCTCGATCCATGAGAAGAGAAGGGGAATGGACACCACCCTCTTCTTCCATCACCCCAATCTGATCTCATAAATGAATTTCATCAAAATCAAGTTCTTCCCCAATCACATCATAATAAATCTATCAGGTAGTGACTTTTCCCAATTTCAATTATCTTCCAACATTAAATTTGGTTGGGTATGGATTTTCAAAACATGTAAGAAAGCAAGCAACTTACCTCAAGACAAGGATTTATAGGGCTTTCCTTTCCTTGGTTATTTTAATTATTTTTAAATAACAATAAATAAATGCTTAATTAGTTTTTCATCTAGTTGTGATTCTCCATGTTGTCATTGCAATCATATTTAACATTACAAAAAGTAGGGTTAAAACAGGGGATGTTACAACCATAATTGCATCTCCTTCCTCAAATCCTCTAATCACATTGTTACACTAAAATTTGTCACCATGACTATTTGCAGTTAGTATGGCTCCATCAACTGTCATACTATCCTCCTTGGCAAGTCTTATACCTTTGCTCTTCATGTCAAACTCCAAGAAAGAGAGAAAGTCTTTATAAATCTATATAACTCTGGGTACGCAGTTTCTCTTAGCCTTACCTGTGTGTACACACCTCAAGTTCACATTCCATGCGTACTTGTACGCTCTGTCTGTAAAGGGGTGGGTGCGTACCCCTGTAAAGGTCAAAAGGCGCGAGTTTTACTTCAAAAAAGTTACTTGTGGTCGATTCTAGAGCATTCTAGAAGTTTGTTTGATGTGTATTGAGCGCCTCCAGATGGTTCATGTATCCCTATGAAAGAGGAACGTATCCCATCAAGAGGGGAGCTATCCCATTCAAAGAGGGGCTTATCCCATTGATGGTGGACCTGATTAACTTCCTCTAAAGCACTATAAATACAGGCATTGGGCCAGAGGGAGGGGAGGTTGAAAGCTGAACATTCCTAAGGGTAGATGCTGCTGGAATTAGGACTCCCTTATAGAGCTTGAGAGGAGAGATTCCCATCCTTTCCTAGCCTTATTTGGAAGTGGGTGAGCTGATCAAAGTAAAGGAGAACTCTTGTTGGACCCTAGGATGGACCTGCACAACACCAAGGCTCAGGTTGTAATGGTTTCTTTTGTTTCCACTTAATACAATTAAGCTCACTTTTCTCAACAGATTGTTATACATGATTTGTTTCATATACTCCTTGGTCTGTATGATGAATATGTTTTATTTTATAATTTATTCAGGTGCTATGTAATCTTTTGGCTTGTTAGTGAATGCAGGTTTCGAAGAGAAGGAGGAGCTCATCCGTATCGGTGAGGCTGGACTACTACAAAGCGTTGGACTAAAGGTATGTTATAAACACCTGATTACTTGTATTCTAAATGCATATTTAGAGAAAGGTAGTGTTTAATTGTCTTGTTTGTCACTAGAAAGCCTTAGATTCTAGGGAGGTCGGTTTTGTCCGCAAAATTGACTCTTTCCGCATGACAAAATGGCAACCATACTAGGGAACTCCATTGATGTGAATGATTTTTCCTTTGTGTGAAACTTTGATTTGAGAAAAGTCGTTTGTTTTCTGGTTTTTGACTGATTGACTGTGAATTGGGTGGAATAGCTTAGGGTTAAGTTAGATTTTACTTTTCTTGGTTTTTGCTAGAAGTACGCAGCCTCTGCGTTAAGCACAATGCGTACTTGTACGCACTGCAGCTTTGTGCACAGAGCGTACACGCACCTATGCAAACAGGCTGCCTGCGTACCCCTGTCAAAAGCTTAGAAAATTTCCATTTTTTCCTTTTTCTCCTATTAGATTTTGTTTATAGCTTATTTTTGCTGCCCAGATCCACTGTTCACCTGTCAGAAGCTTTCATCTTGGCTAATTTCATTGGCATTCCTACTCTAAGCTTTCATCAATTGGGTGTTTTGAGTCTCTTTTTGAGAAATTCTTGATTTGTTTTCCTTTGGTCATTGCTTGGAGGTTTCTCTCAGTCCTTTCACAATTTTGCATCTTTTTGCTTTTGTTTTTGCAAAAAAAATTCCCCCTCATTCGCCGGGGGGGACTAAATTGTGTATGAGTGTTAATCACCTTTGAGTGTTTTTATTTTTTGATCTTTGGAACTCTCACCCAATTTTCTCGACTTGCACTTGATTGGTTCTTAGATTACATTAGAATCGTCTTGTGTTTGAGAATTCTCTTGCATAGATCACATTTGCATAATTAGAATTCTCATTTTCAGAATATGAATGAAAAATGTGCATAGATTACATTTGCATACTTTTCAAGTGAACTGTGCTTAGATTACAATTGCATAGTTTACATTCTGAAAAATCAATCATAGATTTAGATCAGCTTTCTTTGATTTGAATTTACAAAAAAATAAAAATAAAAAAATATTTTGGAATTGATTTGCATTAGTTTTTCTTGATGAAATTAGTGCATTAGAGAATTTGTTATATTTTCTCTTAGTGATCAATTTTTTGCATTGTTGGAAGTGAATGGGAACTCTCTCCTTACTTTAGTTAGGATTCATCGAATTGAAAGGATTACATTATCATATTCGATTGCATTCAGTTTTGAGTCGGGTCATAACACCATTGGTTTCGTATCCATTTACCCCTTTGAGTAATAACAGCCTTAATAACACAACGCTTAATTAAAATTCATCTAGTAATTTTTACATTTCTAAGGCTCTGATACACCAACATAGCTTAGGCTAGTGTCTTGGAGTAGGAGGGTAATTAACTCTCCAAGACAGCAAAACCAAACAAGTAGCTCATCTTGTGGTAGGATAAATCCAACTGTTACATTTATGCTTTTGGAAAGCTCCTCTTAAAGGAGAAGCACGAGACCGTGTCCGAACCAGTGAGGGGATCAATCCTCCTTCATTGGGAAAGACGCTAGATACGCACGTACTACAAACGGTAAACCTCGGATTATTGTCGAGGAGCCTGGGGTCACTTGTCGGTAAACCTTGGATTATTGTCAAGGAGCCGGCAAGGGGATTGAGCTTGTTACTCTGCCCTTGCGTGCTATCGGGTCGTAGACTGTTCCCCCAGGTGTATTTGTTGCTGTTGGTGACCTTAGTGACCATTATCTTTAGGGTTCTACCCAAGGTGACGGTGGAGGGAAGATCCCACTGTACCTGGAGCAGACGTCGGCTAGACTCACTTGGATTTTCTGGGGGGTTCACTTCACTCGAGACGGTTAAAGTGGAGGAAATTGTGCCGGTCTATTCATTAAGCAGGTTGCCGGGGTAACTGTTCCACCCGCCACTTCTGTACTGAATTCTGCGATGTTGGATTTCATCACCAACTAGTGTTTTCGGTCCGGAAGGTTACTGTTTGTGTGTGGTTTGACTCCTAGATTTGATAGCGCGTGTTAATTTGTTTGTTTTTACTTTTAGAGACCATAGGTGTGAATTGTGAATTTTAATTGTTAGGTGTGAATTGTGAATTGTTAATTTTAGTTTTAAAATTGTTAATAAAATTCACTGAAGTTGAATATAATGGCAAACGTTCCAGAATTTATCAACCTAGGAACCCCTCCTAACGAGAATCCTAGTACTTTTCCTTACTTTGGAAATGTTGGTCCTCCTTATATGGCTACTTTGTCATTACCTGGATTTACAATAGGTTTACCAATATGGTTATTTTCAACTTCATTGGCCCAAAGTACTCCAATTGTTCCACCTCAACCGAATGCTTCACCTCAACAGAGTTCACCATCTCAACATCACCAACCTTCTGTTGACCCTGTACCTTCTTCGCCTAATTTTTCTTCCTCCATTTCTTCCTCTTCGCCTGGTAAAAGCCTTGATGCTAGTAACCAGGAGGTTAAGAAGAAGAAGAAAGGGAAGAAGAAGAAGAAGAAGAAGAAGAAGAAGCAAGATAAGAAATAAGTCAACCAACCAACCACGACTGTAAGTGTTAGTTGTGTTGAGGAAAACTCCGACATGCATCGTAAACCCAAATACCCTTGAAAGCTTTGTAAGGGTGACCACTTCCTTGTTAATTGTCCTGGTATTCCAAAGGTCTTGGAAGTTTGGTCAGAAAAATCTCATCAACTTTCCATTGATCCATCAACCAGTGATAGTCAGGTTCCTGGGAAAAAGGGTAAAGTTAGGTTTCCTTGTAAGTTATGCAAAGGGAGTCATCAAACTCACATTTTCCCTCACATGGATGAAGCCTCAAAATTGTTGCAAAACCTTACTGTTCCACAGCAAGAATTTCCAACTGGTTACCGTAAACTTTCTCCCAACCTACCGTCAACTAACGGAGTGATTGATCTAACTTCAAGTACAGTCGATCACACTCTTCCATTGGAAAGTGAAACTCATGTCACTCAGGTTGATGATCCGTTAGTTGATCAAGTGGTCGATTCAATTTCACATTCGATCGATCCCACTTTCCCTTTAGAGAGTGAACTTCATACCGCTCAAGTTCTTCTTGTTACATCAGATTCTTCTATGCCGGGGGGCATTTCACCTATTTCTACAGAACCCCCTCCAAGTACTGAGGTCTTTTCCTTTGATTGGAATAGATTGATAGAACCTCGTCTTCCTTCCTCCATCCCTTTTCAAATCATTGTCAAGGCTGGTAGTAGGGACATACATCGTACACAGGTAGATTAAGGTGCTTCTGTTAGTATTTTATCCTCAACTGTTTGGAAAGCTTTGGGTTCCCCTCAGCTTGCACCTATTACGCAGAATCTGAAAGAACCATTAGTGAACCTTTAGGGATCCTTCCTAAGTTTTCTATTACCTTGGAAGGTAAAACTGTCTGTATTGATCTTATGGTAGTTCGAGGTCCCTTGGATTTCAATTTACTCCTTGGGCGAGATTATGTTTATGCAATGAAAGTTGTCGTATCGACACTCTTTCGCGTGATGTCTTTCCCTCACAATGGCAGTATTGTGACTGTAGACCAGCTTTCGTTCCCTAGTCTTGTTTCAACTACCAATAATATGACATCCCTAAATGTTCCTGATTCTAAAGTGGTATCTACCCTGCCACGGGTTAATTATGTGGCAGCTGGTCCCATGTTTTTAGTTACCGATGTAAGTGAGCCTCTCACTGTTTGCTCATCTTCCTTTGATTTAGATCCGGTAATTGACATGGAGAACTCTATGGGATGACTTGAACACGATGTTCTTATCCCTTTTGAGTCCCTTGACATGTGTTCCTTCCAGAGAACTATTCTTCCTTCTGATGAAGACCTCTTGGAAGCCATGATCAAGGAGTGTCCATTGACAGGTCTTTCTTCCAGTTGGAAGCCATGATCAGTGAGTGTGAGGAAATTTCCTTTTACTGTGTCAACCTCGTTAAAAAATGAATCAGTGTGTGTGAGGAAAGTTCCTTTTACTATGTCAACCTCGTTAAAAAATGAATCAGTGAGTCGAGGAAAGTTCCTTTTACTGTGTCGACCTCGTTAAAAAATGAATCAGTGAGTCGAGGAAAGTTCCTTTTACTGTGTCGACCTCGTTAAAAAATGAATCAGTGAGTCAAGGAAAGTTCCTTTTACTGTGTCGACCTCGTTAAAAAATGAATCAGTGAGTCACGAGGAAAGTTCCTTTTACTGTGTCGACCTCGTTAAAAAATGAATCAGTGAGTGCGAGGATAGTTTTTTCTTGTATCAACCTCGTTTAAAAAATGAAACAAGGAGAGTGAGGAAAGTTCCTTTTATTGTGTCAACCTCGTTAAAAAATGAAACAGTGTGTGCGAGGATAGTTTTTTCCTGTATCAACCTCGTTAAAAAATGAAATAGGCTGCCAAGAGGATAGTTCCTGTTACTGAGTCAACCTCGTTAAAAAATGAATCAGAGTGAGGAAAGTTCCTTTTACTGTGTCGACCTCGTTAAAAAATGAATCAGTGAGTACGAGGACAGTTTTTCCTGTATCAACCTCGGTAAAAAATGAAACAGGCTGTTATGAGGAAAGTTCCTGTTACTGAGTCAACCTAATTAAAAAATGAATCAGGTAGTTTTAGGTTATATAGGTAGATTGTAGAGAGTAGTCATGAGCATAGTTCCTTGTCTTGTGTCAAGCTCATTAAAAAATGAATCAAGGATTTTAGAGCACAGTTCCTTGTCTCGTGTCAAGCTCGTTAAAAAATGAATCAAGGTTTTTATGAGCATAGTTCCTTGTCTTGTGTCAAGCTCATTAAAAAATGAAACAAGGATTTTAGAGCATAGTTCCTTGTCTTGTGTCAAGCTCGTTAAAAAAAGAAACAAGGAGTCATGAGCATAGTTCCTTGTCTTGGGTCAAGCTCGTTAAAAAATGAATCAAGGTTTTTAGAGTAAAGTTTTTTGTTAGGTAGATTGTAGAGAGTAGTTATGAGCATAGTTCCTTATCTTGTGTCAAGCTCGTTTAAAAAATGAAACAAGGGTTTGAGGATAGTTCTTTTCATGTGTCAACCTCACTAAAAAATGAAACAACTCCCACGAGTCTTTCCAAAATTTTGAAAGTAAACCTTCATTTCATCCACCTGGTTGAATGCAATGAAGCTTGGGGGGCATGTACCTCATTTTGCGTCATTATGCTGGGGGCATGTGAAATTTTTTTCCACTGGAAAAATCGTAATTTTATTCATTATGAGTAAAATTACATGTTGTAGATGCTGAATAGCATATGCTGTAAAAAAACTTGTCCTGCTAATCAGGAGCTAATAATCAATCAAATAGTCAATCTAGGCTTTCCTACTCTTCTTTTTTTCCACTTTCCGCCAACCTTCATTGTTAGGCGGAGCTGTTACAATAATCATTTTTGTTTCATTTGTGGCAGCCATGATGTCCTTTTCAGAATCTGTGCTTGTTGGTGAGCATGCTCGTTTGCTGCCTCCTATTTCCTGCCTGGAGTTCTCATATTGCTGCTGAGGGTTACCTGCATTTGTGTCTATTGTTCCTTCAATCAGATTTTCATTGTTCTGTAGGTAGCGTGGATAGCTTTCTTTGCTGATTTCTGGGTTATTCCTTCCTTCTTCATCTTCTTGTAGATTGCTGGTGGTTTCTGCATTCTTTTCCTCTTCTATATCCTCTTCTATATCCTCCGCCCATGTGGCTGAAAATTGCCATCCTTTCGGCTTTGGTGGTTGTCTCCTTTTCCTATCTTTTTTGTTTTGTGGGCATGCATTCTGAAGATGACCTGTTTGTCTACATATGCGGCAGCGGAAGGCGGTGTTTTCATAATCCAGTGGTTGTGCCCATTGTTTTCCATTATGTATTAGGAGAATGTGCTCAGGTAGGCCTTGACTGAGGTCTACCTCCACGCATATCCTGGCAAATGTGTAGATATCCTTGGATAGGCGCTCATGATCTGCTTTTAAAAAAGATCCCAGGGTATTGCCTATTCCTTCCAGTACTTTGTAGTGCCAAAAGTGTATAGGAAGGTTAAACAGTTTTACCCAAACTGGCATTTTGGTGACCACCATGCTGTTTGGATCGAAATCCGGGAACCAAGATTTCAAGAAAAGGCCAGCGTTTCCCCAAAACCATGGTCCCTCGTTCAAAGCATATTCTTTGTCCTTTATGGTGTCAAATTTGACAATAAAGAATCCTTTTGAACAGAGGTGGATATCACAGTTTTCTGTCCATATGGAGTAGATCCATTGACGAAGGGCTTCCGGCTTGGGCCAAAATCCATTGAACCTGCATATCACTGCTTTAGTTGAGTAATCAGTTTGTATTTCATTCACCTCTGGTATGGAGATTGTTAATGCAGGGTTCTGTGTTGTCTGCTCAACAATGTATGCCCCTGGTGCTGTAGCTTGCTGTTCTGGTTTCTTTTGTGGTTCCATCTTCCCTTTGACTGCATCTTTGAAGGAAACAGGTCCTTTTGAGCTTGTGTCGGGGCAGCCTCCGCGCAATCTTGTACTGAGACAGATGGTAGAGTCCTTTGCTATACCGTATTCCATTAGTTTGAACCCCTCCTGAATTACCTTCCCTGCATAGAGGAGGAGTTGTTTGCATGGTGGAATTCCAGTCTTTTCATGTATCCTCTGTTTGAGGATTTCTGTTGCCTCCCATATCCCTATTTCGATGCATATTGTGTTCCCTCCCATAGATCTAATAAAGAGAGGGCTTTTTTTATCTTCAATCGTCTTTGCCGGTGAGTGTATTTCCAGATCTGACCTGCATAGGGGTAGATCTGCTCTACAGGGGTCTAGATCTGAAAGCCTATGACCCGATCTGTGCCCAAGTACTGTAGATCGCAGAGGATCAGTCTGCCGGATCAAATTCCTGTAGACGCAGGCGCTGCTTCCTATCCAGGGCGTAATCCAAAATGGGGGTCGTTTCACAGTGCGCGGTTCTAGATTTTGGATCTCGTGGCTCGATCTCAGCTCCATGCCACGGATCAGGTAAAATAATGCCCGATCTGGGCTCAATGGCACTTGCTCGAGTAGGTTTTTAACAAGATCTGCATCCTGTAGAAATAGATACGGGTTCTGATGTGCAAAGTTTTTGAGATTTCTTTTTCTTACCTCCAGGGTTTTGTCGTCATGGGCTTCTAGTCCATGGATCTGTATCAGTATACCACTGCATATCAAAACGCAGTGATTGAATGCCCTCTGCTCTGATTCCAGACGCGCTTCGCAGACATTTTCGTTGCTAATTTTTCTTGGTGCCAAATCTATTCGATGCTCAGGTCTCGAACTGCGCCGGAAGCCCTCTTTCACCTGTGGAGCAATAGGCAGGTACAGGGTTCTGAACTTATCCGTCACCAATCTCACCAATCTCGCAGCCTCAGGATCGAATCTCGCTGTTTTTACGCCTGCTTTCGCCATCGCCCCGGCTTCAGATCCGCTCCTTTCCTCAACCACTTACAATATTTTGTTCGTTCTAGGGGCATGTGAACTTATAACAAGCATAGTTTTTGTTTCAAGCTTGCGTAAACATGAAACTGAATCCGAGCATAGTTCTTTTCCTGTGTCAAGCTCGTTAAAAAATGAAACAAATCCTCCTCTAATTGAGTCGAGAGTTTGACTAGATCTCATAAATGTTAAGTTGTATATTTAGGTTAGTTATTTCAGTTTTTTGCGTAATTTTCTTACAGTTTTAGGTTGAGTCTTTCAAATGATCTCGTAACTAAGCCTTCATTTCATCCACCTAGTTGAATGAAATGAAGCTGGGGGGCATGCACTCTAGCAGTTATGCTTAGGGGGCATCAAGCACAGTTTTCTCTCTGTTTCAAGCTTGTGTAAAAATGAAACTACTTTGAAGCATAGTTTTTCTCTGTTTCAAGCTTTTGTAAAAATGAAACCTATCTTGAGTCAATTTCAGTTATTGTCAAGACTCGTTAAACTCATGAAAATCTCGAGATTATTTTGCTATCTTTCATTCTCGTAAAAAAAATGAAAATGCCGAGTTCTTTCCATCTTTTCCTGCTCGTAAATCAAATTGAAAAGTCGACCATGAGTACATTTTTATCATTTTTTCGAACTCGTTAAAACTTACGAAAAAGTGAAACCTTAGAGTCATCTTTAAGCCCTTTTCTGACTCCTAAAACATGAAAAGATTGCCGAGTGTTTCTTTTACACTCGTTAAAACGGAATTAAAAGACGGTCCTCTTACAGCTCTTTTCTGACCGTAAAAACATGAAAATATTGTCGGATTTTTTTCGTTTCAAATCCGATATTGGAAATAAAACGACGTGTCCTTGATCGCTTTTTACTTTTCAGATCAAAGACACTAATCATGAAAGTACTCCTTGGTCATAAAGATCAAGCGGTTCTCTCAAGTATTATTTTATACTTTTTCGGGCTTGGGAGATGCAAATTTACGAAAAAGGTCAACCCTGGAGTCTTCTTAAGTTTTTTTAGACTCTCTAAAATTGAAAAACGCCGAGTTTCTCCTATACTGGACTCGTTAAAATTTCACAGTAAAGGACCTGTTCGATTACAAACAGGAACGGACCACTCCTTCTTAGGGTTCGAATCTAAACTAAGTTGGACTCATCCGAAGGATGAGCTTATAATCAAGCATATGTTATCCTCCTCAAGCTTGTAAAAAATAAAGAGGTACTTGCCATAAATGGTGGGGGAAAAGAGAGAAAAATGAGGCTAGTTGTTATCCTTTTGTCTCAGAAGAAACCTTATCACCACTCTTGAACACGACACTTTTCATTCACCTGGGTTGGGAAATCCTTTGCCTAACAGTTGATCAAACCACATTGAAAATCTTCAACCGGTTCCGGGTATTAACTTTGGGTCAATTGTCACCAAGCCGTCTGTCGTTTCGTTATGTGTTCAAGAGGTCACTGCAAATAAACCATTCATCTACAAAATACCTGTCATCCATATCGACCATCCCTGAGTCAGTCCTTACAGCTACATTTCTTCAACTTGATCTATGATTTCGTGTTGTGGGCTTGCCTGCAACGGGTCGCTTTCTATCGACATCAGCACATTATCTAGAAAGATGACCTAGAAATCGTCAGTACCTTGATATCTGCATGCATCAATGGCAGGTTTCTCGCCTTTGACGACAGTTTACATCATTGACTTTCGATCGAAGGATTCCGTGAAATGTTCGACATCAACTCATTCATTCACATCTCATGGATTGTACTGGGTACTTATTGACATCACTGGTGGTCTCTCTCAAACTTGTTAACAGTTTACATCATCGACTGGTAATCAAGTGGTTTCTACCATGTTCTACATCAACTCATTTATTCGCATGGATAGAATCGTACCATTTCGGGAAGTAGAAATGAAGACCCTGGATCTAGTTTCCACCATCCAGGCTGCGAGGAGTTTTGTATTCATTATACAGTAGACTAATCATAAACAGATGGCTGCGTCCATACTGTGTCTACAAGAGTCTATGATTATGATGTACTGCGAAATCATTCCTGTATCAGAGCAGTAGTTAGTTTGTTAGTTAAAGTATTCAATCTGAGTATGGGAATGCCTACCTCAGTGATGATATGATCTCATATATGTATTTTGTATTGAATATTTGCAGGTTCCGACTGGGCTCTCCACAAGATAATCCTTGAAATGATAAAGTGCTTCACCCTTCCTAGATGATATGAAACCCTAATCTACTACAGGCTTCGCACTTTAGGGGGAAATCTGTTACACTAAAATTTGTCACCATGACTATTTGCAGTTAGTATGGCTCCATCAACTGTCATACTATCCTCCTTGGCAAGTCTTATACCTCTGCTCTTCATGTCAAACTCCAAGAAAGAGAGAAAGTCTTTATAAATCTATATAACTCTGGGTACGCAGTTTCTCTTAGCCTTACCTGCATGTACGCACCTCAAGTTCACATTCCATGCGTACTTGTACACTCTGTCTGTAAAGGGGTGGGTGCGTACCCCTGTAAAGTTCAAAAGGCGCGAGTTTTACTTCAAAAAAGTTACTTGTGGTCGATTCTAGAGCATTCTAGAAGTTTGTTTGACGTGTATTGAGCGCCTCCAGATGGTTCATGTATCCCTATGAAAGAGGAACTTATCCCATCAAGAGGGGAGCTATCCCATTCAAAGAGGGGCTTATCCCATTGATGGTGGACCTGATTAACTTCCTCTAAAGCACTATAAATACAGGCATTGGGCCAGAGGGAGGGGAGGTTGAAAGCTGAACATTCCTAAGGGTAGATGCTGCTGGAATTAGGACTCCCTTATAGAGCTTGAGAGGAGATATTCCCATCCTTTCCTAGCCTTATTTGGAAGTGGGTGAGCTAATCAAAGTAAAGGAGAACTCTTGCTGGACCCTAGGAGGGACCTGCACAACACCAAGGCTCAGGTTGTAATGGTTTCTTTTGTTTCCACTTAATACAATTAAGCTCACTTTTCTCAACAGATTGTTATACATGATTTGTTTCATATACTCCTTGGTCTGTATGATGAATATGTTTTATTTTATAAGTTATTCAGGTGCTATGTAATCTTTTGGCTTGT
This sequence comes from Pinus tabuliformis, assembly GCA_031772625.1. Taxonomy (NCBI): domain Eukaryota; kingdom Viridiplantae; phylum Streptophyta; class Pinopsida; order Pinales; family Pinaceae; genus Pinus; species Pinus tabuliformis. Next base: position 903,469,817 of record CM062804.1, read on the forward strand.
TAGTGAATGCAAGTTTCGAAGAGAAGGAGGAGCTCATCCGGATCGGCGAGGCTGGACTACTACAAAGCGTTGGACTAAAGGATGTTATAAACACCTGATTACTTGTATTCTAAATGCATATTTAGAGAAAGGTAGTGTTTAATTGTCTTGTTTGTCACTAGAAAGCCTTAGCTTCTAGGGAGGTCGGTTTTCTCCGCAAAATTGACTCTTTCCGCATGACACACATAAAATTATTGGATAACATAGAAATAGAGAATGACTTTATCCATTATTAAAACAACCTTATTTTAGATCATTTCCCTATAAAAGAAGCAACAACAGGTAAAATCACAAGACACATTCCCTCTCTAATCACCCCAAAGAAAAATGAATCCTAAATGCAAGACCTCACTTTAAAATAGGTTGAGGTAGCAATCATGGAGACGCCCAAAAACAAGGCACTTACACTTGATGGCTACACAACCAACTTTTTTCAAGCATGTTGGAAAATAATAAGTATGAAAATCCTTGAAGTTGTAGAGGAGTCACTCAAAACTACTTTAGTTCTCCCAACATTCAATCCAAATTTTCTCACACTTACTCCCAAGCAAGAACCTTTCTCATGCTTGCTCCTAAGCAATACTGGATAAATAAATTGGGTGTGTCTATACCTATATTTCTCTACAATGTAATATATAAAATAATTATTGAGTCCAGAGCATAATGGTTATGTGGTGGGTAGGAAGATTGTAGATGGTACTCTTGTTGCACATGAGGTTATTCATTATTTAAAACAATCCAAAAAATTGGGGATTCCAATCAAGATGGATTTATCCAAATATTTTGATAGGTTCAACTAGTCCTTCATCCATTATACCTTATTTTCCTTTCGCTTTGATGGTTATTAGGTAAATTGAATTAGATATTTGATATCCATAGATTTTTTATCAATGGCTCTCCCTTTTCCACCTTCACACATTTTCATGGAATAATAAAATGGGATTCTCAAATTTCCCTATCCCAATCGTTATTATGTATACAACAACAACACAGTGATTCATTCATCCACTAAGCCTCTGTGACTGACCACTTGAGCACATAAACATATTCTAATGGCCTTAAATACAAAGTCACAAATGATTAACACCGAAGTTCACAAAGTGCAAGCTCAATAATCAGCTCCAGTGATGTTTGGTCATCAATATCATTCTCCACAACTCCAAACCATCCAGAATTATTCTTGAACGCATTTTTTCCTCTAGGAGAATGAATTTCACACTCACCAAAACTAGAGAGGGAGAGAGGGAGAGAGAGAGAGAATTCCCATGAATTACCAGTGATAAATAATAGAGAGCACAAGCCATCCAAAGTAAAACATGAAATCTTGAAAAATGGGCACCCATCTCAAAACCAACAATCAAGAGTTAAGAAATGAATTTCTTATCATATAATGTCCAACCAATAGCATTTCCCTTTTTTTGTGCATATATAGAGATAATTCTTGTACATCCCTTTAAGTATCTGGGTGAGTGCAAACTTGGCTCTTTGGTGCCTTTCAGACAGTGTAGCTTGACTCATTCTCTCTTTTCCAAAGGGTCATTCCTCAGTAGTCTCCTTGATCCATGAGAAGATAAGGGGAATGGACACCACTCTCTTCTTCCATCACCCCATTCTGATCTCATAAATGAATTTCATCAAAAACGAGTTCTTCCCTTATCGCATCACAATAAATCTATCAGGTAGTGACTCTTCCCAATTGCAATTAGCTTCCACCATTAAATTTGATTGGGTATGGATTTTCAAAACATGTAAGCAAGCAAGAAACTTACCTCAAGACAAGGATATATAGGGTTTTCCTTTCCTCAGTTATTTTAATTATTTTTAAATAAAAATAAATAAATGCTTAATTAGTTTTTCATCTAGTTGTGGTTCTCCATGTTGTTATTGCAATCATATTTAACACTACAAAAAGTAGGGTTAAAACAGGGGATGTTACAACCATAATCGCATCTCCTCCCTCAAATCCTCTAATCGCATAAAATTATTGGATAACATAGAAATAGAGAATGACTTTATCCATTATTAAAGCAACCTTATTTTAGATCATTTCCCTATAAAAGAAGCATCGACAGGGAAAATCACAAGACACATTCCCTCTCTAATCGCCCCAGAGAAAAATGAATCCTAAATGCAAGACCTCACTTTAAAATAGGTTAAGGTAGCAATCATGGAGATGCCCAAAAACAAGGCACTTACACTTGATGGCTACACAACCAACTTTTTTCAAGCATGTTGGAAAATAATAAGTATGAAAATCCTTGAAGTTGTAGAGAAGTCATTGAAAACTACTTTGGTTCTCCCAAATTCAATGCAACTTTTCTCACACTTACTCCCAAGCAAGAACCTTTCTCATGCTTGCTCAAAGCAGGACAAGATAAATAAATTGGGTGTGTTTATACCTATATTTCTTTACAATGTAATATATAAAATAATCATTGAGTCCATTGCCAATCGCCTAAAACCCATCCTTCCCCACTGTATCTCTAATGAGAAGAATGGCTATGTGGAGGGTAGGAAGATTGTAGATGGTACTCATGTTGCATATGAGGTTATTCATTATTTAAAACAATCCAAAAAATTGGGGATTCCAATCAAGATGGATTTCTCCAAATATTTTGATAGGTTCAACTAGTCATTCATCCATTAAACCTTATTTTCCTTTTGCTTTGATGGTTCTTAGGTAAATTGAATTAGATATTTGATATCCATCGATTTTTTATTAATATTTATCAATGGCTCTCCATTTTCCACCTTCACGTATTTTCATGGAATAATACAATGGGATTCTCAGATTTCCCTATCCCAGATGTTATTATATATACAACAACAACACAGTGATTTAATCATCCACTAAGCCTTTGTGACTAACCACTTGAGCACATAAACATAGTCTAATGGCCTCAAATACAAAATCAGAAGGATTAACACCCAAGTTCACAGAGCACAAGCTCAATAATCAGCTACAATGATGTTTGGTTATCAATATCATTCTCCACAACTCCAAACCATCCATAATTATTCTTGAACTCATTTTTTCCTCTAGGAGAATGAGATTTCACACTTACCAAAACTAGAGAGAGAGTGAGAATTTCCATGAATGATCAGTGATGAAGAATAGAGAGCACAACCAATCCAAAGTAAAACATGAAATCTTGAAAAACTGACATCCATCTCAGAACCAACAACCAAGAGTTAAGCAATGAATTTTTTATCATATAATGTCCAACCAATATCATTTCCCTTTTTTTGTGCATATATAGAGATAATTCTTCTACATCCATTTAAGTATCTGGGTGAGTGCAGACTTGGATCTTTGGTGCTTTTTAGACAGTGTAGCTTGATTCATTTTCTATTTTCCAAAGGCTCATTCCTCAGTAGTCTCCTCGATCCATGAGAAGAGAAGGGGAATGGACACCACCCTCTTCTTCCATCACCCCAGTCTGATCTCATAAATGAATTTCATCAAAATCGAGTTCTTCCCCAATCGAATCACAATAAATCTATCAGGTAGTGACTTTTCCCAATTGCAATTAACTTCCAGCATTAAATTTGGCTAGGTATGGATTTTCAAAACATGTAAGCAAGCAAGAAACTTACCTCAAGCCAAGTATCTATAGGGTTTTCCTTTCCTCAGTTATTTTAATTATTTTTAAATAACAATAAATAAATGCTTAATTAGTTTTTCATCTAGTTGTGGTTCTCCATGTTGTTATTGCAATTATATTTAACATTACAAAAAGTAGGGTTCAAATAGGGGATGTTACAACCATAATCGCATATCCTCCCTCAAATCCTCTACTCGCATAAAATTATTGGATAACATAGAAATAGAGAATGACTTCATCCATTATTAAAACAACCTTATTTTAGATCATTTCCCTATAAAAGAAGTAAAAATAGGGAAAATCACAAGACATGTTCCCTCTCTAATCACTCCAAAGAAAAATGAATCCTAAATGCAAGACCTCACTTTAAAATAGGTTGAGGTAGCAATCATGGAGATGCCCAAAAACAAGGCACTTACACTTGATGGCTACACAACCAAATTTTTTCAAGCACATTGGAAAATAATAAGTATGAAAATCCTTGAAGATGTAGAGGAGTCATTGAAAACTACTTTGGTTCTCCCAACATTCAATGCAACGTTTCTACACTTACTCCCAAGCAAGAACCTTTCTCATGATTGCTCCAAAGAAGGACAAGATAAATAAATTGGGTGTGTCTATACCTATATTTCTCTACAATGTAATATATAAAATGATTGTTGATTCCATTGCCAATCGCCTAAAGCCCATCCTTCCCCATTTTATCTCTAATGAGCAGAATGTCTATGTGGAGGGTAGGAATATTGTAGATGGTACACTTTTTACACATGAGGTTATTCATTATTTAAAACAATCCAAAAAATTGGGGATTCCAATCAAGATGGATTTCTCCAAATATTTTGATGGGTTCAACTAGTCCTTTGTCCATTATACCTTATTTTCCTTTTGCTTTGATGGTTCTTAGGTAAATTGAATTAGATATTTGATATCCATCAATTTTTTATCAATATTTATCAATGGCTTTCCCTTTTCCACCTTCACACATTTTCATGGAATAATACAATGGGATTCTCAGATTTCACTATCCCAATGGTTATTATCTATACAACAAAAACACGGTGATTCAGTCATACACTAAGCCTCTGTAACTAACCACTTGAGCACATAAACATAGCATAATGGCCTCGAATACAAAATCACAAGGATTAACACCCAAGTTCACAGAGCACAAGCTTAATAATCATCTCTAGTGATGTTTGGTCATCAATGTCATTCTCCAAAACTCCTAACCATCCAGAATTCTTCTTGAACATGTTTTTTCCTCTAGGAGAATGAGATTTCACACTCACTAAAACTAGAGAGAGAGAGAGAGAGAGAGAGAGAGAATTACCATGAATTACTAGTGATAAAAAATAGAGAGCACAAGCCATCCAAAGTAAAATATGAAAGCTTGGAAAATTGTAACCCATTTCAAAACCAACAACCAAGAGTTAAGCAATGAATTTCTTATCATATAATGTCCAACCAATAGCATTTCCCTTTTTTTGTGCATATATAGAGATAATTCTTCTACATCCCTTTAAGGAAGATTGTAGATGGTACTCTTGTTGCACATGAGGTTATTCATTATTTAAAACAATCCAAAAAATTGGGGATTCCAATCAAGATGGATTTGTCCAAATATTTTGATAGGTTCAACTAGTCCTTCATCCATTATACCTTATTTTACTTTTTCTTTGATGGTTCTTGGGTAAATTTAATTAGATATTTGATATCCATCGATTTTTTATCAATATTTATCAATGGCTCTCCCTTTTCCACCTTCACACATTTTCATGAAATAATACAATGGGATTCTCTATCCACCTTCCTCTTCATTCTAGATATGGAGAGACTAGGTTAAGCCATCAAAGTAGCAGTGTTAGCAAGAAAAATAAAATTCCCTATGTAGAAGATCTCCTAGTCTCCCACCGACATTTTTTTTCTGACACCATTTTTATGGCATCCCCTATAGTAAAGGAAGCAATTCCCTTCAAAAATGTTATAGATGATTTCATGGAACTATTAGGGTTGTAATCAATTAGTTAAAATACCAGTTATTCCCTTCAATACCCCTTTAGTAGTTCAATGTAATTATTCTTGTATGCTAGGTTACAAGCATAGCTATCTTCCCTCAAAATACCTTGAAACCCCCCTGATATTCAACTATCTGATAATCATCCCTTGGTTATATATATATATATATAGTGGAGAAAAGAGTGTCTAACTAGAACTTCCATTATCTTAACATCACAATCTATCTAATGCTTTTCAAATATTTCCTCCAATCCCTACCTTTTTATCTTTTTTTTCCTTAGCAGCTACCAAAAGTATCTTTTTCTCAATTTGTAACCTCCAAAAACTATTATCATGGGGTGGAAGCTCTAAGGAAAAAAATGGTTTGTAGTAACTTTGGACAAACTATGCCTTCCCAAACTTATAGGATTATGACTTAAAGTCCCAAAGGAACTCAATAGAGTCCTCAATCCTAAGAATTGGTGGTGTTCAATCAAGGAGGATAGGAATTATGGAGGAAAAATATGGAATAGAAAACCTGGTAATGTCACCACCTCTCATCAATTGATTTGAATACAATATTCTCGAATTGGATCCTCTATATGGAACCATGCTCAAAGAGGCATGCATCTCATTTAATAACATTTATTTTGGCCATTCAATTATGGAAAGGAATCTCTCTTCTCGAAGGATTATTGGAAACAACTTCCAAAACTAAAAACTTAAGATGCAATGCAATAATTTTTAGCTTCCATATTATCCAAAAACTAGCATAATATTATTGATTAATAGCAAAAATAAACCCAGAATATTCATTGGAGATGTTGGCTCATGAAATAAGCTTGGCATCCATAGCAAGACAAAGGTGATTAGAAACCATTTTGAAAATATATTCAACAAATATGCATTCTAATCCCCAAATAATTAGACAAAATAGGATGGGGAAATAGATCTAAATGTGAATTTTCAATCAAAGAAGCTTATTACATGGAAGTTGTGCATGTGAACTTCCTAAAGGAGGAAATTTGGGAGAAAAATTGGAAGAAAAACATTGGCTTAAACTTTCCAATTTCCTCTTGCTTCTAGCCCATGGTAAAACCTTAATCTAATAAAAGTTTTTTAAAAGAGGATGTCAAGTCCTATGTTTTTTCTTTCTATATCAATCAGTGATAGAGGAATTAGAACATACATTTTACGTTTATTCTTTTTCGGACTCCCTCTTGACTCAAGTTTCGGAAATATTACACTAGAATGGCAGAAATAACAGTATCTTCCTTACTCTGGTAAATTGGTGAAATTTCTCTTATATTAGTCGTGTCCTCAATCAGTATTACAAAATTTTCCTAGGTCTCCACCTTTGGGAACTATGGAAAGAATGAAATCATGGAATTTCCACAACAATGGTCAACCTATTGCAACCATTTGGGAAATAATCAACAAAAATATTTGGGAAACTATTCTCATTCATCCTTGGTCAAAATAGGAATAGGAAAAAAAATGATAAACAATCTAGCATTATTTAACTATAGTCATTCAACCCTGGCTAGTCCTCTCTTCCCTAGAAGCCTACTTTACCCTCTCTTTATAGTTTGGATGTTGGTCTCCCCCTCCTATAAGTTTCCTTAAATTCAATTTTGATGGATCCTATAAAGGAAATATAGGGTCAATTGGTTTTGGGGGAAATTTTAGAGATCATTAAGGCTCAATAATTCACCCCTTCGTAAGACAAATGGGCCACAAAAGTGATAATGCAAGAGAACTTTATGCTCTAGAATTTTGTCTACAACTAGAAATCACAAAAAATATCAAAGAGATCCCTTTAGCCCTCTAGTCTTAGTGTGATAGATTCTCGGCATTGGGTTTGGTAGTGGTGAGGCTCTCCCCTACCCAGAATCTACTTTTACCCCTAGGCACACCGCAAACTTCTATTGTTACTACACTCTCATGTGACACCCCTTTAATTAACCGAAATTTTGTAATGTAATTAAGAACATATAAAGTTTGGGTGTCAACATTTATACAATGATGTTAAACTCTATTATATGATGTAATTTTTATTTATATTAGTAAAAACATTAGAGCTTAAGAAAGGGGACATCCAACATATTATAATGCCTTAGGGAGGGGGAAAACTTGACTTAAGAGGAAACATATACCTTGGGTGAATAGTTCCCTTTGATTAGATGGTTAGTATTCCCAAGAAGCTGAAAGGTTGGAGAGATGAATAGTCAAGGTATGAATATAAAAATAAGAGGGAGGAGTAATCAAAGGGTTCTTATTCTTGATTCTTAAGCTTCTAGTTTTTCTCTTCTATTATACATCTCTCTCTCTCACTTAGAAAATTTAAATTGGCCAAAGGATTGGTGACATATATTTTGATACCTTATGACTAGTGAAGAGTTGTAAGTGACAACTTATGTGACGGGGAAATAAATGTGTTGTGGTGCTTTTTTCTTGTACTAGATGACTTTAAGGACTAGGATTTGTCATGTTTGTGTATGTAATATAGAGAACTAAAGAGGAGAGTGTCAAGGGAATGTAGAGATTAGAGAAAGAATCCATTATTCTATGTAGACCTACATTGTCATATTTGAATGTCTATGGGATTAGTTAAGGAATGTAAAGGTTGAACACTGAGATTCTTTCCTATGTGTGGAGGAGAGTAGCCTTCATGTTTTGTGTTAATTCTACATCCGAAAAATGTGTGCTTGTTGACGGGTCTGAATGCATGGCTTACTGTCTTAAGGGGGTATCTCTAGTATGATTCCCCAGTTAGACTTCACACCATTTTGGATGAGAATTCTCTCCGGATTGATGTCTCAACTACCATATTATGCTTTGTGAAAGTTAGATTTTGGATGAATGAGATATAAAAGAGAAACCAAATAAATTCCTTGATAGAATGCAAGTAAAATCATCTTTATTTAAAATACCTTAAGTCAATTTATGCAAGGAACATTACAGCAGATTTTTAAGTAAACATTAACCTTAAAGAAAGAGTGATAAAAGTATTTAATTAAGATACATGAAGACTAAAGTATACTAGTTATTATTTGTAAAATACTTTACAATAAACAACCAACATGAAAGCATGTAAAAATCAATAACAAATTCCTGAAAAGATGAAAGTTTTCAATTAACAAAATAGTTCATTAACCTACAAAAAGTGTGCAACAATCATATACTATCGAATAACAATAAAGAACAGTCTTACAGGATTTGATAACACATGATATAAAATCCTTGTCATGGCCTTCTAGGATTCTAAGTATTAGTGTCGAAGCATTAAATGTCAAGTCACAAAGTATCTTCAAGAAACCGAATAGTGGGAGTGCATAAAGTTGGAACTTAATCCTCAAGGTAGTTACAAGCTTCTCCCCTTCAAGAATGCTCTAGGAATCCAAAAGCTAAAGATCCTGTCTCTTTCCTAGAGGGTTATATTTATACAAATGAGGTGACTTTTCACCCCTCAAGACTCTTAACCTATTGTCATGTCTAATTTCTAATTTACTTTCTTTTCTAATTTTGTCTTCTTATTTTTTTATATATAATTACATTAAAATTCAAAATAAATTAATAAACACTTAAATCCAAAACTGACAATGCTTGTACTTGAATTTATAACTCTTGGGTCATATGGATGTTCTAATCCTTTCTTGAAATTATCCCCTCATTGATATCTTCATATTCACAGGCATTAGACACCACTATCTTCAGATCGGCCTGGATTCTCTGGAATAATGAAGTAAGCATGATATGTAGCTCGATGGGATCCACCAGGTGTTGTTCCAATGCTTTTGGTCGGTTTTGTATCCTTCTCTATGATATCTAGTTGTTGTGCATGCATCATTTCCTATATTTCATGTTCAATTTCTTGTTCACGCCTCACCTCTCCTCACGCTTCAATGGAGACGAATTTTTGGGCTTTGTTTAACCTCTCCACCATGATGTAGTGTTGTTGATATGTTCACATAGTTTTGATCACATCTTTCTCAAGTTTTTCTCGAGCTTAGATAGCAATCCTGATGATCCAGATTTAAACAGGAATGCAACAAATTACATAGATAACCATAAATACAGAGATGCAGTAGAAATAATACTTCATTTCATTAATGTAAAATACTAAAATATGCTTACAAACATAAATGGAAATAAACTAGCTCGGGCGATGGTAGCTTATCTCTGAGGAGAGATGTGGCAGCTACATGCCTCTAAATTGTCTTACAGTGAGGCTCGAAGGCATATTTATTGTTCAGAAAAAAATGGAAAACCCTAAACATCCAAAAACCTAACCCTAGGAGATGAAGTGCCAAATTATGGGCCCCGTTTGGGTAAATTGGTACATCAACTTCACAGGGTCTTAACTTTGGCATACGATCTCCGTTTGAAGTGCACAATACCTCATTAGAAAGATCTATCTGAGGACTACAATTTTTGGATGAGAAGCATTATTTAATAGACCCATGTTGCTCCCAATTTTCCCAAAAAATGACGTTTAGGGCCTCAAATTGGCTCCGGAAGTTTAGGACCCGAAAAATTACTAAAAATAATAAATTGTGCTACAATTAAGGAAACTGAAAAATTGAAAGAAACAATGGTGGGGGTCCAAGTGGAATTGGTGGGTGGCCACCAATATTCACCTGGATCATTCCTCCCCCCTTACGAAGTAATGGTCTCCATTGCACTGAGTTCCTCCATGAGATGAGGAAACTTCTGCTGAACTTGGTCCCTGGTGAGCCACTTGCCCTGGTGAAGGAGTTGACCTGCTTTGAAAACTCAATATAGTTGGATCTTCTGCTGGTGAGTTTTCTTGATCTGTGTGTCCATGATATGATTAGTTGCATCTTGTTCCATGCAATCTGGATTTAACTCTGTTGGTGGACGAGTTGTTCTGCAATGTCAGATGTGTCTAGTAATGGTGGAAAGTATGGTCGAAGGCGGTCCACATTGAACATTGGGTGCAGGCCAAGGAATGGGGGAATGTTGAGCTCAAATGCATTGTCTTCCATAGCCTTGGTAATGGTGTAAGGACCATATCGAAGTGGTCTGAGTTTCTGATAGGCTCTGATAAGGCGTTCCTTTTACAAATGCAACCAGACTTCGTTGCCCACCTAAAACTTGTGTGGCACCTGATGTTGATCATGTTGCTACTTGTACTTGGCATTTGATTTCTCTAGAATGTTGTGGACCTACTGGCGGATATGTTGGATGTGCTCAATGAAGTTGTTTTCCTTATCTATTTCGAACTGGACATGAGTCAAATCTGCCTGAGTAGCTGCAAATGGCATGGCCACATCAATGGGACATAGTGGTTGGAATCCCAAACCCACATGAAAAGGGTTGTGGCTAGTCGAGCTGTGGAGAGCCCGGTTATAGCTGTGTTGAACATAGGGGAGGCTCTCATTCGCATGGATGCTTTGAGTTGTACATGTGCAGAATGTGTACGATCATCCTATTGACAACCTATGTCTGGCCATCAATTTGGGGATGGAAGGTTGTGGACTTAATGAGTTTGGTGTCTAGCATCGACCGGAGACTAGACCAAAATGTATTGAGGAACATGTTATCCCGATCTAAGATGATAGACTGTGGGATCCCAAAGTGTACCCACAGTCGTTCAAAGAAGAGTTTAGCAGTGGCTTCTACTGTGATATTCTTCTTGCAGGCCTCCACAATGACCATCTTGGAGAACCTGTTGACAACCACAAAAACACAGTCATTTCCATGCTTAGTAGAAGGAATTCTCAACATGTAATCCATGGAGATGGATTCCCAAGGTTGATTAAGGGTAAGCAGCGAAGTATAGAGGCCTTACTTCTTGATGGTCAGTTTGGAAATGGTGCAGGCAATGCAAGATCTGATGTACTTCCCGACATCCTATCGAAGATTTGTCCAATAGAAATACTTTTGCAGTATTGCCATTGTTTTCTCGACCCCAAAATGCCCAGCAGCCTGATTGTAGTGTGCTTCCAAATCATCTTGGCAAGCTCGATTGAAGGAACACAAAGGTGACCCAGGTGGCATAACAAGGCATCCTGGAGGTGAAAATCTGGAACATACTGACCCTCCAAGAGTGTCTGGTATGTGTGGCCGAATTCTAGGTCGCTTTTGTAGAGAAGTGGCCAATCAGAAATCTTGTGCCCACAAGAGTTGAGCACGGTGGTTAACGCCATGATCGGTGGTCGACTGAGGCATTCTACAATTGTAGGTTTTAACCCCTTAGAGAAATTACCTACATACGAGTTCTAAAACACAGAAAATAAACAATGAGAGAGCATAACACATAAAACACATATACACAGAGATTTTCCCATGGATCCCAAAATCGGGACTACCAGCTTGATTTTTCATTATATTCCTTTCAATGTTACAATACATATTTATACATGCCAAAGCATCCAATACTATGGACCGAAAACCATCGCATCTAAAACCATGGACCAAAAACCATCGTGTCCAAAACCATGCACAAAACCATAGGTAGATCTGCCCAACCTAATATAGTGTCCAAAAAAAGTTTCCCCAGGGAACTACCCACCCCCTTCAAACCCCCCGTGACCCTCCCACTGCGCAATTGGTGGAACGAAGTGGGGGCTCTGCCCCCCCTCTAAACCCCCAGTTTACTACGTAGACTACTCGTGGAAAGAATATAACACAACCCAACGTTCTCCCACTTTTTGTTTTCTTTCCACAAGGGGCCATAGGAGAGCTTAGTCATTTATCCAGCCGCGCAATGCCCATTGTTTCTCTACACCAAGAGAACTTCTCATAGCTCACAGATTTTTTCAATGCATTTGCAGTATTATTCAAAGTGTCAACCTTTACTAGCAACACCTTTTTATCTTCTATCATATCCCTCACAAAGTGATACTAAACATCAATGTGTTTGTCTTTGAATGGTAAGCAGGGTTCTTTGCCAAGAAAATTTCACTTTGGCTGTCATAGTCTATCCTTATAGCTCCTGTACTAACCCCATACTTGAACAAAATCTCTGCAACCAAATTGCTTCCTTTCTTGCATGAGTGGCTACCATGTATTCTGCCTCCGTAATTGATAGTGCCACTACAGATTGTTTCTTACTCATCCAACTGACTGCACCTCCAAATAGGTTAAACACATACCCACTTGTAGATCTTCGCTGATCCAAATCTCTAGCCTAGTCTGCATCAACAAAGCCATGAATATCCAACACTCTGTATCACAAGCCATAATCACTAGTGCCATGCAAATACCTGAAAAACTGCTTCACTGTTGTCTAGTATCACAAGCCATAATCACTAGTGCCATGCAAATACCTAAAAAACTGCTTCACTATTTTCTAGTGCTCCTTCCCTGGTTTTGACATAAACCTTCTCAATACTCCCACTGCATGTGCAATGTATGGTCTAGTACAGACCATCGCATACATCAAGCTATTGATTGCACTTACATATGGAACACGGGACATGTCCTCTTCCTCTTCTTGTGTCTTCAGACACTATTCAGTAGATAACTTTACACCTACAGGAATAGGAACCTTCACCGGCTTACTATCTTACATATTAAACCTCTGTAATATTGTCTCAACATACTTCCTCTAGTTTAACCAGAGCTTCCTCTTTGACCGATCTCTTTTAATTTCCATGCCCAAAATATAGTTTGCAGCACCAAGATATTTCATGTCAAATTTGGAAGACAATTGGGTCTTCAAATCCTCGATAATTTCTTTATCATTTCCAACCAGCAACATATCATCCACATACAAGACCAAATAAATAACACGGTCACCAATTAATTTAAAATACAAACATTGATCTGCTTTGCTTCTGGTGAAGCCAAGTCCCCGTATAAATATATCAAATTTCTGATACCACATCCTTGGTGACTGTTTTAACACATACAAAGACTTATTTAACTTGCATACCAATTCTTTCTTACCCTTCACCGCAAAGCCTTCAGGTTGCTTCATGTAGATCTCCTCTTCCATATCCCCATGAAGAAATGTTATCTTAACATCCATCTGTTCTACCTCAAAATCAAAAGCAGCAGCAATAGATAAAAGTAATCTAATAGAAGCTACCTTGGCAACAGGAGAAAAAATATCACCAAAATCAATTCCCGACGCCTGGGAATAACCTTTTGCTACCAACCAAGCTTTTTATTTCTCCACCTTTCCTTCTGCATTTGTCTTCTTCTTGAACACCCATTTGTTGCCAATGAGTTTCCTTCCAGCTGACAACTCCACCAAATCCGAAACCTCATTTTTGTGCAAATATTCCATTTCATCAACCATGGCCTCTTTCCAGAGTTTTCCATCCTCTGAATCTACTGCCTCCTTCACAGTTCTGGGATCATCATCAGTAATAGATAAAGAAAAATTTGAACAAAAGGCATATGGACTATACCTTTCTAGCTGCCTTCTTTCTCAAACTGATCTTCTCACACCCGGAGTTTGTGGCTCTTCATCTTCTGATTCCTCTTCTGTTGTAGAGTCTGATTCTTCCTCCTTAAGCTCAAACTCTATCTTCTTAGGTTCCTTTGGTTGGACTTCATGTTTAATAACATCTTTCACCTCTCTGAACACCACATCTCAGCTATACACAACCTTCCTTGTTACTGGGTTCCAAAGCTTATAACCCTTTAAACCATCCTTATACCCAATAAAGGTGCACTTTTCAGATTTACTATCCAACTTGGTTCTTTTCACCTTTGGAACATGTACATATGCATCACATCCAAATACCCTCAGATGTGAAAGAGAGGGTTTCTTACCAGTCCATACCTCTTGTGGAGTCTTATCCTCCAATGTTGATGAAGGTGATATGTTGACCAAGTAACATGTTGCCTCCACCGCCTTTGCCCAAAATTCCTGTCCTAACCCGACACCACTGAGCATGCTTCTTGCCATTTCCATCAACATCTCGTTCATTCTTTCTGCAACTCCATTTTTCTCAGGTGTGTATGGAGTAGTATTCTACCATGCTATACCACACTTCTTACAGAATTCTTCAAATTCCTTGCTACAAAACTCTCCACCGTTATCTGACCTCAACACCTTTATCTTCTTCTCTATCTGGTTTTCCACCAGAGCCTTAAATTCTTTAAACCTATCAAAGACTTCAGATTTCTTCTTAAGTAAATATATCCATGTATTCCTTGAGAAGTCATCTATAAATGATACATAGTACATAGACTTACCCAGTGATGGAACCTTCACAGGTCCAAACACATCACTGTGCACAAGCTCTAATATATGTTTCACCCTCTTACCACTAGAGGGGAAACTCACCTGATTCTGCTTCCCATATACACAATTTTCACAGAAATCAAAATCCAAAGAGTTATTAATCATGCCTTCTACCATACCTTTACCATGAAGACTTAAAAGGCCCTTCTCTCCAATATGTCCAAGCCTTTGATGCCACAACATGGTCTTCTCTCCAGAGACCATTAGATTTTCTGCTCCACTTTCAGGAACCACAGAACTGTTGCACACATCAACAACAGTGCTACCTTGTAGCTTGTACAGAGTTCCAATCCAAACTCCCCACGTCAATACCAGTGCTCTCCGAACCATCTTGCAGGTATCCTTCTTGAACACAGTTTTTACACCTACATCATCCATCTTTCTTATAGAAATCAGATTTCTGGCCAATGTAGGGATATGCAGAACACCCAGAAGTGTTCTAACCCTTCCACCTTGCAACTTCAACTTTACTTTTCCGTGACCAATGATTGTAGCCTTTCTATCATCCCCTAAGAAGACATCACCACCATCGTATTTCTCATACTCGCAGAACCACTCTCTATGTGGAGTGAAGTGAAAGGATGCACCTGAGTTAATCAACCATGCCTCATGATCTACATGTGTACTTGAAGAAACCAAGTACACATACCCACCTTCATCTAAGGTGATTTTCACCTCTGCATAAGGAGCATCATCAGATCCCTTTCCTTTCTCAGGAGCTTTAGATTTACAGTCCCTTTTGTACTGCCCTTCCTTTCCACTTTCCAGCAAACCACCTTTACAGGTTTTCCTGGAGATTTAGATCTCCCTCTAGATTTAGATCTCCCACTCAATGACTTATTTTTGTTTCTGTTCTGGGACTGTCCTCATACAGACAAGGCATCACCATTTTGGCTCTCCATATTTTCTGTCTCATCTCCTCCGTCAGCAAGGATGAGACTACTTCATCAAACTACAAGGCAATTTCATTGCTACCTATTGCAATAACCAGAATATCCCACGAATTTGATAGAGAACACAACAAATTGATGCACTTATCTTCATTTGAAATTTTAATATCAACAGATAATAACTAACTTACCACAGTATTAAATGCGTTCAGATGTTCTGTCACCGAGTCTCCATCTTTCGTCCTTAGGTTATACAACTTTTTCTGTAGGAACAGTTTATTTACCAGAGACTTAGATTGGTACAAAGTCCCTAACTTGTCCCACAAAACCTTCGTCGTAGCTTCCCCTGATACATTCAACAATATTGAATCTAAGACACTCAATCGTATTGTGCTCTTAGCCTTCTGATCCAAATTCTTCCATTCTTCATCGGACACTGCCGTTGGTTTAGTACCTAGATCTACCGCGATCCACTGATCTTTATCCACCAACAGATCCTCCATCTTGAGTTTCCACAACTCAAAACTCTGACCATTAAATTTATCGATCTATATCTTTCCACTTCTCTTCATCTTCTTTCACCACCAAAATCGGTCCCGCAGATCTCCCACTGAACAGGGTCTACCACAGGCCCGAGCGAAACCCCTCAGCAACAAAGGCGTCCCCTTGAAGCTAAAATAGCTCTGATACCAAATGTAGGTTTTAACCCCATACAGAAATTACTTTCATACGAATTCTAAAACACAGAAAATAAACAATTGCAAGAACATAACACATAAAACACATATACACAGATATTTTCCCCTGGATCCCAAAATTGGGACTACCAGCTTGATTTTTCATTATATTCCTTTCAATGTTACAATAAATATTTATACATGCCGAAGCATCGAATACCATGGACCGAAAACCATCGCGTCCAAAACCATGGACCGAAAACCATCGCGTCCAAAACATGTGTGAAAACCATGCACAAAACCATAGGTAGGTCCGCCCAACCTAATATAGGGTCCAAAAAAAATTTCCCTAGGGCGCTACCCTAGACCTTGTAGAGGGGGGCTACCTGCCCCCCTTAAACCCCCTGGATAGGGGGGGCTTCCGCCCCTCCGCTGCATAATCGGCGCAACGAAGGGGGGGCTCCACCGCCCCCCCCTCTAACCCTTGGTTTACTATGTAGGCTACTCATGAAAAGAATATGACACAACCCAACAGCAACATTATTGGTGCTTCCCTTCTTATACTTGATATTCAAATGGAACTGTTGCAGGTATGTGGACCACTTCTAATGGCGATCATTCAACAACTTCCCTTGGGTCTATATGAATTGCAGGGGTCGATGGTCAGTGTGGATGGTCGTTTCCTTCCCCAAAATGTAATGCTTTCGTTGTTGGTAGGCCTGCACAATGGAATACATCTCTTTATCATAAGTGGGATACTTTCAGACTGTGTCTGAAAGTGTCTCACTGTGATATACCACTGGATTCCCATGTTGAGTAAGGACTACCCTAATAGCATAGTTAGAGGCATCTGTCTCGGTCTCAAATGGTTGTTGCAAGTCTGGTAATTCGATCACTGGTGCCGAGCAGATGTGATGTTTCAACTCTGTGAATGCATTCTGTTGATATTCAAACAAAAAGAATTTTGCTTTCACTCCTCCCTCGGTGACTTGACTCAAGGGCTAAGTGATATGAGAAAATCCCAACACAAACACACGATAGAAGTTTGCAAGATCCAGAAAGTTGCAGAGCTTTTTCAGAGTGGTTGGAGATGGCCAATCCCGAATGATTTAGATCTTGGTTGGATCCACATACACCCCCCATTGATGACCTCTGACGAAATGAGGTTCTTTTGGCTCCCGCTATCGACAATGAACTATAGTGGGGAGCCCTTTACCCACATCTTCAAGTGGAAGAGGTGCTCCTCCTCCTATGGAACTTCAGGTTCCTCCTTCTGGATCTTCATGGTGGCAATGGTGACATTGGGCTCCACATCGATAATCTCCTACCCTTTGTCATTCCCCTTATCGGGTTCTGACTCAAAGTCATAATATGCATCTGATTCTGAAGACTTTAGCTCGGCCACCAATGACTGCTTGGCCCAACACTCACTTGTGTTGTGAGTGGAGCTCTTATGGAGCTCACACCACTTTCCCATGTCCTTCTTCGGCTTCACGGTGTTTTTCTTTGATTATGGCTTTGGCAGGTTGTCCTGGGCCAACCCGCCTTGGCTTTTTCCTTTGTTTAGCGGTTTGGGGGCACCTTTCCCTTGGTTCAAATTTGCAGATCCAAAGTCTCACTTCTTTTGTTTAAAATTCTACTCGATCTTGACAGCGTATCGGTACGTCATGCTAAGCGAGGAGATTTCCAGGAACTCCATCTTGTCCTGAATGTACCTTTGTAGGCAATCGCGGTATTTGAGTACCAAATGCAACTCAGAATCCTTGATACCCAACTTTGTGCGAAGGGTATGAAAATTATTAATAAACTCTGGCATGTCTTGGTCCCTTCCCTACCGCAACGTGGTCCACTTTATGTATTTATCCTCATAGCTTCTGATAGGGTAGTACTTCTCCTTGATGGCATTCCAGAATGAATTCCAAGTGGGTGCGGATGAAAAAATTGAGGCCTTATTTTCATCCTTTTGCTCGCAGTAGGTTTCCCACCAGTCCTTGACATCGGGGGCAACTTTGAGAAGAGCGAAATTATTCTTTTCCCGGCCAGAAAAATCATGAACAGAAAAATACCCTTCTAGCAGATTTAACCATTTATCTATAGCATCTGCATCTATCTGACCCTCGAATAGGGGAATATCAAAGTTAACTTGTACCTTAAAGGTGTGGCGCTTCTAGAGTAGCTGTTAGAAGTAGATGTGTCGCCCTTGGGCAGCCGCTGAAGGATCTGGGCAAAGTTGTCCATCATCGCATTCCTTTGTCACTCGAGGGCCTCTTCGAGGAAGATTTTGATAGGATCTCCTACCCCCTTGTATTTCTTTTCATCCGCCATGGGAGGCCAACGGGATTTGCAAGGTTGTTCTTACAAAGGTTCGACTAGTTCAAGCCCTAACTCCTTATATCCCGACCTCGTTGGGGACATGCAAAGAAAAACAAAGAAAGAGCAGACCCCTCTAATACCACTGATCCGGATTTAAACAAGAATGAAACAAATTATAGAGATAACCATAAATATAGAGATGCAGCAGAAATAATACTTCATTTCATTAATGTAAAATATTGAAATATGCTTACAAATATAAATGGAAATAAACTAACTCGAGCGATGGTAGCTTATCTCTGAGGAGAGATGTGGCGGATACATGCCTCTGAACTGTCTTACAATGAGGATCTAAGAACTATTTATTGTTGAGAAACAATGGAAAACCCTAAACATCCAAAAACCTAACCCTAGGAGATGAAGCACCAAACTATGGGCCTCGTTTGGGTAAATTGGTACATCAACTTCCAAGGGTCGTAACTTTGGCATACGATCTTTGTTTGATGCGCAAAATACCTCATTAGAAAGATATATCCAAGGACTACAACTTTTGGGTGACAAACATCAATCCGTAGACCCATGTTGTTCCCAATTTTCCCAAAAAACGTCGTTTAGGGCCTCAAAACGGCTCCGGAAGTTCAAGACCCGAAAAAACCGCTAAAAATAGTAAATTGTGCTACAATTAAGGAAACTGGAAAACTAAAAGAAACAATGATGGTGGTCCAAGTGGAATTGGTGGGTGGCCACCAATATCCACCTAGATCACCTGATCTCTACTTAATCTTTTTTCGTACTTAGTTCATCTTTCCTTGGCAAAGTCTCCAATGAAGCAAGGTATTTGGAATAATGAAGTAAAAATTTAATGGATTATATAGAATAATAAAGTAAACATCTTCAGGATCTTGTCTTACTCTTTCACCTTTTCCATTAAATTTTGATATTGTTTTCCATTACTCAGGAAAAAAAAATCCTGCTAAGGCTATGGCCAATGGATTGTCGAGGGTGTTGGACACAATGTTCCTCTATGTGGTCACTGAGATAAGATTTGGTGGTTCCCAAGCTAGATATATCCTCCTTTATTGGACAATCTAGTTGGTATTTTTGTTGAAGCAGAAGCTTGCTATGTTCATAACTTAATTTTCATCACTATAGTGATGCCCATTTCTCCAATTGGAAAATGACCTTCTGTTAATGGCATTGAAACTGAGGGTAATGAATTGATATCCTCGTTGGGAAAACCATCATTGCCTACATTTTGGGTTTCCTTTTCTTGTTTCTCTTTTAGCCTTGCTTCATCATAGAATTTTTTTCTAACCTCTCCCTTTCGAGCCACTCTTCTTGTTCCTTCTTTTCTTCTTCTTCCTTTTGTAACCTTTCTCTTTCTTCCCTTACTTTCTGCTCCACCTCTTCCTTCTTTTTCTTTTCTCTCTCTTTCTTTAACCGCAGGTTTTATTTTAGTTTTTTCTCCTTTTCTTTTTTAGATGCCTCATTTTCTCTTTCTCTTTTCTTAGCAACCTTCTTATATTTTTCCTCCTTCCCTTTGGAATGTTCTCCTATTGCAGATTCAGAGATATTTGTGGGTTCAAAGCCGTTCATGTTTCCCAAAGCCTCTACATCATTATAGCAGGTTTTTATTATTTCCTCATCTTTGATTGGTGATGAGTAAGACCACTTGTACTTTCATTGGGAGCAATGGGTTATGACCGCACCCCTTGGGTCACATCTATGTAAGTCAAGCTCTATAAATTTGAAACACTCTAGATCTGCAACTTCAACTTATGCCTCTTTCAAATTTCTTATACCATACATGCCTACATAAAATGGGTATGTATGTCTTGGTGCCTTATTTGAATATGCTAGCATCCCACCAACTCATGTGGTTACCAGATATGCAACCCCTTACAAAATTACTTTATCTTTTACGAACAACAAGAGCGAATGCAGTGGCTTCCATGACCCGAAAACCTTGATGTACATTGAGTCTGGTGGGGTGAACCAATCAAAAACTTCTTATAATTCTCTTTTAACATAGTCTAACATACAAGGTGAATCACGGTCAAACATAATGTGGAATAGCAATGAAACAAAGCCTTTCACTATTCTTTTTTATGATGCTACGTATTGACTTTCCCACAACTCCTTGCAATAAATATGCATTGGTTGAATGTCGAGGGCGAGAGTCCACCTCCACACCGTCATTTTGAAATCGCATCTAACACATATATAATAAAGTAAATATGAATCCATATAAGACTTTGGTTTCTTTCCATATATTGTATTTTGGGCCTTTGTCACCCTGGCTTGGATGGATGTTGCAATGATTTCACCCCAATTGAATATAACTCCATCATGGGTGCATGTATATATAAGTGGCACCCAAATATCCTTGAAGAACATTGTTTTGTCCTTGCCATAATATCTATAGCACATAGCTGCAACCGATTGATAAGCTTTTCTAAGTAATATCATTTTATATATACCATCAACCTTGCTCCTAAATTTGTTGGGGTTTTTCCACCAACTCTTTAAAATATCCTTGTCGTTTAGATTGAACTTGTGATACCATCTCACTGAGGAGGACACTTGATGCATATATAGTTTATAATTTTCATCTATTCGAAGGTAAGTGAGTGCAGCAATGTCATTGTTGTGGTTGTCTTTGATAGTCATCTCTTTGATATCAATGCATTTGATTATCCATTCAATAGTTTCCCCGCATGAGAATGCTGCTAGATGAGATGCTACTTTGTGTAACCACGATCTTCTGACATTCTGATAGACATTGATATCTTTCTCTCCAACAAAGTTACCAACTTAATGGGAACTATTTTGAGTTCTCATTTCTTTAGAGATTGAAAAAAATCATCTGATTTTGAAAAATGTTGATTCAAAATCAACCTTTTTTTATTTTGGAGCATATTTTTGACACTTCAAATTTTTCTTATATATCAGGTATGAACATTTTTTTTAAATGTTAGTGATTTTCATGCTAATTTCAAAAAGTATTGATACAACATCAACCCTTTTTTGGGGGGGCTTATTTTTGACACTTAAAATTTTATAATGTATTATGGATAATAATTTTTTTAAATGTTGGTTATTTAACAATTTTTTAAGCAGCTTTATTCTTCTTCTCCTTCTTCTTCTTCTTCTTCCCTGAGATGTTTGCTTTTTAATTGTTTTTAAGTGTTTTTAATTGTTTTTGTAATGAAATCTTTTTTTTGCATAGTTAAAAAAAGGTCAATATTTTAAACTTAGGATTTTCCATATATTTATGTATCGTTAATTAATATTTCAATGTAATCAAATACTTGTCACTAAAAAAACAATAATTTTAAACATTTGACCAAAAAAATACACATTTTGGGACTTTTTTTTGCTAAAAACGACATGTCAAAAACATTATTTTTATGGGAAAATTTTAACAAAAAGGCTATAAAATAGCCTTTTTATGAATTTTATGTCAAAAACAAATAATATTCAAAGTTTTTTTTTTCAAAAAATAATTATTCACATAAAAATTAAAGTTAAAATCAGATAATAAAAACATCAAACATATAACAACAATAATTGAAGACTTATTCTTATCATAAAATATCAAAGTCAAAACATTACAAGTATAACTAAGCAATAGTTCTCAAAATTTGGCTTGATTTTCAAACATAACTTAAATTTAATCAAAAATAGCATATAGTCCATGCTTATCATTTTCCAGAGCTTCACTATTGTCTTCTTCCATAGTATTTTGCGCTTTAATTTGGTCATTTTCCTCTTATGTTGGATCTTTGATGTTTGCAAATCTCCCGGAATATCCGTTTCCAATCATTCCATCTAACTATGGTTGAGGTTCCTTTACCTTTTTCCCACACGTGATTCATTAAAATCCCCTTTCCTCGAACTAATGTATTGCATTGCGTCTGGAAGAACTTGAATAACATTAATTATTTGTTGAATAAAATTGCATTGTAGTGAGTCTTTTTCAATGGTTATGCAATTTCTTCCTTTTTATAGTCAACGCGCTAGTGTTGTACCTAATCATCAAGTATAAAAGAAATAATTAAGTAAATTAGTATAAACATAGTAAATTCAAATAAGAGAATATTGAAATACAATTTTATATCATAAAACTTACCTAAACCTAAGAACAAATCCAAAACCCAATCTTCTTCATTTGAACACAAATCTATAAGATAATAAATCAATGTTTGTGGTCTTTGATAAATTACAAATATCTCTCATTTTGCAATTTTATCCTCAAATTTTAGTTTTCTTACAACACCATCATGAACCAGTACTTGGCTATGATTATTTCCATCTACTATATTCAAAATAATAGGCTTATCACTATCATCTTTTGTCCAAGATGCATCATGCATGAACTCACAATCACTTAAATAATTGGTTGATCTTTGCAACCAATAATATTTGGAATTTTCCTATAACATGAAATAGTAAAAATTCAATTAACTTGTACATAAATAATTTTTTTAACATTTATCAAACATGCAATTTCAATGTCTTACCATGTAAGTTGCATCCTTGAAATTTGTTTTCCCTTGAAGCTTGATAATATCAATCCAAATTGTGTGTCTAAATGAAATTTCACAAATCTCCAAAGTGATGATGTTGTGACTTCTTAAAGTCCTGTAACCACTTTAATAAAATTTTGATAATTATAAGGCTTACTATCATATCCAATGTTTGGGAAATTGAAACCATGAGGGATATATGCAGTAACTAGGGAATATTCCCTTTTAGGTACGAGATTTGTAATGTCTTCATAATCACCTAGTATTATTTGATATTAGATGGTGTCGATCCCATTCCAAATGTAATGATTAAGACTAGGATCAAGTTCAACATTCTGAAGACATTGTTTTCTCTACCTTTCCAACCTAATTCTTTGAATAAAGATTTTGAAAATATCCAATGCTCCATTTGCATCCTTCTTTGACATATTTAATGAAATAAACAAATATATGTATGAGTAATAAAATAAAAGTAGTTTACATATGAATAAAATAAATGTATTAAATCAACATACTTTTTTGAATGCAAGATAAAAATATTTTAGTGTTGTTGTAGAACTTGAATCTAGGCAGTTGCATACAACATCATTCCAACTCTCTTCGTTCAAAATTTTAACTATTTGTTCTTTTATTTACATATAAACCTTAATAATGGATAACTAAAGTAAAAAATGTTAATATAGTGATATGTATACCAAATACTACTAACAACAATATGTTATATTTGAAAGAAAAATATCATTCAAAAATAAGTAAAAGTAATTCAACAAACTTACTTTTGAAATCCATGGCACATTTCATCCAATAATAATTCACCTAAATTCACAGGTTATAATATTGATTTGAAAAGTTTGTCATCCTTCATTCCTTGCATTTCTCTTCAAGGTGTGATATTCATGTCATCTAAAAGATTCTTGATTTCAAGGCTTGTCTTACTATTGGTACATATTAAGGGTTTAGACTTTCTAACCTTATGATTTTTTATGCCAATATTCTCCCACATGTTGAAAATCTCATCAATCAATTCTTGTATATCCCTTCTTATAAATGCCAACTAGAAAATGTGATCCATACCTCTGAATACATCACTCAGTCTGCCACCTTTTTCATTTATTTTTTCCTTAATTTGATAACCTATTTCCATACAACATTTCTTTCTAAGGCTTTGAGTAACATTTTCCTTATCCCCACCACATTTTCTTCAAATTCACTGTGAACAAATCTAACCCTTTGGATGAAATGCATAAACATCTTATACTCATTATTTGTATTGTGATCCCATGCCAAGAAATTTGCTTTTGTATTCGTTAAACCAGCATAAATGATACATTTCGTTGTTTCAAAAGGAGGGTTACTGAGATATTCCTACATCAGTTGTCTTCTAGCCTCTGCAGAATGGTTTTCCCCAATTACATAATATTTGTACTCAAGACATCTTGATCTATTAAATGCCTCTTTGGTGAGAACTTCAATTGGAACAACAAGAACCATATAATCAACCACATGTGCATATGTATTATACATAATCAATGGTTTCAAGTTATGGACATGCAGGTGGTGTCTCTTTCTAATTTGATATTTAGATTGTCCTTCATCTAGATTATAAAATTGTCTGACATTAACCTAAAATGTATAATCTCCATCAACCAAGTTGTTCTTCATCAATTGATTTCAAATCAAATTTTGTTTTGTGTTAATAATTTCATCCTCTAAATCAACACCTAGTGTTATTATTTCTTTGATGCCTTTAGAGCATTCACTATGATCTTCACTGGCACCCATGATTTTTTCAAAATGACCAACTTTTGATTTCTTCCTCTTACCATTTAATAGATTTTCTTCTAAATAAGAAATATCTTCATCATCAACTAGAATAGATACATCTGTGGGAATTCTTATTTTTTTTCTTTTATAGCTCTTCTTCTTTTCAATAAGAGTTATAATCTCATTTTCACCAATGGCAACGTCTTCTTCGGCATTAGCTTCAACACGTCTAACATTACTATATTAATGCATTTTAGTCATTGAGCCCGATTCCCTATATCTATTCTTGTAGTTTCAGGATTTTTTTTTTGTTTCTTTCTCCTTTCTTCTTATGTTGTGTCTATATGGAAATTGTTGATCACATTCATAATGTTTGTCTGTGTATAATAAATTCCCTCCAACATAATTGAAACACTCTTTGAAAAATCCTATCAAACGAAATATAGTATCTCAATGATAAATATGTTCTAAAAAAATAATGATACTTACAATAATGCATAACACATAAATATAAATAAGCAAACTTACAAAGTTATTCATAATGTCAAATATTACTTCATTACACATCTTTGTAGAATCTTTTGTCATTGCATAATTGGTCTTTGTAAAACGATATCTAACCTTGTCATGTATCTTGGGCGGCTTTATAAGAACATAAACAATATTTGTACTTGGCACCAAGAGCATGTCTCGTATTTTGCCAACCATATCATAATTTTCACCATATTGAATCTGACCATGGTATAGAAATATTTTTAAAACTTTGTTTTTTTTCCTATCTTTAATATACCATGAAAAAATCATTTTATTTATTTATGGTGCTATCTTCCATTCTAAAATAATCTTCAATGATTTTGAGGGGTCAGTTATTTGACTTTTACCATGTGCTTCAGTTTGATTTCGTCCAATGCTATTTATAGATGGTCCAAATGTAACTTTAAATATTGTAATCGTTGCCCTTGATCCATAAACATTCATAGATAACTTCTTTGATGTCATTTTCCTAATAAACAAAAACAAAACAAAATATATAAGTTTATATTTTATTATCATAGAAAATTCTACAATCGTTATATTAAAAAAAAAAAAAAAAATTCTTTACACCATAAATTCAGAAAAAATTTAATTATGTTAATAAAAAAATTTAAAGTAAAATTAACAAAAAAAAAAAAAAAACATTATAATGTGAAAGAAAAAACATTATAAAATGTTAACGAAAAAATTAATTACAAAAACATAAAATTATTATTTTAAAAAATTAAAATAAAAAACAAATAACTTTTAAGAGTAAAACAACATTATTAAAAAAGCACACATAAAATATTAAAAACATTTAATAACATTGTTTTAAAAACCATTTAAAATTAAAAACAAAGAAAACAAACAAATAAACTAACAAATAAAAACTAAACCATTAAAAAAACAAAAAATAAATAAATACAAATATTAAATAAAATTTTAAATTTTGAACTAAAAAAAGTTAATAACAAATGAAAAAATTTAAAATTAAAGCAAAAAAAACTATAAATATAAATTAAAAATTAAAAACAATTAAATAAAATCTAAATAAAAAATATTAAAATTTAAATAAAAATTAATTTAATGTTCTATTGTTTTGTTGAAGTTTGGTAACAATTTTTTTTTTAAATATTGATTATATATACTAATATATCCTTATGATGATGGTTGCAAAGGAAACCGTATTTTTTTTGTGCTTTCAAAGCACATATGGCATGTAATTTTCATCTTCATGTAAGGGAAATTGTGATTTTTCCTCGAAGCAAAAACAAAATTTTAAATATAAACTAAGAAAAAAAAATATCAATATTTAAAAAAATATATATATATATATATATTAACTAAATGTAATTAAAATAAAATAAACAAAATCCATTAGCCTAGTGCCAGGGGCCATGGCATTGCTAGCAAAGCGGTGTATTAATTGTTATGTTGATCATCTCACAGCCTTTCAACCCTCGGCTGACGAAGGGTCGATTATGAGAATCAACCCTCCACCAACTAGGGGCCAAAAGGTTGTGACACGGCTAGTGGACTGACATAACATGTCACTTTTTTGGTCGTGTTGCAGTTGTGGTGTTCAGTCGGCCTTGAAAATGCTTTTTTCTTTTTAATAGTTATTTTTACTTTTATTTTTGGTTTTTTTTTAATTTAAAATTTTTAATCATTTATATTTTACTTTTTATTATTTAATTTTTTATTTTTAATATTCTATTTTGTATTTAAAAAAATTAAAAGAATAAGAAAAGTTAAAAAAAAATGAATTTTTTTGAGGAAAATTTTTGAAAACTGTATACAAATCTTTAAAATGTGATTTTTTTGTGATATATTTTTTTGTAACTCCTTCATAAATTGCACCAAGCTTTTAATTGAATGTTCCAGAAGATTTGATGTAATATGAGAAATAGAAACAATTAAAGTTATTATATAGTGAAAATTGTGGGATTACTTTAACGTTTTGAATGTGGGATTAAAATTAAAACTAAGAAAAATGATTTTCTATAAAAGGTCATGGATTCTTGTGATAGTGAAGTTTCTCTTTCTGCGACATCAAGATCTTCTTAAAGCAACAACTTTATTCATATTGATGAATTTAAATGGAATTCTTTCACTATGAATAAAGAGTCAAATTTTTCACTTAGCGAGGATTTCGATGAAAGTACAAATAATGATGTTGAGAATATTAACCAAAAAATTCCTAATCCTAAGGATTATTAGAGCACCACAAACAAATGGGGGGATGAAGAATTTCCTCCAAATGATCATTTTAGAGGCAAAGATGAGGATAATGCATTTTCTCTAAGTCAGGATTTGAAATGTGCTCATGATGATAATGAATTTCCTCCGAATGCAAATTTCAAAAGCACAAATGAGGATGGTGAAGGATTTTCTCCAAGAAAAGATTTTAAAGGCACAAACGATGATGATGAATTTCCTCTAGTCGAGTATTTCAAAAGCACAGATGATGATGGTGAAGTATCTCCTTCGAGTGAGGATTTAAATGGAAGAGATGAGAATGGTGAAGAATTTCCCCCGAGTGAGGATTTCAAAATCATTGATGATGTGTTGGCTTGAGGGGACTTAGACCCAGGTTCAGAGTTCGTTGCGCTAACCAAAAAACCCTACACTACTGGCCCTTTCGAAAACAACCTGTGTAGCACAGGTTGCAATCTCACCTAAGGCAGTATTGGGCGATGTTAGAATCAAGTTTCTTTATCCAGAGGGCTATGTGATGTGTTTTCTGTAGGTCTAGGACTTATCTTGACCTTCGCGAACCCTAACCATTGAAACCCAGAACTTACAATAAATGACAGTAAATAGACTTATGTCCTTCGCCAATTGCGCTAAACATGCATAACATCATATAAATAAATGGATCTATGTCTTTGAGAATCTATTAAGTATTTTTCATGATTAAATGCATTCAACGGATCAAAAATACAGTAAATTCAGAGATAAAACAGTGGTGCACAGGTACACAGATAGTTCTTCAAAACAAGCCTTTATTATGCTTTATATCTTCAATTACAGTTCTTTCCAACCATGCATGCACAGCTGCAGGGGCTTGCGCACTCAGCTATGGACTTACCAAGGTCTCCATGCACCCAACTGCAAGAGCCTTCCCCTTCACCCAAGTATAGTTTAGATAAAAACAAACTCAACTCATGCATTATTCTTACTTGGCTTCTATTATCCTATGACTCCTCTATGACTTCCTTTTGTATTCTTCTTCATTTCAATACCATGGTCCGCGAACCATAGGCGGGTATTAAAACATCTTAACTCTAACAAACTAAGGAGCTTTGACCTTCCTAAAGCCCCTTTGACTCCTATCAACTTGCGCTACTCACACTCCACTCCTCAAAATGTGGATACTTTACAATATTTCACAAAACTTAACAAAAGTTGACCTAGGGGATCCCGTCCCAACAGGCCCCCAACACAAAATTGTGACTCATTCCGAGTCACTCTACTGGTGTTGCCTCAAACTTTTCTTGCAGACCACTGAATTCAATCTTCAACACTTGAAGATTTGTTGTTCCCAGTGCGGCGGCCTAGTGAACTTATTCAACCAATTTCTTCATTGTTGGACATTCGACTGCAAGGCCCATTGTTTCTTTGTGTCTACTAAAGAGATTTTAGCTTGCTATGAAGGGTCTGTGACAATTGGCTTGCCTCATCGGCCCATGGTTGCATCCTTGAGGAAATAATAAAGGCCTTCTGACATAGCTCATCAATCTATGTCTAGATGAATTTTCCCTCTTGAAGTCTAGTGAACCTCTACACAGGTGCTAAGGTCCGTGTTGTCGCCCTAATCTCATCAAACTGCAGTTTCTTTTTCGTGGATGTCAGCTTAGATCATCTACAAGTGTGGATCCTCCTGCAGTGAGGTCCACATCTCCATGGTCTACTCAAACAACTGGTTGCAGTCCTTGACTGCAACGGCCAAAGTGGTCATATCTGCTTTAATAGCAGCCTCACGCTACTCTCTAACTTTTGGAGGAGTGGTTGGCTGCAGCTTCAGTTGAAGCTCTGAAATCTACAAATGCAACTCAAACTCCACCTTTCTAATTTCTTCCTTGGCTTCCTTCACTACAACAACTAACTTTTGAATTTTCTCTACTGAGGACACCTCTATTGGAATTTGGAGCTCAGGGAGCTCGCTGCACACTTGGGTAAGGGTTTCCTCTAGCTCTTGATTTCGTTACATCACCTCGTCGCGGGCCTGCAAGGACTATGCTTTCTGTGCAAAAGTCTATTGATTGTTAGTTTTTACCTCGTCAATAATCAACAGAGCTTGTTTCTACCGGACGCGGAGCTCATCTAAACCTCCTTGGTGTAGCTCATGTAAGGTCTGGATAGGCAATATTGTTAGGTTAATACTTATGTTTTTCCAGCATTGCGCACGCTCCTAGTCATTGGATATCTCAAAATGGAGAGAGCCCTCTGGTATTTTCACTACTCAGAGCTCAAATGTGATTTATGTGGAACCAAAATTTGGCACGCTCGCTTGATCTGCACTTTCTTGCACCATGCTTGCCTGGATCACTCCAGTCTAGACCTGTAATTACTTTAGGCTTTGTTGCACTTTGTCTAGTACCTTCTTGTACTGGTCCTCGATGTGCCCCCATATATTTTCGGTAGCAAAGCGGACAACATCACCAATTTCATCAAGATCCCCCTTTTTGAGGGCCAATCATTCAGTTCCCACTATCTTGTTAGATTTCTACTTCTTGCATGGCCCCGTCGAACTGCGCTTTTTCCTTTTCTTTATCTAGAAGGGAGACTCTAAGTCCTTCGATCCGAGATAGCGGTATGCACCCTCCTCTTCTTAATCTACGGTTTATACCTCTACATCAGTATTCTCGGTTTCAGGTTCCTCGAGGTAAATGGTGACCTGTAATGTTGCTGATTGCACAGCTTTTTCCTTCTACACTTCCTTCTCTTTCCTAGAAGACCTTTCCTTATGTCCTCCCTTCTCTTTTGTATAAGCCTTTTGTGCTTATTTTGTTTTGTCTTTCTTTGCCATTGTTTCATCTGTTTTTTTCCCCATTTCTCCTTTTGTGGCCTTACTCTTTCCTACACCTTCATTACATGGGGTGAACCAATGGCTTGGCCAGTTGCTGATGACCCCCATAATATTGTCTTCTGCAACTAAATATGGAAACTTGTGCCATGCTCTTGCAGCATCCTTCTTCGTGCTTATGGACATATTGTGAAAATATGCCTTGAATTATGCTATATTTTTGTATTGCGCATGTAGGTTGGGTGACAACCGTGGTCATTAGTTGATCACCATCTGCAACTCTAACTCGAACAAGACCCAAAAAATCTTGGTTTTGATGATTTGGTCAGGATCCTTTGTCACCAATAGTGAGGTGAATTTTGCAACCTTGCACAAGTCTGGATCCTACATTGGGAATTTGCTATCCTCAGGCATCCTCCAGGTGACCAACAGGATCAACAGTAGTAACCATGCATAGTGGAACACCTTTCCATCCTCCCTGGCTTCACAGAAATCCTCCAGGAACTCGTGATAGAGGTACTTTTCCCAATTGAATTGGACCCCTTGGCTGCACTGTGCAGCTAAAGATACCACTGGTGCCGGCACTTCATCGACACGACACTTCCGCATTATTTTTCCTGCCAAAATCTATGCAACAAAGTGCATAGCTCCATCCGAGATAGAGCTAATGGTGTAGCCTCGTGACTTCTTCACCAACCTGAAGTTGCTCTTCATCTGATCTACAAGCTTCTTCTCCTGCGACTTCCCTAGAAAATCATCTGCGGTGTTCGCGCCCTGACAAGGCAAGAAGGTGATTATGTGGACCAACATATCATTAATTAGAATGGGCCCTCCCAGCCAGAAGCACCCATCATGAACCAGTGCCAACAATTGACACACACAGATAGTATTAATTATGTTGCAGCTAAAGTGTGGGACATACAACATATTGAGAAATCCTACGCGCTCAACTACAACCACCTACTTCATTGGCTCAATACTTATGACACCAGCCTCCTTATAGTAGACCGATTTCAAGTATTTACTTGGTTCTAGTTGAGGAAAATTTGCATGGATGCCCAAATCCTAGTCCTCCATCTTCAGAAATGATACTCGACCCAGCAAGTTGCCCTCAACAGGTACTTCCTCTGGTGTTATAGACATTTTTGGGCCCTACAACCCCAAGCATGAAATTTCCATAAACCAAGGGCTCCTAAGTCCCTAAAAGTGTTGTTCTAACCCCTAAAGGAACAAGGTCAACAGATTACAGCTTCTCCCAGAAGTTCTCCATGAGAAACTGCTCAGAATTGGTCAAAACAGGATCATTGCAGATGCTCCACTGGCTAAGTGTGTTGCATCTCACCCAAATACACTGTGAGGGTGCGTTGCATTTCAAAAGTCCCTTCCGTGGGGTGCAATGGGCGAGAAGTGACAAGTGGCGGTGTCATTCTGCGAGGTGGAGAGGCAATGGAAGCTTCCAGAATCTTCTCCTGTGACACTTACCTCACTGAATTCGACCAAGGATGAGTAAGAGGCCCTCAGTCTCCAAGTGGAAGAAAGAACTATCAGAGAGAAGACACTAATCAAATCACAAGCTGACTCATCCCCCTTACAGATATTTATATATGGATCCCTCATCCCAGAGATCCGGAGGCTGGAATTTTGCATATTGTAAGGAATTGTTGTTGGTTTTCTGAGACAAACATCAGATTGTTGGGTGATCTAAGCTTTTTTTGAGGTGAAGAGGGCCTTCTTTGCTGGGAGGTTGATGCTGGGTCGGAACAACCGGTTGTAACTCCTCTTGGCTCTTTTCTTGTTTATCAATAAAAGCTATTTGAGTTTTCCTCCATGCTTTTGTGTCATTGATGCTTGTTACATTTGTATGGTCAATTTACATCTGACCCTAGATTGTTTATGATTATAGATCCATGTCTTTGTATAGTGCTATGCTTCTGTGATCTTACAGGTACTTTGTGAAGCTGGGCGTGCAAGGGAGCAGGTAGCTGAGGACTATCAAAGAAGAGAGGGATCAAATCAGGAGATTGGCGCAAGACAGAGGTTGGTCTTTTTGTTCCTCTCTATCTATAATTCATAAAGGAAAAACAAAAGTAGCTTTTCTCTATTTGTTTCTAAGGCAGCTGTCACACCTTAGTGGGATAGAGCAGTTCTAAATAGACACTTTTCCCTGTAACAAAATGGTGACTCCGCTGGGGAGCTAATTAGTTTGTTTGTTTATCATTCTTTGTTGTTTGTTTCATAAACTTACAAGTAGCATTTGAACTGCATTTGCCATAACAAATGCAAAGTAGACAACTGTTGCTTCAATCCATCTACTGGATCTGTTTATGATTTAAACAACTGATTCACAAACTATCTGATTGCCCTTGTGATAGCTCTTAGATCCTCCTTAGATCTAACCCTGATTGTTGCATTATTGATTGCTTTTGCTCGGCTAAAACCCAAGAACTGAACTGCAAACTGTGACCCGGAACTCGAGCAGAGTCTCGTTTCTAGCCCAGCGCAGGTACTGTTCAGAGATTCTGAATTTCAGCACACTTCCCAAGTGGTCAACCTGCGCTGCATTTCGGATTCTCTGTGTTACAGGTGCGCTGATCAAACTAGCTCTGTGCAGTTGTGGCTTCTGTAGTTCATTCTTTCCAGTTCTATTCTTGAATTTTGCTGCCTGTGATCAGTATATGTCTGTTTGAAACCCCTTTTATTTACTGTTATTCCGCCTCCTTTGTACAAAAGAACTGTAGATGTTTTTGTGTATTTGTTGAGTCGTTTACAGTTCTCCTTTGCAAAAGTAGCATAATTGTACTATCGTCCTTTGATTTAAATCTGTCGCAAGTGTCAATTTCAATCGTAGGAAAGAGTTTGATTGCTGTCGATGGTCGATTATCCTGTTACTATTTCTTTTGGTCTGAATTTGTACTTTTCTAGTGTCAAGAACAAGTATTCATTTCAAAATCGTAAGTTTTTGTAATCGTCTCCATTTTTTTATTTCGAAAATAAACTTGTTTATATTCGTCGCTTGAAAAGAAATTCAGATTTGTGCATCAACTTTCTTTTTAGCATCCATATACTAAGAAAGTCGAAAACAAATACATGCATGTGCATTTTCATATAGACAGTCTGATTGGCTTGATTTAGGAAAGTGCATTTAGAGTGTGCTCTTTGCTCTTTGTGGAAAGATTTTGTCTTTCTTTTCCCTAGTAGCTAGGATTTTCATTGCATAAAAGAGATAAAAAGTTTGTTTATCATCTTATATTGCATTTTAGGAATTACATATACATCTCGTGGTGAACCCAAAAGGAAAACTTCATAAACAAGATCAACTTAAAATAAATTCAATGAATCTAACAACGCTTTGGAACTTAACGCACAACATTTAGAAGTCTAGGCTAGAGACGTATTCCGGTGTCGTAAAGCCTGGTAACTGTTATTCTCATTGATGGTTGGGTGATTCCTCCACTTTGAGACGATAAGTGCCAGTACGGACTTGTGCTCCCACGTACCGTCGAGTATATTTTGGGAGACCCCAATAGGCTTAATCCTTTTATCCATAGGAAGCCGTGTCTGCCACCCTATCAATCGCAATGCACTGAACACAACATTCGGGAAGATTGACTGTTGTACCGTAAAAAGTATTATGCAGTTTTGCGATTGGTTTGGTACTCCCTCTACCTAGATTTCCATAGCAGTCCCTTTCGTTCCTTTTCAGACTCCTTAACGGAAAAGGTCCATCTGAGCACTTTTTACTTCAGGTTCATTAAAAATCGAAGGAGACCAGAGTCATCTTTTGTTTTTTCTCGACTCTTAAAAACTAAAAAAACAAGTTGTGTCAAAGCGTATAAAATTTATTTTAAACGAAATATTCATTACCCTTTCCTACGTTGATCTTGGGCTGAGAAAATGGAATCCACCAACCAAGGAATTCCCCTTGGAGGAAATCCTAATCCCTTCTCCTCTTGGGGAGATGTTGGTGCACCCCATATGGCCACATTGTCACTTCCAGGACTGACAATTGGTTTGCCTGTATGGCTCTTCTCAACCTCTGTCGTTCAGAACACCACAATTCCTGAACAATCGAATCAGCAACTAGACGAGTCCAAAGTTACCCACCAACCTTCTTCTTCCTCTAATTCTTCCTCTCCTCCTTCCTCTTCGGTACCTAAGGAGAAGAAGGAAAAGAAGAAGAAAGAGAAGAAGAAGAAGGAGCCAAAAGCGAATGGGGGCAAACGAGTGCTGTCTAGCGAAAATCCACACACTGCACCGACCAGGCCTAAATCGCCATGTGTCATCTGCAAAGGAGACCACTATCACAGAGATTGTCCTTGCATCCCTCGGATCTTAAGGGACTGGTCTCCTCGTTTGCACAACCCGGTGTCGTCAACCTCTGATGATCATGTTGAAAACACGCCATCAACTAGTGAAAGTGAAGCCCCGGGACAAAAAGGAAAATATAGATTTCCTTGTAAACTGTGCGAAGTCGATCATGTCGTCCACCATTGTCCCTTCTTAGACGAAGCTAAAAGAGTTTTGGATGATCGTCCGGTTTCACCGTTACGACTTCCTCCTGGATATAAAAAACGCTTGCCGATTCCGTCACTAGTTGAAAATCCGGTTGGCCCGCTCAGGTGGTCGGCTGAAGCATCTATCATTGAAGATAAACCATCTGAATCCATACCAGACGAAAGTCAAAAGGTCGAGGTGGCAGTTGACCCGGTCTTGCCTTCAGAGGTTCCATCTTCAGATGATACAGTCACTGAAAAGAACAAGGATGACACCGTCCAAATTCTTTTCATAAGCACAGACTCCAACGAACATGGGGGCAATTTACCCGTTCCTTTACCGCAGGAAGGAAGTTCGTCAGAGTTGTACCCGGCTGTCTATTCGGTCCCACCTCCAAGCAACCTAGTTGTCTCCTTCGACTGGAATCAACTAGGCAAACCCCGTTTACTAGCTAGTGTACCATTCTGAATCATTGCTCAAATATATAGAATGGTTATGGTTGGCACCATCATAGATGAGGGGGCTTCTGTGAGTATCCTTTCCTCAACTGCTTGGTTCGCCATCGCTTTTGCCTGAAATGAGAAATCTAACAGGCTTTGATAAAGGAACCAGTCGACCGTTAGGGATCCTTCCCGATGTGCCCATAACATTGAGAGGGAAAACCATTCACATGAACGTGATGGTAGTTCAAGGACCCCTGGATTACAACCTACTCCTTGAACGAGACTATATTTATTGCATGAGAGCCATTGTCTCATCACTCTTTAGAGTGATGTGTTTTCCGCACGAAGGAAGAGTGGTCAAGCTCGTGGACCATCTTTCATTTCCCGGATCACGCATAGCAAATAGTCATATACCATCCCTAAATGGTCTTTTCACGCAAGAAATGTCTCAATCTCCAGTCCGTCCACCCGATGAGAGCGAGTGATTCGAGGGGACATGACTGAAACCCAGGGGGCATGCACCCTGGTCTGCTTCAGCAGGAAAACTTCTGGTATAGGGTAGGTTTTCGCGAGAGAATATGACCTCTGTATCCGTGATTGGAAGAGGGAGTTGGACTGGAACAAGATTCTCTTATCAAAGTTATGTGAGTTGGCGGGCATCGCCGCTCACCTTTGTGTATCTCGGTAGACATCGCTGGAGAAGTGTTTTGTTTGCGCTGTGAATAGAACAATCTTTGGGTAACCTGTAAGAGGTAGGCCTCTCTCGGTAAAACAAATGTTTTAACGGACTAAAGAAGGGGTAACCTTGAAACTCTGTTTTATACCTGGAGGCATGAAAACCTTTTGGAGTGCAAGCGAAGAGCGACTATTTATTTTTTTAATTTTTTAGGACATCTAACCCTTTAAACTCGTAGGATTGGTCGTCTCCTAACTTGCATAAAGAAAGGATGTGGGGCAAAACTCTAAAAGTTGTCGTTTCATATGAGACATTCTTATCACACGACTGGATTAATCGAGCAGTTTTAGCACATAGTTCAAGCTCGTTAAAAAATAAACATAAGACATGAGCAAATGTTTCCCCCCGCGTTTAAGCTCGTTAAAAAATTAACTATTCCCCGGTAAATAACCATCGTGAATGTAGTACTTCAGCCATTAAAGCCTTGGTCGTGTTTGCACCGTCACCTCCACTTTTTCATTGGCCGATCATTCACCTCCATTTGATTGTTTACCCATTTTGAGGAACAGCTGCGAAGAGTGATTTCACTAGCCATCCTTGTGACACTACCGTGATTGGAAAATTCCAAACCTTACCTGGAATTAGCTACTACATGTTTTATCACTCGTTCCTCAAAAAACGAGTCTCCTTTAAGCTCTTTTCAACTGACTCGTAAAATATGAAAAGATTGCCGAGCCATTGGCCTCTCCAGCTCATTAAAGGGACACGAAGTGCTATCCCTCCTCTAGATTTTAATCTTTTTGGACCTGAGGGATTATTACACAAAAATATCGAGCGCTTGTTTTGTTCGGCTCGTTAAAAGTATCGAAAATTCATCCCTTTTGTATTGTTTTATACTTTTTCGGACTTAAGGGATTAGATGACGAAAAATGAATTTTGGAGTTACCTTTACGTCCCTTTTCAGACTCTCTAAAATTGAAAAGGACCGAGTTATCTTTGTCGTTAAACTCGTTAAAAAGATTAATAGCGACAAACTTGTCTATAGACGAGAACGAGTTTCACTATCGCTAGGCTCGTTAAAACATAGCGATGGGTTTGCCCGAAGGGAAAATTATAGAACAAGCATATGTCATCCTCCTCAAGCTCGACAAAAATAAAGAGGTACTGGTCAGCAATGACTGGGGAAAAATTGGGAAGAAAACTTAAAGAAACTTTGTTGGTAGCAAGTAGCTCTTGAACATGACACTTCCGCTCCATGTCCGAGTTGGGTTGGGTTGTTTCATTCACCGGTCACATCACGATGGTCACGCCATACCATCCACATTTGGGGTTAATGCTACCAATCCATCACATCAGTGTCGCCGATATGTTCAAGAGAAGTCATTCAAAGAATTCCCCTGTGTCTCACCCACTACCATACATTATACTCCATTCTTTCATGACCGCTACCCTGAACCTTATATCACCAGATCGTTTTCACCTCCATTAAAATCATTTGCTCCGTTCCATGTCATTGATGTGGGATTCATTAAGGCCCT
This sequence comes from Pinus tabuliformis, assembly GCA_031772625.1. NCBI lineage: Eukaryota > Viridiplantae > Streptophyta > Pinopsida > Pinales > Pinaceae > Pinus > Pinus tabuliformis. The sequence continues at coordinate 903,507,551 of CM062804.1, forward strand.
CCTGTGACTGATCACTTCTTGTCGACATCAGCTCATTATCCAAGAAGTTGATCTAGGAACACCCCATTCAGTACTTTGAAGCTTGCATGCCTCAATGGCAAGTTTCTCACTTCCGGCGACAGGTTTACATCAATGGCCTTCGACCGAAAGATTTTGTGTGGTGTTCGATGCCAAGTCCTTTATTCACACCACGTGAATTGTACTGCAGTACCTTGAGGGTCATTATCATTATCGGTGATTCCTCTCGCGCTTGTTAACAGTTTACATCATTGACTGGTAATCAAGTGATGTCTTTCTATGTTCGACTTCAGAACATTTCTCACATGGATTGACTTGTACTTCGAGTGAATATCGGACGAGATTGAAGACCCCGGATCTAGTTTCATCCATCCGGGTTGCGATATATATTCAGGGAAATAAAGACATTAAATGTACATCATTGCTGCACAAATAATCATCCACTCAAAAGGATGATGGCTCTATCAGAATCATCAGTCTACACTCAGACGATTGTCTGTCCTATGTACATGAAAATGAATTTATAAAGCTGAGCATGGGAATGCCCGCCTCAGCTAGATCATGAAAATAGTATGAAGATAATGTATTGTATTGTATCTTATTACAGGTCTCCTCCCAGCATTGAAACAACTTCGAATCCTCATAATAAAGCATTTCACCCGACACCAAAAGATTAACGGCCTCATACTTTAGGGGGCAACTGTTATAGACATTTTTGGGCCCTACAACCCCAAGCATGAAATGTCCATAAACCAAGGGCTCCTAAGTCCCAAAAAGTGTTATTCTAACCCCTAAAGGAACAAGGTCAACAGATTACAGCTTCTCCCAGAAGTTCTCCATGAGAAACTGCTCAGAATTGGTCAAAACGGGATCATTGCAGCTGCTCCACTAGCTAAGTGCGTTGCATCTCACCCAAATATACTGTGAGGGTGCGTTGCATTTCAAAATTCCCTTCTGTTGGGTGCGATGGGCGAGAAATGACAAATGGCAGTGTCATTCCACGAGGTGGAGAGGCAATGGAAGCTTCCAGAATCTTCTCCTGTGACACTTGCCTCATTGAATTCGACCAAGGATGAGTAAGAGGCCCTCAGTCTCCAAGTGGAAGCAAGAACTATCAGAGAGAAGACACTAATAAAATCACAAGCTGACTCATCCCCCTTACAGATATCTATATATGGATCCCTCATCCCAGAGATCCGGAGGCTGGAATTTTGCATATTGTAAGGAATTGTTGTTGGTTTTCTGAGACAAACATCAGATTGTTGGGTGATCTAAGCTTTGTTTGAGGTGAAGAGGGGCTTCTTTGTTGGGAGGTTGATGTTGGGTCGGAACAACCGATTGTAACTCCTCTTGGCTCTTTTCTTGTTTATCAATAAAAGCTATTTGAGTTTTCATCCATGCTTTTGTGTCATTGATGCTTGTTACATTTGTATGGTCAATTTACATCTGACCCTAGATTGTTTATGATTATAGATTCATGTCTTTGTATAGTGCTATGCTTCTGTGATCTTACAGGTACTTTTTGAAGCTGGGCGTGCAAGGGAGCAGGTAGCTGAGGACTATCAAAGAAGAGAGGGATCAAATCAGGAGATTGGCGCAAGACAGAGGTTGGTCTTTCTGTTCCTCTCTATCTATAATTCATAAAGGAAAAACAAAAGTAGCTTTTCTCTGTTTGTTTCTAAGGCAGCTGTCACACCTTAGTGGGATAGAGTAGTTCTAAATAGACATTTTTCCCTGTAACATCTGGCAGCAATGGCATGAATACCTTATATTTTAACAAGTCTGTGTCCTTAGTCACTTTGACAATGGATTTCCTATGGGGTACATATGGTGGTAGTCGAGTAATTGGCTCTGCTGCCTCCGTGTTGATTTCCTCAATCCCCATAATCAGCTCTTCTTCATCCAGATCCAAGGGTTCCATCAGCTGCTTATTCTTATCCATGTGACCCTTCTCTCTGATCTCAGTTGGGTTTTTGCACGGTGATTAACAAACCAACGTTAGCTATGGTTTCTTATGCTTTTTCTCTCCTGTTGCGGAGGAAGTAGTTTTAGGCCTTAATGACCTATGCGCTATGGTAGGGACTGGTGGTGTTACAGTCATCTTGTCAAGGCTTTCCCAGAATAATTCCTTATGCCACTCAGGAAAATCTGCCTCAAACCCAAGCCCCTCTTGTGAAAACTCCTTCTCTACTTCTTGCCACTCTCGTTCAGAGATACATCAATCGTTTATGCTCACACTTAGGCACAAAATCGGAATGCAATCTCTCTGGAAGAAAAGTGTTCAAATGGTGAGCGGGATGCTGTATTAGTAGCCCATTTTGAATTCAAATCTATTGATTCCCTCCATATCTCCCTCATTAATGCTCTTTTGGTGGAAGATTTCGAATGATATGCTCCTTAAATTCTTTCCCCCTACTCCCTTTAATGGAAAAATAGTCATCTAATCACCTACATTGTTTTCAATGGTCACTTTCTAGCTAGGCTACACGGACCCACTTTGCTAGCGCAACTCCATTGTCACAACTCCCATTTGCATCGGTCTCCTAACTGTCATGCAGCACAATATTTTTGCCACACTGTTATCCTAGCATAGTGGTTTATAGTCTCGTACTTATTTCTAATTACCTGAAGTACTAAGATTGTCCTGCATCCATATAGTCACTGCGCAGGGGTGGGATTGCCCTTGTACAACTTTAACCGGCTCCTATTGCTTCTTCCCAGAAATAGCTCCCCATTCAGCTTCGCGAGCTAAACTGCTCCCCCATCTGTAATCTCCTTGATGATGTATGGTCCCATCCAATGCATTTGAAACTTTCCTAGTACTAAATCTCCATTTTTAAAGGTTCACTGCTTAATGTGGTGATCATGCCACGTATTTTCTCTAGCCTTCTGTACCTGATAATGGAAACCTACCAAGAATCAATCTTCTTCTAACTCGAGTATTTTCTTGAGGCATTCTTCCATTACGTCTCGATCTTCCATCTTTGTGACTGCAACAATCCTCAAAATGGGCACTATTTATTCCATTGACATCACCACTTCTTGTTCTTAAACCAATCAAAATGGTGTATGTCCAGTCAACTTCTTACAGGAAGTTCTATATGCCCAAAGAACAACTCGTATACACACATCCCAATCATTCCTATTTGCATTACAGATCTTCGTCAAAGCATTTTCCAGGATCTTATTGAAAGCTTCAATTGTTCCATTTTCTTGAGGATGGTATAGCGTGCTCTTCTAGTGATACATTTGGAATTCCTCTATCAAAGAAGAAATCATTTCATTCAGGAAATGTGAACTCCTGTCACTCATCAAAATCTTACTACAACCAAACCTAGATAAGATGTATTCAAATATAAACTTCGTAGTTGTAGGTGCATTACAATTCTTTACAGGCTATGCCTCAGCCCACCTGGTCAAGTATTTTGTCACCGTAATTATGTAGTGTGCTCCTATATTCCTTCCTGGTGGCAGAATAGATCCCACAAAATCTATTTCCCATTTGTCAAATGCCTATAACGAGACTCGTGGCTTCAATGGTAATTCATCCCTTAGCGACGGCTTCCCAGTCCTCTGGCACACATCGCATGCCCTACAATATTCCTTAGAATCTTCGTGCAAAGTTGGCCACCACAGCCCAGCTCGTAGGATCTTCTATGCAGTCGATCGTCCAGCATAATGTCCTCTAGCAACTCCTCCATGCACTTTAGCGAGGATACTTTGTCTTTCATAATCTGGTACACACCTGTGTGGAACTTCATCCGACCCCATTTTATACAAGTTCCTTGTAATGATGGAAAAATTAGCAGCCCTCACCACCAATTCCTTTTTTTCTACTTCGTATATCCGTCAGGAATTGTACCTATAGATAGGAATTGGATGATATCTACAAAATGTTCATCTGCAACACACACAGAAAATAGTTGTACATCAGGCAATCCTTCACCAAGATTTGTGGGTTCTTCACCATTTTCAATCAGCGAAAGGTGATCAGGTCCAGCATTTAATCTCCCTGGCTTCATAATTACTTCGAAGTCATACTCTTGAAATAGTAGTAACCACCTACAAAATTTCCCCCCCAATGGACCAAGTGCTTCAAAGTTGAATGGTCTATACACATTTTGAAGTGTGCACCTAATAGTTAATTCATGAACTTCGGATCGCCAACCCTTCTCACTCTGTGGTTGAATAATTCTTCTCTACCTTAGACAGTTTTCTTCTTGCAAATGTAATCGGGTGGTCGGTATCTCCTATGCCTGGTTGGGTTAAAACTGCTCCTAGCGCTATGAAGGACACATCCACATGTACATGGAATTATTTCTTCCAATCAGGGAATACTAGAATAGGTGTTGTAACCATATTTTCCTTCAAAACATCTAAGCTTTTCTGGAAATCATCATCCTAGCAAAATGTCGCATCTTTCTTCAATAATTTCTCCATGGGCACAGTGATCTATGTGTATCCCTTAATAAACTTTCTATAGTATCCTGTATGGCCCAATGTTGTGTGCATCGATTTTACATTCCTTGGGTGCTCCAAATTTATAATCACCACAAATTTTAGCAGGGTCCTCCATCAATCCTTGCTTACAAAATACGTGGACCAAAACTATTCCATATGGTACGCAAAATATACACTTTTTTATATTCAGGGAGATCTGATACTTCCTACAAGTATCAAGCATTAGGCGAGGACTTGCAACATGCTTTTTAGCTAACCCGAACATCGTTCAATCATCAAAGTAGACCTCTAAAAACTTGTGAATAAATTCCTTAAAGGTAGCGAATACTACCCTAAAAAAGATCACAGGGGCATTCTTAAGGTCAAAGGGCATAATTGTGTACTGAAAAGAGCCCCATTCTATGGAGAATGTAGTCTTACTTCGATCTTCTGTCACGATCTTTATTTGGTGATATCATGAGAATCCATCTGTAAAATACTAGGCTTCTTGACCACCAACATTCTCCAAGACTTCATCTGTGAATGGCGTAGGGAATGGATCATGTACACAAGCATCATTCAAATTCCTTAGATCTATGCATATCTATATTTCACCCTTTGTCTTCTTCTCTTGAACTACCATAGGACTAACCCAGTCTGATTCTTCTACAGGCTCAATAATTTTTGTTGTGAGCATCTTATCCACCTATTCACGCACCTTTTCTTTGTATTTAGGCTTTAATTAGTAGTTTCGTTGCTTTACCAGCTTTGAATTCGGCTTCAGATTGATCTTCATGACACCCAGATCACCTACTATCCCTTTTAAATCAGAGAAATTTGTTGGAAACAAGTCCTGATATTCACGTAACAACTCTGTGACCTTGTCAACTATGTCCTCATCCCAATAATATCCTATATTTTTGAACTTTTGTTGCGCTTCCAACCCAATGTTCACTTGTTTGGTCTTCAATGGTTTTGAAATGTCAGGAACCTCCAACTTAGGCCCAGTGACTTTGTGTTGTCCCTCTTACTCAGGGATATTGATATTCCTGGGATCTTCCTCGCCCACTTCTGTGGTAACATTGTAACACTCCAGAGCATGGCGCAATTGCGTACTCCTGTTAGGTTGTACCAATGAAATAGGCTCTACAGGTGTTCTAAATATCACAGCTTTGATTTCCTATCATGCTTCATCAATACATTTGAATCCACCCTCAAAATTGAATGTTAGCAGAAATATTTCCTTCAAAACATCCCATTTTGTGGTTCCATGTCACAACTCTATTTCTAAATACCAATTCATCGGAATAGTATCCAAAGTGTGTAAGAATATATGTACCCATTTAGGCTATGGTTCCTTGCACTAATATTTTGTCTAATAAGCTAGATTTTCACGTGGATCATCCTTCCCTATATATTTTTCATAAATACAGGTATTTTCATATCCAAACCATAGCTTCATCATCCTTTGGTACTCCTTCCAGTTTGCAAAATTGTTCTTATGTGTACCCCACCATCTGGAAGGTGTATCTCTCAGCACGATGTCCAATGCCTGGAACCGATGCTCCTCCAGTACATCCCTTTCAAATTTATCAAGAAAAAAATTTACATCTTCTAAGCCATCATAATATGGTAAATTGTGTACCTTAGTGGATATACACCAAATTGATCTAGTAAGTCTATTACATCGCAGTGTTGACACTTCATGCAATCTATTATGCCAATGCTCGAGCTCCTCATATGAATCCAAGTTGCAGTTGTTTTCCTTTTCCCAAGTAATTATTCCATCCGCCGTAGGGTTGATCCACTCCTCATTCCATGCAGTAAGCTTATAGATCTGGTCAATATCATCCTCCTCATAGTAATCCCAGATTGGTTCAGTATACCGCGCACCCTCAGCTAGATCTAATGGAACAACGACTTTAAGTTCCTTCTTCTCAAACGCCATATTGTGCTTCTTCAAGTTGATGATCGCATTCATATCAAATGCCCAATCGATTCCAAGCAGCACTGGGTAGGGATTACTATCATTCACTATTTCGATTACCTCAAAATAATCTATAGTGCACCCCTTCAATGTCTACAATTACTCCATGTAGGTGTCCCATAGGAATAATCTTTTGTTGCTTCACCATTTGTAGGTGAATTAGCTTTCCCATTCTTTCCCAGGTCTACTTAGGTAAAACATTCGCATCAGATCCTAAATCTAGGATTACCTAGTCCATTTCAAATTCTCTGATTTGTGTAGTCAATCTCATCTCCCGACCAGTCCTTTTCTTACTTTTGTCTACTTTATGTACTGTGCACTATTCTGGCAACGACTTACCCTTGCCTGCGCAGTTGTCTATTAATTCTTGTAGTCCCTCCACTGCTTTTTGATCTCTTAAGAGCTTCATGCAAGTATACAAGAAGGATTTCAATACTGAAGGATTTGTTTCTTGTGCAATAATGACTTCTTCTGGCTTCTTTGTTCGTGCACTCTAATTCTTTGATGTGGAAGCTCCTGAATCCACAAAACTCTTTTTCTCCTCCATAAATGTTTCTTTCACCTTATGCAAATCAAATTCAGTATCCTTGTCAGCAGCCTTGCATACCCATATATTCTCTTCTAGTTGTTTCCCTATGGCTTTATCTTCCCCAGTAGCTATACCGCTTCGTGTAACTATATTAACACTGGGGCCATCTTCGCATGGTTCTAACCCCATCATCTAGATGTTCTGACTGGGTTGTTGGTTCTTCTTCTCTTGCATCTTTATGATGAGTACAAGATAATCCTCTATAATGTGGTCAAACTGTCGGTAATATTGATAAGAGGGGTGTGTCAGGTTCTAACAATCTTGCGCAAAGTGGCCTGGTTCCCCATAATTATAACAAATAATCTGTCTGCGACCTCTTCCATCTCCTCCCCCTCGTCCTCTACCTCGTCCTTAGAATCCTCTGTGCATTGCAGGTGCACCTTGATCCTGCTGAGGATGTGTCTCAGCCTATACTCTAAATGTCGGATTTATGTCCATCATTAACTCATAGCTTCAGCAATTGTGCTCATCATCGCCTACAGACTTACAGAAATTGCATAATATTTGTTGGGGAGTCTGTACGAACTTCTACAATAAATGGAAATTTTTTGTTGAGTGTTTTCCTATTATTTGGCAAATAGCACACCATGGCACTACACCGTTACTTTATCCAACGGTATTTTATGGCTTCAAGGGGATAGGACTCCCCCCCCCCAATTAGATAGTTTTAATAGACTGGGAAAAGACCTTGTCATGACCATTTCCCTTGCATTTTAAGCACCATACTTCAGAATGGGTCTCATGTTGTACCTCTTTCCCCTTTTTGAGATCTTGCAACTCCATATGCAGGCTAGCCAACTACAACTGAATCTGTTGCACTCCCATATTTGCATCCTAAATATGCAAAGCTTCCAACTTCATAGCAATTTCTAGCACTTCAGACTGCGATCCAGTATTCTGTTGTGCCAATGGTAATCTCAAATGAGGTAACAACAAATCAATATACCAATCCTTATGTTTCTATTCTGAGATCTATAGATTAGCCTGTTGTAACGAACATTTCAACCTTTGATCAAAATCCCATGCAGATTCATTCACCTTCTGCTTAATTTCTTTGACCTTAGTCACAGACCAAGCTTAAGACTTAGGCTTTCTAAATTCATTATTGTAGGTTTTAACCCCGTACAAAAGTTACCTACATACAAATTCTAAAAACAGAAAATAAACAATGGTGAGAGCATAATAGATAAAACAAATATACACAAATATTTTCCCATGGATCCCAAAACTGGGACTACCATATTGGTTTTCCATTATTTTCCTTTCAATGTTACAATACATATATATACATGCCGAAGCATCCATAAACCCCAATCCAGTAACCCTAGATTAGAACATAATTGTATTTCCCTTGACCGATTCTAGAAAATACCATGGACTGAAAACCATCACACCCAAAACCATGTGCGAAATCCATGCGCAAAACCATAAGTAGGTCTGCCCACCTAATATAGTGTCCGAAAACAAATTCCCCGGGCTACTGCCCCGAACCCCGTAGAGGGGGGCTACCACCCCCCTCTAACCCCTCGATTTAACTGCTAGGGCTACTCGTGGAAAGAATATAACACAACCCAACATTCTCCCACTTGTTGTTTTCTTTCCACAAGAGAGCTTAGACATTGATCCAGTCCTACAATGCCCATTGTTTCTCTACACCAAGAGAACTTCTCAGTGCTCACAAACTTTGTCAATGCATCTGCAGTATTCTTCAGAATGTCCACTTTTACCAGCAACACCTTTTTGTCTTCTACCATATTCCTCACAAAGTGATATTGAACATCAATGTGCTTTGTCTTTGAATGATAAGCATGGTTCTTTGCCAAGAAAATTGCACTTTGGTTGTCACAATCTATCCTTATAGCTCGTTGTACTAACCCCATACTTGAACACAATCTCTGCAACCAAACTTCTTCCTTGCTTGCATGAGTGGTTGCCATGTATTCTACCTTTTTAGTCGATATTGCCACTACAGATTGTCTCTTACTCATCCAACTGACTACACCTCCAAATAGGTTGAACACATACCATGTTGTCTTGATGGACCCTGACCCAAGTTCAGCGTTAAGTAGCCAAGCAAATCCCTACACTACTAGCCCTTTCGGCACCAATCCGCGGAGCGCGGACTAAAGTCTCACCCGAAGCAGTATGGGGGGATGCAGGAACCAAGTTTCCACACCCTAATATGGTTGTGATGTTGGTTATTTTCCCTAACCTTCCTTCGTGCAGATTGATAAGCCCTTTAGGGCTTATCAAAGTACTTCTCTTATTCATCCTCAAAGCCTTTGTGAAAGTCTTTGGTCATCCTTCGCGGACCCTAAATAGATAGATCAGGCACTTACGTGCCCCTATAATTAGTCTTACTTCTATATATACCCAGATTCGCTTAAGTATTGGTTACTTTAACGTGCATTACGGTTATCTTCATGTAAACAGATATTCCTACTTGCATTCATATGAAAAATTAAAATACATAGATTCACGCATCAATATAGCATTACTTCATATTCTAGTATTCAACATAACATAATCACAACATTCATAACAGAAGTAAAATAATGCATACACGGATAATTACAGAATATTCCTCTTTATTAATCATCCATATTTCCAGTACAGACTCTGACTGCACTATGCACACAGCTGCAGGGGTCCGCGCACTCAGCTGCGGACTTCTACGTTAGGCCTCTATGCACTCAATTGCAGAGCCTTTTTCTACACTAAGACTCTTCACCCTTAGCTCTCATAGACCCATACATAAAACATAGCACCAACACTACTCCACTAAAAAATTCTTTAGACTATTCTAAGGCTCCCTTTTTATACAATCCCATGGTCTGCGGACCATGGGCAGATCTCTAAAGCTGACATGACTTATACAAAATAAGGGTGGAAAACCCTTAGTAACTCTTTACATATTCACACTCTGCGGCCACAAAATGTGGAGACTTCATATTTTTTACACAAAACTTGGGCCTTTAGCCCAAAAACTTGGGCTTTTAACCCAAAAATTGACCCCAGGGGACCCGTTCCCAACAGACCCCCAACACAAATCTGGTGACTCACCCTCGAGTCACTCTACTAGCGCAAAGATCCTGTCGCAAAGACCTCATAGCCCCACTTGTACCACTACAACTTCAGTGGTGCACTGTGTTGCACCTGCTTCATCTGCTTGACCAGCTGCTCCGTCGCTGGCCCTGTGCCATCTACCTGTACCTTCTGCTACGTTTCGTGTAGACTAGTGAATTTGCCTTCAATGGTGGTCGTGAGCACATATGCTTCGTCTAGCCAAGGCTTTAATTGAGCCTTCAATAATGCTTCCATGTGTTGTGATGTGTCCACCTACTCTTTTAGCACCTTTGCTTCCTGTAGCTTTGTTAGCCTTTGGGTAATGGCGACAGTACGCATCATCGCTTTAACCTCGTCATATCACTATTGCAGCTCTCGTGCCTCTCTTTCCAACCTCTACACACTGGGATCCTCCTATAATATGGTGAATACTTCAAGCAACTGCTCGAAGAGCACAGTGCAATCCTTTACTGCGGTATTTATTGGTGCAACGGCATCCCTAACAGCTGCCTTGTGTTGCTCTCTGACTGTAGGTAGAGTCGAAGGTTGGGCCTTCAATGCAAGTTCTACAATCTTAAGGTTCAGTTCAAACTGAACCTTTGCCAATTCTGTCCTTGCTTCGCGCACTCCGGCAACGAGCTTCCGAATTCGCACATCCACTGGCTCATCTTCGGGAATGTCCAACTCCAGGACAGACTTGCATGCCTCAATCACTAACTTGGTCGTGTGCTCATTCTTTTCCATGATGGCCTTAAAGAGATCAATAGCGGAGTTCTTTTGTGTAGCCATCTAAGTGTTATTCACCCTCTTCTCACTGATAACGTGTAGCGCGCACTGTTCATGGGCCCGAAGTTCCACGATCACACCATCCTACAAAGTGTGAAGGGCTTCACTTGGAAGCACAGCCAAATTGAATCCAACCCTCTTGAGGGCGCTGACAGTGACCTTGTCAGCTTTAGCTTCCATAGTCAATGCTCCATCCAGCAGCGCTATTGCCTGGGGATCCAATGTGCGTACCATCCCTGCTGCTTCTAAGGTGCAAGGCACCAAACTACTTAACGCCGCACTACTCCATCCCACAATGGTCTATACCTGTGACGCTTAGATCTATAGCTCACGCAAACCTTTTTGAATGGTGCCCAAGGCCTGTTTCTGCTGTTGCTCGAACTATTGCAGCAATTCCGCAATCGCATCCCTCAATGCATCACCAATATCTTTCAAATCACCTTCAGTCAAGGTGATTGGGTCAAGTGAAGTCTTGGAATTCTTCCGCGACCCAACTTTCTCTTGTTCCCCAGTGCACTTAACCCAGAATGGAGTAGTCTCTGGGTCCTCCCCTCCCTGCTTTGTTTGTTGTTCGTCCTCCTCTGTCTCCAGGGAAGGTGACTTCTGGTTCCTATTAGAGTTGCGCCTCTCTTCTTCTTCCTGTCCTCCTGTTTGCTTCGTGGCAACATACTCCACCCTGGTTTTATCCTCAACCTCCTTCTTCCTTTTCTCGACTAATTGTTCCATCTTCAGCCTAGCCTCTTCCTTTTTTCGTTGCACTGCCAACATGGTAGACCTAGCTGTCAAGTCCGAAGCGATGCACCAATCTGTCGCCCAATGGTCAAGGACCACTGCGATCACGTCGTCTGTGGCCAGGTATGGAAGGTCATACCAAAAATTTTTTAGGATCCTTCCATGCACGCATGGAGACATAGTGGAAGTCTGCCTTGAACTCCACATACTCTGTCAGTTGATCATAAACTGTCGACAACAATCGCAACTTGCGGTTGATCTCCATGTGAATACTCATCTCCATCAAGATCCAAAAGACATTGTTGTCCTTGATTCTTTGGGGGTCCTTCGTAGCCCAGAGTGAAGCAAACATCATTGCTTCTAGTAGGTCCTGCGCGACCGGAGGAAACTGACTATTCTCTAGTAACTGTTGTGTGACCAGCACTATGGACAGTAGCAGCCATGCATGGTGAAACGTTTTGCTTTGATCTTGTGCCTCTGTGCAATTTGCAAGGAACTCGCTATAGAGGTAGCATGCCGAGTTGAACTCTACGCCCTCCGCACACTGGGCCGCTAGTGACACTACTGGTGTGACACTTCATCTGCGCGACACATCCTCATAATCTTTCTTGCCAAGACCTAGGCAGCTACCTTGACCGCGGGGTTGGTTATGCTAGTGATGGAGTATCCACGCGACTTCTTAGTGAGCTGAATTTATCCTTCATTGCTTCGGCAAGGTCACACTCGCCTATCTTTCCACCAAATGCCATGGCTGGATTTTCTCCTGCGTGCGGTAGCTGAGTGATCCTATGGATCAGCGTGTCAGTGATCAATATTGACTCCTCTAGCCACAGGCACCCATCATGCACCAAGCACAGTAGCTGCTTGATTACTATCATGGTTATGGGCATGCGGTTGTAATGTGGTACCCATAGCATGTTTAACAGACCGCCTTATCCACCCCTTTTTCTCACTTCCTTAGCTCCAACGTGGTCACACTAGATTATTTATAGTATATGCGGTGCATGAGTTGATCTGTTGCTAAGTGAGGAAAGCGCTTTGTATCAGCCAAATCCCAATCCTCCAATTTTAAATGGGGGACACACCCCAGACACGGTCCCTCAAAGGCGATTTTGTCTGGCAGCAAGGGTGTATGCAACATGACCTTGCTTTCATCAATGTCCTTCAGAACCTTTGTCTTGCCTTTACACGGAGGAATGTACTCGGGCAGTTTAGAGATAGGGTCGGACCCCTCAACGTCAACGCCCTCCGCCCCATGTCAATATCTTCCTCATCCATGTGGATTTCTTCAACATCCTCTTGCGGCTCCAGGTCAATTAGCTTGCCCTTCTCCTACACGGTGGGCTTTTCCTTCTGTGGGTGCTTTTTGGGTGATGTGCGCACTGACTGTGGCACTTTTTGCTTGTCCTTCTTTGTTTTTGGTCCCTCTTTGGTCGTCATAGGCCTCAGCCTGGGCGACCTTGGTGATTTAGGCTCTTATGTTAGTACTTTGACGCTTGTAACCTTCAGGGTAGTTCCCTTAGCTGCCATTGCTACTACTGGGGCAGTTCCCTCAGCTACCGTTGCTTCTCCAGCGATCGCGGTTTCAGCGGGCACCAACATGATACTAGACAACAACTCCAGCATCTCCTTTGGAAACTTCTAAAATTTTGAACTCGCTATCAAAGCTTTAAAGTAATCACAATTCATACGCGCCTGAGAGCTCAACACCTCAATTCTCAAAATTCCAAGTGTTTTTCACTAGGTAGCCACCTATAATTTATATGCATTTTCGAATTCAAATCTGACTGTTCCCCCAAAAATTCATTCATAAATGTTGGATTGGCGGCATATTTTCATAGATATTTCCCTTAAATTATGAATTAAATGTCGCCCCCACCCCCCCCCCCCCCCCCCCGGCGGCTCCGTTTAGTCGTTTTCCCACTATCAAGTCATGAACAGTGACCATAACAGTCACTTTATGGCTGCCCTGCGCGGTCCCTTCTTGAATAGTGCATCTTCCCATGCATTTATGCTAACACTATGACATTCCTCCATTCCGCATAGTTCCCCAATCGCACAGCGCTCCAACCTAAGTAGTGTAGTTTATAGTCCCGCGCCTCCTTTCAGCTGCCTAGAGTGCTAAGACTATGCTTCCACCATGTAGTCATCTAGTCGGATCACCAGTGTATGGCTTCAATCGGCTACCATTCAATCACCTTGGGAATGGTTCTCCATTCAAATTTACCAACTAAACTATTCCACCATCGGTAATTTCCTTGATGACATATGGCCCCAGCCAATGCATCCAAAATTTTCTTGGAAATTTATCAAACTTCTTGTCATATAATAGAACAAAATCATTTACCTTGAAGGTGTGCAGTTTGATGTGTCGATCGTGCCATGCCTTTTCGCTCTTCTTTTGAACTTGTTGATGGAATCTAGCCAGAATTATATCTTCTTCAAGCTCTATTAGTTGCGGGAGCCTCTCCTCCAAGGCTCTGCGATCCGCCATTCCTGTGAATGCTACTATGCACAGACTAGGTACAATGTACTCCATTGTCATCACAGCTTCCATGCCATAAACCAGTTTGAATGGAATTTTTCCAGTCAACTTCTTGCAATTCGTTCTATAATCCCATAGCGTCGCGGGCACGCGAACATCTTGATCGTTTATTTAAGCATTGCAAACCTTTGTGAGTGCGCTCTCCAATATTTTATTAAATGCTTCCACCATCCCATTAGCTTACGGATGATAGGAGTGCTCTTCTTATGGTAGACCTGAAATTCCTCTGTCATCGTGCTAATCATCTCATTAAGAAAGTGTGTACCGCGATCGCTCATTAAAACTTTTGGACAACTAAACCTTGTCAGCACGTACTCAAAGATGAATTTGGTTGTTTTCGTGCTTGTACAGTCCTTCACGTGTTGCGCCTCCGCCCATCTAGTTAAGTACTGAGTCGCGGTGATGATGTACCACACACTCGTCTTTTTCCCTGGAGGCTGAATTGGTCCTGCAAAGTCAATCGCCCACTTCTTGAAGGGATGGAGTGATATCTACGGATTCAGGGGCAGCTCATCCCTACCCAAGGGTCTGCCCATCCTTTGACATGCATCTCATTTCCTACAATACGCTTTTGAATCCTTATGCAAGGCCACCATAACCCAGCGCGTAGAATCTTCTGCATTGTTGCTTTTCCTACATAATGACCTTCCGCGGCTCTGCCATGAGCCTCAGTGAGGATGTTGTTTTGTTCAAAATCTGGCACATAACATCGCAATATTTCATCTAATCCCATTTTGTACAAGTGCCCTGCAATGATAGAAAATTATGTCGCGCATACCACTAGTTCCTTCTTCTGTTGGCTTGTATATCCTTCCGGAGTCGTACCTATCGTCAAGAAGTGTATAATATCTTCAAAGTGGTTGTCTGCGACACGTGCTGCAAAGAGTTGCGCGTCAATTAGTCCTTCCTCCAAATTCATAGGTCCCTCTCCCATTTCAATGCGCAACAGATGATCTTGTCCAGCATTCAAGCATCTTGGTTTCACAATAACTTCAAAATCATACTCCTGGAACAACAACAGCCACATGCATATCTTCCCCCCCAACACAGTCTTGTTGACCAGGTATTTTAATGTCAAATGTTTTGTATACATCTTAAAATGTGAGCCCAACAAATAATTCCTGGACTTCTGGAGCGCATACACCATAGCTAGTCCTTCGCACTCTGTCGTGGAATAATTTTTCTTAGCTTTGGATATCTTCCTACTTGCGAACACTATAGGGTGATCCAAGTCCCCTTCATCGACATGTGTCAGTACTACTTCCAGAACAATACATGATGCGTCCACATGCACATGAAATTCCTTCTTCCAATCCGGGAAGATTACAATCAGCACGGTGACCATTTTCTCCTTTAGCACATCTAAGATCTTCTGGAATTATTCATTCCAACAGAACATAACATCCTTCTTTAACATTTTTTCCAATGGCGCAGTCATCTGGGCATAGCTCTTGATGAATTTCCTATATATCCTATATGCCCCAACGTTGCGTGCAGCTGTTTCACACTCCTTTGTGCCTCCAAATTGATTATGATCGTGATCTTCGCAGGGCCTACCATCAAGCCTTTTCTGCATACCACATGGCCCAGAAAGATCCCAAAAGGGACACAAAACAAAAATTTCTTCAGATTGAGCTCGATCTAGTACCTCCGGCATGTATCTAGCATCAAGCGTAGACTTGCCACATGGTGCTTCACCAGTCTGAACACTGTCCAATCGTCAAAGTATACTTCCATAAATTTATGAATGAAATCCTTGAACATCATGATGACTACGTGTGAAAAGATGGTCAACACGTTCTTCATCCCAAAAGGCATCACCATATACTAGAAGCATCCCCATTCAGTTGCGAAGTTCGTTTTACTTCTATCCTTCGACGTGATCTTGATCTGATGGTACCTAGAGAACCCATCAGTGAATGAATATGCTTCATGGCTGCCAACATTATCCAGGACCTCATCAGTGAACAGAATTGGGAAGGGATAATGCACGCAAGCATCATTCAACTTCTTGAGATCCACGCATATCCTTATTTCTTCCTTCTACTTCTTTTCCTAAACCACTATTGGGCTTACCCAATCAAATTCTTCCACCGGTTCAATCATACATGTCGCAAGCATATTGTCTAACTCTAAGCGGACCCTTTCTTTATACTTCAGATTGAGGCGGTAACGTATTTACTTCACAAATTTCGTATTTGGTTTTAGGGTGATCTTCATGACATCCAGGTCCCCTATTATCCCTTTCAGATCTAAAAACATTGTGGGAAACAGATTTTGATATTCGCGGAGTAGTTCGGCGACCTCATCTACTGTCGCATCATCCTAGTAGTCCCCAATATTTGTAAACTTCGGCTCTGCCTCCTTGCCAATGTTCACCTACCTGGTTTCGAGTGGCTCATTTATGTCTGGGTTCTCTAGCTGTGGTCCTTCAACTTCACGATGTCCTTCAGTCTCTGGAATATTAATCTTCCTCAGGTCTCCGTCTTCTTCTTCCCTGTGACATTGTAGCACTCCAACGCATGGCTCAGCTGGGTGGTCCAATCAGGTTGAATCGAATCTAGAGGATCCTACGGTATCCTAAAAATTGCCATCTTAACCTCCTACAATGCTTGGTGAATAGATTGAAATCCATCCTCAAAACTAAACATCATCAAAATCCCTGGCGCAAAATATCCCATTCTTCGGTGCCATGGCGGAGTTCCGTCTCCAAGTACCAATTCGTTGGTATAACGTCCAAGGTATTGCAAAACAGATGGACCCATTTTGGTTGAGGCTTCACTCCATATACTTCAGTCCATTTGGCCAAATGCTCGCGCGGATCATTTCTCCCATCATATTTTGTTGTTAATCGCACCTTCAGATGACCAAAGCGTACCCTCATCATCCTCCTATATTTGTGACAATCATCAAAACTATATTTGTGCGTACCCGACCATCTTGCGAGCGTAGTGCACAGCACCCAATCTAATGCTTGGAAGAAATGCTTCTCTGGAACTTCCCTTTCAAATGCATCCAAAAAGTGATCAACATTAGTTAACCCATCATAGTAAGGCAGATTTATTACCTCTAATGATACACAGTGCAACTACTTGATCATCATATTACAGTGCAACATAGATACTTCATGCAGTCAATTCTACCAGTGCTCCAGTTATTCACCTGAATTTGATCTGCAGGAGCTCTTGCGATCCCATGTAATACGTCTGTCTGCTTTCAGATTCACCCAATCCTAATCTCGCGTCGTTATCTTGTAAATCTGGTCCAAATCGTCATCACTTACATAATCACGGACTAGTTCAGTATAGCACGATCCTTTTGCATGGTCTAGTGGCACCACTATGTGGACCGAATTCTTCTCAAATATCATCTTTCGCTTCTTCAGGTTTATTACCCCATTCATGTTAGTGGCCCAATCAATCCCAAGGAGCGCGGGGTAGGGATTGTTGTCATCCACAATCTCTATCACTTCAAAATATGCTAGTGCACTCGCACCTTCGATATCAACTGTTACCCCCTACAACCTCCCCATTGGGATGATTTTCTGTTGATTCGCCATCCTTAACTGAATTGGAGACCACTGTAGTGCAGGTCTCCCCATTCTTTCCCATGTCTGTTTCGGCAAAACATTCGCGTCGGACCCTAGGTCCAAGATAACTTGGTCCATTTCATATTCTCCTATCTACGCGGTGAGTCTCATCTCACGTCCAGTTCATGCCTTATTCTTAAGCTGAACTACGCATGGTCTGTTAGTAGCGATTTCCTCACCAGCGCACCTATTGATCATCTCATGCAGTCCCTTCACAGCCTTTCTATTGCAGATCACTTTCATGCAAGTCTCCAAGAACGTGGTAATCATGGATGGGTCCATTTCTTCAACCGGTTTCTCCTAACTCCCTAAGGTAGAGGCCTTAATGAAACTTTTCTTTGCTTCCATAAATGTTTCTCTCACGCGTTATAGATCAAACCTTGTCTCCTTTTCTGGTGCTTTGCGGACCCGCTCACCTTCTTCGGGCTACTTCCCCTTATCCTCACCAGTCGTCACTTAACTCCGTAGCACAATATTTACCTTGGGGTATTCCTCGCAAGGCTCGGCCCTCATCATCTACAGCTTCTAAGTCGGTTGCTGACGTTGCTCCCCCTTCTCAAGTATCTTGGCTAACAATATAGGGAAATCCTTCATCGCATGGTCAAACTGAGTACAATAACGGCATGACAATCGCATCAAATTTGGGCAATCTCGCGCGTAGTGTCCTGGTCCTCCACAATTGTAACAAATAATCTTCCCTCAACCTCTACCAAGTCCTCCTCTACCTCGGCCTTAGCCATGCCCCTAATACTCGCCTCGTGCTCCTCCAGCACCTTGGTCCGAAGGCCGCATTTCTACCTATGCAGGTGTCCTTTCCATCATTAATTCATAAATTCGACAATTGTGCTCATCATGGCCCACAGATTGAAAAAAGTTTCAAAATAGTTGTTGCGGTGTCTGTACGAATTTCTGCAGCAAATGGCAATTGTATGTTGCATGTTTCCCAACTACCTGACAGATAGCACACCATAGCGCAAGCCCTGTACTTGGCCCTACTGCAACTTCCAGCCGCAGAGGCATTGGTCCCCGTAATGCAAAATAATTTTCGAAAATAGGACAGTGATCTTTGTCATGCCCCTGTCTTTTGCACTTTAGGCACCACACTTCTTCACGTGCCTCTGGCTGAGCTGTTCTGTCTTTCTTCAGACTTTTCATTTTAGGGAAAAGGTTCTACAACTACGCATGAATCTATTGAACCCCCAGATTATCATCCTACATTGGTGTCTCGTGCAATCTCATCATGATTTCCAGAGCTTCCACTTGGGTCCCAATCTTCTTTTGTGATAGCGCAACCCTTAGGTGAGGCAGGAGCGAGGCCACAAACCATTGGCGGTGCTGCCCATCAGTCAAATTCATGTTGGCTTCTCGGATTGTACACTTCAATCTTTGATCCAAATCCCAGGGAATCTCTCTAGGATTCATCATGATCTCCTTGAATCCCACAATTTATTTCACCTCATACTTAGGTCTACTAAATTCCTTATTCAGTGCAGTCTGGATATCGTCCAACGTGGGCGTCAGATTATCAGTGCAGTACTTAATGTACCAAGTTAGTGCACAGTCCTGGAAAAGCACTAACCAATGTTGCTTTATGCATTTGATCATACATGATACCCTCAGCTTCCCACAAAGCCTTTGCGACGAACCAAAACTGGTCCGGATCTTCATTTCCTACACCCTTGAACATAGGTAGCTTTATATAGTTTTCCATGTTGAACGGTGGTGGAGGTGGTGGTGGTGTGGGTGAGGGGGTAAGCAGTGGAGGTGAGGATGGAGACAGCATGGATGGATGAGGTGAGGGTGGAGGTGGTGTAGGTATTCGCAGGAATCCCTGTCTTATCAACTGAATAGCACTCAGCAGAGAAGCCTGTGCTTCTCCTTCATCGTCACTCAGAGGAGGCTCAATCAGCAGGCTATATTCAGGGCCTTATCTTCCTGTATCCCTGAAATTCCTTCCACTTCACACAGCCCCAAACATCAAGGTAACTGCATAATCCACTTTTCACACAAGAGCATCTTAATCCAAGTATTTAATGATTTCAAATACTTACCTCGCGACCCCTTAAAGAAGCAACACTCTGCTTCGCTGTAACTAACCGAATTATTGACCGTGAACTCTGTCACAAACCCTCCTATGATACGGTCAATCCAACGATTGACAGTGCGCACGATCTTATCTTTAGACCCTTCCAACTTCTGTACTAACTTCGAGGTCCAGAAAATCGAACCATCAAGCCTCCACTTCCCTTGCCTGTCTGCCAACTTCGCAATCCACTCGTATAATTCAATCGAGAAGAAACAAGAGGAAAATTTCATATATATCTTTGTACAAATATATGTCAAACCATTTTTCTTTCATCAATTGCGGATTCCTATTTTCTTGCACCACGAATTCGTGGATCTTTCTATCCACCCAGTCTTCAATCTCCTTCTTAGTTGGATTCCAATGATGCAACATCAAACATCTCGTTATGCAAATCTCGATCCTAGCAACGAAACCATTTGTTGGCTTGATGGGCCCTAACCCAGGTTCAGCATTAAGCAACCAAGAAAATCCCTACATTACTGGCCCTTTCAGCATCAATCCACGGAGCGTGGACTGAAGTCTCACCTGAAGCAGTATGGGGGGATGCAGGAACCAAGTTTCCGCACCCTGAGATGGTTGTGATGTCGGTTATTTTCCCTAACCTTCCTTTGCGCAGATCGATAAGCCCTTTAGGGCTTATCAAAGTACTTCTCTTATTCGTCCTCGAAGCCTCCGCAAAAGTCTCTGGTCGTCCTTTGCGAGCCCTAAATAGATAGATCAGGCACTTACACACCCCTGTAATTACTCTTACTTCTGTATCTACCCAGATTCGCTTAAGTATTGGTTACTTTAACATGCATTACGGTTATCTTCGTGTAAATAGATATTCCTACTTGCATTCATATGACAAAATAAAATACATAGATGTGCGCATCAATATAGAATTACTTCATACTCTAGTATTCAACATAACATAATCGCAACATTCATAACAAAATTAAAATAACACATACACAGATAATTGCAGAATATTCCTCTCTATTAATAATCCAGATTTCCAGTACAAACTCTAACCGCCTTGCACACACAGCTGCAGGGGTCCGCGCACTCAGCTGCAGACTTCTACCCTAGGCCTCTACGCACTCAGCTACAGAGCCTCTTCCTATGCTAAGACTCTTCACCCTTAGCTCTCACAGACCCATACATAAAACAAAGCACCAACACTACTCCACTAAAAACTGCCTTAGACTTTTTTGCGACTCCCTTTTTATACAATCCCATGGTCCGTGAACCATGGGTAGATCTCTAAAGCCGAAATGACTTATACAAAAGAAGGGTGGGAAACCCTTAGTAACTCTTTACATCTTCATGCTCCGCAGCCACAAAATGTGGAGACTTCACATTCTTTACACAAAAGTTGGGCCTTTAGCCCCGAAACTTGGGCTTTTAACCCCAAAATTGACCCCAAGGGACCCATTCCCAACATACCCACTTGTAGATATTCTCTGATCTAGATCTCTAGCCTATTCTACATCAACAAAGCCACAGATGTCTAAAACTCTGTCCAATTCTGGTCTTCCTTGATAGCACTAACCATAATCACTAGTGCCACGCAAATCCCTAAAAAACCACTTCACTGTTGTCTAATGCTCCTTCCCTGGTTTTGACATAAACCTACTCAATACTCTCACTACATGTGCAATATCTGTTCCAGTATAGATCATCACATACATCAGGCTACTGACTACACTTTCATATGGAACACGGGACATGTCCTCTTCCTCTTCTTGTGTCTCGGGACATTGTTCAGTAGATAACTTTACACCTACAGGAATACGAACCTTCACTGGTTTACTATCTTGCATATTAAACCTCTGCAATATTGTCTCGACATAATTCCTCTGGTTTAACCATAGCTTCCTCTTTACCCGATCTCGTTTAATTTCCATGCCCAAAATACAGTTTGCAGCACTAAGATCTTCCATGTCAAATTTGGAGAACAATTCGGTATTCAAATCCTAGATAATTTCTTTGTCATTTCCAACCTGCAACATATTATCCACATACAATACCAAATAAATAACACGGTCACCAATTAATTTAAAATATACTCATTGATCTTCTTTGCTTCTGTTGAAGCCAAGTCCTCGTATAAATGTATCAAATTTCTGATACCACATCCTTGGTGATTGTTTTAACCCATACAGAGACTTTTTTAACTTGAATACCAGTTCTTTCTTACCCTTCACCACAAAGCCTTCAAGTTGCATCATGTAGATCTCTTCTTCAAAATCCCCATGAAGAAATGATGTATTCACATCCATATGTTCTACCTCAAAATCAAAAGCAATGGCAATACATAAAAGTAATCTACTAGAAGCTACCTTAGCAACAGGAGAAAAAATATCACCAAAATCAATTCTTGGAACCTAGGAATAATCTTTTTCTACCAACTAAGCTTTGTATTTCTCCAAATTTCCTTTCGCATTCATCTTCTTCTTGAACACCCATTTTCTACCAATGGGTTTCCTTCCAACCGGCAACTCCACCAGATCCCAAGCCTCATTTTTTTGCAAAGATGCAATTTCATCAACCATGGCCTCTTTCTAGAGTTTTCCATCATCTGAATCTACTGCTTCCTTCACAGTTTTGGGATCATCATCAGTGATAGATAAAGAAAAATTTGAACAGAATGCAGATGGACTATACCTTTCTGGTTGCCTTCTTTCTTGAACCAATCTTCTCACAACCGAAGTTTGTGCTCTTCATCTTCTGATTCCTCTTCTACTGTAGAGTATGATTCTTCCTCCTTTAGCTCAAACTATATCTTCTCAGGTTCCTTTGGTAGGCCCTCATGTTTAATAACATCTTTCACCTCTCTAAACACCACATCTCGGTTGTACACAACCTTCCTTGTTACTGGGTTCCAAATCTTATAACCTTTTAAACCATCCTTATACCCAATAAAGATGCGTTTCTCAGACTTACTATCCAACTTTGTTCTTTTCTCCTTTGGAACATGTACATATGCACCACATCCAAATACCCTCATATGTGAAAGAGAGGGTTTCTTACAAGTCCATACCTCTTATGGAGTATTATCCTCCAACACTAATGAAGGTGATCTATTGACTAGGTAACATGCAGTCTCCACCTCCTCTTCCTAGAATTCATGTCCTAACACTGCACCACTTAGCATGCTTCTTACCCTTTCCATCAATGTCTTGTTCATTCTTTCTACAACTCCATTTTCCTCAGGTGTGTATGGAGTAGTCTTCTGTCATTCTATACCCCACTTCTTACATAATTCTTCAAATTCCTTATTGCAAAACTCTCCACAGTTATCTATCCTCAGCACCTTATCTTCTTCTCTATCTAGTTTTCCACCAAAGCCTTAAATTCTTTAAACTTGTCAAAGACTTTAGATTTCATCTTGAGTAAATATATCCATGTATACCTCAAGAAGTCATCAATTTGCCCAGTGATGGAACCGACACAGGTCGAAACACATCATTGTGCACAAGCTCTAATAAATGTTTCACCCTCTTACCACCATAGGGGAAACTCAATCGATTCTGCTTCCCATATACAAATTTTTCACAGAAATAAAAATCCAAAGAGCTATTAGACATACCTTTACCATGGAGTATTCAAAGGCCCTTATCTCCAATATGTCCAAGCCTTTGATGCCATAGCATGGTATTTTCTCCAGAGGCCACTAGATTTTCTGCTCCACTTTCAGGAACCATAGAATTGTTGCACCCATCAATAACAATGCTACCTTGCAGCTTGTACAAAGTTCCAATCCAAACTCCCCGCATCAATACTAGTGCTCCACGAACCATCTTGCAGGCATCTTTCTCGAACATTGTTTTTACACCTAAATCATCGAGCTTGCTTACAAAAATCAGATTTATGGCTAATACAGGAATATGCAGAACACCCAAAAGTGTTATAATCCTTCCACCTTGCAACTTCAACTTAACTTTTCCACGAACAACGATTCTAGCCTTCCTTTCATCCCCTAAGAATACATCACCACCATCATATTTCTCATACTCGTAGAACCACTCTTTATGGGGAGTGAAGTGAAAGGATGCACCTGAGTCAATCAACCATGCCTCATGATCTACATGTGTACTTGAATAAGAAGCCAAGTACACGTCCCCACCTTCATCTGAGGTGTTTTTCGCCTCTGCAAAAGGAGCATCATCAGATCCCTTTCCTTTCTCAAGATCTTTAGATTTACAGTCCCTTTTGTAGTGCCCTTCCTTTTCGCATTTCCATAACACCTTTACAGGTTTTCCTAGAGATTTAGATCTCCCTCCAGATTAAGATCTCCCACTCGAGGAATTATTTTTGTTTCTATTCTGGGACCGTCCTTGTACAGACAAGGCATCACCATTTTGGCTCTCCATATTTTTTCGTCTCATCTCCTCTGTCAGCAAGGATGAGATTATTTCATCAAACTGCAAGACAGTTTCATTGCTACCTATTACAACAACCAGACTATCCCACGAATCTGGTAGAGAACACAACAAACAGATGCACTTATCTTCATTTGAAATTTTAATATCAACAGGTAATAATTGGCTTACCACTGTATTAAATGCATTCAAATGCTCTATCACCGAGTCTACATCTTTCATCCTCAGGTTATATATCTTTTTCCATAGGAACAGTTTATTCACCAGATACTTGGATTGGTACAAAGTCCCTAACTTGACCCACAAAGCCTTCACTGTAGCTTCCCCTGATACATTCAACAATACTGAATCTGAGACACACAATTGTATTGTGTTCTTTTCCTTCCCATCCAACTTCTTCCATTCTTCATCAGACACTGTCGTTGGTTAAGTACACGGATCTACTACGATCCACTGATCTTTATCCACCAACAAATCCTCCATCTTAAGTTTCCACAACTCAAAACTCTAACCATTAAATTTCTCGATCTCTATCTTTCCACTGCTTGCCATCTTCTTTCACCACAAGAATTGATCCCGCATATCTCCCACTGAACAGGGTCTACCACAGGCCTGAGCAAAACCCCTCAACAGCAAAGGTGTCCCCTTCAAGCCAAAACAACTCTGATACCAAATGTAGGTTTTAACCCCATGCAGAAATTACCTGCATACGAATTCAAAAAACTGAAAATAAACAATGGCGAGATCAACACATAAAACAAATATACACAGAGATTTTCCCCTGGATCCGAAAACCGAGACTACCAGATTGATGTTTCATTATTTTCCTTTCAATGTTACAATACATATATATACATGCCGAAGCATCCATAAACCCCAATCTATTAACCTTAAATTAGAACATAACCGTAGTTCCCTTGACCAGATCTACAAAATACCATGGACCGAAAACCATCACGTCCAAAACCATGTGCAAAATCCATGCACAAAACCATAGGTAGGTCCGCCCAACAATTATTCAGTGCATATTTGTGTCTTTCAATGACGCATTTGGATGAGTCGTATTATACTTAATATACCAACTCAACGCCCTGTCCTGCAATGTTGTGACTAGTTGTGCTTTCTTCAGATCGTCATCTGTTATCTATTGTGACTTCCACACAGCATTTGCTACAAACCAGAATTGATCAAGGTCTTCTGTCCCCAGACCCTTGAATATAGGCATCTTCATAGTGTTCACCATACTGAATAGTGGAGGTGGAGGTGGAGGCATAGGTGTGTGAGGTGGAGGTGATGGCGGAGGTGGAGTGGATGGATATATTCCCACAGGGCCTTGATCTATCGACTACGGCACACCTCGGGGCGTCTTTGGACTATTACTTTCTTCTTTGCTATCAGATGCTCCCAACAGAGGACTATACTCAGCAATTATATCTAGATCTTTTCTGAACTATTTCCCACTTCCCGTAGCTCCAGTCGAGTCCCATCTAAACATCAATCTAGTGACATAACCTGTTTCTCGTACAGTAGCATTTTAATCCAAGTTTTCAGAGACTTCATATACTTACCTCTTGGTCCTTTGAAAAATCAGTGTTCAACTTCTTTATAACTAGTAGACATATCAATTGTGAACTTAGTACTGAATCCGCCCAAAATACTATCGTTCAAATAATCGACAGCGTTCACAACCTTGTTTTCTGATCCTTCCAAGCGCTTCACTCACTCTGGAGTCCACACAATAGGGTTATCCAACTTCCAGGTAAGTTGACCATCCACCAATTTAGCCAACCATTCGCATAATTCACACAGAAAAGAGCAAAAGAAAACTTTGTGTTCCTCTGTGTACAGATATCTCTGCAACCACTCTTCTTTCGACAGGCGCAAATTCATGTTTTCTTAGGCTTCAAAATCGTGCAGCTTCTGATCTATCCACTTTTCAATCTCCTTCTTAGTCGGTATCCACTTATGCCACATCGCACGTCCCTTAGATAGATCTTGGTCATGGAAACAAAACCATTTGTTAGCTTGAGGGGGCCTAGACCCAGGTTCAGAGTTAGTTGCACTAACCAAAAAAACCCTGCACTACCGGCCCTTTCAACAACAACCTGCATAGCACAGACTGCAGTCTCACCTGAGGTAGTATTGGGGGATGGTAGAACCAAGTTTCTACATCCATAGGTCTATGTGATGTGTTTTCTACAAATCTAGTGCTTATCTTGACCTTCGCAAACCCTAACCCTTAAAACCTGGAACTTACAGAAGATGACAATAAATAGACTTATGTCCTTTGCCAATTGCGATAAACATGAAAAACATCATATAAATAAACAGATCTGCGTCTTCGCAAATATATTAAGTATTTTTCCTAATTAAATGCATTCAACAAATCAAAAATACATTAAATTTAGAGATAAAACAGTGATACATAGATAGTTCTTCAAAAAAAGCCTTTATTATGCTTTAGATCTTCAATCACAGTTCTTTCCAACCCTATGCACACAGCTGCGGGGGCCCGCGCGCTCAGCTATAGACTTACCAAGGTCTTTGTGCACACAGCTGTAGGATCCTTCCCCTTCACCCAAGTATAGAATAGATAAAAACATACTCAACTCATGCACTATTCTTACTTGGCTTCTACTATCCTATGACTCTTATATGACTTCCTTTTATATTCTTCTTCATTACAATACCATGTTCTGCGAACCATTCGTGGGTCTTAAAACATCTTGACTCTAAAAAAATAAGGAGCTTTGACCTTCCTAAAGCCCCTTTGACTCCTATCAAGATGCACTACTCACACTCTACTCCTCAGAATGTGGAGACTTTACAATATTTCACAAAACTTAACAAAATTTGACCCAGGGGACCCTGTCCCAACATGATGATGTGGAATTATTTTGAGCGAGGATTACAATAGCATAGATGATGATGGAATTATTTTGAGAGAGGATTACAACAGAATAGATGATTATGGTGAAGGATTTCCTTTGAGAAAGGATTTCAAAAGAAGAAATGAGGATGGTGAAGAATTATCTCAGGAGTGAGGATTTCAAAAACAATGATAATGATGATGGATTTCCTTCGAGCAAGGATTTGAAAAGCACAAATGAGGATGGCGAAGGATTTCCTCCAAACAAGGATTTCAAAGGCTTAAAAAATGATGATTAATTTCTTCTAAGAGAGGATTTCAATAGCATAGATGATGATGGTGAAGGATTTCCTCCAAGCAAGGATTTCAATGTAAGAAATGAGGATGGTGAATAATTTCCCCCGAGCGAGGATTTCAAAAGCACTGATGATGATGATTATGGATTTTCTTTGAGTGAGGATTACAAAAGCATAAATGATGATGTTGAAGGATTTCCTTCGAGTGAGGATTCAATGGAAAAAATGAGGATGACGAATAATTTACTTCGAGTGAGGATTTCAAAAGCATCGAAGACAATGATGGATTTCCTCCGAGTGAGGATTACAAAAGTACGAATGATGATTGTGAAGGATTTCCTCTGATTGAGGATTTTATTGGAAGAGATGAGGATGGTGAAGAATTTCCTCTTAGCGAGGATTTCAAAATCACATATGAAGATGGTGAAGGATTTCCTCTGAACGAGAATTTTAAAAGCACATATGAGCATGGTGAAGGACTCCCACCAAGCAAGTATTTTAAATGCACCAATGATGAGGATGGATATCCTCATGATAAATTTCCTCTAAGCGAGAATTTCAAAAGAAAGGATGACGATAGTGAATAATTTCTTGCAAGTGAGTATGGTAATGTATATTTTCCAGGAAAGGATGGTGACAAATTTCCTGACTATGTTCAGAATGATCATAGTAAGGATAATATTCCTCCTAATGATGATGAAAATGCTTATAGAGAGGATAATGAAATGATGGAGACGTTGCAAGAAAATATTGTATCTAAGAGTAGGACTAGACCATTTTATATCAATTCAAGATATTCCAGTTATACAAGGTATAAGACAGAATACCTCATGAGAAGAAGTTCTATTAATGATCTAATTTCAAGTGAATGTTGTCAAAAGGATTTCTTCGAACATATGGATTTCAAGTATGCATTGGAGAAAAAGAAGAGATATTTGTCATTGAATAAAAGCATGAAAAATTTCGTTTGGTGGGAGTATTTTTCAATAATCAAAGTGATACCATTTCAATATCAAGAGATCAAGAAATCAAGATACATTTTTTAAAACTCCAACAATGTAACTTTGAAACGGGAACTAATATTGTTACCCGTTTTGTAGAGATAGCAAAAAAGTGACCCGATTTTGAAAATGGGTGATGCAGAACACACATGTATTTTTTAGAGCATAGTTTTTGGCACTTTAAATTTTTTTATGTACATGACGTTTTAGAATGGTAGTGATTTTCATGCTGATTTTAAAAAATGGTAATTCTGTATCAGGCCATTTTTCTAAAAGACCTATTTTTTTACTGTAAATTTCCTAATGTATGAAATGTAAATAATTATTTTCTAAATTTAATAATTTTTGAAGTGGTCTTCTTCATATTTTCTTGTTTTTATTTTATTTTTTATTTTTTTTTGTAGTGAGGTTTTTATTGTTTTGCATATTTAAAGGAGAAGGTTGATATTTTGAATTTTCGATATTCTACATATTTATACGTTGTTAATTAATATTTCAATCCAAATGAAATAATTGTCTTTAAAAAACAATAATTTTTAACAGTTGACAAAAAAATAACCATTTTTAACATAAATATAACTAAAAAACTACACGCTTTGATAATTTTTTGTAATTTTTTGCTAAAGATGACATGTCAAAATCACAATTTTTATGGGAAAATTTTAACTATAAATGGTTAAATAATAGTTTTTTTCATGAATTTCATGTCAAAAAATAATAATAATCACTGTTTTTTTCAAAAAATAATGATTAACATAAAAATGAATGCGAAAATCACATAATACAAATATCGAACACATAACAACATTAATTGAGTGCTTATTCTTCTCATAAAATTTCAAAGTCAAAACATTACAAGTATAACTAATTAATAGTTTCCAAAAATGAGCTTCACTTCCAAGCATAACTTAAATTTAATCAACAATGTCATGTAATCCAAACTCTTCATCCTCTGGAGTTTCATCATTGTCTTCTTCCACAGTATTTTCTGTTTCATTTTGCTCATTTTCCTCTTCTAATGGATCTTTGATGTTTGTGAATCTCCCAATGTATGCTTTTCCAATCATTCCATGTAATGGTGGTTCGGGTTCCTTTGCTTTTTTCACCACACGTGATTGAATCACTAAATTCCCCTTTCTTCAACCCAATTTCTTTCATTGCATCTGGAAGAAATTGAAGAGCATTAGTTCTTTGCTAAATAAATTTGCATTGTATTGGATCTTTTTCAATAGCAATGCAATTGTTCCTTTTTGAAGGCAACATGTTAGTGTTGTACCTAATTATCAAGCCCAAAAGAAATAATGAAGTAAATTAGTACAGTGATATATAAATTAATAAATAACATATTGAAATTCAATTCCATATAATTAAACTTACCTGAGCCAGAAAATAAATCCAAAACCCAATCTCCTTCATTTGACTGTCGCAAAGACATGGCTAAATCAAGCTCCTAAATAACATTGGATTACATTGTTTAAGTGCTCAAACAGCTCGAACAAGCACTTAAAAAGGGCTCAATCGAGCAATCATTTTTTCCACCCAAATGTGCCATCTCTTGCCAAAAAGTGTAACCTAGCTCCATGCTTTCACCCTTATAGATTATGAATTTCTAACAATCTATATCCTAATTATTATTAGTATCCAATTTTAAGGTCATAGCCAAGCCAAACACCAAATTGGTGTATGAGACCCCCTTGTTTGTGGGACAAGAGACCCACCTCCACGCAACGATTTGATTATTATGTCTACAAAGGCATACCTACTCTAACCCCTTCTGATTTTTGAACCTGTGACCTCTTAGGAGGAAACACATGCTCTTAACCATTAGGCCTATTCATGCTCTAAGAAAGTTGATTTGATTAGCTAAAGATAGTAATCTAGAAATATTTGGGGACTCACAGTTGATTATAAATTGGACAAGAGGCACCAAAAAATGTCATAGTATTAGACTCCAACCTCTGGTGTATGACATAAACTACTTAAATTTGTCTTCTCATCTTTCTCTATTCCTCAAATCTACAAGGAACACAACTCCACTGTGGACACCCTCTCTAAAGAGGGCTTTTCGTTGCCTCGCAAGGCATGGATGATTACTGAGTATCATGAGGGTGAGGCTTAAGTGTTCTACCATCAACCTTTTGTAGCAGAGGACATCTTAGACTGAAAGCACAACACAACACTATATGGGGTTTTTTTTGCTTTTTAGTTTTCAAATTTTCAACTACAGAACAATGAAAATGAGTTGTCTACACAAGCCCAGATTTATATTTTGTATTTATATCACATGCATACTCTTTGAGGACTTCTATTCAACACCCTACATAATTGATCTTCACAGTTTATGGCATGTAAATAGACCTGTAAACATCAACAATATTAGCAACTTTTTGATATCATGTGAATACATGCTTGACATGTATCAACAAAATGTAATTTTATTTTCTATCGATAATAAAATATACTTTTTTTATGAGAAAAAACTAGAGATTCAACTTTTCACATCTTTTAATTTATATGAAAGCTTTTTTTAGCAATTATTTTTTGTTGTAACTACAGAATTTATTTTTAACCGAGGTATAGAATACATAGATAATAGGATTGCAAAAAACATTAAGACAATGATTACCTTTATTGGTCTCTTTATAAATTCTTGTAATGATATGGACATTTTAAATCAATAAACAATACTAATACTAACGTACATGATAAATATACTTTTATCCTTCTTTAAAAAATATATTGCCTTTATATATACAGATTAATTTTCATTTTTTTTTTTTATCCATTCCCTATAGATTTAAATTATTAATTTTAGTGTTACATACTATTGTTAAATTTACATAATAATAAAAGAAATTTCAATTTTCCTGTAAAGTATATATATAAAATCCATTCCATGCGGATTTAAATTATTGATTTCAGGAACTTTCAATTTTCTTGTAGAGCAATTCAAATATTTCTTCAATTAACAATTACCAAACTTTTGCACCCAAACCCATATTGGGTATTCCCAAATGAACCATGCCACCCACCATATAGAATCCAATATAAATCATTTTATTTGCAAAAAGTAACTTTGGTGGGCTAAAGCGTTGCGGCTCAACCAACTCCTTTTTATGCATTGTTTGTTGAAATGTAAATGCTGAATTAATTGCACAAGGATATAAAGCATATAATTCCCAATGATTTTTCTTTTAAAATGTCCATTCTTCACGTGTGAGCTCGCTTGCCTCCAAAAGATAATTTTTTATGAATATCAGAGTCATCGGCCCGATTCTAAGAATTGGGTGATTCTCATAATCGCCCTGATGGCTCTAATGTTTCAAAATTCGGCAATGTGAAAGGAAAAACTTGTCTGGCGCACTAAAACTTGGATGCTAAATGTCAATCAATCATGGAAAAGCGTGTCTCATTTTCCACGGTGCCGTGACTTTGAGAATCTCAATTCCTGAGAATGCAAAAATACCAACCAGCTGATCTTCCTCCCATTACGGTATTGGCATCAGACGAAAACCCTACTATCCACCCACTCTAACAGACTGATGTCCCTACCCACACAATGTGTCCACCCGCTCGAGCAGACTGACCTCAACCAGCCGAACCAACTTCAAAATTCCACAAAGGACTTCCAATCACGAACTCACTTTATTTGCCGTAGCACAGTCAGCCCTAAACGTTGTCCATGGCTCCTTGTAAATTTCCATTACTCAGAACCATGTTTTATATATATCTTAAAAATATATATATGGAATAATTGTTTGGAAATAAAGAGATATAATTATTATCAGTTAGTAGAGTAGGTTTACCATCAACCTCTCTCGTCTGATAGAAATTAATGGTTGCTATAGGAAAATGTTCATTTTGAAGAACAACTCCAATCGCTCATGCTCTCCTTTGTGTCGCCTTCTGAAGATTGAACCCAAGTAACGTCCCCTCTGTTGTTGCAAAAAATTTCCAGTTCCAATTCGATTTCCTTGGTACCCGCCCATGGCCCATCTATTGCTTCAAGGGCCAGCAGTGCCTCTAACATTGAAGGCCTTGACACATCTCTCGGGTGGGCAGATTGAAGCGCCAACAACAAAACTTTATTTATTGTATTCCTGTGTCCTGAATTGCGAATCTTGATGTCGATAACCTCTTCGGCCCGGTTCTTCTGCATCATGTCGACCACCCAGTCCGATAATAGAAAGTGCTCGAGAACACCAGAGGTCGAATCTAGAGCCCTCCGACCCGTTACGAGCTCAAGCAGTATGATGCTGAAGCTGAACACATCGCTCTTGTCGATCAGATGGTTGTATACAGTTAAGATTACAACACACACATTCACCCAAAGCAAATGGACAATGTCAAAAGCGCTCAAGCCCTCAACCAAGGCATCAATATTTTGAAACATCAGAGTCATCGAGGGGATTCTCATAATCGCCCCAATGGCTCTGATATTCATAAAATATGGAATTGCCAAAGGGTAATGGCCAGAAAACCTGTTCTTGACTTGCCAAAACTTTGTGAATGAAGAGGAAGACATAAACTCTCATCGATCATTAAGGAATGGCAACTTCCCTACACCATGAACCAAGATACCTAGATACCCTCTGAAACTTGCTACTTCGAAGCCATGTCAGAATGCCACCAACAAACACTTGACGTAGACACCACAGAAACAAAGGGCATAGGAGATGACATTCTTCGACCACCACACCCTGAGTAAACAAAAGGAACCACAAAAAGCACTTAGGGCCCTCAACCAAGGCATTAAGATTTTGAAACATCAGAGCCATCGGGGCATCTCTAAGAATTGCCCGATTCTCAAAATCGGGCCAATGACTTTGATATTCACAAAAAATATATTTTGGAGGCAAGCGAGCTCACACGTGAAGAATGGAAATTTTAAATGAAGAATCACTAGGAATTATATCCTTGTGCAATTAATTCAGGATTTACATTTCAACAAACAATGCATAAAAAGGAGTTGGTTGAGCCGCAACGCTTTAGCCCACCAAAGTTACTTTTTTCAAATAAAACGCTTTATATTGGATTCTATATGGTGGGTGGCATGGTTCATTTGGGAATACCCAATACGAGTTTGGGTGGAAAAAGTTTGTTAATTGTTAATTGAAGAAATATTTGAATTGCTCTATCAGAAAATTGAAAGTTCCTGAAATCAATAGTTTAAATCCGCAGGGAATGATTTTATATATATACTTTACAGAAAATTGAAGTTCTTTTATTATTATGTAAATTTAACAATAGTATGTAACACTAAAATTAATCATTTAAATCTATAGGGAATGGATAAAAAAAAATTAAAAAAGGGAATGATTTTATATATAGATTATAGGAAAATTGAAAGTTCTTTTATTATTATGTAAATTTAACAATAGTATGTAACACTAAAATTAATAATTTAAATCTATAGGGAAAGGATAAAAAAAAAAAAACAATGAAAATTAATCTGTATATATAAAGGCAATATATTTTGTAAAGAAGGATAAAAGTATATTTATCATGTACAGTAGTATTAGTATTGTTTATTGATTTAAAATGTCCATATCATTACAAGAATTTATAAAGAGACCAATAAAGGTAATCATTGTCTTAATGTTTTTTGCAATCCTATTATCTATGTATTCTATACCTCGGTTAAAAATACATTCTGTAGTTACAACAAAAAATAATTGCTAAAAAAAGCTTTCATATAAATTAAAAGATGTGAAAAGTCGAATCTCTAGTTTTTTTCTCATAAAAAAAGTATATTTTATTATCGATAGAAAATAAAATTACATTTTGTTGATACATGTCAAGCATGTATTCACATGATATCAAAAAGTTGCTAATATTGTTGATGTTTACAAGTCTATTTACATGCCATAAACTGTGAAGATCAATTATGTAGGGTGTTGAATAGAAGTCCTCAAAGAGTATGCATGTGATATAAATACAAAATATAAATCTAGGCTTGTGTAGACAACTCATTTTCATTGTTCTGTAGTTGAAAATTTGAAAACTAAAAAGCAAAAAAAATCCCATATAGTGTTGTGTTGTGTTTTCAGTATAAGATGTCCTCTCCTACAAAAGGTTGATGGTAGAACACTTAAGCCTCACCCTCATGATACTCAGTAATCATCCATGCCTTGCGAGGCAACGAAAAGCCCTCTTTAGAGAGGGTGTCCATAGTGGAGTTGTGTTCCTTGTAGATTTGAGGAATAAAGAAATATGAGAAGACAAATTTAAGTAGTTTATGTCATACACCAGAGGTTGGAGTCTAATACTATGACATTTTTTGGTGCCTCTTGTCCAATTTATAATCAACTGTGAGTCCCCAAATATTTCTATATTACTATCTTTAGCTAATCAAATCCACTTTCTTAGAGCATGAATAGGCCTAATGGTTAAGAGCATGTGTTTCCTCCTAAGAGGTCACAAGTTCAAAAACCAGAAGGGGTTAGAGCAGGTATGCCTTCGTAGACATAATAATCAAATCGTTGTGTGGAGGTGGGTCTCTTGTCCCACAAACAAGGGGGTCTCATACACCAATTTGGTGTCTGCCTTGGCTATGACAATAGAGATTCTGAAAAGGTTGTTACCAGAAGGAACAATGTTGAGATGGGAGTCTGTTGAAACCAGTCATAGATCTAGAAGAATTTTGAAACCTAAAATGGTGGGCATGCATATGGACTCAGATGGAGCACTAGTTGATGAAAGAGAAGAATATGGAACATCTTCGTCTGCATCCAGCCATTCATCTAAAGATGTGAATTCTGATGGTGTGCAAGAAAATATGAGTGATTTTGAATAGTTGTCTAAGACAGTTTATATAAGTGATGTTTGCATCATATCTTGAAATAAAATTTTTGATTTCCATATGGTGTTAAATCAGTATTTATGAGTCATTTTTATGTTGTTTGATTATATGTCTTAATTATGATCATTTTTATTGTTTAGAATATCTACAATGCAACATTAAATTAGAGATATAATGTATGTTTCATTCAATATACAAATAATGACATTTTGATTCATTTAGTCATGTAATTTGTTCATAATGTCATGGTTTTTTAATTTTATCGTTGAAAAAATCCCAATTTCTTTTGTATCTAGCATGTTATGGTTGAAAACTTGTTGAATTTATAGTTAGGAAAGAAAAATGTTATTCTACCAAAAACATTAGTGTGTTTTTTTCCTCATAAACAACTATTTTTTTGCAAATAAAAATTTGGTTTTACTAGCATTTTTTTAAAATGTTGAAAATTGACCCTAAAAAAAAATCATCGTTCTAGTATATTTTTCGTTTTCAAGGTTTTTTTTCCACGAAAATTTCGTTTTCACTGCCATTTTTAAGACATGTTCAAAATTGACCCTAAAAAACAACCATCGTTCCAATATACACACTTTTCGTTTTTAGCACTGTTTTTGATGTTTTTTCGGGGTTTTTTGGTGAGAGTTCCGGTTTTGAGTTTATAGTTCCCTTCTCAAAGTTTACATTGTTCTCCATTTATTTGGCCAAAAAATATGCCAAATGGACATGACGAAGGAAACATTCTTGAACAGAAACAATCTCAAGGTATTATTAATTCTTCACAGGGAGAGGAAAGATAAATGTATATTGGTTCTAGAAGATCACATGCCCAATGTGAAGCCTAGAAGACCTTTACATGGGTTCTATGCAGGATGTTAAGGAGGATTGCATGATAGTAGTGTTAGCAGATATAGATCCACATGGTTATCCATTCTAGGTTGCCAAGGTTCTAAAGATCATTAAATAAAATGATGTTATACTAGGTGAAGTACATTGGTATGCCACAAATATACACTCATTAAATGGTGTGCACAAGCCTAAGATGGTAGTTAATAAACAAATTGGTAGAAAGAGAAAAAGAAAGGGTACAAATATAAATCATCATCACTCTGAGCTCTTAAGTTGGAGGATGCTGACATACTCATTTATGACATCAATTTAAGAAAGCGAGGCACTCTTCACTTCAGTACCATAGATATTATGAAGAGGTTTCTACCACAAGAAACAATGTTAAGATGGGAGTCTATTGAACCGATTCATAGATATAGAAGACTTTTGAAGGATGAAATGGTGGCCATTCATGTTAACTTAGATGTGACACTAGTTGATGAAGAGATGAATATGGGTCATCTTCATCTGCATCTAGTCATTCATCTGAAGATGTATATTTTGATGGTGTGCTAAAACCTATGAGTGGTTTTGAATAATTTTCTAAGGAATTTTTGTAAATGATGTTTACATAGTAACTTGAAATAAATATTTTAACTTCTATATGATCTCTCATGAAGTTATGAGTCATTTATATGTTTGTTGGATTATATGTTTTAATTATGAATAATTCATTTGTTTAGAATATCCACAATGTAATAATAACTTTGAGAAATAAATTATGTTTCGTTCAATCTACTAATATTGATATTTTTATTAAAAATTAAAAATTATTAGAAATTAATGTTGAATTTTTAAATTCCCCGGATGCGGGTGACACGACTGCGGGGAATGGAACGCCACCTGGTTACCATGGGAGGCCCCAAGCATGAGACGAGCATTAACTGCGATCCGCCGCCCTAGATTGCAAGCGTGAGTGCAGATGTGCGAAGGGACGGCAATTTATTGCCTAGTCCGGGCTTCAATTACATTCTCAGGGTGCAGTTATGGCATACGAGGATCGAGAAAGAGCTGAGAAGCATAAAAATGGCAAGAGTTTGGAATGTTTTGCATCGGGTCGAGCTCGGATTTTGGAATTGGGATTTTGGTCGTCGGGGCTCAGAGCTCAGGTTCAAGAGGTCCCCTTGGCAATTGAAGGTTGTTTCAGGGCTGCAAAGGCGGGTGACGGCGGTTTCACACCCTCCATCTCCTCTTCCCCAGCTCTGTTACGCTTACCTGCTTTCAGGGAAAACATGGTCAAGCCTCGACAGCGTCTCATCAGCCGTCGAGGCTCTGGTAGAGGCGGAACTTCACGCCCCTCAGTCGCAAATCCACCCTCACGCTGCTGCCGTTGTCTATGCCACCAAGTTGCTGAGGCTCATCCCATCCAGTCGAGCCAGTTTATGGATTCTAGTAATCCTGATTCGGGCTCTGCCCCGCTACCTGCGTTTGGAACCGCGGTATTCTCCTTCAGCAGCGCCCAGGGCAACTCTAATATTAACGCTCATGTCTCGGTCCTATTTCTGGAGGAACCGAAAGAGGAGATCGGGGAGCAACCCCGCACACAAGTTCATCAGGCTGAAAGCTCCAAGGATGCTGAGGGACAGTCAGAGGGACGCCCAGAGCCGGACGTTGTCCCACCATCGACTCAGCCAGCGTCTTCTTCAGGTAAGGCCAAGGTCGATTGGGGCCCTCCCCCGGAAGGAATGTGCTGGATCTATGAAGAAGAGCCGGACGAATAGTCGTCCGCTCGATCAGGCTCTTCCCCTCAGACAATGCTCAGGTTTTTCTTCGAATTGCTACTTTCGCTACAATGGCTTAATGTATGTTTTGGGTGTCTTTGTTTGGTTCGAGAATTATATAGTTCAATGTCTGTCTATGCCCCTGCGAGGGATCTTGATGAAGGTCTTCTTTTTCTCTTATTTGCCCCTGCGTGGGTTGACTAATTCTGCTCAATGGTTTAAAGCCCCTGCGTGGGTTACCTGTCTCAGTGATGGTGCCCCTGCGTGGGTGTTTAGTCTCAGTGGTGTCGCCCCTGTGTGGGTGTTTAGTCTCGGTGGTGTTGCCCCTGCGCGGGTGAGTGGTGGAGGGTACCCTGCATGGGTGGTTTTTTTTATCACTGTCAGTCCAGAGTGCCATCCTCGGCCTCTGGCAACTTGAACTCATGTCTGTAACTGTTTTCCTGTTTATGTATATAATAGAATAGTATAGTCTTAACGAGAAAAAAAATGTTGAATTTTTAAATTATATGGTGATATTTTCCTAATATTATTTATTATTATCATTTGATATACCATAGTTTTAAAAAATGTTGCAATTTTAATGCCTCATTAAAAGGGGATACTTCATTTTGATGGTTGATTTTTAAGTTTTTGTTACAATGGAACAAGTTGTTTTAGGCTAAGATTTGAACAAAGTTATACTTTTAGCCTTTAAAATAAAAATTGCTCTTGGTATAATGACTGTTTCATTCAGGTGTTCATTTTTAAAGTTTTTTTTAGTCATATAATTTTTCCATAATGTCATGGTTGAAATATGTTGAAAACTTAAGGTTTTTTGTAGACATGATATTTGGTTTTAATTCCATGGTTGAAAAACTGTCAAAATTTGAGTCATAGTATTTTATCTTTAATGCTATGGTTGAAAACAATTAGAATTTTAGGGCTTTTTAGAGTCATGATATTTTATCTTTAACATCATGGTTGAAAATTATTGGAATTTAAGGCTTTTCATAGACGTGATATTTTATCTTTAAAATTATGCCTGAAAATTGTCAGAATTTTAAGGTTTTTTGTAGTCATGATATTTTATCTTCAACACCATAGCTAAAAAATGTTGAAAATTTACCCAAAAAAATAAAGAAAAAAACAAAACAAAACATTCTTCCAGTATCAATACATTTTTCTTTTAGGATGTTTTTTCATTTTTTTGCACTAAAAAAAATAGTTTTCACTGCCATTTTTTTTTTAAGTTGAAAAATTACCCTAAAAAATAAAACATTGTTCTTGCATCAACAATTTTCGATTTTGGGTTGTTTTTTCATTAGAGTTCTCGTTTTTAGGTTACAATTTTCATTAATTTTGTAACTTTGTTAATATAGTAGCAGTGACTATACCTATAGGAGTATCAAATGTTGAGATAAGTGAGTTTCTCGCGATCTAGATTGACTTTCAATATTTGGAATTTTAGGATTGTTTATATTGGAACTTGTCATCGAGGTTTGGTATAATTAGGTCACATGCACTGATTTAAAACAATTATCTTATTTTTAAGAGTACAAAATGGGAATATCAATATTATTAATGGGGATATCAATCTTATTAATGGTATAGTGGTAATATAAGAACATTGATTATATGTGTAGGAGTAACCAATGTTAAGGCAATAAAGGATGGTCAGTTGATTTTATTTATTTTTATGTATGTGATTATACTAAAATTTCTAAGATGTCATTAATAAGTATTTATTAATTTATTAATTTAGAGTACTATCAATTCACCTCATAATAAGTATAAAGCTTCTCATAACTTCCTAACAAAAATAAAATTTACATTTCTTTGGGTACTAGTCTATTTTATGGGTTTTGTTATTGGTAAGTCCTTGTCCTCTTGGTTATTTGATCCCCTAAAAGCATGTTGTGTTCTGGGAGCTCAAAGGAAAGTCCACGTAGCCAACCAATTACTCCACTTGTTTTCATATTTTAAAAGGCCCCCTTGTGCTTTTGGGCATGATTATCTTCCAAATACTTAAGAAAACAAACATTTATTTTTATTGTTATCAACCACCAAGTCCTCTTTTGCTAATGACTCCATTATTCACCAACAAGTTAAAAAAAAAATTGTTATGTCTTAGAATATGAAAGATATCATATTTTGCATATTTGAGAAGCAGACCTCTTATTCCTATGAGGAAAATCTTCAATTTCAAATTATTAGGGGAGGATCCTTTTTGTGTGTAAGAGATTAGGAGAGAATAGTCCCCTATTATAGTAAACATGGTGGCTTTCAATGATAGTGTTTGGAAAACACCTTGATAAAGGTTATAGACTTCTTCTTGATTGCTTGAGGTTGAACCTAAACCTCAAAAACACATTTTTTCTCTTTTTCCTTCAAGGTAATATACCACCCCTATTAATTACATATTATTAATATGACCCTAGGGTTCAATATTAGGCTACCCCACTCATCATTTTTATTTTTATTTTTAGTATTGTTATTTTTAAATTAAATTTGTTCTTGGAGGGTCCTTGGTTGCATTGTACAGATTTGACCGGTTCAGTACAAGATTGGTTGGTTTAATGTAAAAAGGTTGGTTCAGTATTGAGTTGATATTATTTGAATATGTTCCATCAGTGGGATTGGTTGGTTCTATTGGTTCCAGCCACCTTCCATCCCGATTATATTTACACATTTTAAAACAAAAATGTTATAATTAATATTATGTTGGTAATATAGGAGCAACGACTATACCTACATCAGTATCAAATGTTGAGATAAGTGAGGTTATCACAATCTAGATTGACTTTCAACAAGTGGAATTCTAGCATTGTTTATATTGGAACTTGTCATCAAGGTCTAGTATAATTAGTTCAAAAACATTGATTTAGAACAATTATCTTATTTTGAAGTATATAAAATGGGAATATCAATCTTATTAATAGTATGTTGGTAATATAGGAACATTGACTATACGTGTAGGAGTAACAAATGTTCAGGTAGCAAAGGATGGCCATTTGTGTTTTTATATATACATATGTGATTATACTGAAATTTCTAAGATGTCCTTAATAAGTGTTTAGTAATTTAGTAATTTGGAATATTATCCATCCACCTCATAATATAATTAACAAAAATGGTTGGTGTGAATGATTCTTACTACAATAAAATTGCAAACACAATAACTTGTCATCAAGGTTCAATGTAGTTATCACAAACATAATAACTTAGGGAAAATATATTATTTTAAAATGTATGTAAAGGGGAAGTTTTATTAATAGTACCTTGGTAATATAGGAACATTGACTATACATGTAAAACAGGATCATTGATTGTACCTATAGGAGTATCAAATCTTGAGATAAATGAGGTCCACATAATATAGATTAACTTCCAACTTGTGGAGTTTCAAATATTGCTTGTACTGGAATTTGTCATCAAGGCTTGGTATAATTTTTTCAAATACAATAACTTAAAACCAATCTTATCAGAACCGGCTTTGTATAATTTTTTCAAATACAATAACTAAAAACCAATCTTATCAGAACCAAGCCAGTCATCAAACTAGTCTACTCCATAATTGAGAACAAGATCAAAACTAGGAATAAATTGGACCAAAATATTGGTTGACCAAAAAATACATGAATAAGGCATGTGCCTCCATAGGAGTCCAAACCATTATACAAAAATATGTAAATTTTCTCATATATATTGTAAAGTAGTGGTAGATATAATCAAAATACCACCATGTGTAATTCATATTTGAACCAAAAATACATCAACAAATAGGCCCTAGATGACCTCTAGTGTCCAAAAATATCATGCTACAAAAAATACCTACATATCATAAAAACCATTGCTTATTCTAGGATTGTTACCCACCAAAACGTGGCTAATCCATAGGAGGAAAAATTTCTCCCCTTTGGACAGCCAACGAGTCAATAACCCTATATTATTAACACATGACATGATGCCCTGTTCCCCCACTTATTGCTCTAACCATATTTTTCTCTCCCATCTAGCATTCCTTGTTAAAGTAAGGTGGGTCATCCATTAGAAGGTATTTTAACCATTTTGTAGTCATGTGATTTCCCTTAATGTTTTGGTCATACTAATATGCATCAAGTTGTGAACTGGATTATTATCTGATCTTTTGATAATATTCTTGTTCCCACACTTCACTTGGGAGGTTATTTTTTGACTCTAGACCAATGGGACCTCCTATGAGGCCTTAAGGTTTTAGGAAGGACACTATTGAGGAGGCTTTAATTAAATTAGCATGTCGATGATATTCCATACTTACCACCTTCCATATTTCCCATTATTCTATTTCCATTCTTTGGGTTGATGGTCATTGGTCATGGGGATTGGCACCCTTTCATTCTCATCCTTGAGTCTGGGTCAGAAAAAATTTCCCTATAGGTTGATGTATTTAAAAGAAATTTAAAAGAAAAAGAAAACAATAATGAAATAAATTGATAAAATGAAAAAGATGGTTGAGACATTTTATTAGCACGCGGGAAAGAGGCTAACATGATATCTACCCTCCTGATTAGTCATCACCTAGATCCTTGAGCACAAGAATGCTCCATCTATAAAAAGGAAATCGTGTATTGTCTCAAACCTAATGAATGATGAAATTGTTCATTATTAATGGGTATTAAATGCTAAATCTCAAAGAAAAAAACTTGGTCTCCTTAGCTATGCACCCAAATCAAAGCAAATCATAAAGAAGTAAAAGGTGCACTAAAGGGGTGGAAAAAGAAGGTCAAGGAAAGGGGTAACTGGTGCCTCTACAGATTCTCCCTCCTTACATATATACACTCAGGATGTTGGACCACCATTAGATGGCCACCAAATATGGCACCCTACCCTATAGGCATTGACACACACTTATGGATTAATGGGCTCTAACTTGGAACCTATCACTTCCCCTTAGGGCTGGAAACACCTAATAGGGTTATCCATCTAACCATCCCTAACATAAGGAGATAACTTGTTTACAATAGTCTATCTAGATAAATATTTGAAGGTCATACCTGTGATGATAGGGGCGAGTTCGTGCATCACTTTCAAGCCTCAATGCTTGACTGAGATAGTGCCACATCACCCCTCTTTCCCTTTGGAGGGTGACGTTGGGAACCATGGAAATGACACCTTGGTATGGAGGAACTTTGGGGGCATGCCCATGATTAAGGAGCTATATATTGGAGTATGGTGCACCCATTAGCCAAAATGACACTTATTTGTGGCATTAGAGCTCATTTTAAGGATGATGTCATGCTTGAGGAGGTTTTTTTCCCACACTTATGGGCATATATAACAAATGTTGATATGCTTTGAGCTATGAGGTTGGCTTGTAACCTCTATCTTATGGAATATTTAAACTTTTTATTAGGGAATCTTTAGTTGTATTATTTTAGAAATGAGTGGGATTAGTCTCATATAAATAGAGGCTCCCTTCATTTCATTTAATCATCATCACACATTCTATTCTTCCCTCTCCAAGAGAGTGTGAGCTGGTATCTTTTGTTACTATGGGAAATATGTGATCTTTATTGGTGCAACTTTCTTATGGATGTGATTTTTTCATGGAGACATTATTTTGGAATTGAAAGAAGTTCCTTTTATGGATAATTTTGTTAGTTTATATCATTGAATTTTACATGTTTAATGTTTAAAGTAAGATTTTGATTATGCCATGACTAAATGCTTAACTATTTGTTGAAATCTTGCTTCATTATTTCATGTAATATTGTTCTCTCTAAGGCTTATAGGGACACTCTTAATGTGCAGACCCTATATTTAATTTATTCCCTTACAAGAACAATAGTTATGGTCTTAAAATTGGAT
Organism: Pinus tabuliformis; assembly: GCA_031772625.1. Lineage (NCBI taxonomy): Eukaryota > Viridiplantae > Streptophyta > Pinopsida > Pinales > Pinaceae > Pinus > Pinus tabuliformis. Next base: position 903,551,153 of record CM062804.1, read on the forward strand.
GCCCTAGTTGTTGGGTGCGGGATCCCCCAAGGAAAGTTTTGGGGCTTAAAGCCCATATTTTGGCTAAAAATTGTAAATCTGATGTAAAGACTCCACATTTTGTGGGCGCAGAGTGTGAAGTTGTAAATGAGTCATAGGGTTGTCTGCTCTCAACTTTGTAATGTAATGTCGGTTTTAGAGATCTACCCATGGTCCGCGGACCATGGGATTGTATAAATAGAGTGAGGCTCTAAGTAGTTGAGACATCTAATTCAAGTAGTGATCATGGAATAGAAGGATAGCAGAAGATCTAAGTGTAAAGTCGAGTCTTTGGGTTATAGAGTAGGAAAATGATCTCCAGCTGAGTGCGCAGAGACCTAGTAGTCCATAGTTGAGTGCGCGGACCCCTACAGCTCAGCGTAGGGCGAGTGAGTCTATAATTGTTGAAGCATTAATAAAGAGAAGTTTTACATCAATTCTATGTATTTCTTTCACATTTTTTGTATCGAATATATTGGGTATAAGTTACATTTATGTTGTCTATATGGTGCACGAAAATATATAACTATGTAGATTAAGTGAATGTGAGTTAAAGTATCTGGTTACACGAAGTTGACTAACATCTATAAGAGGATAATTAAGGTACGCGGTGTAACTTGGGGAAATAGCGCAGATCGTTGTCATAGCAACGCGAAATCACCTCAACCCCCTAGTTAGGGCTGCGTGAAGGACAATTATAGCAGATCGTGAAGGTATCACAGGTCAGAACAGTGCGTGAAGTAACCTGCATGAAGGTAGGCACATTTGGACTAAATCGACCCCTCAGACATCTCAAGGGTGCGGAAACTTGGTTCCAACATCCCCCCATACTGCTTCGGGTGAGGCTTCAGTCCACGAACCACGGGCTGATGCCGAAAGGGCCAGTATTGTAGGGATTTGTTTGGCTAATTAACTCCAAACCTGGGTCAGGCCCAATCAAGCCAACAAATCGTTCCATTGTTGGGACAGGAATATGTATAGAGATGTCTGATGTCATATCATTGGAATCCAACTAAAAAGGAAATTGAAGGCTGGTTGGATAGAAGAATTCACGAGTTCGCAGTGCAGGAGAACAGGAACCCGCGACTAACAAAAGAAGAGTGGTTGGACTTCTACATGTACACAGAGATCCACAAAATCTTCTTCGCACTTTTCCCTACTGAGCTATATGAGTGGATCGCAAAGCTCGCAGATAGCCAAGGAAGGTGGAAACTTGACAATCCTATTGTGTGGACCGCAGAGTTAGTGTGAAGGTTGGAAGCATCGTAGGATAAGATCGCGCACGCTGTTGATCACTAGCTCGATCGAATTATAGGAGGATTCATTACTGAGTTTGCGGTTGACACTTCAGTTAGCTACAGCAAGGCAGAGCAACGCTTTCTCAATGGACCGCAAGGTAAGTACGTAAAGTCTCTGAATACTTGGATTAAAATGTTAGTGTGAGAAAAGAGGGTTATTAAATTACCTTGATGTTTGGGGCTACACGAAGTGGAAAAACTTACAAGAACGAAGGAAATAAGGGACCAGAAAACAACCCCCTGGTTTCACCTCCACGGGGAGACAAGGAAGAGCTCGCGAGGTCTCTATGCGAAGTGTGATCCATATGATAAGGCAAAGAATTCTATGAATACCACCCCCACCCACACCACCACCAGCTTCACCACCTTCACCTCCATCTTCACCCGTACCACCTCTGCCACCACCGCGAGTCAATATGGCAAGCATGATAAAGTTGCCTATGTTCAAGGGATTGGGAAATGAGGATCCGAACCAATTTTGGTTTGTTGTAAGAGCCATATGGGAAGCGTAGGGAGTTACAGATGACAATATAAAGAAAGTGACACTGGTTAGCACCCTACAGGACCACGCGCTGACCTGGTATATTAAGCACTCCAATGATAATCCAAATGCGGGAATCACAGATATTCAAGCAACGCTAAACAGAGAATTTAAAAGGCCGAAGTCTAAAGCACAGTCAATCATTAGATTCAAAGAGATCACGATGCTAATAGGTGAGACTCCTTGGGAGTTGGATCACAGGTTTAAGTGTACGATTCGCGAAGCTAATATGAATCTAACGGATGGACAACATCGTGAATGGTTTGTGGCATCGCTAACACCACATTTAAGGAGCGTGTTATCGCGGTAGAAGTTAACAACTCAAGCAGAGGTCTTAGAGATCATGATGAGGCTGCATGAGACCCCGATGCAGGATCCTAACTTAGGAGTTCAACAGATCCACGCGCAGCTGAAGAATTTATGCCTAGAGATACAGAGTCTGAAACAGGACAGAACATCTCGACCAGAAGTGCGCGAAGAGTGTGGCGCATAAAATGCAAGGGTCAGGGTCATGATAAAGACCACTGCCCATTGTTCACAAATTACCTAATGGGAGGAGGACCGATGTTGTTAAGGTCGGAAGCACAAACAGGACCTAGTGTGGCACCTACTTTGTGGTGTGTGATTTGTCAAATAAGTGGAAAACACACTACGAACAACTGCCATTTGTTACAAAAGTATACACAAAATTCGTAGCAATTGTTCTGTAACTTTTGTAGGTCAGTAGGACATGATGAGTGCACTTGTATAAGCTACAAGTTGGTGATGGATAGAACTCCCACCTACAGAGTTCAGGCCAAATCGCGGCCCCTAGACCAGAATGCAGGAGCGGTGCGAATAGGATTTCAGGGGCGCAAACAAGGCCGAGGTGGAGGACCTGGAAGAGGTCGCGTTCAGTTGATATGCTACAATTGCGGAGGGCCAGGACATTATGCCCACGACTGTACAAATTTGTCACATCCATCATGTTTATATTGCACCTTGTTTGATCATGAGATGGAAGATTTTCCTACGCTAATAGCTAGGATACGCGACAAAGGAGCGCTACCGCCTCCCCCGACTCAGAACCTATAGATGATGAGATCTGAGCCATGCGAGGAACATAAAAATGTAAACATTGTGCTCCAAAGTGGAATCACGATGGGAGATGACAAAGGCAAATAGCTAGAAGATAGTACTTGGGTTCGCAAAGCTCCGGTGAAAGAAGCGGAGTTTGATTTGGAGCGCAATCAGGAAATCTTCATGGAAGTTAAGAAGATCTTTGTTGATGCCTCCACTTTAGGAAGCAAAGATAGACCAGAGCCGGAGATGGACCCATTTATGCTCACAATGTTCCTGGAAACATGCATGAAGTTACTGCGCAACAATAAAGCTGTAAAAGGATTACAGGAACTCATTAACAGATGCGTTGGGACCGCACCAGGAGAACCACGCGTAGTCCAGAAGATTGGAAAGTATAAGACAAGAATGAGAAGAGAAATGAGACTAACCGCGTAAATTGGAGAATATGAGATGGACCAAGTAATTCTAGATTTAGGATCGGATGTGAACGTTCTGCCGAAGAAGACATGGGAATGAATGGCGAGACCCACACTACAATGGTCTCCTATTCAGCTATGAATGGTGAACCAGGAGAATATAATACCCATGGGGCGATTGCAGGGAATCATTGTGGATATTGAGGGAGCGAGCGCGCTAGTAGACTTTGAAGTGATAGAGGTTGTTGATGATAGCAATCCCTATCCCACGCTCTTAGGAATTAATTGGGCCACTGATGTGAACGGGGTGATTAATCTAAAGAAGCGTAAGATGATTTTTGAGAAGAAGTCACTACGCATAGTTATACATCTAGACCCTACTGAAGGATCGCACTATACAGAGCCAGTGCGCGACTATGAAATCGATGATGATTTGGACTGCATCTATAAGATAATAGCATAAAACCAGGACTGGTTGAATCCCACTACAGATGGATGGCTTGCATGGGAGCGCGAGATCTCATGTACTTCAGATTCATATGAGGAAACGGAGTGATGGCATAATCGGCTACATGAGGTGACTACACTGAATTGTAATATGATGACAAGGTCATTGCGTTGCGTATCGACAGAAGTAACAGACCCGCCTACTTATGATGGCCTAAGTGAGGTAGATAGCTTCTTGAATAAATTTGAAATGGAGGTGCCAGAAAAGCAACGCTTCCAAGCCTTGAATTTGGTACTACGCGCTACGCCCGCGAGGTGGTAGGGTACGCACAAAGGGAGCTTTGACGACTGGCACGAGTGTAGGGGAATGATGCACTTACGATTTGGGAAGCCTAGGGTGCGATTGACAGACAAATACAATGGACAAAATGATCCGCGCACCAGTCTAGCGAGGTGTATGCAAGCATATGGAAAACAACCTGCGCAGATGCACATGAACTTTGCGCTGAAAGGGATGGTCAATAAGTATGTGTTGGGGGGATAGATGTGCAAATGGCTCTTCAGGCTGGAAAAACAATATGTAGGAAGAACGATCACGTAGAATATTATCCACATAGAAGCGTTCAATAAGGCATGCAAGGTATTGAACAAGGTATGTAATGCGCAGCGAAGTGATTGGGACTTGTGCGTACCTGCAGTATTAAGGGCTTATAGGACGACATGCAATAAACAGATAGGACATACACATTTTAGGCTTGTCTATGGAGTAGAGGCTGTAATGCCTATGCAGTGTATCGTGCCTATTCTGCACATAGCAGCGCTCACAGGTATGACGGACCGCAGAGCCCTAGAGGAGAGGCTTGTGTAGTTGGAAGAGCTCGAAGAAGAACGGTTGGGACTTGATGAAGAGATCAGGCAAGGTGATCTTAGGCTCCAAGAACTCATGAATGAAAGAGTTCGGTTGAGGGAGAAAAGCACCATGGCGGAAGCAGAAGTCAAGAAGCTTGAGGAAGGAATAAAGAAGGACTTTCTTGGTAGAAAGACCGTGGTGATAGAGTAGGATGAGCTCAATTACATTAACAGACTTGGGGACTACCACCGAGAGTTTACCAGTGTGATGCATTGGTTGGGACCATATGTTATTAAGGAGATCACAAATGGTGGCGTGGTTCAGTTGGTAAAACTGAATGGTGAATGTTTCCCAGCGAAATTAAATGGCAGTCGATTAAAGCTATACACAGGTGGCCCGCCCATATGACTAGCTGCAGGAAGCACAATGTTAGCGCTCCAGGAAGCTGAAAGGAGGCGTGGGACTATAAAATACTTTGCTTGGGAGCTGTGTGATGAGAGGACTCCGTGTACTAGTGAAGTATCACAAGGTTTGCAACAACGCGAGGGTCGTTGTGCTGCCGCGCAGGTGGGCTGGAAAGTGACCGTTACAGTCACTATTCACGATGTGATGCTTGGTTTGAGACCAAATGGAGCGGGTGGAAGGCATTTAAGGTGAACTTTATGGGCCAGATTTGGGAAAATATGCCACCAAAGGAGCATTAATGGACTGAAAGTGGGGGGAACAGTCGAATTCAAATTCAAAAGGCGCTATAAAGTGCAAAGGGTTGCCCAGCAAATAACACTTGGCAATTTGAGAATTGAGCTATTGTGTGTCTAGAGATTCATGAACCCCTATTTGTTCGATCTTTTGAAGTCAAAGGCATTTTTTGAGCACTTACCTGAGCCATTGAGAGAGTTGTGGAATAGCAATATGACCACGCCAAAGGAAGTCATGGATATTGGAGAGATGACCGATGAGGAGGCAGCGCAGGCCATAACAATAGGAGAAGCCCCATAAAGCGTCAAGATAGTCGCTGAAATCCCTAAATCATTGCGCACACCGAGACCCAAGAAAGATAAGCAGCCTATGGTACTGGTGCGCGTGTCCCCCAGGAATCCGTTAAGGACGAGGCTCACCATGGAAGAAAAGGGGAAGGCGATCAATTTGGAAGCCGATGAGGAGGAAGAAGACTTTGAAGAAATCCTGGTAGAGGAGGAGGATGAAGAAATGGAGGAAGAAACCCAAGGTGCAGACCCTCTGACCAGGCTGCCCGCGTATGTTCCTTCGCGGAAGGGGAAAGCAAGGGTGCCTAAGGACCTAGATGAGAGCAAGATCTCTCTGCGGACTCTGTTTCTCCCTGACGACATCATTTTTTACGAAGTGCACTTGGGGCGAGTGCTTGCGCTAAAGTTTGAAGACTGGGATCTCGTGGACCACGAAAAATTCCCACATTTTGAAACCATGCAGTTAATGCGCCAGAAGAAAAACACACCGGCAGGAGTCATAGAGTTGGAACCACACAAGTGGTTACGAGGAGTAGAGAAAGCGGGATTGTTAAACCTGCTCTGGGAGTTGCGTTACCATCGCACCCTAGTGACCATTTTTGTCATCAGGAAGCTTCTCTACCTAGTGAATGATGGGTGTTTATGGCTGGAGGAGCCCATCCCCATCACGGATCATCTAATTCACATAATTACCGACTCCCTTGCAAAGGGGAGGATCCAGCAAACATATCTGAGGGTAAAAGTGATGATTTGGCCATCGCGGAGGATATGAAGAAGAAGTTAAAGCTGGAGAAGAAAAAGAGAGGGTAAACAATCTCCAGTATCAATAACGTTGCTGTCAAAGTCACGACACAGATATTAGCCGGGAAAGTTATGTGGAAATGTCACGCAAATGAGGTGCCCGTGCCGGTGGTTGCACTTGCCGCGTAGTGCAAAAAGGGGGTCCAATTTAACTGGGTGGATTACTTGTGCATAGAGTTCCTGGAAAAATTCTATGAGGCACGAGAGCAAGGGAAGACTTTCCACTATGCATGGCTTCTACTATCCATAGTGTTGGTGGCTTGGGAATTGCCCAAGGACCTATAGTTCCCAACGATTGCGCAGGATCTTCCAGAGGCAGTGAAGTACGCTTCGTTGTGGGCAACTAAAGATGCGCAAAGGATCAGAGACAGCAAAATATTTCAGGTTTTCATGCAGATGAACATCAGAATGGGGATTAACCACAAGTCGCAGTTATCGCCCACTGTCTATAACAGTCTGCAGAGCTTTGTGGAGTTCAAGGCGGACTTTCGTCACGTGTACATCAGGGCAAGGAAGGACCCCACAAAGGCATGGAAGGAGCTACCTTATCTGGTGACAGACGATGTCATATTCACCATCCTTGAGTTGTGGCTGTTGGGGTGGCGCGCTCCAGCCAGCTCCGCAGTGGAAGTGGAGAAGTCCGCTGCACAGAGGAAAAAGGAGGAGGCAAAACTGTGAATGGCACAAGTGGTAGAGAAGAGAAGGAATGAAGCAACAGTAGCCAAGGCGCATAAGGCATGTGACCCTGCGAAGGTAGTAGAAGAGCAGTAGAGGACAGCTGAGAAGGACGATGGAGAAAAGTCACCTTCACCCGAACAGGAGACAAATCCAGAGGAAGGTGGCGCGAATCCGTAGACAGCGTCCACGCAACTCAATCGATAGCGCCCGAGAGAGCAGGTGGGGACGTGGAAGAAGTCAAAGGACTCATAGACTTCTTTCGACCCAATCACCCTCACTTGGGGGGATCTCCATGACATTGGGGAGACGGTGCGTGACGTCACCGCGAAGACCCTCCAGCAGTTCGTGGAGGAAAACTAGATAGTGTTGGGGGCCCTTCGGGCACAGATACAGGAGTTGCAAGTGTGCACTCCTCAGGCTAGTACTCTGTCGACCAGCCTCGCAGTAAGCACAACTGCAGCTAAGGAAATGTTGTGTGCTTGCATGACCAACACTACAGTGCTGCCAGAGGGAGAACTGGTCACAGAAATAAGGTTGACAAGCCTATGGTCAGTGAGCTAAAGGGAGTTGGAAAAAACATGGATGAGCTCCCTTGGGAGACGCTCTATGTTTTGCAGGACGGAGTGACTACAGAACTGCAAGCCAGGGAGGGTCGCATGCTCCAGGTCATGAGCGAGCAGCAAATCAATATGAAACAGTTGAGCTTGCAGCGCAACGAGGTAGTGGCACAGAACCGATAGATTATGCAGGTGGTCGAGGATGCCTACCAGATGGTCCCAGAGTTGGCCATCCCAGCAGAAGACCCAGTGGAGGCATGCATCTGGAAACTCGCAGCAAGGGTGTGTGAGGCAAAGGAAGAGATGGCCAAGGTTCAGCTGGAGCTGAACCTTCAGATAGCCGAGCTCCAATTGAAGGCACAGCCTTCAACTCTACCAGAGGTGAAGGAATAGCGCACCAATGCTATTACAGCCAGAATAATGGAGATCAACAGTACAGTGAAGGACTCTACCAAGCTATTTGAAGAGTCATTCGAGGTCCTCACTACTCTGCAAGAGGACCCAAATATACAGCGCCTAGAAATAGAGGCACACGAGCTACAGCAGCAGTATGACTAAATAAAAGGGACCGTACAGATGGTAGCCCTTACACAGAGGCTCACATGGATGCAATAGGTGAAATCGCTCAAGGAGAAGGTGGACGCTACTCGATACAAGTAATTTTTCTTGAAGGCACGCGTACAACCATGGATCAATGAGGCTTTCGTCATTACAGCCTTTATCAAAGCAAAGCTCGCGCAGATGCAAGGTACATAAGAACATATTCAAAACACCAGTTCAGCTATCGCGATCTCTGAACAGCGCGTCCAGGAAGTGCAGCAGGTAGCCGCTCAATGCGCTACCGATATTGCAGCAGTTCAGGTAGAGTTGGGAGGTCTCCATGTGAAGATCTCCGCACCAACAGAGTGACTCGAGGGCGAGTCACGATGTTTGTGTTGGGGGCATGTTGGGCGCGGGATCCCCCAAGGAAAGTTTTGGGGCTTAAAGCCCATATTTTGGCTAAAAATTGTAAATCCAATGTAAAGACTCCGCATTTTGTGGGCGCGGAGCGCGAAGTTGTAAATGAGTCATAGGGTTGTCCACCCTCAATTTTGTAATGTAATGTCGGCTTTAGAGATCTACCCATGGTCCGCGGACCATGGGATTGTATAAATAGAGCGAGGCTCTAAGTAGTTGAGACATCTAATTCAAGTAGTGATCATGGAATAGAAGGATAGCAGAAGATCTAAGTGTAAAGTTGAGTCTTTGGGTCATAGAGTAGGAGAAGGCTCTGCAGCTGAGTGCACAAAGACCTAGTAGTCCGCAGCTGAGTGCGCAGACCCCTGTAGCTGAGTGCGCAGGGCGAGTTGAGTATGTAACTATTGAAGCATTAATAAATAGAAGTTTTACATCAATTCTGTGTATTTATTTCCTATTTTTTGTATCAAATATATTGGGTATAAATTGCATTTTTGTTGTCTATATGGTGCGCGAATATATATAACTGTGTAGATTAAGTTAATGTGAGTTAAAGTATCTGGTTACGCAAAGTTGACTAACATCTATAAGAGGATAATTAAGATATGCGGTGTAACTTGGGTAAATAGCGCAAATTTCTGCCATAGCAGCGCAAAATCACCTTAGCCCCCTAGTTAGGGTTGCGTGAAGGACAATTATATCAGATCGCGAAGGTACCGCAGGTCAGAACAGTGCGCAAAGGTATGCACAGTTAGACTAAATTGACCCCTCAGACATCTCAAGGGTGCGGAAACTTGGTTCCAGCATCCCCCCATACTGCTTTGGGTGAGACTTCAGTCCGTGCACCGCGAGCTGATGCTGAAAGTGCCAGTAGTGTAGGGATTTTTTTGGCTAATTAACTCCGAACCTGGGTCAGGCCCCATCAAGCCAACACTAGTCATCCCCCCTTACACCATCAAGATATTTCCTTTAATTTTAACCTAAAATACTCCATTAAACCCTAGTAGGATAAGGAACTAATCGTTAGTGGGTTGATCATCCATAAAATTTTCTGAAAATCATCTTATTTTTTTCTCTCTTAGACATCTAGGGAAATCATTGGGGTTTCTAGGGTTGATTTATGCTTTATAGTGAATTTTTTGTAGATGAAAGTGGCTCATAAATTAGGACTTGTATCTATAATTATTTAAAGTAAAATATAGCATTTTGCATGGTCATACCCCCGTAATTAGGGTTGCACTACTTTTTTTTTGTTTATGCATATATAATAACTCTAGAAATACATTTCCTAGCCTAATCATAACTTATATTGGAATATTTTTTATCCTTTGTTGTTGAGTATCATTTTAAGATATTTTCTTAGGTTTTTATATGACATTGAATATTGTTTAATCATATATCATCTAAACCCTAACTTATAAAAGCCTTCCTTTCCATTTAGGCATAGAGTATTTGAACCCTAGTATTGAAAATCTAGGTCATCTTGGGCCTTGTCAATATTCTATTCAACAAAATAGACATTTATTCATCACCTTAAGCCATAGTATTATTTTAGGTGATTTAGGGAAGCCTCCATTTTGTTTTAATTCCACTAAAGAGTAGGAGAAAGGTTGTTGAGATGATAATGGTGACCCTTTCTCTTGTTGCCACAAGGTTTGGCCCCTCCTAGTGAGGCTTTGCAGGGCCTGCTAGATTTTGAGGAAACATTTATATTCATCACCAACATCACCCTATAATCATTAAAATAAGAGAGAAAAAGCTTAACGTGTCAAATCAAGATTTTTTTCTAGTGATGGGTACATTTCTACTGGATTCAGGACAGAGGATTTTAACAAGCAATGCCAATAACCTCAAATTACATAGATGGATTGGTGATATTGAATAAATTCTAGTTCCATAACCTTTTGCATGATCAAATTGAATGGAAATTTTGCAATCCCTCTAATATTGAAATGTTAAAAATTGTTAAGTCTGTAGGATGTTGAGTGGTATCTAAAATTCTACGTTCTCCATGTGAAATCCAATGAGGTTGGAACCACTCTCAAATATCCTAAAACAATTAATGGTAATGTTAAACATTTAACAATTTAACATTACCATTAATTATGTAGCATTAATGGGGACCTAGGGTTGAATATTAGACCACCCTACTCATAATTTTTCCCCTTTTAACTAAATTTGTGTTTAAAGATTCCTTGGTTGCATTATAAAGATTCAGCTAGTTTCGTACAAGACTGGATGGTTTGGTAAAAAAGGGTCGGTTTAGTACCAAAATAGCCTTTTATGATTCTAATCAATTGGTCAAATTGGTCAGTTCCAGTATGTCCGGTCTAATTTTGATAACACTATTTAAAAAAAGTATCTTATTTTGAAGTGTATGAAAAGGAGAAATTGTATTACTATTACGGATGTAATATAGGAGCATTGACTACTTTTATGAGTATTAAATGTTGCGATAAGTGAGATTCCCACAATCTATAATGGCTTTCTATTAGACATTGGATAAACTAGCACTCCCCATGTGTTTCGTGACATGCGCTTAACCTCCTCCCATGGATCTGTTAACTTTGGCGATGTGTCCATTTACTAACACCTACGGTTTTTGGTGTAATGGAAATTGTGATTCCAAAAAGTGGTATCAAATATAAATGTCTCGAGTTTGAATCACACCAAACTCACGTTGGGGGGTAGATTTTTGGATATTGGATAAACTAGCACTCCCAGTGTATTTCATGACATGTGCTTAACCGCCTCTCATGGATCTGTTAAATCTGATGATGTGTCTGTTTACTAAAACCTGTGGGTTTTGGTGTAATGGAAATCGTGATTCCAACACTTTCAACCTTGGGAGTTTTAGGATTTCTTAAACTGGAAATCATCATCAAAGTTTGGTATAATTAGCTCAATCACACTGATTTAGAACAACTACCTTAAATTGAAGTGTATAGAATGGGGAAATCAATCTTATTAATAGAATGTTGGTAATAGAGGAGCATTGACTATACTTGTAAGAGTATCAAATGTTGAGATAAATGAGGTTCTCACAATCTATGTTGACATTTATCCTTGGGAGTTTCAAGATTGCTTGTACTAGAACTTATCATCCACGTTTGGTATAATAAGTTCAAATACAATGATTTAGAGGAACTATCTTATTTTGAAGTGTACAAAATGGGAAAATATTAATAGTAGTACGTCGGTAATATATGAACATTGTAGGGGTATCAAATTTTGAGATAAATGAGGTTCCGAGAATCTAGATTGATTTCCAAATTTAGGAGTTTCAAGTGCTAGATAGATGAAGTTATAACAATGTAGATTTACTTCTATAAATGTTGGAAGCACAAGGAATTTGGGCTCAAGCCTTCTCATTTTGATAAAATAAGCCCATATGGAGGGAAAGTAATGTAGATTTACTTCTACAAATGTTGGAAGCACAAGGAATTTAGGCTCAAGCCTTCTCATTTTGATAAAATAAGCCCATACGGAGGGAAAGTAATGATACATGTTGATTACTTTTTTATTTTTTTAATACTTTAAGTTTAGTTATTATATTAAAAGAGGTGATACAAAATCACAATACATTTTTATAGTTAATATATTGGGATATTCTTAAAACGTGGTGATATATTTTCACATTTTTTAATAATATATATCTTTATTGAATTTTTGAAGTTTGTTAAAACATGGGTAAAATTAGTATCTTGAACAAATTCATATATAATTTTTTTCCCATATCTAAATTAATTTAAATAAAAAAACTAATAAAACCAAATGTAGTATCTGAAGTATTGCATAATTTATAATGTCATTGTGTATCAATGCAATGTCGAATTTCTTTGTACTTTAATTTCCTAGCATCCAATACTTAACCGTAGGTGGTGTGTATTGTAGTTAATGGCGTTACATACCAACCCAACTAATTGCTTGAAAATTTTTGCTAATCAAACTCCTTACGGTGGGTTTCCCATGAGAGACAAAAATATCATTTGGAGAATCATAACTCTAGTGGGGTAGTAACAACATCCTACATTACTGGATGTGAAAAGCGCCCTTTAACACCAATGTGTTTGATTTCACAATTATACCGAGAGGGTTAACTTAATATAATGAATTTTTTTTACTTATTTAATTCCATTTAAACATCATAAAATATAATTCTCATAAATTTAACAAGTAACATGAGATATATGTCTAAACCCTTATGGTAGAAAACAACAAAATTTCTCTATATGAAATATATTGACAGAATCAACTTACAGGAAACACCAATCCCCTCTACTACTTTATAGGAACCAACCTACAAGAGATACCAATCCCCTCTAATGCTTTGTAAGAACCAACCTCTAGGAGACACAAATCCTCTATGTTTCTTTGTAGACACTGTTAATGTCAGTGTTTTCACATTGCCATAAGTGATCAAATTGCTCTTTTGCATTTCATATTAGGTGTCCCAATCTGATGAGTTGCATTCCATTAGGTCACGGATCAACTGATGGTAGGGTTCAATTCAGTTTTTTCCCTCATGACATATATCTGCTGACCTCTGTTCATACTTTTCAGGTCAATGGTTCATGTTTAAATAGGTCTTAGGTTTTAGGGTTTCAGTCTCATTGGGTCTAGGTTTCCTCCATGGTCAAATTTCAGTGATTATTGCTAATAATGGTCAGCAAAGACATGAGGAGGTTAATAACGATTAGAAAAGTCAAAATGTGTTAATTTATAAGCTTACTGAAGGGCTCACCTCAAAACTAGTTTTGAGGTGAAAACATAGCATTTGGATTCTATAGTTAAATTTAATGTAATTTTATCATTCTCATATGTAATAAATGGTTCCATGTTGCTCCTAGTCACCCGGTGATATTGCCAAGCACCTGCCACTGCAAAAATCTAGTCATCTTGAGCACCAATCCGCCTGCAAAAGCAAAAGAGAACAAACCCTAATTTCCTCTCCCACTGAGCTAGGGTTGGCTATGGTATCATAGATATCTGAGCAAAGGAGACATGAGAGATATCAGAAGGAATGAGGCCATCTCATATCATCAAACTTCAAGTCTCCACAATTTTTTGAGAAGTCATTCCAAGGAACAAGCCATCATCACACATAAGGGACGGTTTTTCTTCAAACTGTGTTTCTGAGCAAGAAAAGATGAATTTGGAAAAAGTGAGAGATGTTTTTGTCCACAATAGGCCAAGGAAGAAAAATCTTATTCACTTTTTACATAGGTTTCATGGTTTTAGAGAAATGTCAAAAATACAGTTGCCTCAAGAGAGTTAATGCACCTTTAGAGTGACCTTGGGAAAATCATGATTTCTCCTAGCCTGGTTGTCCAAATGACTTTATTGATGAGTCAAATGATAACTAAACACAAATATATTTCCAATGAGCTATCATTATCTCAATTTTGAGTTCAGAAAGACCTTCAAAAGTTGACTGCAACAGCACTCTGCATTTAGGCAGCCTCATTTTTCACATTTTGACCAGTCTTGGGAGATTTGACTTTTGACAGGGAAAATGAACTCCAAATTGAAAAATTCAAGATGTTTTGGAAATTAGACTCAATAATATTTCCAACGAGCTATCACACGCCCAATTTGGACACCAGGAAGGCCTCCAAAAGCGGTTTGCAACAGGCGTTGCACATCAGGCAGTTGGCGCTACGCATTGGGCAGGCACTGCACATCAGAGGAGTTTTGCCAGTGTAGTTTTACACTGGCGCTACGCATTGGCTGTGGAGCTGCCAAAACCCCTAAAATCATCTTCAATCACTGTAAATGCCTCATGTCACTTCCTATCAAGTAAGTAGAGCCTATTTTCAGTTGAACTTAGGGTTTACATGCATTTTGATGGTTTATACCTCTCTAAAAACTAAACCATAATTTGTCTCTAAATTACCACATACATTTCATACCACAACTGTTTATAATTCTCCTTTTAAACCTATCTCATAATCCCATCTTCCCTAAGTCCAATTCCCTTCCCCCATTCTCCTAAAACCCTAACCCTTTATAAAACCCTACCCTTCACATATCAAACCCTATACTCATATACCACAAACCCTATACTCATATACCCCAAACCCTACCATACTCCCAAATTCTATCCTTGTTCCCAAACACTATCATTACTCCCAAACCCTACATAATTCATTAACCTTACTTATTTCCCACATCCCTTTCCCATTCTTGTTCACCCTCACCTGCTTTCCTTTTTAAATCTCTTCATACTCCTCTCAATCATCACAAGGGAAACAACTATAAAGTATGTAGAGGGACAGTGAGTATGACTATGAGAGAGAAACCCTTAGTGACAGTTCCATGGAGAGACTTAAGGAGCATGATAAGCTAAAGATCTTGGTTGAGGCTTCACAAGTCCAACAAAGAAACCAATGAGGGACCCTTGTGCCAAATCCGGGCAGGTTTTGAGAAATTTTTGTCATTTTCAATTTTTGAAATTTTACAACACAGGAAATTGCATTATATGCGCAGCGCCACTGGCACTGCACATTTGATTGGTGCATCCTTAGTATAAATGTCTTATAGATCTGGATTCAGCATCAAGAAGACATTAATCCTTGAAATTTTCATCTCATTTGGAGCAAAACTAGGTGACCTAAAGGATTAAAAACACTCAAAAAATGCCCTCTCTACCACTTTTTGGACACACAGGAAGAAGTCTTGGGAGAATCCACTTTTGAGGGGGCAAATCACCTCCAAATTAGAAAGTTCAAAATTTTCCAGAAACTAGACAAGAAGACCTTTCCAACAAGATATCTTGGGCCTCATTTGGTGGAGTATAAGACCTCCAAAGATGGGCTATAAGCGGTGCTATGCATATAGGATATGGTGTTGCACATATAGCTGACTTTGCCGGTTTTGCTCAGAACTCTGAATTTTTCCTAGTTTGACTACCAGTTGACTTTTTCTCTCATCCTTGGTGAATTTATGATGTAAATGATGTAATGCAATTCAAATATGAGTGTAAAATGACTTGAGGGGGTAGATACATCAGTTAAAAGTGGTTTGGAAGTGAATGTATCAGTTTCCATGGTTTTAGAGGCAAGTTGTTCCACTGCCTATATTCATGTTCTTAGTTTAGATATGGTTGAAACCACCCATCTTCTCATGGATTCAACCCTTGATGGATAGCTCAGGTGTTTTGGATGCCTATATTATGTACTTTCTTAGTCATTTGAAAAGGTTGGACTCTTTTGGAAGTGGTGCACACATTCTATACTTGTATCAGCAGATTGGCAAGGAATAAAACCAGTTTTTGCAGCTATTTTTGTGGGATTCTTGTGATACTGTGTTTTTGTTTTGTTTCTTCTTCTGTAATGAGTTATTCTTATGTGTTATATGTTTCAAAACCTTTTCCATTCTTCTAAACTAAATGAATCAAGGGAAATAGGCAAAATTCATTGATAACAGTGCTTTGCTTGGGAATGCATTTAGTTCTTAATGTTTTCAGCAGTTTGAAGAGGATTCATGGTCTCCACATTCCCTCCTCAGCCCCTCAGCAGTCTTAAACCAACCATCTCACTCGATTACTAGTGCATAAGCACTTATCTATCTTTCCCCATAGAACATGTTTGCATACCTAATTTGATTTCCTGGACCTAAGCTGCCTGCTCCATTTGATCCAGCAAATAAACCTTCAAAATCAAACAAAAAGTCTTAGAGCTACTATACCTAACCTAAAATCTATTCTTATGTTAGTCATCTCCACTGAGATTGACAAGGAGGGAGCCCTCTCCCGAACTGGTAGGGCTAGCTACCAGGTTAAGCATGGTTGATGGTTAGCCTAAGATTGCCTCCCTTCAGCCTGAGGTCGATCTAGGCTCTAACATAGTGGCGAACATACTGGGGAACGTAGTTTTATGTTCCTCAACAAAATGTATCAAGTTTAGATCTGATTGTTGATGGTGGACAACTATCAGACACAGCAAGGCTGAAATCATTCACCTGGCGACTCTAAATCAGTTTCGAGATCAGATCGGAGGACTCCACTGGAGGATGAACCTAACCAGCATAAACATGAAAGGACAATATGGAAAGATTAGGTATTCAAGTTGGAATTCCATCCAAGACATTCTGTTCTTTTTTATAAATTATTTCTTCTCTTTTCCCGAGAATGTCAAGAATTTTTTACAAAGTATATTGTATTTGAGAGAAGATCCCAGACCTACATTTGATTCTTTCCCTTTGAATATTGTGAATACAAAATATTTGCATGCCTTTGATCTCGATCAAGACCCTTCTTCGGAATCTTATGAAGACTGTCTTCAAATTGATGAGCCTAAAGAGACCAAGATTGATTCTACACCTTCTGTACATATTCCTATACCTTGTCAAATTCCGAATAGATACAAGCCTTTGATTTTCCCTCCTATATCCCATGCTTTCCCTAAAAATCATTGCCTATATCTACCAAGATTTGATGGTGAATGTGACAACATCACTGCTGAGAGACATGTATTGAATTTTGAGTCTTTTCTTGACCTTTTTGAAGTTGATGAAGAGGATGTCAGTATTAGGCTTTTTGCTCTTTCTTTGCAAGGCAAAGTCAAGAGTTGGTTCAAAACCCTACCTGATGCGAGCATCTCAGATTTCCAGCAATTCATCAAAGTTTTCCTTGACAGGTGGGTGGTAAGATAGAACCCTTTCTTGATTTTAGAAGAGTATAACCAGCTGAAAAGACAACCAGGGGAGACAGTACAACAGTTTTCTGCCAGATTTAACCAAGTTTATTGTTCGATGCGTGTGAATATAATACCTCATCCTGGATCTGCTCTCTTGCACTACCCGAAATCCTTTTATCTAGAAATGGAGTTTTAGCTAAGGGAAAGGAACCTTGCAACACTTGAAGAGATGCAAAACAGTGCAGTAGATGTAGAGGCTAAATTGTTGATTAGAAGGGCACAGTTGAAGGAAGAAGAGATGAAGAACATAGATCTAGAGGAATTGACATCTTTAGAGGTAAAGCTCGATGTTTTGGTAAGTGCAGTGGAAGAGATGATACAAAATCTCACCACAAGGAATGAGTATGATGTTCAAGACCATGGCTCGCTGATTGAAGAAAAACAAGTGGTTGATCCAAAACATTTTCTTTCTTATCCCAGTTGTCACAAATATGATAATGATTGCTTTATAGATCATCTTGGAGAAGAGAGATCTGTTGATATAACATGTATGCTTGATGATGTGTTTTATATTGATGATTTCACTAGGTTTGAACAATATGATGATGATTATTTTCTCCAAACAGAAGCTAGTCTTGCATACAAATCAGCAGCTGGTTTGTGGAAGGAGGAAGTTCACTTTCAGCAGCTCGAATACAGTGATCAGCCAATGCATATCAGCTATGGAAGTGAGGAGGAAAGTGCAAAAAATTTTGAATTAAGTGAAGGATATTTGCCTTTTTGTTTTGCTTTGTTTCAGATCATCAGAGACAGCTTTCATGCAATCAGAAATCCACTGTCAGCAAGTTTTGATCTGGACCATCTTGAGGGCAATGAAATCCTCGTTCAAGACTTTTCATATCTAGATTTGCAGGCCCCGAATGCCATCGATTTTCAAGTTGCATATGAAGACTTGGAAGCTGGAACATATGAGCAAATGGTGCTAGATGATTCCGTACCATTTTGTTTTGAATCATTTCAAGTTTTGAAGGGTCATTCGCATAGTATATCTTCAAATGAGCAGCCTGTAGAAAACCATGCAATCTCATTAGAACCAACAGAAAATGGGTTGCAACAATATTTTCAAGTTTTTCTCGATCCAATAGCTAATGTGTTGGATGATTTCTACAGTCAAAGTCCTTCTTCATTAGCTAATTGTGAGCTTGAAAAACATATTCATACAAACATGATCTGGCAACCGGTTTCTTTGTCACTTTCAGCAGGAGTCCCGTCACAAAACTCAGATGAAAGTTTGCATTCTATGAGGAGAAGAGAAGTAATCCATTGGATGAGCTAAGTCCCAGTGCATATGAATTTCAAGATCCTTATGCAGTCTTTTTGGAGGCAGATAGACAATCTATATCATTCAATTTGGAAAAAATTGGATCTGTTTACAAGTTTTCATGGGAGTTGCCTTTAAGTAGTTCTCTCTTGTTGTTCATAAGAAAGCACTTGTGGAGAATGCAAATAGAAGCCAGAATGCTTACTTGGTTGCATTGGTTATTTCACTTCACTTGATCAGGTGAGGAATGGAAAAGTTAGAGTAGGTTTTATTGAATAAGCTCTATTTTGAGCATATTTTCCAATTCGTCAGTTGTGTTTTAGTATTGAGTCAGTTTCAAGTCAGTTTGTGTCTTTGAATCATCAGTATTCAGTTATGTAATTTTAGCTTGAGTTTTTTACTCCATGCCCAATGGATAAGGCTACTAGGTCTACGGTGTTCTTGGCACCTCCAAGGAGCTACGATCCCCTTGGAGCCAATGTTAGTGTCAGTGTTTTCACACTGCCATCAGTGATCAAATTGATCTTTTGCATTTCATATTAGGTGTCCCATTCTGATGAGTTTCATTACATTACGTCATGGATCAACTGATGGTAGGGTTCAATTCAGTTTTTTCCCTCATGACATATATCTGCTAACCTCTATTCATACCTTTTAGGTCAATGGTTCATGTTTAAATAGGTCTTAGGTTTTAGGGTTTTAGTCTCATTAGGTCTAGCATTCCCTCCATGGGCAAATTTCAGTGATTATTGCTAATAATGGTAAGCAAAGACATGAGGAGGTTAATAACGATCATAAATTCAAAATGTGTTAATTTATAAGCTTACTGAAGGGCTCACCTCAAAACTAGTTTAAAACAGAGCATTTGGATTTTATAGTTAAATTTAATGTAATTTATCATTATCATATGTAATAAATGGTTCCATGCTGCTCCTGGTCACCCGATGATATTGCCAAGCACCTGCCACTACAAAAATCAAGTCATCTTGAGCACCAATCCGCCTGCAAAAGCAAAAGAGAACAAACCCTAATTTCCTCTCCCACTGAGCTAGGGTTGGCTATGGGATCATAGATATCTGAGCAGAGGAGTCATGAGAGATATCAAAAGGAATGAGACCATCTCATATCATCAAACATTAGGTCTCCACCATTTGTCAAGAAGTCATTCCAAGGAACAAGCCATCATCACACATAAGGGACGGTTTTTCTTCAAATTGTGTTTCTGAGCAAGAAAAGATGAATTTGGAAAAATGTGAGAGAGTTTTTTGTCCACAATAGGCCAAGGAAGAAAAACCTTCTTCACTTTTTACACAGGCATCATGGTTTTAGAGAAATGTCAAAAATACAGTTGCCTCAGGAGTGTTAATGTACCTTTGGAGTGACCTTGGTAAAATCAAGATTTCTCCTAGCCTGGTTGGCAAAATGACTTTCTTGATGAGTCAAATGATAACTAAACACAAATATCTTTCCAATGAGCTATAATGAGCTCAATTTGGAGTTGCGAAAGACCTTCAAAAGTTGACTGCAACAGCACTCTACATTTAGGCAGCTTCATTTTTCACATTTTTACCAGTCTTGGGATATTTGACTTTTGATAGGGAAAATGAACTCCAAATTGAAAAATTCAAGATGTTTTGGAAAGTAGACTTAATAATATTTCCAATGAGCTATCACATGCTCAATTTGGACACAAGAAAGGCCTCCAAAAGCGGTCTGCAATAGGCGCTATGCATCAGGCAGTTAGCATTGCGCATCAGAGGAGTTTTGCCAGTGTAATTTTACACTGGCACTGCGCATTGAGCTGGTGGCGCTGCGCATTGGCTGTGGAACTGAAAAAACCCCTAAAATCATCTTCAATCACTACAAATGCCTCATGTCACTTTCTATCAAGTAAGTAGAGCCTCTTTTCAGTTGAACTTAGGGTTTACATGCATTTTGATGGTTTACACCTCTCTAAAAATAAACTGTAATTTGTCTCTAAATTACCACATACATTTCAGACCACAGTTGTTTATCATTCTCCTTTTAAACCTATCTCCTAATCCTATCTTCCCTAAGTCCTATTCCTTTCCCCGATTCTCCTAAAACCCTAACCCTTTATAAAACCCTACCCTTCACATTTCAAACCCTATACTCATATACCACAAACCCTATACTCATATACCCCAAACCCTACCATACTCCCAAACTCTATCCTTATTCCCAAACCCTATCATTACTCCCAAAACCTACATCATTCATTAACCTTACTTATTCCCCACATCCCTTTCCCATTCTTGTTCACCCTCACCTACTTTCCTTTTTAAATCTCTTCATACTCCTCTCAGTCATCACAAGGGAAACAGCTATAAAGTATGGAGAGGGACAGTGAGTATGACTATGAGAGAGAAACCCTTAGTGACAGTTCCATGGAGAGACTTAAGGAGAAAAAAGGAGCATGATAAGCTAAAGATCTTGGTTGAGGCTTCACTAGTCCAACAAAGCAACCAATGAGGGACCCTTGTGCCAAATCTAGGCAAGTTTTGAGAAATTTTTGTCATTTTCAATTTTTGAAATTTTACAACACAGGAAATTGCATTATATACGCAGTGCCACTGGCACTGCGCATTTAATTGGTGCATCCTTAGGAGAAATGGCTTATATATCTGGATTCAGCATCAAGATAAAATTAATCCCTGAAAGTTTCATCTCATTTGGAGCAAAACTAGGCGACCTAAAGGATAAAAAAAACACTCAAAAAATGCCCTCTCTGCCACTTTTTGGACACACAGGAAGCAGTCTTGGGAGAATCCATGCTTTAGGGGGCAAATCACCTCCAAATCATAAAATTCAAGATGTTCCAGAAACTAGACAAGAAGACCTTTCCAACAAGATATCTTGGGCCTCATTTGGTGGAGTGGAAGACCTCTGAAAGTGGGCTAGAAGTGGTGCTGTGCATATAGAAGATTTTGCCAGTTTTGCTCAGAACCCCGAATTTTTCCTAGTTTGACTGCCAGTTGACTTTTTCCCTCATCCTTGGTGAATTTATGATGTAAATGATGTAATACAATGCAAATATTAATGTAAGATGACTTGAGGGGGTAGATACATCAGTTAAAAGTGGTTTGGAAGTGAATGTATCAGTTTCCATGGTTTTAGAGGCAAGCTGTTCCACTGCCTATATTCCTGTTCTTAGTTTAGATATGGTTGAAACCACCCATATTCTCATGGATTCGACCCCTGATGGATAGATCAGGGGGTTTGGATGCCTATATTATGTAATTTATTAGTCATTTGAAAAGGTTGGATTCTTTTGGAAGTGGTGCACACATTCTATACTTGTATCAGCAGATTGGCAAGGAATAAAACCAGGTTTTGCAGCTATTTTTTGTGCGATTCTTGTGATACTATATTTTTGTATTATTTCTTCTTCTGTAATGAGTTATTCTTATGTGTTATATGTTTCAAAACCTTTTCCACTCTTCTAAACTAAATGAATCAAGGGAAATAGGCAAAATTCATTGATAACAGTGCTTTGCCTTGGGAATGCCTTTAGTTCTTAATGTTTTCAGTAGTTGGAAGAGGATTCATGGTCTCCACATGCCCTCCTCAGCCCCTCAGCAGTCTTAAACCAACCATCTTACTCGATTACTAGTCTATAAACACTTATCTATCTTTCCCCACAGAACATGTTTGCATCCCTGATTTGATTTCCCGAACCTAAGCTGCCTGCTCCATTTGATACAACAAACAAACCTTCAAAATCAAACAAAAAATCCTAGAGCTACTATACCTAGCCTAAAATATATTCTTATTTCAGTCATCTCCACTGAGATTGACAAGGAGAGAGCCCTCTCCCGACCTGGTAGGGCTAGCTACCAGGTTAAGCATGGTTTGTGGTTATCCTAAGATTGCCTCCCTTCAGCCTGAGGTCGATCTAGGCTCTAAAAGGCACCAAAATACAGGAGACACCAATCCCCTTTGCTTCTTTGTAGGCACCAACCTATAGGAGACACCAATCCCCTCTGTTGCAAATATTCCTAGGAACCAACCTAATTCGCTAAGTCTTCTTACCTCTTTATAATGTTTTCTTGTTGCTTCTAGTTTCACCAAGTTTTCTTGTTGCTTCTATATTTACCACTTTGTTAGTTTCTTCTTCCTTCACCAGGTCTACTTGTTGCTTATTTCTTAAACAAGTCAATTTCTCTAAAAAATTATTTCTTTTGGATTTTTCCTTAGAATGAATTTGCATAGCATTCCATATGTCCAATTTTTCAAATCTAGTTCTGAAATTATCACCACAACTACCTAGATATATCTTCTCTATCGCATCCAAATTTCACAGTCTAGAACATCTCAGAAAAGAGAGTTATAGAAAAAATTCCAAGTTGTCCTATTTAAAGCATGTTTCATGAGAATTCAAGAAAACTAACTTCCGCATATCATATCTCCTAAATTATAGTGAAACAAAGTCTAAAATTTATATCATAGATACCTTGAGATATCTTCTTTGCCTCCTCTAGATTTTAGATTCCAAAACATCACAGAAAGACATATATATCGAAAATACCAAGCTAACTTGTTTGAAAAAACTTCACGATCATTCAAGAAGCCTAAATTTCTTAGAGCATATATCTAAAATTATAACGCACATGTTGGCATTGTAGTGTTGGAATTGACGTCAACAAGGTCATGTTTTTGTTTGTTATATGCCTCATGCCAACCTAATAATATTAGTCCTCCTCATGATGTGTCATGAGTGTGATGAGTGTTTGGCTCGGTGGTCTTATTGGTTCGCATTGATGTCAACTTGGTGTGGCATGACTCAATGGAGGTGATTTGGAGGTTGATTAGAGATGGCTATAAGGCATGTTATGCTTGGCTTGTAATATGATGTTGTTTTTGCAAGTGGTTGGAGTGTTGCTACAGGTGTTGCATATGCTTCTACATGTGTTCGAAGCATTAGACATGTTGCTACATATGTTGGAGGTGCTTCTACCAGTGTTGGAGGTAGTTTGATGACATGATGTTGTTTCTGTAGGATTTGGAGATGATGCTACATGAGTTAGAGATGTTGCTACAAGTGTAGGAGGTGCTTGGATAGGTAGTGGTTGTTGCTTGAGGAGTTGGAGGTTCCTTAAAATATTTCATCAGTTGCATACTTTTCGCAAAGGCTTGGAGGTGTGTCCTAGAGTTTATGAAGGTGTTCCTAATGTTTGGTAGAGATTTGAGCTGACTTGGTTGTGTTTTTCCTTCATTCTCTACCTAGTCACATGGATGGTGGATCATGGGATCGATTGAAACTTTACAGTCATTGGCAAGTAGGTCTATGGGAGCGACTGAGGAGCTCCAGTCAATTTTGTGTAGTGTTGTGCATGAGAATGAGCCTTTTCACAAGTTTTTTTTGCATTCCTCACGCAACTCATCTAATTTTGATATTATGGTGACATTCTTGATCGAAACTTTTCTGCATATGGTCGGAAAAGTTAGTGGGGTCTCCAGAAACTAATAAAAGATAAAAATATCAAAAGGCAAGTGGAATTAGTGGCTTGATAAATTCAATGAGCTAAATATGGATCAAATCAAGCATATGAATAGAGTTGTGGGGCTGAATAGTTCTTTTTAATTATTGAGTTGAGAACCTTAGTTCATCTATATATTTGAAATAGCTCATTGATAATTTGGTTGGATGAGTTATGTGTTGAGTGAGTGTGAGTTTGGAGGATAGTGTGCAAGTTGTGTGAGTTGTGTGATGTAGAATTTCCGAAGCAGTTTGCAGGCGTTGATGTAGTTAGATGAAGTATGTTTCAGCCAGTATTTTTTGCAGCTAGTGAGGAGATTATTAGAGTTTGATTGTAGAAGTATTTGGAGATTGTTTTTCAATTTGTGTGGAGAGATTGTGTTGCAGATTGTGGTGTTTGGAGATTGGAGATTTGGTTTTTCATTATGTACTTTGATGATATGTTGTTGTAGTACCCATGTTGATAAGTTCTTCGTTCCAGTCTGAAATATTTTGAAATGAGAACCACGTAGAGGAGTGGAGTTGGAGGACTCCAGCTAAATCAATATAAATGAGCAATTTTCTCAATCCAATGATGGTTGGATAGTTCAGCAAGAACTGGGCGAGCCTTGTTGGTTGTGGTGGCTTCCAGCAGATCAGTGTCTATAGAGTCGTTTGATAGTTCAAAAGTAACCGGACAAGGATCATTAATCACGGTGGCCTTTAGTAGATGGTAGTCCATTGATACACATGAGAAAGAGTCTCCATTTGAAAGTAGCCATTTGAATCTCTATGTAAAGAATCATTTGACATAATTGAGTAGCAATAGCAGTGGATGGTTTTTTTCCCTGGAGAGGGTTTTCCACCAGACATACTTGTGTTCTATGTGTTGAATGGTTTTCATGTTTCATGTTCTTTTTTTATGCTTGGATTTCTATTTGTGTTTCAGTTTATGCATGGTTGAATATTAATAATTTGGAGAAAAAATTATAAGTTCCTTCACTATTGATTCACCCCCACCCAAGTAGTGATCTAGTTTCTAACAATTGGTATCAGAGTGGGGCTCTCAATTGCAGCTTGATCATTGGAGAGTGGATCTTGTAGTTTTTGGAAAATTTTCCAAATTTTTTGAAATGGATCAGCAAGGAATTCCAATGCTTCATGTAGGTAAATTTGCAACTTGGAAGATGAAATTAAAGTCATATTTTCTATCTCTTGATGAAAATATTTTTCTATTAGTTGAATATGGAGTTAAAGATGAATCTAATGATTTGGCTAAAAAGATTATTTTGCATAGTATTTCAAAATATGATAGCATGTATGTGAGACACTATGAGACTGTAAAAGAGATGTTGGACAGGTTGCAAAAAAAATATCTTGGGGGAAAATTGCAAATTTCAAAGATGGAGAAAAATGCAAAGGATTCTACTCTTATTGCAATGACAAATCAAGCCTTCCCATAATAAAAAGATGAAGGCGCTAGTGATAGTGGTGATAGATAAAGCATCAATTTTGAGGAACAATAAGAAGAGATCAGTAGCAAGGATGATGATAAATCCAATATGATGGCACTAGAAGCAGAGATTAAAAGGCTCATGGCTGAAAATAAAGATCAACGAATGTTGCTACAAATATTTGATGAAAAGGAGTGTGCATACAAAGAAGAAATTTCATATTTGAAAACTCAGCTGGAAGATGGAATGAAGATTGAAATTGGAATGAGGAAGAAATACAATGAGCTGGAGGATGACTTCCAAAAATTGAAGGTTGAAGCAATTTCTACAAGGCAAGTATTAGAGAGGTTCAGATCTAGCGCCCAAGTATCAACAAGCAAATATGAAAATTGGAGCAGAGAGTGATAGCAAGAAAATGGAAAATCACTATCCATGCAAGAAGCAGAAGAATAAAAGGAGGCCAAAGAAGAAGAATAGAATTGGAAAATGTTACAACTGTGGAGTTCGTGGACATCCCTTGATGATGGACTCACTTGGCAATCTGAAACGTTGGGTTCACAAAACTCTATAACAGGTCATTCCTCCTCTATCTAAAACCATCCTCACCTGTATGGATTCATTATTTAACAATATAGTTGCAATTTTCAATAATGAAGAAATCAATCCCTCTCATCAAAAGGAGCAGCAAAGGAGAAGCTACATCAAGTCCTCATGCAAAGAAGACTTCCATAATTTAGGTATAATAGTCAATTTTATGGTTATTGTTTCTCATGCAATGATTTTGGCTATCGGTCTATTGACTACAGGGCACATGCAAGGAATAAAAAACAAATTAGCAGACGATATCAAGCTATTCCTCATCTCCTTGGTCACATTAGATGTTTTATATGCGACAATATTGGCCATAAGGCCAAATATTGCAAACTTCCCATGTGTTATGGGAGATTGAACCAGAGAGAGAAGAATATGCAATGACAATTGCACAAGAAGAAGAAGGATCAGCATATGAAAGTTTGGAGGAGAAAGGAGCATCAAGATACTCCCACCAAAATTTGAGGCTTCCATGGTCTCAGGGGGAGCATATGGTTGCATCATAAGTTTCATGCAAATCCTTAATTGTGTAGCCATACCATAAAGTGTGTACAAAGACAAATATGCATTATTAGAGATGCACATGTTTAGGGGGAGTTCGTGAGTTTTGAAGTTTTGTTTTTATTTCCAATATATTCTTACTTTCATCTTGTCATCATTCAAATTAGGCATATATGCATTGTCGTTATCTTTGGATCAGTTGCATGTTGGGTTACTATTTATATTCTTGATGCCATGATATCCATGTAGTTGTTTTTATGTGTATTGTCTAGGTGTGATGGAGGATCACACATTCAGTGGGAGAATTTGTGTTTCCTAATGGATATGTAGACTTTGGCATTGTGTTCACTACGGAGGAGCATGTTATGCATATTATTGACATCGATTTATTGCAGGATGGTTGCTTGCATGAAATAGTTGGTACATTAATAGTGCTCATATTGTTAAATCTGATTTATGTAATATTCTGCTATATATAGATTCCATGGAGATCAGATGAGCTGTTGTAGATAGTTCATCTAGAGTATGCAATTTATTTCTCATGTTTTATATTCTAGATGTATCATGTTTATGCTCATGTGTTTTTTCATTGAAGAGACATGAGGAGGAGGATTGTTGTTACTCATGATATTTTAATGCATGTTGATGGATGAGATATTGTGTATTTATGGAGAGGATGAAATTATGTGCTGCTCACAATACTTTATTATTGGATATTATGTTGCTACTGTTGATGTATGGTGATGATTTTCTGCTCATTTATTTTTTGCTTATGCCTCATTGATGATATGTTTCTCACCTATGATGAAGAGATGATGAGTTTAGTGCTACAAATAGTGCTATAATGTCAAATCCTATGTTATTGTTGTTGTTGCTACTTGTTGATGTGTTTCTCATGACTTGAGTTCATTATATATTATGTTGATGGTTAATGAGCCTCATGATGATGAGGATATGTTTTTGTTGTTTCCCTATGACATATTTCCATGTTGCTGCTATTGAATGATTTTATTTTTGTACACATATGGATCATGGTGGTGGTTTCTATTGGTTGTCATGATTTTGTTGCAGGATCTTCATTGTTGGGATGGTGATGGCCAAGGTGTTGAGTGTCCATGCAGTAGCATATGTTTTGGATAGTACTTCTATTTTTGTTTCTACATATAGAAAGCATATGTCCTTGCTCATGGAATCCTTGTACTTCATGCATACGCCATGGATTATATTATTATTGTTGCTACTATATGGAGGATATATTGACGTTGATTGATGGCATGCACTTATATTATTTCATATTCTTGGCAGGTATAGAAGATAGCACACTTATGTGCAGATGGAAAAGCCATGTATTATAATTGTGTCATCTTTTGGGTGTATTTATCATGGAGAGACCCATGGTGTTTAGTATTTCTTTGCATTAGCTATGTATGGGTCAATGGAAGTCCAATTCATGTATTATTTTGTATATCTTTGATGTAGCCCCACTACATTGGGTGCATGATGTAAAATTGGGTCCATAGAAGTCTTGGTTGATGATAGGTGTAGAGGAGTCATATGTCAGTTCTATGTACTTGTCACAACCATGTATTTTCTCCATGAACCATTGTATGTATTGTACTTCATTGTATATCTTGTCCAAATCCAGTTGGAGTCATCTTTCATGAGAATTAGTCTCTTGTATTGGGAACTCAGGCTTATTATAGTAGGAAGATGTGTTGCTTTAGTAGCAGAGAGAGTGTGATTTCAGATTCATTACATGCTTAGGGAGAGCATGTTTAGTTTTCAGAGATTACATGACATTGGTTAGAGACATGTTGGTAGCCAAAGTTCTTGTTTAAATGCACATTCTTGTTCTAAATCAGTCTTGTATTAGCATGGTGTTGTGTATGGTAGGGGGAATCCTACTCTCATCCAACATTATTGGAATTGTCTTTGGTGTTGGTATGGCCCTTTTCCATTGATGTCAAAGGGGGAGAGAATTTGGATGGATAGGGATCAGGTTCAGAGTTGGAGATCAGCCTCAAATGTCGAAGATCGGGTTGAGGTTGACATCAATGCCCAAGGGGGAGTTTGCTGGAATTGATTTCAATAAGGTCATGTTGTTTCTTATTATATGTCTCATGTCAACCTAATGATATTAGTCCTCCTCATGATGTGTCATGAGTGTGATTAGTGTTTGGCTCGGTGGTCCTATTGGTTGGCATTGATGTCAACTTGGTTGTGGCATGAGTTAGTGGAGGTGATTTGGAGGCTAAGTAGAGATGGCTACAATGCATGTTATGATTGGCTTTTCATATGATTCTACTTCTTCAAGTGGTTTCAGTGTTGCTACAGGTGTTTCATATGCTTCTACATGTGTTGGAAGCATTGGATATGTTGCTACATATGTTGGAGGTACTTCTACCAGTGTTGGAGGCTGTTGGATGACATGATATTGTTGTTTCAGGAGTTGGAGATGTTGTTACAAGAATTAGAGATGTTGCTACAGGTGGAGGGGGTACTTGGAAAGGTTGTGGTTTCTGCTTGAGGAGTTGGAGGTGTTGGTCTTGGTGATGAGGTTGGCATATTAGGGACTTCTTGTCACTAACTTGTTGTAGGTGTTAGCATTCTAATTTGCCTCAAGCTGAGGAAGGCAAAACTCGAGGCCACATCAAACCACGCTCAGCCTCGTAGCTAGCCCTACGAGGACAGGAGAGGGCTCTCTCCGGTCAATCTCGGCAAAAGATAATCAAAGAGGCTCAAGATGACTGAATTGATGACTACTTTTAGGCTAGGTATGAAGTACAAGGATTATGGAATTTATTTTTTGAAATTTTGTTGAATTCAAGGGAAAGGCAATTTTGGGTGCGAGGATGAGGCACAGCTTTTGCAGAGGTCTACTTGGGGCAAGATAGGCGATTGTTTTGATGCCTTTAAAGTGAGTGAATGAATAGTCCTGACAGGTGAGGAGCTAAGGAGAGCAAGGAAGTCTCAAGGATTCTCCTTAAATTGAAGAAAACATGGAAAATTAAACAAACTTAAAGGCAGAGCATAGAAAATTTATGGATTCTACCTTAACACTTCATTTGTTTAATTGCAGAAGATTAAATAAGGAAAGTGATACACATACACAACTTACAAGTACTGAGAGAAACACACCATCAACACATAAGGCCACATGAATCCCAAATAGTGCTGCAAAACCCTGGTTTATCCTTTGCCAAAATTGTAGATAAAATATGTACAATAGTGTATCAAGCTATTCCCAAGAGTCCAACCATGAAAATGACTAAGAAAATACATAATATAGGCAAGCTAACACATTCCCTTGCCTCTAGGGGTCGAGCTCATCATCCTAGGAGCTGTTTCAACCAATTCTAAACAAAGAACTACAATCTAGGCTGTCAAAACAACTTGCCTCTATAAGCTAGGAAACCAATTCATTCATTAAATTTTTGCTATTTTATGAATGAATCATCTAGAATAGGTAAAAAAGTGTCAAATCAACATAAAGTTCCATTAATTACATCAAGGAGGGTGAAAAATCCCATCACAAGTCAAAACTGGTCAAACTGGCTTCGTTTCCTGAGCTGAAGATGAAAACTTTGCAAAAATCTTGATGCGTAGCGAGCCTGAGCCCTATGCGTAGCCCGCCTTTCCACCTGCTTTTGGGGCACTTCCCGGCATCCAAATTGATCTCACAATAGCTCGTTGGAAAGGTCTTTGAGTATACTTTCCAACCCAAGTAGAACTTTTCAATTTTGTGTCAATTTGCCTCCCCAAAAGTGCATTCTCCCAAGACTGCTTCCTGTGTGTCCAAAAAGGGGCAGTGAGGTCATTTTTTGCATGTTTTTTGACCTTTTGGGGACCCAAACCTTGATGAAATGCCTTGGCAGTAGCTGAGCAGGTGTATTTAATCATGAAAAATCCAAAAATGCAAACCTTTCGTGATTTGGACCTCCCAATCTTATGGGTACCGCGCGGCGCGCTACGTGTTGAGCCAAAAAACCTGTTTTTTACACAAAAATTTCAAAATTGACAAAATTTTCTCCAAATTTGCTCAAATTCGGAGCGAAGACCCTCCATCATGTGTCATGCTCAACCAATGAAGCCTCGGCCAAAATATGGAGTCTATCCTTCCTTTTTCGACGTTTTAGTGTCCTTTTGGTGCATGCAGTTTCAGTTGTAAAGTCATTGTCTATCCGCCTTCATGGTGTTTCAAAGTCTGTTTGACTTTCAATGAGATGAAGAATGAGAGTTTGGCGCAATTTCCAAATATGTCACATGTGTATCCAAGTATCATAGGAAAGCCACAATGAGAATAGTTTTTTCAAATGAGTTTGCATGAAAAAACAGCCATTGCTTTGATTATGAAGGAATTTGACAAGTGTGTAGAAAAGAGGTGGAAATGACAATGGCCATAACAATGACAGCAGGTATGTAATGGAAAAAAGAGAGTGTGAGGCTAAGGTTAACAATGAGCATGGACACCACTGAAAATAGATGACATAGGCATATATTAACCCACACAGTCCCTAATATTTGTTTCAAACCCTAAGAAGTGAATTTGGAAATAAACATAGGGTTTTACATTTCACACTTGTTTCTCCACTTCAAAACACCATAATCATGTCTAAAATTCATTGAGAAAACATAAAGAACATACTTGCAAGCAGTTGGAGGAAATTTGGCATGAATCTGGATGAAGGAACAAAAAAATTTACCCAATGCGTAGCGCACACCTGAATGCGTAGCGCCTGTGTATTTTTACACTGGCCAGTGAGGCCCAATGCGTAGCGCCCATCTCAGTACGTAGCGCCTTTTGCAGGAGGCTTTTGGAGGCCTTCCCAGTGTCAAAATTGGGTGCAGGATAGCTCGTTGGAAAGGTCTTTGAGTCTACTTTCCAAAACAACTATAATTGTTCAATTTGGAGTTCATTTTCCCTATCAAAAATTAAATCTCCCAAGACTGGTCAAAATGTGCCAAATGAGGCTGCCTCAAGGCAGAGTGTTGTTGCAGTCAACTTTTGAATGCCTTCCTCAACTCCAAATTGAGCTCATGATAGCTCATTGGAAATATATTTTTGTCTAGTTATCCTTTGACTCACCAAGAAAGTTATTTGGCCAACCAAGCTAGGATAAAACTTGATTTTCCCAAGGTCACTTCAGAGGTGCATTCGATTCTCCTGAGGCAACGGTATTTTTGACATTTCTCTAAAACCATGACACCTGTGTAAAAAGTGAAGGAGGTTTTTCTTCCTTGGCATGTTGTGGACAAAAATGTCTATCAGTTTTCCCAAATTCATTTTTTATTGCTCAGAAACATCATGTGAGTAAAACCTATCCCGATGTGTGAAACAAGGGATTTTGTCGAAATGAAGCGAAATGAAGGGGATAAGAGGCTTCTAAATTCTTGGGGAAATTTTTGGAAGTAGGGAGGGATGTTAGGAAGTAGGGGAAAGTGGAATCATGGAGATCGAGTGAGGGGAAGGGGTCCAAAAAGGCAAAACACAGGCCCAACCTAGAAAATTGCCAGGTTGTAGCAAGAAACTAGGGTTTGTGGAAAAATGAGGAATTTTGGGAATCTCAGTGATGGGAAGTGTTTAATAAGGTACATTAATGATAGGGGAAGGTGTATGAACATCAGGATACAAGTTTTGCCGACCCTCCAAGATAATTTACCTCCAAAACCCTAGGAGAGGGAAATGAACCTTGCCTAGGCGCAACTGCAGCATGAACAAGGTGTAAAATGACCCAATGGAAACTGACATGATAATGACAACCCTCTGAATGATGATAGACTCAGCTGAATGATGACATGGACCGAAATTTGGACAACTTTAGAAGGAGTGAAATCAAACCCTAGACCTAATGCCTAGTGACCAAATTTTGCTTGAAGACTCACTGAAATGACAAAATTTGACCTTGACACTCCGAGACCACTTTGTAAGAGCATATTTGATCACTGGAGGAAGGCTAGAAAGACTGACACTAACATTGGCTCCAATGGGGATGGTAGCTCCTTGGAGGTGCCAAGAATGGCAGATCTTTGGGAGAGCAGACCATCACCTTATCCATTGGGCAATAGAGTCAAAAACTCAAACTAAAATGCATGACTGAAAACTGATGACTCGAATGACACAAATTGACTCTCACTCAACTAAAAATTGACTCAATGCTTAAACACAACTGAAAAACTGGAAATGATGCTCAAAGTGGAGCTTATTCATCAAAACCTACTCTAACAGTTTCATTCATCACCTGATCAAGTGAAATGAAACAACCAATGCAACCAAGTAAGTATCCCGTTTGCTGTTCGAATTCTCCGCAAGTGCTCACTTATGAACAACAAGAGAGAACTACTCAAAGGAAACTCCCATGACAACTTGGAAACAGATCCGTAGAATGATATGAATTCTCTCTCCACCTCCAAAAACACTGCATAAGGATCTTGAAATTCAAGCACACTGGAACCTAGCTCATCTAATGGATTACTTCTCGTTTCCTCATACCATGAATGCAAACTTTGATCTAAGCCTTGTGACGAGACCTCTGCTGAAAATGAGAAAGAAACCGGCTGTCGGATCAAATTCATATCAGCACATGTTTCAAGCTCACATGTAGTCAATGGAGAAAGACTTTGACTGCAAACCTCATCCAAAACATCAGCTATTGGATCATGAAAAACTTGAAAAGACTGTTGTAATGTATCCATTGAAAATGTATGACATCCTTCTAGCTGTTCATCTTTTTCTTGAGAGATTTTACAAAGATTCTGCCTTATAAACTAAAATGCTTCGAAACAAAAGGGTATAGAATCTTCCTGCATCATCAAATCATGTATTTCATCTTCCACAGCTTCATCTGTAATCTGCCCTTCAATTTCATTTGGTGGTTGCAAATCTGATGCTACAGGCTGCTCAAGAATTTTGTTATTTGTCTCATCCTCAACATTAACACTGAGAGATTGCTGATTTGTTATAGGCTGTTCATTTGAAGATTTACTATGCAATCTGCCCTTCAAAAACTGAAATGATTCAAAACAGAATGGTACGGAGTCTCCTTGAAACATTAAATCATGTGTGTCCACTTCCAAGTTTTCAGCTGCAACTTGACAATCAATGGCTTTCGGGGGTTGCAAATCTGAATATGAGAAGTCTTGAATAAAATTTTCATTGCTCTCAAGATGATTCAAATCAAGACTTGTTGACATTTGATTTCTGATTGCATGGTAGTTATCTCTGATGAACTGACATGAATCAAAACAAAAAGGCAAAGATCCTTCACTTACTTCAAAATTTGCTGCCCTTTCCTCATCATTGGCATAGCTCATATGCATCGGTTGATCACTGTATTCGAGCTGCTGTAAGTGAACTTCCTCCACCCACAAACTAGCTACTGATTTGTTTGCAAGATTAGCTTCTGTTTGGAGAACATAATCATCATCATACTGATCAAACTGAGGCAAATCATCGATATAAAACATATCATCAAGCATGCAGGTCATATCAACAGTGCTTTCTTCGCCAAGGTGATCTACAAAACAATCATTATCATATCTATGACAACTAGGATAAGAAACAAAATGTTTTGGAGCGGCCATTTGTTCTTCTTCAATCAACAAGCCATGAGCTTGAACATCATAATCATTCCTTGCGTTGATCTTGTCCATCATCTTTTCTACTGCACTTACCAAAATGTCAAGCTTTACCTCTAGAGATGTCGATTTTTCCGGATCTATGTTTTTCATCTCTTCTTCTTTCAACCTTGCCCTTCGGATTAGCAGATGAGCCTCTACATTTACTGCACTGTTTTGCATCTCGTAAATTG
The DNA here is from genome assembly GCA_031772625.1 of Pinus tabuliformis. NCBI lineage: Eukaryota > Viridiplantae > Streptophyta > Pinopsida > Pinales > Pinaceae > Pinus > Pinus tabuliformis. The sequence continues at coordinate 903,585,557 of CM062804.1, forward strand.
TTGCAATATCCCTTTCTCTCAGCTGAAACTCCATCTCCGGATCAAAGGCACCTGGATAGTGCAAGAGAGCAGATCTAGGAGTATGCCTTATATCAACTGGCATTGAATAATAAAATTGATTAAATCTGGCTGAAAACTGTTGTACTGTCTCCCCTGGCATTCTTTTCAGTTGTTTATACTCTTCTATAATCAAGAAAAGGTTCTACCCGATCATCCACCTGTCGAGAAAAACTTTGATGAACTGCCGGAAATCTGAGATGCTTGCATCAGGCAGGGTTTTGAACCAACTCTTGACTTTGGCTTGCAAAGAAAGAGCAAAAAGCCTTATACTAACATCTTCTTCATCAACTTCAAAAAGATCTAGAAAAATCTCAAAATTCTGCACATGTTGCTCAGCGTTAACATTCTTACTTTCACCATCAAACCTCGGCAAGTATAGATCATAGTTTTTGGGGAAAGCATGGAGAACCGAAGGTAAAACAAGAGGTTTATACCGATCTGGAATTTTACAAGGTGTAGCGGTATGTACAGTAGGTATAGAATCAGTCTTGGTTGCTTGGGGATCATCAATTTGAAGATGGTCATCACAAGATTTAGAAGAAAGGTCTTTATCAAGATCAAAGGCATGCGAATCTTTGGTATTCACAATCTTCAAAGGGAAAGAATCAACTGCAGGCCTGGGATCTTTTCTCAAGCATACTATACTTTGCAAAGCCTTCTTTACATTCTCAGGAAAAGAGAAGAAATAATTTAGAACAAAGAACAAAATGTCTTGGATGCAATTCCCACTTGAATACCTGATCTGTCCATATTGTCCCTTCATGTTTCTACTGGTCAGGATCATCCTCCAGTGGAGTCTTTGGATCTGATCGCAAAACTAATTTAGATTCGCCAGGTGAATGATTTCAGCCTTACCAGTGTCTGATCGTTGTCCACCATCAACAATCAGATCTGCACTTGATACATGTACTAGGGTAATTAACAAGTTAGATGTCACGTTTACAAGCTAGACCAGAGATTGACTGAAGCAGCGTTTATCTACTTCCGCTAATGCAAAGCAAAAGCGTTTCGAAGGCTACCTGGCATAACTTCAGGCTCCGTCTGTAGCTTATAAAACAAATGACATCAACAAGCAAACCATTTGTTCTTCCCCAGTATGGTCGCCACTATGTTAGCATTCGAATTTGCCTCAGGCTGAGGAAGGCAAAACTCGAGGCCACATCAAACCACGCTCAGCCTCGTAGCTAGCCCTACGAAGACAAGAGAGGGCTCTCTCCGGTCAATCTCGGCAAAAGATAATCAAAGAGGCTCGAGATGACTGAATTGATGACTACTTTTAGGCTAGGTATGAAGTACAAGGATTATGGAATTTATTTTTTGAAATTTTGTTGAATTCAAGGGAAAGGCAATTTTGGGTGCAGGGATGAGGCACAGCTTTTGCAGAGGTCTACCTGGGGCAAGATAGGCGATTGTTTTGATGCCTTTAAAGTGAGTGAATGAATAGTCCTGACAGGTGAGGAGCTAAGGAGAGCAAGGAAGTCTCAAGGATTCTCCTTAAACTGAAGAAAACATGGAAAATTAAACAAACTTAAAGGCAGAGCATAGAAAATTTATGGATTCTACCTTAACACTTCATTTGTTTAATTGCAGAAGATTAAATAAGGAAAGTGATACACATACACAACTTACAAGTACTGAGAGAAACACACTATCAACACATAAGGCCACATGAATCCCAAATAGTGTTGCAAAACCCTGGTCTATCCTTTGCCAAAATTGCAGATAAAATATGTACAATAGTGTATCAAGCTATTCCCAAGAGTCCAACCATGAAAATGACTAAAAAAATACATAATATAGGCAAGCTAACACATTCCCTTGCCTCTAGGGGTCGAGCTCATCATCCTAGGAGCTGTTTCAACCAATTTTAAACAAAGAACTACAATCTAGGCAGTCAAAACAACTTGCCTCTATAAGCTAGGAAACCAATTCATTCATTAAATTTTTGTTATTTTATGAATGAATCATCTAGAATAGGTAAATAAGTGTCAAATCAACATAAAGTTCCATTAATTACATAAAGGAGGGTGAAAAATCCCATCACAAGTCAAAACTGGTCAAACTGGCTTCATTTCCTGAGCTGAAGATGAAAACTTTGCAAAAATCCTGATGCGTAGCGCGCCTGAGCCCTATGCGTAGCGCGCCTTTCCACCTGCTTTTGGGGCACTTCCCGACATCCAAATTGAGCTCACGATAGATCGTTAGAAAGGTATTTGAGTCTACTTTCTAACCCAAGTGTTTTTTCAATTTGGTGTCCATTTTCCCCTCCAAAAGTGCATTCTCCCAAGACTGCTTCCTATGTGTCCAAAAAGGGGCAGTGAGGTCATTTTTTGCATGTTTTTTGACCTTTTGGGGACCCAAACCTTGATGAAATGCCTTGGCAGTAGCTGAGCAGGTGTATTTCATCATGAAAAATCCAAAAATGCAAACCTTTCGTGATTTTGACCTCCCAATCTTATGGGTAGCGCGCGGCGCGCTACGCGTTGAGCCAAAAAACCTGTTTTTTACACAAAAATTTCAAAATTGACAAAATTTTCTCCAAATTTGCTCAAATTCGCAGCGAAGACCCTCCATCATGTGTCATGCTCAGCCAATGAATCCTCGGCCAAAATCTGGAGTCTATCCTCCCTTTTTCGACGTTTTAGTGTCCTTTTGGTGCATGCAGTTTCAGTTGTAAAGTCACTGTCTATCCGCCTTCATGGTGTTTCAAAGTCTGTTTGACTTTCAATGAGATGAAGAATGAGAGTTTGGCGCAATTTCTAAATATGTCACATGTGTATCCAAGTATCATAGGAAAGCCACAATGAGAATAGTTTTGTCAAATGAGTTTGCATGAAAAAACAGTCATTGCTTTGATTATGAAGGAATTTGACAAGTACTGTGTAGAAAAGAGGTGGAAATGACAATGGCCATAACAATGACAGCAGGGATGTAATGGAAAAAAGAGAGTGTGAGGCTAAGGTTAACAATGAGCATGGACACCACTGAAAATAGATGACATAGGCATATATTAACCCACACAGTCCCTAATATTTGTTTCAAACCCTAAGAAGTGAATTTGGAAATAAACATAGGGTTTTACATTTCACACTTGTTTCTCCACTTCAAAACACCATAATCATGTCTAAAATTCACTGAGAAAACCTAAAGAACCTACTTGCAAGTAGTTGGAGGCAATTTGGCATGAATCTGGATGAAGGAGCAAAAAAATTTACCCAATGCATAGCGCACACCTGAATGCGTAGCGCCTGTGTATTTTTACACTGGCCAGTGAGGCCCAATGCGTAGCGCCCATCTCAGTGCGTAGCGCCTTTTGCAGGAGGCTTTTGGAGGCCTTACCGGTGTCCAAATTGGGTGCAGGATAGCTCGTTGGAAAGGTATTTGAGTCTACTTTCCAACACAACTATAATTGTTCAATTTAAAGTTCATTTTCCCTATCAAAAATTAAATCTCCCAAGACTGGTCAAAATGTGCCAAATGAGGCTGCCTCAAGGCAGAGTGTTGTTGCAGTCAACTTTTAAATGCCTTTCTCAACTCCAAATTGAGCTAATGATAGCTCATTGGAAATATATTTTTGTCTAGTTATCCTTTGACTCACCAAGAAAGTTATTTGGCCAACCAAGCTAGGATAAAACTTGATTTTCCCAAGGTCACTTCAGAGGTGCATTCGATTCTCCTGAGGCAACGGTATTTTTGACATTTCTCTAAAACCATGACACCTGTGTAAAAAGTGAAGGACATTTTTCTTCCTTGGCATGTTGTGGACAAAAACCTCTATCCGTTTTCCCAAATTCATTTTTGATTTCTCAGAAACATCATGTGAGTAAAACCTATCCCGATGTGTGAAACAAGGGATTTTGTCGAAATGAAGCGAAATGAAGGGGATAAGAGGCTTCTAAATTCTTGGGGAAATTTTTGGAAGTAGGGAGGGATGTTAGGAAGCAGGGGAAAGTGGAATCACGGAGATTGAGTGAGGGGAAGGGGTCCAAAAGGGCAAAACACAGGCCCAACCTAGAAAATTGCCAGGTTGTAGCAAGAAACTAGGGTTTGTGGAAAAATGAGGAATTTGGGGAATCTTAGTGATCGGAAGTGTTTAATAAGGTACATTAATGATAGGGGAAGGTGTATGAACATCAGGATACAATTTTTGCCGATGATTTGACCCTCCAAGAGAATTTACCTCCAAAACCCTAGGAGAGGGAAATGAACCTTGCCTAGGCGCAACTGAAGCATGAACAAGGTGTAAAATGACCCAATGGAACCTGACATGATAATGACAACACTCTGAATGATGATAGACTCAGCTGAATGATGACATGGACCGACATTTGGACAACTTTAGAAGGAGTGAAAGCAAACCCTAGACCTAATACCTAGTAACCAAATTTTTCTTGAATACTCACTGAAATGACAAAATTTAACCTTGACACTCTGAGACCACTTTGTACGAGCATATTTGATCACTGGAGGAAGGCTGGAAATACTGACACTAACAGTAGGATCGCTTTTCCTATGTCATCAGTTTTGGACTTGTCATAGAGGATTTCAAGTGTGTTTTGGATTTGATTAATGTGTTCCTAATGTTTGGTAGAGGTTTGAGCTGACCTGGTAGTTTTTTCCTACATCCTCTGCCCAGTCGCATGGATGGTGAGTCATGGGAGTGACTGAAACTTTACAGTCACTGCAAGGCAATCCTATGGGAGTGAATAAGGAGCTCCAGTCAAGTTTTTGTAATGTTTTGCATGTGACTGAGCCTTTTCGTGAGTTTTTTCTGCGTTCCTCATGTAACTCAACTAATTTTGATATTATTGCAACATTCTTGATCGGAACGTTTTGGCATATGGTCAGAAAAGTTTGTGGGGCCTCCAGAAACTAATCAAAGTTGAAAATATCAAAGGGAAAGTGGATTTAGTGGCTTGATCGAGTCAATGAGCTAAATTTTGATCAAATCAAGCATATACACAAAGTTGTGGGGCTTAGTAGTTCTTAATTATTGAGTTGAGCACCTCAGTTCATCTATATATTGGAGATATCTTAATGATAGTTTGGTTGGATGACTTATGTGTTGAGTGAGTGTGAGTTTGGAGGATAGTGTGCAAGTTGTTTGAGTTGTGTGATGCGTAATTTCTGAAGCAGATTGTAGGTGTTGAAGCAGTTAGATGAATTATGTTTCAAACATTATTTTCTGTAGCTAGTGAGGAGATGATTAGAGTTTGATTGTAGGAGTATTTGGAGATTGTTTTACAGTTTGTGTGGACATATTGTGTTACATTTTCTAGTGTATTTTTAGATTGGATATTTGGTTTTTCATTATTTACTTTGATGATATGTTGTTGTAGTGCTCATATTGATCAGTTCTCAGTTCTAGTCTGAAATATTTTGAAACAAGAACCACATAGAGGAGTTGAGTTGGAGGACTCCGGTGAAATAAGTATAAGGGAGAAGTTTTCTCAATCCAATGGTGGTTGGATAGTTCGGCAAAATCTTGGTGAGGCTCGTTGGTGGTGGTGGCTTCTAGCAGATCAGAGTCTATAGAGTTGTTTGATAGTTCAGGAGTAATAGGGTGAGGATTGTTGATCGTGTGGCCTTCAGCGGATGGTAGTCTTTAGATCCATGTGAGAAAGAGTATCCATTTGAAAGTAGCCATTTGAATCTCTATGTAAATAATTGTTCGACATAATAGAATATTTGAGCAGCGTAGCAATAGTGGGTGGTTTTTTTCTCTGGAGAGGGTTTTTCCACCAGACATACTTGTGTTTTATGTGTTGAATGGTTTTCATGTTTCATGTTCATTTTTTATGCTCTAATTTCTATTTATGTGTTTCAGTTTATGCATTGTTGGAGATTAATAATTTGGAGAAAAAGTTATAAGTGCCTTCATTATGGATTCACCCCCCACTTTAGTAGTAATCTAGTTTCCAACATCACAAAGGTATGAAATTTTTTTTTTTTTCACAAGATCGTTTACTCATATATTAAAAAAACTGTAGAAAGCCAGAGCTGTTGCATAGGATTCAAGAAGAGCGGGCACAAATGAAGTCCAAAACCGGGACGCAGCCCGTGACTTCTGTGAGATTAAGTTGAAAAGAAATTGCTGGAAAAGATGCCTACTATACTGCCTTACAAACAAACCATCTATTAGCTTTACTTTGCTGTTCATTTGACTAACACCAGAATTGGTTTACTGTGTCTTCCATCTGAACATCCCTCTGTTCATCCTTTTGGTGCCTTAAGTCCCTCGATTTCCTTTCTCTGTTTTATCAGCTTCTTTCTTTTAGAGCGGCTGTCTAATTCAAAATCGTCCCTCAGCTCTTTGTGGTGTTTAACAAAACGAGCAATCATGAGAACGTGCTCTTTACAAAGTGTGCAGGTATCATTCCCTATCACCCTGTCCAGGGGATTCCCTTGACGCGCTGCACCCTCCTGTGCTGCTGGCTGCTGCCTGTTCTCTGCCATGGCTTGACACAAAGGTATGAAATTTTAACCATAGTTACATGATGGTATTTTATCTATATCCTCCAATTTTTATGGTCTGAAACATCCCAAAATAAAAGTTATAGTGAAAATTTCACGATGACCTCTTTGAAAAAGATTTTAAGAGCATTTAGGAAGCCTAACTTTCATAGACCATATCTCTGAATTTATAGTGAATCAAGCTCTGAAATTTGAACTATAGGTATATTAATATCTTCTATTTGTATCCCATAAAAAATTATAGAAAAAAGTTATAGCGAAAATTCCCAGATGACTCGTTCACCCCATAAATCACCTTTTTTCTTCCTCCTTTAGACTCCAAGAATCGCCCCAAAAGTTATTCCTCAGCTCCTCTTATGACTTTAGATGTCTTCTTGCATTTATTATGTCCAAATGAACTCATATACCATTTATTTATAGTGTTTGTACATTCACTTATGTGGTTGACTTGTAAAAATACTTAGGTTGGATGGCTTGTACTTTAGTTGGGTCATCTTGATAAAAGCTTTCATATCTCCTCATTCTTGTGGATTTAGAGGGATTTCCATATATTATAGGAAAGGTATTGAAATAATATTTCCAACCATATATCCTATGCTCCCATTTGAGTTAGATAATTGCAGTAACAATGCTTTCAAAAATAGGGTATCCAAATGGAGCATTGAAAGTACAAAAACAACATTTTCAACAATCTTCGATTTCCAATCTTTATCTTGGACATAAGTAGTCTCCCCCTATCTTTGACATTAATGAAAACAATATTTCCAACACAATGCATATGAGTGTGAAATGGATTTATTTATGTTTATTTTCTTTTTTAAATATATGCTTTCCATAATTGAGTGGTGGTATATTCTTAGTGTCAACCCTCTTCCCTCCCACACCAAAGGGGGAGTGGGTGAGGGAGCGGAAGGATGATTCATCCCTCCCTCCTTCCCCCCCTCTCTCATGCTGAGTACAATGAACATAGAACTAAATTTCCTCTCACCCCTCCCTCTGTGATGTTGAACACAATGAACATGCAACTCAATTACCTCTCATGTGTTATTGAATTATTTGGCCAAAGTACAAATGAACTTGAATAATAGCTTATTTATCATCATTTTTCTCACAAATAATATTTTTATTGATATAGAGAAGGCAATGCATAAAAATTGGATACATCCAAGCAATTATAGCCTCGAAGCTAAGTGTCAAGGGGTTTCAAAGTCCTCAAGCCATAAAAGGGACCGACATTACTAATATATTACTGGGTGTAGATGGTAGTAAGTAGAGGGTTAATTTCCTTCTGAAATAGCTGAGGCCAAAACTTGGATGGATTCAATAGGTTGCTTGAATTCCGTTGTAGTCTAAACAAATGGATACTTTTCACTGATAACAATTTCTTAGTTTGGAATTTATTTGAATGTGTGGACTTGTGGCATCTATTTACACTACTGAGAGTTTTAAAAGTGCCTCCCCAGAGTATGGGCACTATAATGGAAGTCCAACCCCACTAATCATGGATGAGAATCTTTAAACAAAGTAGCTTAAGGTATAAAAAAAATGATTGGGCTTTTAGACACTAATAAACATGAGTTAGATTTCAAGATTTTGATTTTCTCTTCCAATATTGCATATTGTCTTGGAGGGTTCACTAAATCAGAAGGGCATGTTGCTAAATCCATATATTTGATATTTTTTATTTATAAGGATTATTAGAGATTTAAAATAATGGATTGATTAAATGTCCTAGGGTTTCATTAATTATATATATTATAAGTTTATGCTATAACAATGACCAACATGAGTACATTAAAAAACCAACATGTGTTGGAATGTCACTTTCAAAGATTAAAATTCAACCAAATGAGTGCTAATTATTTATTGGTAAGATACAAAGGATGTAAGAAGTAAAATTTTCTTTTATAAGTTTATTCCATAAAAATAAATTAAAATCACCAACACAAGTACATAGATGTTTAAATGCTACTTTCGAAGTTAAAGTTCAACCAAATGAGTACGAAGTATTTGTTGGTAAGATAAAGGACACAATAAAATGGAAAATGCCTTAACTTGAACCCATAATCTAGAATCATTGCAATCAAATTCAATAAGGGTCAAATTGATCAACTCTTAAGACCTAATCAAAGTGTGTTTGTTGATTCTTGAGCACATATTGTGACGTCGACTAAGGTGTAAGAGGAAATTTCCATTTATTGCATTATAAGAACAAATTAAATTTAATGACCTAATGATTTTGAATAAAGGACTTTGGGTGAAAACGTGAAGATGGTTAACACTTGTTGGAGTGAGTCATAGTGAGGGTGGCACAATGTAGCTTTGCATATAGTCAACAATACTCCAGGTCAAGAATTTTAGAAACTCTTCGGTTAAGAGTTTTATTAACTTTCAACCCAAGAAGGTGTATGTAATTTTTCCAAACTCTTTCAAGAGATTTTCCAAAAATACAATAATGTTATGAGTAAAAACATGGAAAACTAGGGGTGGAAAGAGAGGGAGGGATTATTTTTTATAGAAACAGAAGAATGGAAACAACCTTTTCCTTTAGGATTAATAACTTCAACTAATAACCATGCTAAAACTTAAATTCTTTTCCAGGGTCTTCACATTGCAAATGAGAAACATAGAATCATTGGTTGTTGTTAGAGACTCTAGTTTCATCATCAAATCAATCATGGTTATGCATAAAATTCCAAAATATAACATGCCAGCCTAGTATATCATTATTAGAAGCAACAACGTGGTAAAATTCTTGAGCAAGGTATCATTCTACCCTATTCTGAGAGTCAACAAGCCCTCCTTGACTAATCCTTTGTCCACATTTTCCCTCTAATGCAACTTTGCAAGGCAGGATATCATTAGGAATTTCATCACATGAATAAACATAATAATTTTATTCAACAAATGAATATATTTTCTCAAATTCTTAGCAGGCTCAACCCAAATTTATTCCTTTTAACATCTATGGGGTCCCTCCCCCTTACACACCTGGTCATATCAATTGTCTCAACATACATTACATCAGTACAATTGTATTCAGACAGTATCATTCCTTCATGCAAAATCAAAAGTGCATACTCATACTATGCACTTAATAATGCATTCAAATGATGCTTTAAGTGTGCATAAAATTCAAGAGTCACAATCAATAATTCTTAGAACACTTATATGGAGAAAACCATTGACTGGAAACAAACCTCTTATTTTCACTTAGTCATAGGCTCTACTACTCTTATTTTCTTAAAAAATGTATCATTATCAGTTTGGGCCATGACTCCACAAATACATTGGTTTATCGAGAGCCAAGTATGATACATAATTGATATTGAACACAAACAAGGTCAAGATACCAACCCTGACAACCTCCAACTAATAGCCTCACATTCCCCCATCAACCCACTCGACTGAAGGTAGTGCACCCCTGATCGCAGTAGTCCCTCGAGATGTGCCACTATCCTTCCAAGGTCTCTAACTTGGGTTGGAAAATTATGTCTTAGATCCTAGTGGCTTATAGAATTTTCATCCACCTTCAAGGCTCTAGGTACTCTCCAAAACCCACACACAAACACTTGTCCCTACGCTCCTCCCTCCATGGTTCCAACCTTCCACAAGGCAACCCAAAGTGCACTCACAACACTATCAAAACATGCATAGGTGCCTCTCTCACAACACCTTATCTTCCATAACCTTGATTCCACAATATTACATGCAACACCTTAATTGGATCCCCAATCATGTTGTCAACATGTTCTTGGTTACATGTACACCATTAACCTCTATTAGTCATTTGAATAATGCTATGATAGAAAACTACTCAAAGTATTTATGCATCCACATTCAATATTGTATGTACCTAACATATATTCATTCATCTAACATATCATTATTTAATATCTATTCAATGGACATGCATCTTTGAACTATTTCATCTCTTTCATTTTTATCATGCTTATGCTATTATTCATCAACATATGAAAACTTCTCAAAACATTAAAGAAAAGTATTAAAACTAGTAGAGATAAGTTAAGAGATTCCCCTCCATAATTATGTTTGCATCACTTGGCCATAAACTTTTGCAACTATATTAGGCTACTCTAGGGAATATAGTCAACATCATGTAACGTTTATTCATAATTACAACAAGATAATATCACATAAGTACACATGCATTTATAGCTATATCATTTCATCTTTTCTTGCGCCCATTCAGGTTTAGTGTTGAACCTTAGCTCTGATACCATTGTGTCACATAGTTGATGCCTTAATGCTCGAATAAGGATATAGTGTATCAAATTTTCTTCTTCTTGACAAGCTTAACAATCGAATTTGATTCCACTTTGTCAAATACATAGTTCCCTCAATGAGTTACAGATGTTATAGGGTACCCAAAATTTTATTTTTATTCTTAGTACCTTGAAAAAAATAATTGTTACCACTTTGTCACACACCCCTCCTAAATTTATCCTAACCATGCTTGCAAAAACTTGATTTTCACCTCTCTTACATTTTTTCAAACACTTTACATGTGAACATTTCTTCAAATAATTTGTATACAACCAGTTAAGTAGTCTTTTTCTTGTAGACATTTTTCAAACATTTTGTATGAAATAAAATAGGAAACATTTATCTGATTCCACTTATCACATACTAACTACAATACACTACTCAATCATGCAACTTTTGATTTTTGTCTTTCAAGTATTTCATCAAATAGTTTGGAAGCAATTTGTAATAAAACACCTTTAACACGTTTCTTCAAATTATTTGAATGAAAATAGGCATATATAAGCTACAACAGTACTATCATACACAATAATATTATCTCCATCCACAAAATAACATTTTCATTGGGGCATTTCATCATACAGTTTGTATGCAATCAATCATTAAACCATTTAGGCAAATATTCAAACAATTTGCATTCAAACTAATATAGAAAATTCCTTGGGGAATATCTCCTAAACTATAACATTTCAAGTTCCAAAAACTGAACTAGATGATCAATGGGATTTCCACTCATTGTAGTACAAGTTTCAGTCTCTGGAACCTCCCAAATAAAAACTTATAGTAGAAATTCAAACATGACCTATTTTATGCATGATATTAGGAGCATCCATGAAGCTCAACTTCCTCTAGTCATATGTCCTAAAATTTCGTGACCCAAGATCTAAATTTGGACCAAATTCTCCCTCACTATGGTCCAAGTTTAACCTTCTAAAACCTACCAGAAGAAAAGTTATAGTAGAAATTCCAACCTATTTGATGCATAATTTTAGGAGCATCAAAGAAGCTCAAGTTTTGATGATCATATCTCCTAAAATGTCGTGACCCAATATTAGAAGGTTGGACCAGAAGATCAATGAGATAATCCCTCACTATGGTCCAAGTTTTAGCTTTTGGAACCTCCCAGAAGAAATTACAACATTACATGTTTAAAGAAGAATTTAGGACTCCTATCTTCCTCAACCAATGTTGTTACAAAAATTAATACATAAAAAGCTATAGCCAAATAATATAATAATACAACCATGACAAATTTGCTAGAGGGTAAATGAATTTACATATAAACTTGTTGAAAAAAGAAATTAAATAATCATGCATAAGAGATACTTATCTTGAGTCAAATATTTTGGAATTTGGAACTGAATAAGGATGAGCCACTCTCCACCCAACCATATTCTCATCTATGTTGCAGTATTTCTCATAGCTGAAATGCCCAAGCAAGATCTTTATGCCTTGATGGAAAAAATAAGGTTAGGTATTTAGAATTTTTGTAGCAACAACAAAAACCCTCAAATACCCTGGCATGAACGAAATTTTAGGGTCCCCTCTTTCAAAATCTTAGACATCTATGTGAACTAGCCCTTAAACCTATTCCTCGTACCCTTAAGTTGGGACTGTAATGGATGGAAAGGTCTTTGACTTGGAAAATTAATAAAAGATAAAGGTCACATCACATGTTTGCATTGAATTACGTGTGTGCATTACATCACATTGTTTTGCATGTTTACATCGTGTCACATCGCATCTTTGCATTGCTAGATTCCATCACAAATTTCTTTTTGATGTCACATTAAATGTGAATTTAATGTACATCCATGGAAAAATGTTATATATAGCACCCCCTCATATTTCATTTTCACTAAGCTTTGTTATCACATCCTCCCTTTCTTGTTTTTTCTACACAATATGCTAGCACTTCCCTGTTGGTCGAGAGTGCGCGGCACCACTCGGAGTGTAATGTATGGGCCATGTGCAAGGTATGTATTGTGCACCCTCTAATTGCAATATTTTTTGTCAGTATGAATTACCCTAGATTTCCACATATGTTAGTCTACTTAACCATTTTCTTCCCATATATACATATGAACGTGATCGAACACTACTCATCACTCTAGCACTTAGCCACTCTTCACTCCAGTCCTTCACATCGTGATTTATATTGCATTACAACTCCTCTTCACATTATTTTGTCTCTGTCTTGTGTAGCACACAACACGCCTCATGCTTTAATAAGTTTCGCATCACACTTTTATTTATTAGTCTCATCTTTCATATTGCACTATGATGCAACTTCTTTTCACATCATGCAATAGAAGCTCATGTTGTGTCATGTCGTCATATTACAACCCCTATGTCACGTTGCAATTTCTATTTTATAGTCTAACTTCTAGTATTGCGCTATGGTGCATTCCTCCTACTTATCCTATAATAAGGATTTGTGATGCACCATGCAATCACGTCACAACTCATCCTGTGTTGCATCACATATTCATTTGTTATCCCAGACCTTAGTGTTGCACTGCACTACAATAGTTTTATTAGTGTGCGGTATCATTTTGTGATGCATTGCTAAGTCACCAAGCATCTATGCTATGGTCCATTACTAAGCCATATTGCATGACATTCTCTATTCCTAGTATAGCTCCCTTCCTTTCACCACAACGCATTACACATCCTTAGACTACACTAACTTTTTGCACTACACACCAAGTTATTCTTGCTTTCTAATTCATCTATTATAATGAAGATCTTTGATCTTCCAGGTTTAATAGATTTTCAGTATCTAGGCATATCCTCATTTGAATATATGGATCATTTGAAAAGAAGACCAGGAAAAAAACCTGTAAAGGAAGGTCAGAAGAAAGGCTTGTTTCATTGGTGCCTACATATGCTTACATGAAGTGATTTATTGATAATTTTATTTCCCTCATTTGATCGAAAATCTATTACTTATTCGCAAGGAGAGAATACTCTGATGGAGAACAAAGTTAGCGACTTAATGAGAACTATAACCTCAAAACAAGAACTCTAGCCAAAAAATCCCCAAAAACATGAAAAGACAGCTCGAAAACAAAAAGTGTTAACGCTAGAACAAATTTTTTTATTTTTAATTTTAATTTTTGAGGGGTAAATCTTAAACATTTTTTAAAAATGGAAGTAAAAACTAGTTTTTTTTTGACAAAAAAAATAAAGAAACACCCTGAAAACGAAAAGTGTTGATGTTGAAACAACTTCTTCCTTTTTTAGGGTAAATTTCCAATATGTGTTAGCAATGGTGTTAAAGAAAAAATACCATGACTGCGAAAAAATTAAAATTCCAATCATTTTTAGGCATGATGTTAAAGATAACATATCATGTCTCTGAAAAGCCTTAAAATTCCAACAATTTTCAACCATGGCGTTAAAGATAAAATATCATGATTCTAAAAAACCCTAAAATTCTAATTTTTTTCAACCATAGAATTAAAGATAAAATATGATGACTCAAAAAACCTTGAAAATTTTGACAGTTTTTTAACCATGGAATTAAAACCAAATATCATGACTAAAAAAAACTTTAATTTTTCAGCACATTTCAACCATGGCATTATGGACAAATTATATGGCTAAAAAAAAAATTAAAAATAAACACCTGAAAGAAAAATTCATTATACCAAGAGTAATTTTTATTTTAGAGTCTAAAAATATAGATTTTTTCAAATCTTAGCCTAAGACAACTTATCCCATTGCAACAAAAACTTAAAACCGTCAAAATGAAGTATCCTTTTTCAATGGGGCAATAAAATTGGAACATTTTTTTTAACTATGGTATATTAAATAATAACAATAAATAACAGCATGACAATATCACCATAAAATTTTAAAATTCCACATTAATTTCTAATATTTTTTTAATTTTAATCAAAATATCAATAAAAAAAATTTAACTAAAACAGTTATGTTTTATTTATAGAGAGAATCGGGTTGGGCTACACCAAACAACCAAAATACAATCTTCAGAAAGTCAAAAGCACAACCTTCCCACATAGGGGATTATTTCCTTGATCGGGGAATCAGCATTTGTACTTATCATCCCAATTTGAAACGTACATCCTATATTTGCCAATATGTCTGCTTCCTTGTTTAAACCCCTAAGAATATGGTAAAATTGAACTGAGGGAATTTCTCTCAGAATTATCTTTAGTCTTGTTAGCAGCTTGTTTTGCACCAGATCCTTTAGCTCTTTCTCACTAATGAGCACTTTTATCAGCACTTCTGAGTCTCCAAAGACTAAGATTTCTCTTGGATTTTCCTCTCTCGCCATTTGACAAGCTTTCAATAAGTCAAGAATTTTTGCTTGGTTGTTGGTTCTCTGACCAAGCCCCCAGCTGAAACTATCTTCTTTGTTCCCATTAGGTGAAAAAATCACCCTGCCTGCTCCTGACTTTCCTGGGTTGCCTTTTGAAGCACCATTGAAGAAGATTGTGCACTTTCCCTAGGATCTCCACCAATGTTGAAAGTTGTCCTCTGAATCTCGGATTTTCCATCTTTCCTTTTGAATTAGAGAGAATTTGCTTTGATTCTGACCCTACTAGAATAAGCATCCAGCCACGTATTTTCTTCAATTAGAAGGGAAATGTCATCTTTGACAGGGAAATGATTCAAAGTTTCTAAGAGCAGGCCCTTTGCTCAGGCAGCCACCATTGTTGGAGACCAATATGTATTGTTGAAAATAATATCGTTCCTGGCGAGCCAAAGCTTCCAGCAGACATATTTTGTGGCAGTAAGCTACACTCAGTGCCAAAGAGACTTGCTAGTGATGCTATGAGGATAATTGTCTTTCCAATATGTAAACATGGAGACAGTTGAAACCTGAGATGGAGGGCAAACATTCAGCCCATGCAGGAAAAAGGACCAGACCTCCTTTGCGAACTCGCACTCTATAAATAAGTGATCAGAAGTTTCCTCTGCGCATTTGCATAATACACAGCCATGGGGGCCTACTATATTCCTTTTGCACAAGTTTTCTCTGGTCAGAATTTTCTTGTGCATCAAAGTCCAAAAGAAGAAATTAAGTTTGGGGATGCTGAAGATATCCCAAATCTGCTTCCAAAAATATTCTTGGTGAGTCGATTCCTTCCTAGTTTGCATTTGAATGTAGCCTTGAGCTGTCGAATAAACCCCAGTCTTGCCCCAGCCCCAAGAATCTTCTTCTTCCTTATGGACCGGTGCGAAATCAGAGATTGCTTCAAAAATAATTTCCAACTACATTTGTAAATGTTCTGGAGTTCTAGGAAACTTCCATCGTTGCCAGTTCCCATGGTTGTCCCATTCCGAGATGTCTTCTATTTTCCTGATTCCTTTCGCATGTAACCATGCTCTTAACTCAGAGATTTTGTTAACTTCTGCAAGAGGAGAATACCCCATAATGTTGTCTCTCCATAACATTGTGTTTTTGCCATTGCCAGGAATCCGATACAGGCAGGATCTTAAAAATTCAATGCCTCTGCTACACAACTTCCAAGCCAAAGATCCTTTTGGATTTTTCTCCACCGTGAATTGCTTCAATGACTGATTGTTGATATATTTAAGTTTGATTAATTGGTTGACCGGGTGGTTAGGCTCTACGTCGATCTTCCATAATAACTTGCATCCCATTGCTAAATTGGCATGTGTGGGGTCTCTAATTTGCAATCCACCTTCCACAATAGGTCACTTCAATCGGTTATTGTTTCCACGATCTCCATTCCACAGGAAATCACGAATGAGCCTTGAAATCTGATCGGAGATTGATTTTGGAGCCAGTGTTATAGAAGCCTGGAAAGTGGGTAGTGCTGAAAGAACAGATTTGATTAAAGTGAGATTGCCTCTTGTGGTGAGCCAAAAACCTCTCCAGAGAGCGATTTTCTTCTTGAATTTTACTATAACTTCCTCCCACAATTGGTTCTGTTGGAACCCAACGTTAGAGGAAGGCCTAAGTACTTTCTTTTTTCCCAAGAAACGTGCCCAGCAAAGCCTAAATGGTTTGCATTTTTCTCAATTGTGTGTTGATCTGTGTTCCATCCAAACACGGTGCTTTTCCTCTCACTTATAAGGGCTCCCAAGAGGCTACAGAATTTTTGGAGGATGAATTTAAAAGAATTTTCTATTCTTAGAGAAGCTCCTCCAAGCATGAAGGAGTCATTTACGAACAGAGCATGGTTCACGGGTTCAATTCCTTTTACTATCTTGTTGAGGGCCCTAAAATCGGGTCAACAACAAGGGGGATACCCACCCGGTCCGGAACCTGGTTGGCGGCTCCTTGCCCGTTTGATGTAGTGGGTCTGACTGGGGATAATGGGACCAGCTTCCCAATCTAAAGGATGTGTGTGTGTGTGTAGATTTTGATAATGCTAATATAGAGGTAATATTAAGCTAATTTAATTCTAAACTCTAAACTGACTCTATGCTACTGTAATCTAACAAAAACAGCACATCTAATCTATACTAACCCGGGGTAGAATTCTCCTATTATGCGATCTAAAAAGATTTCATACAATAACTGGTAATAAAGATCATTCAGCTATCATAAGAATATAAATCAATTAAGATAAACCATTCTGCATAAGAAGTTAGGCAAAACAGTTGTGAACAGCATATCGCATAATCAGTTATTCATATGTCAAGCACAAACAAATGACTCCACCGTAAAAAAGTGCCAAATGGTAACCCACACATTCATACATTAACATATAAACAACTCAGCTGTATATTACTCTAAGAATATGAGCAAAAATTAATCAAGAGATAAAAGTACCATTTATGACTGATTTCACTCACAAACTTCAAGAAATAACGATTTATCTCTACTTACTTCTAACATCTACTAAGAGTACAGAAGTGCAACATTAGTAGAAGACATTAAAATGCAAACATAAATAAATCTTGATCCATCCATTCATCAAAAACCCCCTCCGAGGGTGCAAAAGTGCATGTTCTGAGGACAAGTTTTTTGACAAATTTCCGGACCCTTCTCCAAATGCCATGAGAAGGGTTAAATACTACTAACTAACTAATCTTAATTACACAAATTTAGGAAACGGCTTCAAATGACCGCCCTTTTACTAAAGCAAATTTATTTCTAAAAATTGAATCTAATTTCTAACCGTTTCTGTATCTGCTCCTTAGTGCTGTAAGCAATGCAAGGTTCGCCTGGAAAGAGTCGGCTGGTTGTCTTTTCCTTTTGTTCGAGCGATAAAAGTAGAAATAACAAAAGCTGGCACCTCTTTCTGACAAACTAGAAGATATTTTCGAAAATCTTCCTCTGGCTGGGTGTATTTGCTGTGTGTATACTTAGTATAACCCAGATTTCTTTCAAACTGATTGTGCTGTTGCTATTTCGGTTTCCGGCCGTGCGAATGACTGAATGAGTTAGGGATTTCGTTGCCTGAACAATCTTCCATATTGAAAATTACTTCCGTTCTTTGTTCCAGTCTTTTCTGGAGCGTCCTCCCTCTTTAGCGTTTTTCTTTTTGCTTTACCCAGTCTGAGCTTCAGGATCTTTTGCAAACATGCTGCTTTTGCGCGCCTTTGACTCTGAGTCTTGGATAGTCTATTTTCATCAGTGTCTGTTGAGTGATACTCTGGAATCCGCGGCCCTGCTGCATGCAGCATTCATTTGCGAAGGCATCTCCTTTCTGTTCTTTTAGTATTGGCGCTTTCCCCTTTTCCTTGGATGTTTCCTGCATATAGATTTATATTAGTTGCTGCCTTACAGTTTACGCAAAGGAAAAGATAATTGACGAAAAGATTGACATGAAAGCTTTAAGTTCTAATGAATGCATAATCATGACACTCATAATGACTTGACTCTTCGAAAAACGCAACACGATCATTCTTGGATACTCAGGCGTGCGATCATTAATTTCCTTTAAGGTGTGCGCTCAATTTTGGGTTTACAGATCATGCCGAGGAAACTTTGCGATGAGTGGTTTCTGTGACTTACATCGCAGCATCGAGGATTGCGATGTCGTGAAGTGTCATCGCAGTAATTGATAGTCTCATCCATCGCAGATCGCAAGATCGCAGTTTGTAAGATCGCAAATCGCAAGATCGCATTTTTCATTTGATCACTGTGCGCTGCTCATGCGACGTTGCGATATGCGACGTCGCATATCGGCCGTCGGCGATTCTTTAGGTTTCCTTTTAAGGGCGCTTTCAAAATATGCGATGCGATGAATTTCGCATCGCTTCTTTGCAGCTTATTTATGCGCATAGGAAAACGCTTCACTCTCTTTGCGATGCGATATAGCTTTTAGGGAGTAAAATACAAAAAATTTGACAAAAATATTTTTGGGATTTTTGTTAAGGGTCCCCCTTTGCTTGATGTTATTGCTAATACCAAACAAAGAGGGGGGTTGTTGGTGACCACAACAATGGCGATTCACTGTGAAGAACCAGTTATCTCTGCTTTTCTATTGACATTTCCACTTCCGAAACAGAAAAAATTTCATAAGTCTAAATTTTGTTATGGACAGATAGAGTAGATCACCCCTTATCCTGTCAATGATACTTTGTCTCAACCTTTCTTTTATTCCAATTGTCTGCTTCCTTAGGCTTAGTTCTTGCATTCACACCAGACATTACTCGGTCCTTTTTTAAAGATAAAATAAGGTCTTCTCTTCGTACTGGCTTTAAAATATGCTCATTTGTCGTAGGTAGAGCCTCTGCTGCCCGCAAGCGTCCATAGTCTCGACAGGGTTACCATGTTATCTAGCAATGATCCTTTTTCCTGCTTGAGATTATTTACAACATTTCAGAGAAAAATCCTTTTTGACACTTTTTCCTTTTTTTATTCTCTAAAGAACAATGTCTTGGTTTGGTGGCCAAATTATGACACAGTCATTCACTTGATTTACACTTTTGCTGAACAAGCTGGCTCGTGATGAGACCCCTTGTCTTTTGATTGCAACAATCTTGAGTCGTTGCCCTGTTTTGATAGACAGTATTGGCAAAGTCAGCAAGTTATAATATCTGTGATCATGATAAGCCGGCTCGTGATGAGACCTCTTATTCTTTGAGATATAGTGTTTTCTCGGATTGTTTCTCTGAATGCTGCGGTTTCCTTTAGCAGGGAGGAAGTCATTGTTTTTCCTTAAGAAAGCTCTGGACGACAATAATAGAGTTTGAAAACAACAGCTTTACAGAGAATATTTATTTTATTATTGATGATACCTTTCATTGTGCTGACATAAAACAATTCTTTACCAAAGGTTGTTTTCATCAAAGTTTTTTGAGAGGTTGAAACTAATATCATATTCAGGTTAAAGTTAACTCTATTTGTCAATAATAAAAATCAGATTTTTTTCGAAAAGTTTTGCTATTTGTACAAGTGAAATCAAAATTTGATAGAGAGTTGGTGTGCTCTTTCATGAATCCTTTTCAATGATCATTTACAACCGGTTTTATTTATAAGAAAGAGAAAAAACAAAATAATAAAAAAAAAACTACAACTATCCTACAAAAATAGAAGAATGATCTTCTATGGAAAATACATTTTAAGAATCTGTCCATTCACAGGCAAAGAATCTCTTCTACCTGCCAAATCCTGCAACACAAACGTCGATGGGCCTACGACTTCTACAATCTGAAAAGGACCAAGCCATAGTTTCTGAAATTTCGTATGTTTGCCCTTTTCTTCATGAGCCTTATCCCATTTCAAAACTAAATCTCCCATCTGAAAGTTCTTTCTGGTTATGATGTTTGAGTCAAAAGAGGATTTTATTAGCGCTTGGTGATGAGCATGGGTTTTCTTAGCTTGTTCTCGTCGTTCTTCTAGTTTGATTATTTCCATTTGTCTCAATTGTAAGGAGGAAGTAGATACTTCATTGATGTGTTGTACTAAAGACAAAGAGGGAATGACTAAGTGAGTTGGAAGAACCACTTCTTTCCCATAAACTAAATTAAAGGGAGAAGTGTCGATTGAAGCTTTCTTCGTAATTCTATCTGCCCATAAAGCATTTACCAGCGCTTTGTGCCAATTCTTTTGGTTTTGGTCGACTGTTCTTTTAATAATCCTGATTAGGTTTTTGTTTGTTGATTCAGCCAACCCATTACCTTGCAGATAGTAATTGGCGGAATATTTCAGTTTGAACCCTCTTTTAAGTGCAAACTCAGTTGTTACACAGTAATTTGTCACCATCCCTGTTACTCCTCTTGTCGTACCTTGGAGGACCCATCCCGGGAGTTATAAGAAGTGACAAAGTCTAAAAACACTTGCATTATGTTCCCCTGAGTATGTACTCCATGTTCCCTGAAGACACCTTCTGCAGATTATCCTTGAAAAGTGATCTTTTTCCATTGGCGCAAGTCCACAGTATCTTACCCGCGCCAATCATGGAGATCCTCAAAAGAGGGCGCGACCATTGGCGCTCTGTCTTAGAGCAACAGTCGCGCCAACCAAATTTAGTCATGCTTTTTGCCTTAACGCACGTCCGACTGTTGTTTCCTTCATTACATGGAGCTTTTCTGAGGATAAAAAATCAGCTTTATGTCGAGCTCTATCCTATCTCCATCTTTAATGGCCTTTGGGGATAATGTTAATCCACAAAAGGTGTCCCGGTTCATCGTATCCTCCTCCCTTCTTCATCTATATAAGCTTGTCATTATGCATTGGACAAGCTAGTGATAGCAGTGATAATCATTGGTCATGGAGTGTTAGATGTTGAGTTCTTGAGTTCTTGGAGGAATGCTAGTGAGTGCTAGAGAGGTTATGCTGCCGGAGAGGAGATGCATTGCAAGACACATATAGTTACTCGCCCAGCCAGGAGAAGGGTCAACGTCAGAACAATGGTTGTAACTTTTCCTGTTTATTATTAATTGATGAGCGACTGCTATTATAGTTCCAATCTCATTGTCTATTATGGTGATGTGTTGATTTATTTCCTTTCTGACTGAAATATAGTTGTGCCTTGGTAGTTTTTATGTTGGTATCTGTCTCTTCCTTTGCATGTGCAGGTGTTCGTTTGTGATTTGTTGGAGCGAGGGAGCGGGGATATCAACTCTGCTTCAATCATAGCGTTGGACTCCAGGTTGGTCTTCTTGATTCACCTTTGATGCATAACTAGGAACTTGCGTAGCAGCGTGGTTTGATTGTGGCTAGTTCTGTTATAGGCTAGTGGGATCGCCTCTGTCCGCAGAGGGGATTTACCTGACCAACAAATTGGCGACTCCGCTGGGGAGGAGCTATTTGATTTTTGTCTTGCATGTTAATTTTCTTCTGCTTGCTTGAGTGAATGAGCTTCCTGAGTCAGTTTTGAGTTTATTCTTTACTGTTTGACCCATCTGAGCACTGTCAACCCGACCTGAGGTCGTATCATTTATTTTTCTAGTTGGCAAGCTTAATTGGCGCGGTTATTTCCCTGACAGTCGCGCCAGTTGGCGCATGTTGCTCAAAGGAAACTCGCGCCAATCCTGTGGTAGCGCAAGTTGCAGGCTGACAGTCGCGCCAGCTCTGTAAATTTTGCCTGTGTGTGTGTGGAAAGCTCTTTCAGTCTCTTTTTATATCTCTTACAGCCTCTGGAACTGTGTTGAACCTCTGCTTGACTGGTCTTAGCCTTTATCCCTCAGTTGTTTGCTCATTTCTATTGATTTTCAACTCAGCCCTAGAACATCTAGTGACTTTTCATGTCTAGCCTTCTGTGGGAAGTTTCGGTCTCTTGATTATCCAGTCAGCTTGTTGGTTGTGTTCTGCACTTATCCAGTGATTTGTTAAAACTTGATCTTCTATACTCTGAGTGCTTCACTTCTAGCCTCTTTGGATTTCACTCGATTTCATTCGAACTTAGATTACATGGTTCAGTGAAAGTCTTTTGTGTTGTGCCTTGCTTGCATGGTTCATTTTAGTGTTTCAGAAGTGGTTCTATTTCATTGAGTGAACTTGGATTGTGCATATCTCTTAAAATTTGTTTACATGCATCATGCCATCTTAAAGGAGAGAAAAACAAAAAAATCTTTTGCATCATAGTAGTTAGCATTTATTGTTATTTGTTGCTATTAAAAAGAAAAAGAAAAAATTCCATTTCTTGTTATTAGCTGCATTAGGATCTTTGTTGTTTGTCGAGTGATCACTTTGTTTGTGTAAAAATCTCAACCCTCCTGTAGATAGAATTCATCGAAGCAAATGATTTAATTTTGGCATATAGTTTGCATTTAAGAAGTTTTTGAGATATCACATACGGTAGGACCAAAAACTGAAACATAATCGAAGATAAACTTTAAAATGAACTCAATGAACATAACAACGCATTGGAACATAACGCAAATACTCTAGAGGTCTAGGTTAGAGACGTGTTCCGGCGTCTTTAAACCTGGTAGTTTATCGTCGAGTGGTTGGGTGATTCCTCCACGGTGAAACGATAGGTGCCAATACGGATTGTGCTCCCACGTACCGTCGAGTATATATTGGGGGACCCCTATAGGAATAAAGCCTTTATCCATAGGAAGCCATGTCAGCCGCCCTACGGTTCGCAATGCAGTGAACACAGCATTCACGAAGATTGACCACCCGTACCCTAAAAAGTATTCTGTGGTTTTACGAAAAGTTTGGCACACCTTCTACCTAGAATTCCAGAGCAGTCACTTTTGATCCTTTTCGGACTCCCTAAACGAAAAGGTGCCTATGAGCGTCTTGTCACTTCGTGCTCATTAAATATTCGAAGGAGACTAGAGTCATCTTTTATCCTTTTCTCGACTCTTAAAAAATGAAAAGGTTAAGTTCAGTGTCTTAAAATTTATTGGCCACGATAACATCTACCCAATTAGATTTTGTTTGCGTTAGCTTGAGTAGGATTATTTCTCGTTCAATGGCAGCCTTCCCGGCGCCCACCGGCCAAGGTGTTCCTCCTGATGGGAACTCGCGTCCATTTCCTTCTGTTGGAAATGTCGGTGTTCAGTATATCGCAACATTGTCTTTGCCTGGGTTGACCATTGGTTTACCCATATGGTTGTTTTCAAACTCGGTGGTCTCGAGTGTGATAACTTCTGCTCCGAATGAACCCACCTCCCAGGTAATACCCACTTCGAATGTTACTTCCGAGGTCAATGCCGTCCAAACCACCACGGCAAACAAAGCCTCGAAAGCAAAGAAGAAAGGGAAACCGAAGAATAAGCCAGAACAACCCAAGCAGGAAGCCCCTAACCCTCCACCCGAGGATGGTGCCAAACGCAAACCCAAGTATCCTTGTCTTATCTGTGATGAGGATCACTATACAAAGGACTGCCCCAGGTGGTCCGAAGTTAGTAGTTTGTTGAAAGGCACTCCCGGGACTCCTGTGGTGCTTAAAGAACCCTTTCCCTCACAGCAAACTCAAAAAAATCAAATGGTGGCTGACCCATCTCAGCCTCCCTCTTCCTTTGGTTCTCAAGTGTTTATGGCTGGAACGATACCCATCAATATCAGTACTCGAACAAAAGATTACCCGCCATCTACAGGGAAGGAGCCTGAGATACCCTCTAGTTCTCCTCCGTTCAGTTCGGGTCCACCACCACCTCCTCCACCCGAACAACGTCTTGCTGATTCCAAGGTGGACCCTTCCCCTTCTTCGCCTACTGCTGCGTCCTCATCTTCTACTTCGCCTGGTGAAACTCTGGATTCAAGTAACCAGGTGGCTAAGAAGAAAAAGAAGAAGAAGACCAAGAAGAAGAAGACTCCTAAACCAGAGGTTAAAGGTATAACCCAAGTCGAGCCACCTTGTGCTCCTCCGCGGAAGGTCAAATTTCCTTGTAAGTTGTGCAAGGAAGACCACCTTCTCCGCGATTGTCCTGGCATTCCCAGGGTTTTAGAAGTATGGTCTCATGATCCGGACCGCCCTGCATCGTCCTCGGTAGATCGTGGCGATGTTACCTTATCACCTGGAAACGGTAAGGGAAAAGAGAAGATTCGAATCCCTTGTAAACTTTGTGAAGGCAATCATCCCCTTCACCTTTGTCCATTCATGGATAGAGCCTCTATTGTATTGGAAAGTCTTACAGCTCCCTCAACCCAACTTCCTACTGGTTATCAATGTCTTTCTGCAATTGCAGAACGTTCCCCTGCTGACAAAGGAATCAACCAAGATTCCTCTCTTGTCCAGCCTCCTCTTCCTGAATCTGGCTCTACCAAGCCTGTTCCAGACCAACCATTGGTCGGAAAGAGTGTCGACTCGAGTTCACCACCCGCCGACCACTCTATTTCGGAAGAGCATCAAACTCATGTTCTTCTCGTCTCCTCATATTCTCTTACATCTAGAAATACCCCTACATCTGAGAGTCCTACTGCGCTCTCCCCCGAGCAGGGGGGCAATCATATGATTCCCCCACCAAGTAGTTCAGTCGCTTCCTTCGACTGGAGACGTTTGACTACCTTCCGCCTCCCGTCTCATGTGCCTTTTTGGGTCATGGTACACGCCTATGACAAGGCAATACCTGGCACTGTTTTGGATGAGGGCGCATCTGTTAGTCTTATGTCTGCTACTACTTGGCAAGCTTTGGGTTCCCCATAGCTTGTGCCCGTAGCATCGAATCTGACTGCTTTTGACGGAGGAACTAGCCAACCATTAGGGATCCTTCCAAAGTTCCCTATTACTTTGGGAGGCAAGACCGTCTATATAGACGTATCGGTTACCCAAGGTGCTTTAGATTTCAATCTTCTCCTTGGTCGTGACTATGTTTATGCCATGGGGGTCCTTATTTCTTCACTTTTCCGTGTGGTTTGCTTTCCACACAATGGACGAATTGTGACTATCGATCAATTATCGTTCGTTAGTCCACGGGTCCCCCCTGCGCAGTCGTCATCCCCTCCTGGTGTTTATCCACCAGTTGCATCTGCCCCACCGCAGGTCAACTACGTGGCCACCTATCCCATGCCTGTGACCAGCAATGCCGCCGTCGTGCATAGTGTCCTGGGGGCATTGGGTCCTGACTTCCGAGATGTTGACCTCCCACCGGGAGAGGCACTCTTGGAAGCCCCGACTTCCTGTTCGTTATGATGAAGTCCGGACGGAGCATAGTTCACTGTCCTATGTCAAGCTCCTTAAAAAATGAAACTAGGTGTTGGAGCACAGTTCCTTGTCTTGTGTCAAGCTCATTAAAAAATGAAACAAGGGTTATGAGGATAGTTCTTTTACTATGTCAACCTCATTAAAAAATGAAACAACTCCCTTTCCAAATCGAGTCTCTTGATTAAGATCTCGTAAAATCCAAGTCGAGTCTTTCACAGATCTCGAGAGTGAACCTTCATTCCATCCACTCCGTGAATGCCATGAAGCTTGGGGGGCATGTACCTCGATTTTCATTATCATGCTGGGGGCATGCAAACTAATAACAAGCATAGTTTTTCGTTTCAAGCTTGTGTAAACATGAAACCGAATCTAAGCAGAGTTCTCCATGGTTCAAGCTTGTGTAAAAATGAACCCATACCTGATTTACATCCCGTGATTGCCTTTTATCTGCTAAATTCTGCTAGATGAGCCTTGGTTGTTTCATTCCATCGCCACCATGTCTTTGGCCGATCATATGCTTTCACTTGGTTGTTTCTCCTTTCCTGAGGAACCGCAGCGATGAGTGGTTTTATTAGCCAGCCTCTTAACCTTTACATGTTTCGAGTAAGTTCCACCATTACCCGAACCAGTTGCTACCCTTTATACCACTCGTTCCTTCAGGACGAGTCGCCTTTACGCTCTTTTCTGACTCGTAAAATATGAAAAGATTGCCGAGTATTTTTCCTTTTTGACTCGTTAAAGAAAATAAAAATGGAGGTCTGCTTTCAGCTCTTTTCTGACCATTTAAAGAGGAAAAGATTGCCGAGTCGCTCCTCTTGACTCGTTAAATGGTAATAAGGGGCGGTCGTTTTAAGTTCTTTTTGTCGACTGTTAAAACATAAAAAGATTACCGGGTTTTGTCGTTCCAAACTCGTTAATGGTTATGAAACGACGTGGTTTTGACCGCTTTTTTACTTTTTCAGGTCGAAATCACTAATTATGAAAAGTACTCCTCGATCATAATGATCGGGCGGTTCTTTCGGGTATTATTTTATACTTTTTCGGGCCCGAGAGACACAACTTTACGAAAAAGGACATCCCCGGAGTTTCCTTTTCTGCTGTCTTTTCAAACTCTCTAAACATGAAAAGACGCTAAGTTATTCCTTTGTCAGACTTGTTAAAACTTAATGACATCGGATTTTGTCACAACACAAGCATATGCTATCCCCATCAAGCTTGTTAAAAATAACTGGGGTACTCGCCAGAAATGGCGGGGGGAAAAGAAAATTTTTGAACCATAATTATTACCATGACGGCAGTATGTCGCTCTTGAACATGGCACTTTTTGCTTTCGTGTCCGAGGTGGGGATATTTCGTCTCATATCTTTCACTTGCTTCCATGGACTTGGGTACCCTATTTGACCTCTCATCCACTCATTGCCTCGTCATCATGACCTTTGATACATTGATGTCAAATACTGCCAATTCCGTTAATGTGCCACCGATATGTTCAAGAGAAGTTGACCTCTGTAAAGAAACAACCTCCCTCTGATAGTTCGCACAATCTTGATTCACAACATTATCTCTCTGTCTCGTGTCGATGATGTGGGAAACATTATGGCCCACCTTCGATCAAGGTCACTCCCTGTCGACTTCAACTCATTATCCAGGAAGTTGATCTAGAGACTCCTTTCCGGTGCCTTGGAGCCTGCATGCCTCAATGGCAGGTTCTTCGTGTTCGACGTGAGGTTTTCATCATTGGCCTCCGATCGAATGATTCTACAGGTGTTCGACTTCAGATCATTGATTCACACGCCGTAGATTGTACCTATAGTACCTTGAGGGCCATTGTCATTATTGGTGGTACCTCTCGCGTCTGTTAACAGTTTCCACTATTGACTGGTAATCAGACGATGTTCATGCATGTTCGACTTCAGCTCATATATTCACATGCTTGAACTTGTACTCTTGTTCGGGTCGAGATGGAGCGCAAGACCCTGGATTGTGTCTGTTGTAATCCAGGCGTGATTCTTGATACTTGACTCATTCACTGGATGGCTGCGACCATACCTGAGTCAATTCATTGATCCTAACCAGATGGCTGCGTCCATACTATGGATCCAGATTATTTATGTACTCTCTTATGGATGGGTGCGACCATACCACGTACATCATGTAATTGAACTATCGGTCATGTCTCTTAATACAGATCCTCGGCGGCAGTAACTATATGTGCTCTTATGTGTTCTTATGTGTGTTCTTGTAAAGCATTTCACCCCTCTCCACCTCTCGGACTTCATGCTTTAGGGGGCATCTGTTACACAGTAATTTGTCACCATCCCTGTTACTCCTCTTGTTGTACCTTGGAGGACCCATCCCGGGAGTTATAAGAAGTGACAAAGTCTAAAAACACTTGCATTATGTTCCCCTGAGTATGTACTCCATGTTCCCTGAAGACACCTTCTGCAGATTATCCCTGAAAAGTGATCTTTTTCCATTGGCGCAAGTCCACAGTATCTTACCCGCGCCAATCATGGAGATCCTCAAAAGAGGGCGTGACCATTGGCGCTCTGTCTTAGAGCAACAGTCGCGCCAACCAAATTTAGTCATGCTTTTTGCCTTAACGTACGTCCGACTGTTGTTTCCTTCATTACATGGAGCTTTTCTGAGGATAAAAAATCAGCTTTATGTCGAGCTCTATCTTATCTCCATCTTTAATGGCCTTTGGGGATAATGTTAATCCACAAAAGGTGTCCCGGTTCATCGTATCCTCCTCCCTTCTTCATCTATATAAGCTTGTCATTATGCATTGGACAAGCTAGTGATAGCAGTGATAATCATTGGTCATGGAGTGTTAGATGTTGAGTTCTTGAGTTCTTGGAGGAATGCTAGTGAGTGCTAGAGAGGTTATGCTGCCGGAGAGGAGATGCATTGCAAGACACATATAGTTACTCGCCCAGCCAGGAGAAGGGTCAATGTCAGAACAATGGTTGTAACTTTTCCTGTTTATTATTAATTGATGAGTGACTGCTATTATAGTTCCAATCTCATTGTCTATTATGGTGATGTGTTGATTTATTTCCTTTCTGACTGAAATATAGTTGTGCCTTGGTAGTTTTTATGTTGGTATCTGTCTCTTCCTTTGCATGTGCAGGTGTTCGTTTGTGATCTGTTGGAGCGAGGGAGCGGGGATATCAACTCTGCTTCAATCATAGCGTTGGACTCCAGGTTGGTCTTCTTGATTCACCTTTGATGCATAACTAGGAACTTGCGTAGCAGCGTGGTTTGATTGTGGCTAGTTCTGTTATAGGCTAGTGGGATCGCCTCTGTCCGCAGAGGGGATTTACCTGACCAACATCAGTCATTGAATTTCCAGAAAAGTATGATGCATTATCAAACATTAAGGCCGTTGACAATCCAAACCTAGTGATGATAAATTGATCTATGAATTCAATAATGTTTTCAGAATTAACTGTCTTGAGAGGAACTGCTTCTACCCATTTAGTAAAATAATCTATTGCCGTGAGGATATACCTATGCTGCTTAGAAGGGTGAGGAACGATCTCACCTATTATGTCCAAGCCCCATTGGCTGAATGGTTGCTCGATGTTAACCGGCTGTAGTGGCATGGACGATTTCTTTTGTTTCCCTGCAGCAGTCTGGCAGATTTGGCATTTTCTTACGTAATTGTATGAGTCTTTGAACAGCGTGGGCCAATAATATCCTGCACGTAAGATCTTATGTGCAGTAGCTTCTCCAGCATAGTGTCCACCTGTTGGTCCATCGTGGAGTTCCTGCAAAACCTTTTCGGCTTCAGTTTTCTCAAGACACCTAAGAAGTACAAAATCGTAATTCCTTTTAAACAGAACATCATTTATGAGCTGGTATTGTTTAGCTTTCAATCTCAGAGCTCTTTTCTTGGTGTGATCCAGATGTGATGGAGCATACCCGTTCTTAAGATAATAAATGGTGTCCGCATATAATGATTCTGCATCGTTTAGGCTTACCTCATACGTATGTACCTCTTCAGATGAGTTCTCAGGAATTTGCGATGCTCCAGCTAAAATCTTGCAGAAGCCTTGACCTCTTACGATGTTCGCCGGCTTGATCTCAAGATCGTATTCTTGTAAAGCGGTAATCCAATTTGCTCTCTTTTCGCCCACATCCTTCTGTACCAGTAGGTTTCTTACCGCTGGAAACTGCACTATGACTTTGGTGTGGGCTTTAAGTAAGAAAGGTCTGAAATATTTGATCGCTTTGAAAACAGCATATGCTTGTTTCTCCACGTCTGAATAATTAAGCTCAGCACCTTGTAAGTTCGAGCTAAAGAATGCGATTGGAGCTTCCGCCTTTTCTTGATTTACTTGAGTTAAAATCGCAGCATAAGATTTCTCTGAGGCAAAAGTGTATAAGATAAAAGATTCTGAAAACTTTGGGGTAGCTAAAGATGGAGCGTTGATGATAGCTTGTTTGATTAAGTTGAATGCCTCGTGCTCATCTTGACCCCATTTAAAATTTGAATTCTTTTTTATCATATTTTGTAAAGGAGAAATAATACGTGAAAAATCTGGGACAAACCTTTTTACAAAATTGATTTGTCCAAGGAAAGATTGCATGGCCTTTTTGTTATGGGGCATGGATATTTCGGAAATTTCTTTGATTCTGTCAGGTTCAATGTGAATACCAGATTTCGACACTATGAATACTAGCAATTTCCCTTCACTTAATGCGAAAAAAGATTTCTTTGGGTTAAGTGAAATCCCATACCTTAAACATCTTTGAAAGATTTGTTTCAAGTCTTTGAGATGGTCGCTTCGCTTCTTGGAGTACACTGTTATATCATCCAGGTAAATCACTACCGATTTATTGACTAAACCTTTAAACGTGATGTCCATGGCTCTCTGAAAGGTAGCGCCGGCATTGATCAGACCAAATGGCATCTTCCGATATGCGTATGTGCCCCATTTGGTTCGGAATGTGGTTTTCAACTGATCATCGGGATGTACCAGCACTTGATTGTATCCTGAAAATCCATCCAGGAAAGACATTAATTCTGAGCCCGCTACTGCCTGTAGTATTTGCTCCATAGGTGGGAGGGGAAAATTGTCTTTCTGACAGGCTTTGTTGAGATTCCGGAAATCAATACAGATTCTAATATCTTCGTTTTTCTTTCTAACGGGTGCCATATTGGATACCCATTTGGAATGTCTGACGGGGAAAATTATTTTGGCTCTCAACAACTTATTTAGCTCAGTCTTTATCTGATTTTCTAAGTTGGGGTGGATTTTTCTGAGCTTCTGCTGGACAGGTTTTTCATTGTCAATCATAGGGATAGCGTGTTGAAGATAGAAGTGTTGTATGTCTTCAGCTCATCGTAATTCCATGAAAAAACGTTTTTGTATTGTCTCGGAAGACGGATATATGCTGATTTTTCTTCAAGGGCTAGGCCGTGGCCTAGATTAACGTTTTGTGGCTTCTGATCGGTTCCTAGGTTCACTAATTCATAATTCAGAGTTGAACTGTAGAGTTTAGAATTGGCAGACCTTTTAAACCGAATTTTTAAATCATACAAATCTTCTAACTTAACCACCGATTTAGGTATAGCATTATCAGTGCTATTTTGTTGTATTTGGTGATCATGATGGTCTTCGTCAATTATTTGATTTGAGTAGGATCCTTCAGAAGTGAGGAAATTTACAATGTCAGGATCGTCGTTGAATACTCTCCAGTTGGTGATGTTGTCAGGGATGGATGGTCTAAAGATTAATTCTATTGAGAACCTATCTGGACTAAAATCTTCAGAGGGAATAAGTCTAGAGGCTACGTTAGCTAACAGGTCTGCGCTCGCATTTTGGAGTCTTGGGATTGACGAAATATTGAATGCTATGAAATGTGAAGTCAGATCTTGTACTAAAGATTGATAGTGCTTTAAATGACTTGACAAGCAATGTATGGTGTTACGTACCTATTTGACGACAATTTCAGAATCTCCAAAGACTTGAAGATACTTAACATTCAACCTGATTGCTTTGTATAGGCCTTGCACCAAGGCTTCGTACTCCGCTGTATTGTTTGTGCAATCGAACTCAAGTCTGCATGTAAGCATGATCTTGTTTCCGTCTGGGCTAATCAGAACGCATCCTGCTCCTACTCCCTCGTTAGATTTAGAGCCATCAAAATATAATTTCCAAAATAAAGATGTATTTACAGAGTTATCTAAAAATTTAAAACACTTTGAATCATCAGTTTGGGAAAAAATTTCAACTTGGGATAAAACTGAATTTTCTAAGTAAGGTGAGGTGTGAGCATTGAAATTGCCGAGGAAAGAATCTACCGAGTAATTGCCTATGATACTGTTGTTGTATGCTATTGCTTCATTCTCTCCTTCCAATTCTGTCACTATGTACTTTTGGTGCAACTATCGTTCAACCTTTATTTGATTCGGTTTACCGTTGTAGGGTAACCACATGTGCGACCAGTCGGTTGAGAAATATCCGTGGAGTTTTTCGGACCAATCCCTGCTAAGAATTAAACCATAGAATTCAGGGATATCAGCTACTAGAATGTCGATAACCTGGCATACTTTCAGGTTAGACGACAATCTTATGGTCACCTGGTTAAGTTCACCAATCACTTCGACTTGAGATCGATCAAGTTGAACTATGTGCACTGCGGATTTTTGTGGCTAAACATTCAATTTGGCACATATTGATCTGGGTAAAATATTCGTTGAAGCACCATAATCAACCAAGCAATTGTGCACGTTTTTATTGAAAATTTCATAAGTGAGAAGAAAAGGAGGAGTATGGGATCTTGATCTTCCTCCAATCAAGGCAATGTCATTTGGATCAATCTTATTGATCATGTTGGTTGGAGGTCTTCCCATGTTGTGGGAAGCTACAGCTGTAGGTAAATATGTAGTAGGCACGGCATGTAATTCTTTCATCATTATTTTCTGTTGATGTTTCAATTTGCTCAATTCGTAAAGAGTGATATTAGCCCTAGTCTTTTTCATGTCATCGATAATGTTATACTCCATTTCATCCGACACTATCAGTGTTCTTGATGGAGGCGCTTGATCTGATTGGACTGGGCTAAATTAGGTCGCTCTGGCAGTTGTTTTCTTTGTTGCGACCTTATCTTTTGTTGCAGGGCTTGCGCCCTTCTGTTTAGGGGTAGTTTGGGGAGAATCAAGTTGATTTTTGCTTCGTGTGCTAACCGGAAATGCTTCTTGATCTTCTTCTTGTGGGAGGATGAAATCCCACATTCCTTGTAGTTCCACAACTTCTTCATCGTCGGTCTGCCCTTCAGTGGCATTCTCTTCTTCTTCTTCTTCTTCAGATTCGACGTTTGAGATAGCGTTGGGTGGTTTCACCTCCATGGGAGGATTTCTTTTAAAAGATCTGTAGGGCTTTTTTGAAGAAGTTTCTGCTACTTGTTTTCTTATGTCAATCATCTCATTGGACATGGCCTTTAACACTTTTTGTAATCCTTCCATATCGTAAGGATCTCTCGTTTGCTTCTTCTTGGTGTCTTCTTTGAAAGAGATTTTCTT
The DNA here is from genome assembly GCA_031772625.1 of Pinus tabuliformis. Taxonomy (NCBI): domain Eukaryota; kingdom Viridiplantae; phylum Streptophyta; class Pinopsida; order Pinales; family Pinaceae; genus Pinus; species Pinus tabuliformis. The sequence goes on from CM062804.1 coordinate 903,618,908, forward strand.
AGATTTGTGTTCTTCTATTGCAGATCTCTTTTCTAGGGCAACTACGCGCTTTTCTACTGCTAACGCCTCTGTCAAGTTTTCAACTAAGGTCGTCTTGTTTGCCCTATCTACGAAGATAGCCAAGTTTGATGGTAAGGCCGTGATGTACCATTCACATCTTACTTCCTCGCTGGGTTGAGAAGCAGCGGGAATTTTGTTGAGGATCTTATTGAACCATAAATTAAAATCTTTAATGGGTTCTCTAGCCTCAGCTTTAAGACTAGATAGCTCATTGATCAATGTCGTTGTTGATCTGTCGTCGCCAAACTTGGTGAGGAATTGACTTTGAAAAATGTCCCAACTTGTGATGGACCCGGAAGGTAATGAAAAGTACCATGACCCGGCTGTTCCTTGCATTGTATAAGGAAAAAGCCGGACGACAGCATCCTCGTTGGTAACTCCGTTGAGATTAACAGAAAGCATGAAATTATTGATATGTTCTTCAGCTAGCATGCCTGTTTCTGGATTGAATTTAGGTAGCCATTTCTCAGGATGGGCTGGTATTGGGCTCAGGGGTGGAGGCATTAAAACCGCCCCAGGATTGTTCCATGGAGGTTGGGCCATCGTTGAGCCGCTAGTTAATGAAAGTGCAGAAGATGATCCCTGATGCTGAGAAGATGAAGATATTATGATCTTTGATGATTGAAGAGGAAGGGTTGTGGAAGATGGATGAGTGATTTGGGATGAGGATGTGGGTGGTTGACTTCGCGGTGAGGGGGTTGAAATGGACGAAGTGGATGAAAGAGTCTCACAGTCAGACTCTGGTGGTGTCTTCCTTGCTCTTTTCCTAGTAGGGAGAGGGAGTTCACTTGGTTGAATACCAAATTTCTCACTCTTCAATCTGGTCAGGGGATGAGCAGGATTGTACTGCGAAGTCACGCTGCTGTGAGATTTATCAGACCTCTGAGAAAAAATAGAGAACCCCTGGAGTTTACGAATCAGAGTTTGAATTTCAGGGGGTTCAATGATGAGTTGGTCTGATATATTAGGGTAGGTAGCAGCGGTGGATACTCGAGCGACTTCTAACTCCAAGTTTAACCGTACTGGAGAAGTCGGGGGAGTTGATGAGGGTGATTTACTCTCAGAATGGCATTTGGATTTTGACTTAGTTGCCATTCATAGTTCGAGCCCTCCTTCTAGCGCCAAATATGTTGAGGGCCCTAAAATCGGGTCAACAACAAGGGGGATACCCACCCGGTCCGGAACCTGGTTGGCGGCTCCTTGCCCGTTTGATGTAGCGGGTCCGACTGGGGATAATGGGACCAGCTTCCCAATCTAAAGGATGTGTGTGTGTGTGTGTAGATTTTGATAATGCTAATATAGAGGTAATATTAAGCTAATTTAATTCTAAACTCTAAACTGACTCTATGCTACTGTAATCTAACAAAAACAGCACATCTAATCTATACTAACTCGGGATAGAATTCTCCTATTATGCGATCTAAAAATATTTCATACAATAACTGGTAATAAAGATCATTCAGCTATCATAAGAATATAAATCAATTAAGATAAACCATTCTGCATAAGAAGTTAGGCAAAACAGTTGTGAACAGCATATCGCATAATCAGTTATTCATATGTCAAGCACAAACAAATGACTCCACCGTACAAAAGTGCCAAATGGTAACCCACACATTCATACATTAACATATAAACAACTCAGATGTATATTACTCTAAGAATATGAGCATAAATTAATCAAGAGATAAAAGTACCATTTATGACTGATTTCACTCACAAACTTCAAGCAATAACGATTTATCTCTACTTACTTCTAACATCTACTAAGAGTACAGAAGTGCAACATCAGTAGCATACATTAAAATGCAAACATAAATAAATCTCGATCCATCCATTCATCAAAAACCCCCTCCGAGGGTGCAAAAGTGCATGTTCTGAGGATAAGTTTTTTGACAAATTTCCGAACCCTTCTCCAAATGCCATGAGAAGGGTTAAATACTACTAACTAACTAATCTTAATTACACAAATTTAGGAAACGGCTTCAAATGACCGCCCTTTTACTAAAACAAATCTATTTCTAAAAATTGAATCTAATTTCTAACCGTTTCTGTATCTGCTCCTTAGTGTTGTAAGCAATGCAAGGTTCGCCTGGAAAGAGTCGGCTGGTTGTCTTTTCCTTTTGTTCGAGCGATAAAAGTAGAAATAACAAAAGCTGGCACCTCTTTCTGACAAACTAGAAGATATTTTCGAAAATCTTCCTCTGGCTGGATGTATTTGCTGTGTGTATACTTAGTATAACCCAGATTTCTTTCAAACTGTTTGTGCTGTTGCTATTTCGGTTTCCGGCCGTGCGAATGACTCAATGAGTTAGGGATTTCGTTGCCTGAACAATCTTCCGTATTGAAAATTGCTTCCGTTCTTTGTTCCAGGCTTTTCTGGAGCGTCCTCCCTCTTTAGCGTTTTTCTTTTTGCTTTACCCAGTCTGAGCTTCAGGATCTTTTGCAAACATGCTGCTTTTGCGTGCCTTTGACTCTGAGTCTTGGATAGTCTATTTTCATCAGTGTCTGTTGAGTGATACTCTGGAATCCGTGGCCCTGCTGCATGCAGCATTCATTTGCGAAGGCATCTCCTTTCTGTTCTTTTAGTATTGGCGCTTTCCCCTTTTCCTTGGATGTTTCCTGCATATAGATTTATATTAGTTGCTGCCTTACAGTTTACGCAAAGGAAAAGAGAATTGACGAAAAGATTGACATGAAAGCTTTAAGTTCTAATGAATGCATAATCATGACACTCATAATGACTTGACTCTTCGAAAAACGCAACACGATCATCCTTGGATACTCAGGCGTGCGATCATTAATTTCCTTTAAGGTGTGCGCTCAATTTTGGGTTTACAGATCATGCCGAGGAAACTTTGCGATGAGTGGTTTCTGCGACTTACATCATAGCATCGAGGATTGCGATGTCGTGAAGCATCATCGCAGCAATTGATAGTCTCATCCATCGCAGATCGCAAGATCGCAGATCGCAAATCGCAAGATCGCATTTTTCATTTGATCACTGTGCGCTGCTCATGCGACGTTGCGATATGCGACGTCGCATATCGGCCGTCGGCGATTCTTTAGGTTTCCTTTTAAGGGCGCTTTCAAAATATGCGATGCGATGAATTTCGCATCGCTTCTTTGCAGCTTATTTATGCGCATAGGAAAACGCTTCACTCTCTCTTTGCGATGCGATATAGCTTTTAGGGAGTAAAATACAAAAATTTTGACAAAAATATTTTTGGGATTTTTGTTAAGGATCCCCCTCTGCTTGATGCTATTGCTAATACCAAACAAAGAGGGGGGTTTTTGGTGACCACAACATATCTGAATCCCAGGAATGTTGCCAGCTTGTTTTCAAAAGAAAGCTTTCTACTCAAGGAGTCTGCCATTAGAATATAGAGGGAAACCTTGCCTCAATCCCCTGGTGGCTAAGAAGTAGTTGGTAGGCCTTCCATTTACCAAAGGCGCGATCCAGATCTTTTCTATGCAGGCTTTGATGAGATTAATGAACTCCTGACTGAAACCAAAGGATAAAAGAACCCTCTACAAAAATGAATAGTTAACTCTGTCAAAAGCGTTAGACATGTCCAGTTTGATCAGCATACCTTGTTCTTTTCAGAAATGGCTAGAATGCAGAGCTTCTTGGACCTGAATTACATTTTCCAGGATGTGCCTTCCTTTCACGAACCCCCCTTGAGTTGGGGAAATTAATTTTTGCAACAGAGGTTTGATTCTATTCGCCAGGAGTTTAGCCAGAATCTTGTAGGAGGCATTGCATAGCGAGATCGGCCTATATCTTTCGAATGACCCAGGGTTCACTTCCTTGGGAATTAAGGCAAGGAAGGTGGAATTGATTCCACCTCTGACATTATCTTTCCTCAGGAATCCATGAATCATTCTCGAAAGGTCTAGTTTAATTATCTCCCAGCATAGTCTATAAAAATGAATTGAAAATCCATCTGGCACAGGAGCTTTGTCGGGCTCCATGGCCCACATTTCCACTTCTGATATGGGGTTCAACAGCATGTTATTTTCATCTGTGTTAACTAGGTTCGGGATATGAGTGAGGAAATCATTTATGTCCTATTCGCACCCATCCCTTTCAGCACTAAGAAGAGTCTGAAAGTGGTTCCCAGCTACTTCTTTTACATGATCAAAACCTTTGCACACCTGCCCACTAGAAGTGGTGATTTCAGTGATGTGGTTTCGCAAAAGGCGAGCCCTATACTGTCTATGGAAGTATCCAGTGTTTCTGTCTCCAACTTTTAACCACAAGCTGCAAGACTTGACCCGCCAATATTATTCTTCTCTTCTAAAGTAACTGTAAGTATTACTTTCAGCAGATTTTTCTTTATCAATGTTCAATGAGGAGATTTCAGTCTTTTCCAAATCAAATTGGATTTCAGCCAGTTGTTGGACAGCTTCTTTCCTCTGGCTGGTAAGAGTTTTTAAAACCTTCTTTATCCAATCTTTCAAGGCATACTTTGCATTTTTTAACTTTTGATCCCACACAAAGCTTGGGGAGCCTGTTACTTCTTTTTGCCAAGCTGTTTGAACTATTTTGAAGAACCCTTCTCTTTCAACCCATATAGGACTAAATCGAAAATGAAGTGGGCCTAAGTCCTCTTCTTCTTTCAAACAAAGAAGTATTGGCTTGTGGTCTGAAGTTAATTTTGGAGAAGATGATTCTTCTATCCATCATAATTGAACTGTGGGTGAGAAATCTGTCCAGCCTAGCTTAGATATGATTCTCCCCTATTCTATTGTTGGTCTAGGTATATTCTCCTTTCACTGGCTTGAAATCTACCAGATCCCATCAAAGCATGAGGTTTTCCACTATGTATAGCATAGGATCCCTGGTATAAAAACCACCTCTCTTCTCTTTGGGGTCCATAATAATGTTCAAATCTCCTCCTATGAAAATGTTCTGGATTATGAAGTTCTAAAAAGTCCAAGAGTGACTTCCAACACTCTCTCTTTTCAGCGTAGTGTACAGGCACATACAAGTTAAAAAGAGCTAAGATGAGATTGCTTGAGGTATGTCGAAGCTCGGTGAAGATCCAATGTTGTGTCTCATAGGATCTTTCTAACGAGAAGATTTCTCCAGACTAGAAGGTGCCTATTCCTCCAGCCGAGCCTCTGACGCTTACTACCTTCCCATTGTTGTTATAGACATATTTTGGCACTGCAACCCCAATCACATGTGTCAATAAACCAAGGGATCTGAAACCCCTAAAGGTTTTGTTTCATACCCTAAAGGATCAAGGTCAACTGATTACATCATTTCCCAGAAGTTCTCCCTGAAAAACTACTCAAAACTGGTCAAAACTAGACCATACATACTGCTCCATGCTGAGGGTGCGATGCATCTTAGCTGCTACACACAAATGGTGCGATGCATACTAAAGAGCCCTTCTGTAGGATGCAAGCGAGAGCAGACAAATGGCAGAAGCAGTTTTCTAGGTGGAAACTCAAGGAATCTTCTAGAAACTGCTCATATGACACTTGCCTCTCTGAATTTGCCCAGGGATGAGTAAGAGATCATGAAATCTCCAAGTGGAACCAAGAACTACCAGTGAAATGACACTAATCAAAATCCCAGAAGCTGACTCACTCCCCTACAAACATCTATATATGGATCCCTCATCCTGGAGATCCAGAGGCTGGAATTTTGTAATTTGTAAGGAAGTGTTGTTGGTTTCTCTTTGAGACATTGTATTGTTGGGTGATCTTGCTTTTTATGAGGTGAAGAGGGCTTTCATGCTGGGAGGATGATGTTGGATCAAACAGCTGGGTTGTAATCCTCTCTTCTACTACTTCTATCAATAAATCTATTTGAGTTTTCCTCCATATACTTGTATATTTCTTAATATTGTATTTGTGTATGCATTTGTATGGTTAATGTACATCTGATTCTGCATTGTTTATGGTTATATATCTCTATGCTTTGATGGTATTTTGCTTCTTTGACTCTACAGGTGTTCTTTGAAGCGGGACAAGTGAGAAAGGAGTGGCGAAGCTCTATCAAAGGAGAGAGGAAACAAGTAAGGAGCCAAGCGAAAGATTGAGGTTGGTACTCTCTACTTCTCTCTCATCTATCTCTCATAAAGGAAAACACAAGTTACTTTGAATTGTTTGTTTCTAAGATAGCTACCCATCTTAGTGGGACTAGCAGTTATGAATAGACACTAGTTTTTCCGATAACAAAATGGCGACTCCGCTGAGGATCGAATAGTTTGTTTGTTTTGTTATTGTTGTTGTTGTTTGCTTTATAAACTACAGATGGAGCCTGAAGTTAAGCCAGCTAGCCTTCGAACTGCTTTTGTTATGCAACTGAAAAGTAGATCAATGCTGCTTCAGTCAATCTCCGAGTTGGTTTATGAACTGAACATTTAACTTGCAAACATCCTAAGTGCCCTGGTGGTAGCTCAAATAACCTCATTATATTAGTCCCTATACTTTGTGTTTACTGCCTATCAAAAGCTCAGCCTAAACCCCTGAACTTAGCTGCAAATTGTGAGTGAAAACCAAGCTCAGTCTCGTCCCCGAACCATCGCACTATATCTCATTGGAAAATTGTATGCATCGCACCTCCTGTGTGTTGCAAGTGAGATGCATCCCTATTTTCCTTAAGGGCAGGTGTGATGATTGAATGAGACAGTTTCTGCCTCCAAAATTTGGTTTTTTCTTCATTATTTTCAGCTCTATTCAGTAGTTTTGCTGTATATGATCAGTATATCACTATTGAAACCTTCTTCCTTCACATTATTAAGCCTCCATTGATAAGGAATTATGAATGTTTTTTATGTATTTTTCATCATTTGCAGTCCTCCTTTGCAAATAGTAGCTTAATCGAACTGTCATCTTTTGATTCGAAAGTTTCGCAACTGTCGTTTTCAGTCAAGAAAAAGAGTGTCGTAAAGTATTCCTCTTTTAGATAGTCAATTACACTTTTGCCATTGTACTTTATTTTGAAATTATTAGTATTTCCAGTGTCTAAAGCAGTCTTAAATTCAAAATCACAAAGTGTCATCTTAGTCTTCCTTTCGTTTTGAAAAGAGAAAATTGTTAGTATTGTTGCTTTGAAAGAAAATAGTTCAGATCTGTACTAAGTTTTCTTTTTGTCATTCTCACATTAAGGAAACTGAAAAATAAATACATTCATGTGCATTTCCATTTAGACTGCATACAGAAATTTATTTAGGAAAAGTGCATCTAGTGTGTGCTCTCTGCTCTATGTTGAAAGAATTTTATTTCTCTTTCCTTAGTAGCTAGGATTTTCATTGCTAAAAGAAAGTAAACAACTGTTTATCATCTCAGAATGCATGTTTAGGAATTGTATATCTACATCACGTGGTGAACCTTAAAGGCAAAATTCTTAAGAAATATCAACTGTAAAATAAACCTCAATGAACATAAAAACGCTTTGGAACCTAACGCACAACATCTAGAAGTCTAGGCTAGAGACGTATTCCGGCATCATAAAGCCTGGTAACTATCGTTTTCATCATAGGTTGGGTGATTCCTCCTCTTTGATACGAAAAAATCCAGTATTGACTTGTGCTCCCACGTACCTTCGAGTATATATTGGGAGACCACAATAAGCTATATCCTTTATCCTTAGGAAGTCATGTCTGCCGCCCTATCGATCGCAATGCACTGAACATAGCATTCAGGGAGATTGATTGCCGTACGTAAAAGTATATTGCAGTTTTGTGATTGGTTTGGTAATCCCTCTGTCTAGATTTCTAGAGTAGTCACTTTCGTTCCTTTTCAGACACATTAAAAGAAAACGTCCATCTGAGCACTTGTCACTTCAGGCTCATTAAAAATTGAAGGCAACTAGAGTCGTCTTTAGCTTTTTCTTGACTCTTAAAATTTTAAAAAGCAAGTTGTGTCAAAGCGTCATAAAATTCATTTAATTCGGAATAACATTTTCCCCTTTTTTTATTTTGAGTTGATCAAGTAATCCGCAATCATGGAAGAAAGTCAATCAAAACCCCATCGTTCGTAGAGACTAATGAGTCAACCGTCTTTGACTCTAGAAACGAAACCATTCCAGGCCAAGCGGCCTCATTTAACTGGGTCAAAGTCTCCTGGTTTATTTGAAACTTGTGTTTCAACATCCTCAGAGACTCCAATTACTCCAACTATTTCTGGTATCCCTGCCTCTACAGAAGAAGTTTCGGAATTAAAAGAGGATATTAGAAAAGATCCTAGTGTAACAATAAACACTTCTATTCCTGAACTGGCTCCATATAGGACTGATTCGGAAGGTGTCACCCCTCCAACATCTGTCCCTAGAGAGTCCGTACCTTCTTCAGCACCAGAAATATTTTATGGACCTGACGGTCTACCTCTTCCACCTGGACTGATTGCTATAGAAGAGATTGTGGAGGATCTTCCATCCAGTACCCCATTGCATTTTGGAACTGGGATCCACCTATATCCTTCTACTACAGAAGTTAGTCACCCTTCATCGCAAGTTCCTATAGAATCACTAGGAAGTCTTTTGGATAGACTCGATATGTCTGAACAACCATCAACATCTAGGACTGTGTCATCCGATACAATAGTAGTGGAACCTCCTACCACTACTCCGACAATGTTCGCTAGTATACCATCTGTCCCAACTAGCTCTCAACCGCTAGATGGAGTCCACCCAGGGACTGTTTCGACAGCATGGTCTATTCTTGTTTGTTTGTCTGGAATATTATTTGGAATTTCTTATGTTGAGTCTCAGCAAATTGATCCTTCACAACAGTATCAATTTGGGCAGTCCAATCTAAAAAGACCAATTTTCCCTTTGAACACTGGATTTCCGCCGTATGGAGGGTAGTATGCCTTTTCATTGTTCCCTCCAAGAGAACAACCATATAAGAGTTCACAACAGAATTCGAGTCAAGCTGGAATTGCATCTAGTGGTTGGGTGGCAATACTACCTCAACGGCCAAGAGTGTATATTCAATGCAACCAAATCAACCTGTGTCGAATATTCCCACTACACCGGTTATTGTGACGGTGTCGCAAGTACAAGCACCGCCTATTGTATATCGATCTCAAGTCTCTCAAGTCATAATACAACAGCCTCTTGTCTCCGCAACTCAATCAAAATCGCCGATTAGTGGCTCCTTAACTGAAGCAACTCAGGCTCAAACGGGTACTATCACCCCTCATCTTGGTCAAACATCCAGTATTGGACAACAGAAAATGGCCTCACAACCATGGCTGGTGTGATATCAACAACCACAATTCCAACAAGCTTACCGAGGACTTGAGCAACAAATCTTTGCAGTTAATGGGCAACCTTATATTCAAAACGGTTACCATCAATCATATAATAATGGTTATACCCATCAACCTTGTCAAAGTTATAAGCATCAAATACATTATGCTAGTATGCAAAGACCCACTGCTCAAGTAATCCCATCTTATCCTGGGTATGCTTCGCCAAACCTAAATCAACAGTTGCCTTTAGTTGCAACTTTAGAATTACCATATCTGAATCGGCTAACAAATGATCCAATTTCTTACGTCCCTTGGTGGCCGGCGATTCCTCATAAACTTCCGTCAGATATTCCTAAATTCAATGGAAATCCGGGTGAAGATCGATGAATCATGTGATGACCTTTCATCTGTGGTGTTCGTCCAACACTCTCAATGATGATTCAGTTAGGCTTCGCCTTTTTCAGTGAACGCTAACTGGTCTGGCAGTGAAATGGTACATCGAATTGCCTAGAGCTTCATTCGATAACTTCAGCGCCCTTGCCACCACCTTTTTAACCCATTTTCAATTACCAGTAAGGTACGAAATAGGAATGGAGCTTCTCACCAATTTTAAGCAGACGATAGCCACTCACATATCTGATCATATTCATGAGTGGCAACGTCATCGTCGAATGGTAAAAACATATGTTCCTGATCAACTGCTAGCTGAATGGTTTATTAAGTCATTGTTACCTTCTATTACAGATATGGCTAAGGGGGGAGTTGTCACTGAAGAGCAAGTCATTGCTCGTGCGCACTATCTAAACTTGATCTATACTCAGTCTGGCATGCTCTATGACAAAATTCCTGATGCTCCTAGACCAGAGTTTTTCGTTCCTCCTCCTCCTAAATCAAACAAGGACTCTCATGCTGGTGACGGCGTGATTGGCACCTCAAGTACGCAAACTGCAAAGGCCTCATCTAGTAAAGCCCTTGCAATTTCCAGTAAAAAGGCAAAAGATAAACTTCCTGCCTTGGAGGTTAATGCCATGTCAACCGACAAAGGCAAAGAACCGAAGCAACCAGGGGAAAAAATAAAGGGAAAATCAAAAAGAAGAAACAGGATGATTCGTCTCCTGAAAAATATTCTGAAAACCCTTCTGGGAAAAATAAACCTAATCGGCCATGTCACATATGTGATGAAGACCATTGGACGAGAGATTTTCCGCATAAAGCTAAGATTAAGAAGTTCTTTAAGAATTCAAAAACCTCAGCGGTATTGACTGATCCGTTTCCAAACCCAAAAACCAATCTGGTTGCTACCCACAATGCTTCCCCATCCCAAGTGCTTATGTTGTCCATTTCGAAGCAGCAAAATGATGCTTTGATATCGACAAGGAATAAAGATTACGGGAATCAACAGCTGTCGAACAACAAGGTTGCAGATCAACCTAGTAGTTCGACAACAACTTCAACCGAAGTTGTGCCGACCATCATTCCTGAGCTAATGATAAAGCCGCCAAAGGGAGTAGTACACAAATCGACATTTAATCCTTGTGCTCAAGTAGCATAGAATTATCATATAATAGAGGATCTAGCCCAATCCCCATCCGCTATGTCAACACTTGAAGTACTGCAAAATTTCCCCTCCAAAATGCAGGCTCTATTATCAGCAATAGGTGAGATTGACCCAGCGGATTCCAATCTTGTGGCCTTTAATCATAAAGGATATGAACCTCAGTTACCAGCTCAACTCGCTTTCCTCATACAAGTGAAAGCCCTCAACAAAACTGTTCATCGAACAATTATTGATGAAGGGGCATCTACCTGCATTATGTCAATGAGTTGCTGGAAAAAGTTAGGCTCACCACCCTTGTCAAGATCATCAACAACATTAAAAGTATTCGATGGACAAACATACACCCCGTACGGGATTTTAAGTAACTTGCAAGTTGAACTGGGGGGAAAGACAGTAGAAATTGACGTCAAAGTTATCGATGGAAACCTCAATTACAATATCCTACTAGGAAGGCCCTGGATTTATGCTATGGCTGCTGTTGTGTCAACTTACTTTAGAAAGATTGCATTTCCCTTTCAAGGAGGAATTACAATCGTTGATCAACAAACCTTTCTCCTCAACAGTTCACAAGTTACAAGGAGCATCTCGATGATCCATGGAAGCTCTCAATCGCTTCAAAATATCGGAGTAGGCCTCCTAAAAGACCCTGCCTTAATGGGTACTTTTTCCCTAGCACCTCCGAGTAATCTGGCGGAAGTGGCCACGGTGGAAACCTAAAATATGATATCTTCTATATCTACGAAGATTTAGAAGATTTCTGAAAATTTTGTTAGCATGGATCATCGCCAGGTATTGCCTCCAAGCCCAATAGAAATATTGTAGCAATCAATTTTCTTGGCCTCGGCGACAAACCCAAATCAACGCTCATCGAGTGTTTGGATAGATAGGTCTAAGGAATATGGCACCTCTTCAGATCCTTGGTTGCATGTACATTCTACAGACGAAGGAATCATTCAGTCAATGATGATAGAAGAGACACCATGGGAAGATTACCACCATCGTTCCCATCTTCTGGATTACCATGAGGATTGTTCAAGCAACCTTAATCATCCTTCAATTTTTGATTTTCTATCAAATACTATAAATACGGTGGATTCCGAGCGAAATCTGTCCAATATTGAAGAAACTATTGCCATAAATATCTCGACCAAACCTAATGTTGTAGAGAATATTCATGTCGGCAAATCTTGTTCTTCCACAGAACTGGAAATATATTGCGCTCTCTTTCGTGAATTTAGAGATGTCTTTGCATGGTCATATGAAGAAATGCTAGGCATTGACTCGAGCATAGTTGAACACAAAATCAAGATGTATCCAAATGTCAAACCGCTACGACAACGGCTTCGGCAAGTGCACCTAAAGAAAGCCGCTGCCATCAAGGCAGAAGTTGAAAAAATTTACATGCTGGTTTCATTTACCTGGTTCCTCTAACTGATTGGGTATTGAATATTGTTCATGTGATGAAAAAGCAAGGAACAATTAGAGTGTGCGTTGATTATAGGGATGTAAATCAAGCTTGTCTAAAGGACAACTACCCTACACCCTTCATTGACCAGATAATTGATGAATGCACCGGATGCGAAATCTTTTCATTTATGGATGGATTTTCCAGGTATAATTAAATAAATATCCGCCCACAGGACCAGTCGAAGACTGCATTTAAATGTCTGTGGGGCACATTCGCGTACCGCGAACTACCTTTCGGTTTAAAGAACGCAGGGGAAACTTTTAAGATGGCTATGAATTATGCCTTCCATGACATCAAGAACATCATTCAACCATATCTCGATGATCTACCGGCTCATTCGCGAAAGCGAACTGATCATCCGCATCATTTGAGAGCTATATTTCTACGTTGCCGACACTACAAGATACGACTCAATCCGCACAAGTGTGTGTTTTGTGTCGGTTCTGGTGGTTTACTTAGCTTCGTGGTTTCTAAGGACGGGATTCGACTCGACCCATGTCAGGTTCAGGTAATCATCGATATGCCTGCACCTTCAAATTTGCTTCAGATTTAGAAACTCCAAGGGAAAGAAAACTTTCTGAAGAGGTTCATTCCAAATTACGCTGAACTTGCTAAAGGTTATACGCGTATTTTGAAAAAATAAGTACCCTTCAACTGGGATCAGGTTGCGCAAGCTTCCGTTGATGCTCTAAAGGAATCCCTAATAAAAGCATCATTAATGTACGCTCCTAACTATCAAAAAGACTTTAACTTGTATCTAGTTGCAGTAGATACAACCATCGCAATGGTTTTAGTTCAAGAAGACAATGGAATTGAGCATCCTGTCTATTATTTAAGCCTAAACTTAAATGATATAGAAAGCAAGTACTCCTATGTTGAAAATCTGGCACTTGCAGTTGTTCAAGCAGTACAGAGATTTTGAAATTATATCCTCTTTCGCAAAACTACCATTTTGTCAAATTGCAACCCTATGACTTATATTCTATCGCGTCAGTTACTTGGGGGCAAATATTCGATATGGATAGCTATTTTGCAAGAGTTTTATATGGAATTCGTAAAATCCAAATCAAAGAAATCTCTAGTTTTCACGAAGTTACTATGCGACTTCCCATTGTCGTCAAATGATTCAACATCCAAAGAATCAATCATGGATGAATCTTTGTTTCTAATATCGTCGAGTTATCCATGGTATGGAGATATAGTCATCTATCTCCAAACCCAAACATACATTCATAATACCTCTCACTCAGAACAATGACGTACTCGATACCAAGCAAAAGACTACATGATCGTCGGTGATACACTTTACCGTCGTGGTATCGATATAGTTCTGCGAAGGTGCCTCACCCATGAGGAGGCCGAAAAAGTCCTGTATGATTATCATTCAGGTGTGTGTGGGAGGCATCAATCTGGTTATGCTGCGACACAAAAGATTTTACGAGCAGGTTACTTCTGGCCAACAATGTTCAAAGATTGCATAACTACAGTCAGAAATTGCCATGCTTGTCAAATCTTCGACTGTAAAACCAGAATACCACCTGCACCTCTACATCCAGTAGTTTCTGTTGGGCCATTCGCCAAATGGGGCATTGTTATGAAACCAGCTCAAGAAAAGATAGAAAAGATAGATCAACACCTTAGAATTCAGCCTCTTCGAGGGGGCAACCTCCTTTACATTACATAAATGAACAATTCTTGGATGATACAAATGAAAAAACTTCCTTTCTATATATAGGAGTCTAAGGAGTCACAATATAATCCAACCGACCTAACAATAATAATATAAAGCCACAAAAATAACAATAGAGGGATTCTATGGGGCACAGCAATAACAATATGGGGGCAATAGGGGCACAACAATATTAATAAGGGGTATAACTAAAATAGTAATGGGGTAATCACTAGTATTATAGGGACCCAACATGCCCCTCTCCTTCAAAAAAGTGTTGTCCTCAACGCTTGAGTAGTTCCGGATACTTCTGCATAAAATTATCATCCTCCCATGTGGAATCTTCAGCGGATAAGTTCTTCCACTTGATAAGATACTCTGAAATTGAACGATTTCGTAGTTGTCGAGTTCTTGTTTCTGTGACTGCTTCCAGTTCCAATATAATTTTTCCTTCCTCGTCAAGTTCTAGCAATATTGTTTGAACTGGGAGCTTGTTTCCTATAACCTTCTTTAAACATGAAACATGGAAAACTGGGTGCAATCGAGAAGTTGCAGGAAGCTCCAATTTGTATGCCATAGTACCAATCTTTTGCAACACCTTGTACAGACCATAATACTTTGGTGATAATTTATTATCCTTCTTAGCTTGCTTGAGGGACATTTTCTTATATGGTTGTAGCCGTAGGAATACCCAATCACCTACATCAAAATGTCTTTCACTGCGATGTTGATCTGCCTGTTGTTTCATTATATTATGTGCCAACACGAGGTTATCCTTTAAGAGTTGGAGGACTTGTTGTTGATGTTCAATGTGATGTTCCACTGCCTGAACCTTAGAATTTTCTCTTAAATATGATGTGATGGATGGTGGTTGATACCCATAAAGTGCCATAAATGGGGTCATTTTTGTTGCTGTATGGAAGGAAGTGTTATACCACCATTCAACCAGAGGCAACCATTTGACCCATTGTGTCTGTTTATCATATACAAAGCAACGAATATATCCTTCCAAACATTTGTTTACTATCTCAGTTTGCCCCTCAGATTGAGGATGATAAGATGAGCTATGAGCTAACTAAGTACCAAGACAAGAAAATAATTATGTCCAAAAATTTCCAGTGAAAATGGGATCTCTGTCACTTACGATAATCTTTGGGTTTCCATGTAGCTTTTGAATTGTTTCCATAAATGCAGTAGAAATTGTACTGGCTTTAAATGGATGTGATATTGCACAAAAGTGTGCATACTTGGTAAGTCTGTCAACTACCACCATGATGACATTCTTTCCCTCAGACTTCGGTAAACCTGTGATAAAATCCATTGAAACCTTCTCCCAACGTTGGCTTGGAATGGATAAAGGTTGTAATAGACCCAGTGTCTTAATTGTTTCAACTTTATTTTGTTGGCAAACCAAACATTCCGCCACAAACTTTTGAATATCTAATTTAAGGCCATCCCAAAAAAATTCCTTCTTAACCCTGTGGTAAGTTTTTAAAAATCCTGAGTGCCCTCCTAAGGGAGAAGTGTGCAATTCCATAAGAATCTTTTGTTTTAGCTGGGAATTCTTACAGAGGTATAAGCGATCTTTGTACCATAATGAATCATTTTGCTAGCTAAATGTATCAGACGTACTAGAATCTTGTTGTAACTTTCAAATAAGTGCCCACACTTCTTCGTCATTCTTCCATTCCTCCCTTGCTTCGTTTATCCAATCTGGTTGGATAATAGAGATGGCGCACAACAATGCTTCCACATCCTCATCCTTTCTTGAGAGTGCATCTGCCACCACATTTTGCTTCCCTTTTTTGTAGATGATTTCAAAGTCATAAACCAACATCTTTGTGACCCACTTTTGTTGCTCTTCAGAGGATAATCTTTGTTCTAAAAAGTATTTAAGGATATCATGATCCGTTTTTACCTTGAAGTGTCTTCCCATTAGGTAGGGTCGCCATTTCTTAAGTGCATGGACTATTGCCAACATTTCCTTCTCATAAATAGCTTTGCTTAAAAACTTTCCCTTGATTGGACGACTTTCAAAAGTAATGGGTCTTTCATCTTGCATTAGAACAGCACCAATTCCATTTCCTGAAGCATCACATTCCACAATAAAGGTTTTCGTGAAGTCCGGTGTAGCTAAGACCGGTGCTTGGCACATTGCCTCTTTAAGATGTTCAAAGGTCTTTGTTGCTTTCGGAGTCCATGAAAATGCATCTTTCTTCAATAATGTTGTTAGAGGTGCTGCTATTCTCCCATTATTCTTAACAAACTTGCGATAATACCCTGTCAACCTGAGAAATCCTCGCAAATGCTTTATGGATGTGGGGATTTTCCATTCCTTAATGGCTTTAATTTTGCTAGGATCTACCTTAACTCCTTCATGAGATACAATATGACCCAAATATTCCACCTCCTGGACTCCAAAGAAACATTTGGATCTTTTTGCATATAATTGTTTCTCCTTCAATAGTTGTAGCACCCTGTCAAGATGTTCAACATGATCCTTCCAAGACTTGCTGTAGATTAGTATATCATCAAAAAATACTAACACAAATTTTCTAAGGAATGGTTTGAAAATTGAATTCATCAAACCTTGAAATGTTGAAGGTGCATTGGTAAGGCTAAAAGGCATGACCAAAAATTCATAATGACCCTCATGACTTCTAAATGTTGTTTTCGGAATGTCTTCAATCTTCATTCTGATTTGATGATATCCTGAACGAAGATCCAACTTAGTGAAGTAAATTGATCCATGCAATTCATCCAGTAATTCATCAATGATAGGAATGGGGAACTTATCTTTAATAGTGAGCTTGTTGAGCTCCCTATAATCCCGACACATGCGCCATGATCCATCCTTCTTGTGCACCAATACTACTGGAGCAGAGAAAGAACTTTGACTCAGTTGAATTATACCAGCCTCTAGCATTTCTGCAACCATACGTTCAATTTCACTCTTTTAGACATAGGGATATCTGTACAGCCCGATGTTTGGAGGAACACTTCCTGGAATTAGATGAATAGCATGATCATGATCACGCATAGGTGGGAGACCTTTTGGAGTCTCAAATACCTTGGAATGATTGTCCAGGACTTTTTGGAGATCTGGAGAAATAGATGATTCTGATGTGGAAACATCTAGCGAGCATAATTGTGCAATTACACCTCTTTGCTCCTTTTTTAGAAGCTTTGTCATACCATTAGAGCTGATTATCTTTCCTGTTTTCCCTGCAATACCCCTTAATTTAACTTCCTTTCCTTCCATAGAAAATTTCATGAAAAGTTCTTGAAAATTAAAAGCTATTGTACCCAGGGATTGTAGCCATTGGACTCCTAGTACAACATCAACACCTCCCATTGGAATGGAAAGCATTGGGCTAGTCAATACATATTCTCCCATGGATAGCTTGATATTATGGCACTTTCTAGAGCAATTTATTGTTCCTCCATTTGCAATCATCACTTGACACTCTGGTGCTGGATATAGGAAGCAATTCAATTCTTTTGCTACCTTACAATGAATAAAATTGTGGGTGCTTCCTGAATCAATCAAAACTATTACCTTTTTCTTCTTGATTTGTCCTTCTATCTTGATGGTTTGCGGAGTGGTAATTCCCGCCAATGCATTACAAGATATGGTCGGATTCATTTGTTCTTCATCTAGGCTTTGTTCCTAGATTATATCCTCTTCTTTTGACCTTTCTTGCTCCTTTTCTTCTTCCTCTTCACAATCTATGTAGAATATAATTTTCTCAGCACACTTATGACCTTTAGTGTATTTGCTATCACAACTGCAACAAAGCTCTTTTGCTCTTTTTTCTTCCAATTGTTGTGGTGTCAACCTTATAGGTTGTGGAAGACTAGGGGCAACAACACTTTCATCTTTATAGTTGTGAGTGGTATGCTTCATGGTTGCCATAATTTTGCTTTCCATTTTTCTTGCTAACATGAATGCCTTCTCTAATGAATCAGGTTCCCAAAGGCGAACATCATGTTGGACATTATCCTTTAAAGACCCTATTAACACATCAATCCTATGCTCCTCTGGAATATCTTTTACCCTTATGTTCAATTTTTGGAACTCCTCAATGTGCTCCATTATTGAACCCTTTTGTTTGAGACTTATCAATTGGCTAAAAAAAGTGTTGCTTTTTGTATCCTCATAATGTGCTATCAATTCTTCCGTAAAAATTACCCAAGTGATAAATTGTTTACGAGAGCAAAGCCATTGATACCATACAAACTGATTTGGTTCCAAATATAAAGTTGCCATACGTACCTTTTGTGTGTTTTTCACATTATTGAGATCGAAGAATTGCTCCATCTGTAATATCCATGTGGTAGGATCCTTGCCATCAAACTTCCTCATATCGATTTTTGGAATATGGTGAGTCTTCGATCCAACATTAGCGTCTATGGAATCATGATTAACATTTCTTTTATTCTCATCATGAGTTTCCTTTAGTACCCTTTCACCCTTAGTGTTCATTTCTTGTAGCAACTTATTCATATTTATCTTCAATTCGTCCATGTCTGTCTTCAAATCTATCTTCAAACCATCCATCTTAGCTTCCACGTCAATCATCTTAGCTTCTACGCCTTTCTTTAAACAGTCCATCTTAGCTTCTACACATTTC
Source organism: Pinus tabuliformis (assembly GCA_031772625.1). NCBI lineage: Eukaryota > Viridiplantae > Streptophyta > Pinopsida > Pinales > Pinaceae > Pinus > Pinus tabuliformis. The sequence continues at coordinate 903,637,513 of CM062804.1, forward strand.
TTTAAACCATCCATCTTAGCTTCTACATCTTTCTTTAAACCATCCATCTTAGATTATGTTCATTTTTGTGTAAGGGACAGTTGTTGCACTTGGTCTTGTAATTTTGATATATCATGTTGCATTTCTTCCTCTTCTTCATGAGTCATGCTAGAGCTTTCAGGTTCCTTACTAAGTGTTTGCATTTTCTTTCCTCGGGGCATCAGTTACCGATAATAATGCTCTACTATGCCCTTTGAATTCCTTCAAAATAAATTTTCAAACCAAGCTTAAGCAAAAATTTAAGAAAATCTACACACCTTTTTTCACTTTGTAGGAGCTCGATATTGTCTCTGATCTATCTCTGTACTTTCCAATCATCTAGTTCTAAATTTGTGACCTGCAGTAACCCTCTATGTCCTCTTTCCAATGCCACAATTCTGACCCAAATTGGATTCTCCAAGGAAGAGTTATGTGAAATCTCCCACAGTGACTTGATTATAGACTAGTTCAGTATAGTGAACTTGTACGACGTTCCACGAGTCACTGTTTCAACCTTTGGATCTGAAAAACTCATACAAGAAACTACAGTCCGTCCTCTTTCTGTACCTTCTTATGAAATTTCAATCTGATCCACAGAGAGAAAGTTATGACAATTTTCCCCAGGTCACCTGTTTGGAATGTAATTCAGGAGTCTGCAAAAAGACCAACTTCCTCAGATCATATCTCTGCAAATATAGCGCGAAAAGCTCTGAAATTCAGACCCAAGGTTCAGCGCGATTTCTTCTCAAATGGGTTTTTCTGCGACTTCTGAAACATCACAGAAAAAAACGTTATAGCGAAAATTCCACGATGACCTGTTTGAAGCAGTGAAACCCTAGAATCCAAAGCTCTAATACCAAATGTTATGAAACCAACTCAAGAAAAGATAGAAAAGATAGATCAACGCCTTAAAATTCAGCCTCTTCGAGGGGGAAACCTCCTTTACATTACATAAATGAACAATTCTTGGATGATACAAATGATAAAACGTCCTTTCTATATATAGGAGTCTAAGGAGTCACAATATAATCCAGCCGACCTAACAATAATAATATAAAGCCACAAAAATAACAATAGAGGGATTCTATGGGGCGCAGTAATAACAATATGGGGGCAATAGGGGAAAAAAAATATTAATAAGGGGTATAACTACAATAGTAATGGGGTAATCATTGTATTATAGGGACCCAACAGGCATAGATTTCATGACATGTAACCCCACCTCGGCCAGCGGGCATGGGTATATCATAGTCACAGTTGACTATTTTACGAAATGGGCCAAGGTGATGCCTACATTAAATAACAGCAGCAAAATGGCTACTCTTTTCTTTTTCACTCATGTAGTCTCTAGATTCGGTGTTCCACAAGCTATAGTCACAGATCATGGATCGCATTTCTGCAATCACATGATGGTCGGATTGGCTGCCAAATTATGACTGTCCCACGACAATTCTACTTCATATTATCCGCAAGCTAACGGACAAGTTGAGCCCATCAATAAAGTCTTGAAGCACATGCTGCAAAGGATTATTGGATTCCAAAAATGGAGTTGGCACCTAATCTTGTACTCAGCCTTGTGGGCATTAGGACATCGATGATAAATGCAACTGGATTTACACCCTTTCAGCTGGTGTATGGCCTAGAAGCGGTCTTACCGATTCAGTGTGAGATTTCATCTCTCAAGCTCGCAGTGGACCTTCTCCCTGAAACTTCAGAGGAAGAGGCTCATTTCTTAGAACTAATCCAATTGGATGAAAGCCGTTTTGACGCCGCCTTGGCTAACGAAGCTCATAAGAAATGAGTTAAGGCGCAATCTAACAAAAATGTCAAACCCCGTGTCTTCTCAAAAGGTGACCTGGTCTTACTTTACGATCAGGAATCTGATAAATTTGGAGCAGGTAAGTTCCAATCATTGTGGATTGGTCCCTACATTGTTAAGCGAGTATTAGAAAAAGGAGCCTACGAGCTAGTAGATTACGATGGGATTCCATTGTCGCAACCCCGAGACGGGTTGTACCTTAAACATTACTATGCTTGACTAAGTGTAGTAATCTCTTTATATGCTTTTGTTACATTTTTTTTCGTCAAGAGTGATCATTTTGGTTAGGTAATCCACTTTTTCATTTGTTTCAGATGTCAAACCTATTGGAATCATTTGTTGGATACGCCGATGGAGCTAGTCGTAGTACACGGAACCTATCTTCTGTGGGTTGGGCCACTTTTTATCCAAGCGGCGAGTTGGTGAGTTTCAGAGGGGTATGTATTAACAAACAACATCGTTGAAAATAGCGCGTTGATAGAGATTCTCTCTGATGCCATCATACGCCAACTTGTTGTCAGGCTAGACTCACAACTCGTCATCCTACAGCTTACCGGCATCTATTCCGTTCAGAATCCAGCTATCTATCATATGTTCCTAAGGGTCAGGATTTTGGAAAGGCAGTTTGATTCTATTCAATATCAACACTTTTCCAGAAACTTAAACACATTAACTGATTCATTAGCAAATTATGTGTTAGATAGACATTTGCAGCACTTATTAAAGAAAGCATTTAAATCAACATTTGCATCAGGATCATATAACTTAGCCAAAATAAAGCTCCGAAAATCAAAAATATATATAACTGTTTATAGTTTTTTCAAAATGTTCTGTGTCCAGGAAAAAATCGGTCATACGACCCAAAAACTCAAAAATGCAGGAAAAGAACCCTATACTAATGGTGCTGGTGGTAACAAGTCACCGCCTGTGCGATCATACGTAAGAACCTAGTCCATTGGCTCGGAATGCCAGTAGTATGGCGCTGTAATCTCAGAGGTAACTCGTCGGTCCTCACATCCTGAATACCAAGGGTGAGACCCTCGATCTGATCCTGCAATATTGCAAGGGTCTCGGCTACGTCCAGATTGCGAAGGACAACCCTACCAGCCTCTCCTGCTGGAACGGCAGCTGCTACCCTCGGGCGCACTGTTGGTCTCACTAGTCCAATGTCTGCACGAATATATGGGTGTGATTAGTCTTAATAACATTTAAAAAACACAAGAACATTATAAAAGCAATAAACAGAGATATGATCAGATCTTTTACCTATAACACCCCACTGCTCGCCAGCCGGCAGCACCAAATCTGGGTCACCCCGGAAATCCATCCCAGCATACGGACACTCGACAAAGACCATCTACTGATAGTTGAACCAATCAAAGAAGACATCAGAGAATGAAATCTGCGATTGACCAGCATGTTTGGCCATAAGATCAACCCATCTCTTCATTTGTGGTTCTATCGGTACTGGCACTCCGAATGAAATGTATTGTCTCCAAGGTGAAAGCAGTCAGAATAGAACCATAACCAAAGTTCTTGGATCTTCCATTCTTCACCTTGGTAAGTTGTTCTTTTATCATCGGAAGTACTGCATCACACTAGTTGAATACCTTTGGTTCAAGGCATTCCAACGCATACTACATATAGGACATGTTGGCCAAATGAAGAGTCGCACTACCAGCCAATCTATAAAAGGTGAATAAGATAGTCCTCATGGACCGTTCAGTGACATCTCGAATACTGATCTCGCCGTCCCTACTCGGCTAAGTACCATCTCTACAGAACCGGCGAATATAATCCCTCATTAATTCACCCCCACGGGCAGATCCTAATAGTGAGAGAGGAGCACCCTGCCTTGATAAACCGGTCAAGAAATAGATATCCTCAACTGTCAAAGGGATGAATTTACGTCGAATCTGGAACACTTGGTTGGTAGGATCCCATGCATCGAGAAAGTATTACAACAAATTGATTTGTTGCCTCATGCTGGATATACGGAAGAATTTGAGCAAGCCATAGTTCCCCAATGCAGTCACTGTACCTGGATCATGTAAGACAATCATATCCTCTTCTTCATGCTCATGTTTACTCCATGTAATGACCATCTTGATCCGATGAATCTCTGAAAAACAAACAAGAGAAGGATTAGGATCTTGATTTAGGCAAAAACAGGAAAAATTTCCGTGAAAAAACAGTGCATAAACTTTCCTCTTTGCATCCATCGCACCCCAGCTATGTACTAGGTGGGATGCATACTGACTGGCCAATGGCCAGCTCAGTATGCATCGCACCTTTCGATGTATACTAGGTGCGATGGGGAGAGAATGAATTTTTCAAACCCCTGAGGCCCAGAAAAACAGGAAAAGATGCTCAGAATTAGAAAAGGAAAGAATGCAATTGAAGTGCTCAGGGTTAGCTCCTACCTAGTCCAGACGGCGCCGAAAATAGTGCACCGAATCTCTCGAAATCAGCTAATGAAAATCGAGGGGGAAAACACCTCCAGAGCTCCAAAAATCCAAAATTTGAATGAAATGGTAAAAATGAGAGGTAAAAACTACTTTTATGTTACTATTCATGTAATTCAAGTAAAATGTTGGTGTTTAACTCATTTTTCAAGTGTGTATTTACATTTCTAATCAATTTGAAGGAGTAATTGAACAGACAGTATGACCATCAAAAGAAAATAGTGTTAATCGTGAATTGATCATCTCTGACTATTATCACAAGCAGGTTTACGCAAAGTTCAAGCTCGTTAAAAAATAAACCTAGCAATGAGCATATCTTCCCCCAAGTTCAAGCTCATTAAAAAATGAACCCACCTTCGGTAAATAACCTTTGTGATTGCATAACTATCAGCTTTTGAACCTTGGTCATGTTCTTACCATCACCTTCACTCTTTTTTAGCCCATCATACGCCTCCACTTGATAGTTTACCCTTTTGAGGAACAGCTGCGACAAGTGATTCCATTAGCCACCCTCTTTACACTGTCGTGATTGAAAAGTTCCAAACTTACCTAGAACCAGTTGCTATCCAAAAACATCACTCGTTCCTCAAAAAACGAGTCTCCTTTAAGCTCTTTTTAGACTCGTAAAATATGAAAATATTTCCGAGCAATTGGCCTCTCCAGCTGGTTAAAGTGATTGTAAGTGTCATCCCTCCTCTATGTTTTAATCTTTTTGGACCTGAGGGATCATTACACAAAAAGATCGAGAGCTTGTCTTTCTCGGCTCACTAAAGTGATCGGAAAGGTCATCCCTTTCGTATTATTTTATACTTTTTCGGACTTAAGGGATTATACTACGAAAAATGACTATTGGAGTTTCCTTTCCATTTCTTTTCAGACTCTCTAAAAATGAAAAGGACCGAGTTATCTTTGTCGTTAAACTCGTTAAAACAATAGCGACAAACTTGTCCATACAGACAAGAGCGAGTTTCACTATCGCTAGGCTCACTAAAACATAGCGACAGGTTTTCCTGAAGGGCAAATTATAGAACAAGCATATGTTATCCTCCTCAAGCTTGACAACAATAAAGAGGTACTTGTCAGAAATGACTGGGGAAAAAGGGAAGAAAACTTGAATAACTTCATTGGTAGCAGGTCGCTCTTGAACATGACACTTTCACTCCATCACCATGATTGAGTCGGGTTGGGTTATTCTGTTCACTAGTCATATCACCATTGGTCCTCTGTACCATCCATTTTGGGGTTAACGCTACCGATCCATTCCAGTGTCATCGATATGTTCAAGAGAAGTCGTTCAGAGAATTCACCAACCCAGCTAACACCTCAGCTACTGCAATACCTTCACTCTCCATTTGTCATGAGTGCTTCCCTGAACCTTGTATCATCAGATCGTTTTCACCTCCACAAAATCATTTGCTCCGTTCCGTGTCGTAGATGTGGGATTCATTAAAGCCCTCCTACAACAGGTCACTTCTTATCGGCGTCAACTCATTATCCAAGAAGTTGACTTAGGAACAACCCTTTCAGTACTTTGAAGCTTGCATGCCTCAATGGCAAGTTTCTCACTTCCGGCGACAGGTTTACATCAATGGCCTTCGACCGAAAGATTTTGCGTGGTGTTTGACATTGACTCATGTATTCACACCACATGAATTTTTACTGCAGTACGTTGAGGGTCATTATCATTATCGGCGATTCCTCTCGCGCCTATTAACAGCTTACATCATTGGCTGGTAATCAAGTGATGTCTTTCCATGTTCAACCTCAGAACATCTTTTCACATGGATTGACTTGTACTTCGGGTGAAGATTGAATGAGTTTGAAGACCCCGGATCTAGTTTCATCCATCCGATATGAGATATATTCAGGAAAATAAAGACATCAAATGTACACCATAGTTGCACAGATAATCATCCAAACTAAGGGATGATGGCTCTACCAAAATCATCAGTCTGCCACACAGACGGTTGTCTGTCCTATGTACATGAAAATGACTTTATAAAGTTGAGCGTGGGAATGCCCGCCTCAGCTAGATCATGAAAATATTATGAAATAATGTATTTTAGTGTATCTTATTACAGGTCACCTTCTAGTTCGAAAAACCTCGGATCCTCATGATAAAGCATTTCACCAGACATCAGAAGATTTACGACCTCATGCTTTAGGGGCAATTGTTATAGACATATTTCGGCACTGCAACCTCAATCACATATGTCAATAAACCAAGGGCTCTCAAACCCATAAAAGTGTTGTTTCATGCCCTAAAGGATCAAGGTCAACTGATTACATCATTTCCTAGAAGTTCTCCCTGAAAAACTACTCAGAACTAGTCAAAATTGGACCATACAGACTGCTCCATGCTGAGGGTGCGATGCATCTCACCTGCTACACATAAATAGTGTTATGCACACTGAAAATCCCTTCTGTAGGGTGCGATGAGTGAGAGCAGACAAATGGCAGAGGTTGTTTGCTAGGTGGAAACTCAAAGAATCTTCTAGAAACTGCTCATATGACACTTGCCTCTCTGAATTCGCCGAGGGATGAGTAAGAGATCATGAAATTTCCAAGTGGAACCAATAACTATCAGTGAAATGACACTAATCAAAATCCCAGAAGCTGACTCACTCCCCTACAAACATCTATATATGGATCCCTCATCCTGGAGATCCAGAGGCTGGAATTTTGTAATTTGTAAGGAAGTGTTGTTGGTTTCTCTTTGAGACATTGTATTGTTGGGTTATCTTGCTTTTTATGAGGTGAAGAGGGCTTTCATGCTGGGAGGATGATGCTGGATTAGACAGCTGGGTTGTAATCCTCTCTTCTACTACTTCTATCAATAAAGATATTTAAGTTTTCCTCCATATACATGTATATTTCTGAATCTTGTATTTGTGTATGCATTTGTATGGTTAATGTACATCTGATTTTGCATTGTTTATGGTTATAGATCTCTATGCTTTGATGGTATTTTGTTGCTTTGATTCTACAGGTGTTCTTTGAAGCGGGACATGTGAGAAAGGAGTGGCGAAGCTCTATCAAAGGAGAGAGGAAACAAGTAAGGAGCCAAGCGAAAGACTGAGGTTGGTGCTCTCTACTTCTATCTCATTTATCTCTCATAAAGGAAAACACAAGTTACTTTGAATTGTTTGTTTCTAAGATAGCTACCCGTCTTAGTGGGACTAGCAGTTCTGAATAGACACTAGTTTTTCCGATAACAATTGTCAAATTTCCATTTTGTGTTGCTTGTGTTTAGAAGGACCTCCCCTTCTATTTTTGTCTCTTGGAGCATGAGAATGTCTGTGGATTCCATTTTCAATAAGTCTTTAATAGCTTCTGCCTTTGAAGGATTCCCCAATCCCCTGCAGTTCCAAGAGACCAGCTGCATTACTTACTGCTTGTTGGGATGGGTCCGCCTCCCTTGGGAGGTCTGGTTCTGGTGCTTCTCCCAAGAGTCATCCCGATGGTGGCTTGGCTCCCTAGGGTTTTTTGTCTTTCTGCTTCTTCTTCTCTAGTTTCCTTGTGAGTTCTCCTTCCGGTTCTCTTTGAGGGCCTCTTGACGATCTCATCCTCCGATGAGCCAGAATTCTCTATGGTATTTTTCTTTTTTTTTAATGATGTCTTCATTGACAGAGAGGAATTACTACCTAGAACCGGACTTGAGGGAAGGATTTCCTCATTACCTAAAACTGGAAAGGTGAAGTCATTCATCTGGATGAGTCCTTCTCGATCTGCTTCTAGTGGTTTTGGAGGATTATTGAGAGGTTCGAAGGAGTTTTTATCTTCCTCGATGTTGTTTGGTTCCATGCACTCTGAGATTTGAGGGTTTCCGCTATCTTGCCTAGATCTTTTCCCCATCTCTTTGCCTTTGGATTTATTATTCTTCCTGTTATGTGGTGGTTTCTTTACTTGCTTCCATTATTCTCCTTTGTCTTTCTCTGCTGTCTCCTCGCTCTTCTTCTTGCAGTACCTTGCGCAATGCCCGTACTCGTGGCAGTGTCAGAATTTGAAGGGAAATTGTTCGTAGTCAAGCTCTTGGATGTGGATCCAATCTGTAACCGAAAGTTTGATGGCTTCAGGTAAACCAACTTCCACGTCAACTTCGACATAGATTCGGGCACAAGAGTATTGGTCTTTTCTCACCGCTTGGTCTATGTATTTGCCTAGGGAATTGCCTATATACTGCAGTGATCTCTGGTTCCAATAATGAAGAGGGAGATGAGGAAGGCGCACCCACACTAGAACTGTTGTGGGCACATCCTATGCCGAATTGAAATTTGGTGACCATTTATTCAAATAAAGCCCTTGGGGGCCCATAAAATATGGCCCGTTCTTGAAGATCAGACTTCTGTCTTCCACATTTTCGAACACAAAGACGAAGAACCCTTTGCCAACAAAGTAACTTTTAATTCCTTCTGAAACCAATGGAATCCAGTTTCGTTTTACCCATTCTTCTACTGCTTTCGGGGATGGCCATAGCCCTGTGAACTGGCCAATAAGACCCCTTTTGGCTAGATTCAAGGTTAATCTGCAAGTTTCTTCCATCGGCAATACCACTGTGGGGATATTATCCATTTTTTTCACAAACTTTTGCTGTGATCCGGAAATCGTTCTTTTTCCAGCTGTTGTTATTAACTTCCTGAATGCTTCGACTTCAGGAGACGAGGAAGGAGGGGCCTCAAAGCCACCTCCAAGATCCATTGCGGCAAGGAACCACTCGATAGGAAGGGAGAACGCAGCTAGGGTAGCCGCAGTCCAGCCATGCACGCGATCAGAAAAATTAAAAAAATATATATATTTAATCAAAATATCAATATTAGTAGATTGAATGAAACATAAATTATTTCTCAAAATTATTGTTGCATTGTGGATATTTTAAACAAATGAATTCTTCATAATTAAAACATATAATCCAACAAACATATAAATTACTCATAACTTCATGTAAGATCATATGGAAGTTAAAATATTTATTTCAAGTTACCATGCAAACATCATTTACATAAAATGTCTTAGGAAATTATTCAAAATCACTCATAGGTTCCAACACACCATCAGAATCTAAAACATCTTCGGATGAATGATTGGATGCATATGAATATGACCCATATTCTTCTCTTTCATCAACTAGTGCCCCATATGAGTCAACATGCATGCCCACCATTTCATATTTCAAAAGTCTTCTCGATCTACGACTCAGTTCAGAAGACTCCCAACTTAACATTGTTTCTTGTGGTAGCAACCTCTTCATAATCTTTATGGTCTTGAAGCAAAGAGTTCCATTATTTTTTATATTGAAGTCATAAACAAGTATGTCAACATCCTCCAATTTTAAGAGGTCAATGCAGCAACAATATATATTTGTACCTTTTATTTTTCTCTTTTTGTCAATTTTTTTGTTGATTACCATCACTCACTTGTACACACCATTGAATGGGTGTGTATCTGTGGCATACCAATGTACTTCAGCTGTTGTAAAATCTTCATTTTATTTAATGACCTTTATAACCTTGGAAACCTAGAATGGATAACAATGTGGATTTCCATCCGCTAACATTATGATAATTCAACCCTCATTAACACCCTACATAGAACCCCTGTAAAGGTCTTCCATGGTTTCACGTTGTGCACGTGATCTTCTAGAACCAATATACATTTCTCTTTCCTCTACCTGTGAAGAATCAATAATACCTTGACATTGTTGTTGTTCAACAATATTTATTTCCTCATGTCTATTTGTCATATTTTGTGGCCAAATAAATGGAGTCTTCAAAAATGTATCTTCATTTCTTGATCATGAAATGATATCACTTTAATTATTGAAAAAAGACTCCCACCAAACTGAATTAGCAACATCAAAGTACTCATATGTATCTCTAATATAATTTCTAATTTCTTTGAAGCATGAAGAATAATTTATATCTCTCTTATGCCTTTGTGCATTATGGATTTCATCAACTCATTGTAATAACAATATATTTGATGCAAATATTGGATGATCTGGAATGAACTCCAAAAATGCTAAACTTGATGATGGCCCCCATTCTACATTAGTCGAATAATTCTTGCCCCATATAAGTGTTTTCCCATCAATTTTTTTTATATAAAATTGATGTTGGAAGTTAATTCCATTAGGTTGTTCAATGCATTTCTCTTCACCATGCAATCCTAGAATGAATCTTCGCATGTCAATAGTTTCTTTCAACATGTGAAAAATAATCTCTAGAGTGTATGATTTCTTAATACATCCAATTAATGATGGAAGGCTCCCAACATCCTTCCTCCTCAATGTTACTAAAAAATGACTAAACATCTAATCAATATGCTTATGAGTGTTACAACAAGAAGGAAACCATCCTTTTGAAAAAAATCAGTTCAACAACCATGCTTAGATATACAAAAATAATTTGATGTTTGTTTTCATGACTAGTGTTGTCTAATTGCATATACAAAACTTCAGGAAGATTACCAGACCAATGATACAAAACATCATGAATTATGGTTATTTTTAGATTTGGATCATTATGAATATGTAGAGTTGTGAAGTAAACCCTTAGACACATTTTCCCATTAAATACCATGCAACTGACCAAGTGAAACTGAATAAAATGTTCCTCTTGTAGTTTTTTTGGCGTGCGGACAAAATGTGGTAGAAGTGTTTTATTTTGGTCCATTCCATCAATTATCAAACCTAAATATTTATTTGTATTATCGTAACACTTCTTTCAATGCTTATACAACTTTTTCATTTCACTTGTTTGTTGATTGTGATGCTCTTGAAATCCTTTGACAATGGAATCTGCACATAACATAAAGGAAACCTATTAATAAATGTGTTTTCATAATTGATAACTATGTAATTTTGAAAAATTATGTTATGAATGCATACCTCTTTCTGCCCCTTGGCATTTATCCCTTTTTTATTTAAGAGAAGTACACGTACTCCAAACCCCCATCCTTGACTTCTTAGGAATATGAACATTGTTGAATTCTTCCTCCATATCCTTGTAGAATATGGATATGTAATAAAATTACCATCCCCTTGAGAAATTATTTGGAATATTTATTGTGTCTTTAATTGGCATACACTCTCCATGCTTTGAAAAGAAGTATTACATCCATGACATTGTAGCATTTGATAATGCCCAATCTCTTGTATATGATGTCCTTTTGAATAAATTATGGGATATTTTCCAATCTTGTTTGGATTCTTGATAGACGAAAATTACCAGTTGAATGAAACTTTTTGAAAGCCTTTCTATATATCAATAAATTCCCAATATGATAATCATAACCTACCAGCGTAGATTGTATGCACCCCAATAAATATGAATTTTGCATGCTTTTATTCAATGAAAAATATATCTTCCTTTTTTCCAGTGTGTTAGAGTCGGTCTAGTTATCCCTCCATCAGAGATCAAAGCTCTTTTGCATTTCATGATTAGGTGTCCCATCAGTTTTGATCAGTTGCATTTCGTTAGGCATGCCATAACTCTGATGGAGTGGGTTGTGTCACTTATTCCCCTCGTGCTTGGCACTGCTGGTTCAGGCCTGTTTATTAAAGTAAGTCTTCAAAGGTCATTTACAATCAGGTTTTAAATTTTGAGGTTTTAGGTCTAGGGTTGAGTCAATTTTGTCTTGAAAAGTCTTAGAAGACCAGCAGGCCAGAGGGATGTCTTTGATAGATCATCACTTCAATAATTTTCGTCATTGTACAGCTGAATAAGGACTTATCTTCAAATCTCTGTTTTGAAGATAAGTCACCATCTCATTTTTGTAAAAATTGTCAAAATTTTCAAGTTCTCCAAATGTTCAAGCGCAGCCTTGGTCTCCTTTGCCAGAGCATATCAGAGCTATCCCTGCAAAAAATTATCAGAGAAAATCATTATTTCAACCATTTTTTTTAAAGAGAAAACCAAAAAGTCAGAGCCTATTAATCTGAAAAAGTGTCAAAAAACCAAACATTAGAAAAGGGGTTTTGGTCAAGCAAAAATCAAAGGGGAGTCTATATAAAGACATTTCTCCTCATAACCAAACCATTCTACATCCCAAGAGCAAAGAACAGTGTTTTAAGGCGATTTTACAAATTTGTGGGCAAATCGGGTCGTTTCCAGGGCGCGCTACGCATCAGCTTGGGCGCGCTACGCACCCAGGGCGCGCTACGCATCAGCACACTTTTCTCAGTGTAAATTTACTCGTGCGCTACGCACCAGGGGCGCGCTACGCGTTGGGTGAGGCGCGCTACGCGTTGGGAAGTCTGCCCAGAAATTCGCCAGCAAGTATTCAACTCCTCTCCTAACTCAAGCAAACCACAGGTAGGCTTCATTTCCATGGCTGGTTCTTGGTTTTGCAAGATTAATGAGAAAAAATTATGATAGATGTGCCATGAAAATTAAATGTAAAAACCCTAAAGTTGTTGTGTGGATTCAAAGGCCTAGTTTGCTAGGGTTTCAAAATTACATGCTGCCAAGGTTTTTCCACTTTTGTGTTTCCTACCCCTCCCATATTCACCAACATTTTCCTCAAAAATTCTTCATAAAACCCTACATTATCCCCCTACAAAATTCTAACCCCTCCCTTCTATTACAACCATAATACTCCCTACTTCACCCCAAACCCTAAAATATCAAAATTTCTATGCCCTTTCCCTTCCCTAAATTCCTTGTTTTATTCTCATTGCCCCTATTTCCCTAATGTTTCCCCTTTCCTAACATTTCCCTTATTTATTTGTGTCCCCTTGGTCACAGCATTTTGAGAAAAAGAAAAATTTCACAGTCAATTTTGCACACAGTTGTATATCAGCATATATATTCCAGCTACCTTGGTTTTAAAGAACATGTCAGAGACCGAGTCAGCTTATGAGGAGGATTATGATAGTGATTCTACACCAGAGGCAAGAAGGTATCACAAAGGTGGCAAAGGTGGTCGGCATGTCAGGGAGGAGCCTACCTCTTTGGCTCAATTGCAAGCTTGTCCACTTGCAATGGACTGTTTTCGGTATCAATCATGTTTTGCATATTGTGAGCGGATCTCACAAATCCAGCATCATCGGGAACTAGTCCGTTTATTTGTTCTACATTTGCAGGATGGTCTTGTAAACCTTTCTGGAGTGAATTTTACCATGTCACCCGAGACTATTGCTTAGGCCACTGGAATACCAAATGTAGGGGAGGAATGGAGTAAACGCCAGCAGTTAGACAGATTTCACTATGAGCCATATATCAAGACTGGATGTATGAGACACTTGACTGCAGTTTTTCCTTTCAGATTCCTAAGGGATGAGTATGCGCCATTGATGAAACTCATCATTCGATATTTCAGTTGTGAGGGCAGATTCTCACGTCTCTATGCGTACCATGTCCGTTTGTTGATGCATTTCACAAGGGTACGTATGATGAATATTCCATTTTTCATGTGTCGCAACATAGAGAGAATGGTGCCTTTAGTACGAAGGAAGAGCCCAGCACATCAGCATAAAAGCATCTATCATTATGCATTGATCAAAATCATAGTGATGCATCAGTTGGCACAACAGGGAATTACTTGGGAGGATTTTATTTCTCGTGATCTTTTCACAGCGCCACAGCCACCTCCTAAGATTATTCATGATGAGGGAGGGCCTTCACATCAGTTTGGCATTCCTGAGATAGAGCATGTCAGCGCTCCAGCATGTGTGACATATCAGCGAGGACACAGGGCCTTATTTGCATCTGCACGACGAGTACTATCTCCACCCGGGGTGGAAGGGGTCTCGTTGACTTCATCAGCACAGCGAGTGTTATCTCCACCTCGTGTGGAAGGGGCCTCGCTTTCGACAGCAGCACCGCAGGTACAGGATAAGGGCAAGAAGCCCAAGCATGAGGAGAGGCCTTCCGGTGAGCCATCAGGTTTTGTTACTAGTCATGATGAGACAGCTTCATATATCAGGTATCTAGAGTAGCGCAATAAACAGTTAGAGGACGAGCACACACTTATAGAGCTGCAACGAATCCGTGAAGACCGTAGGTTGGCCCGTAAAAGACCGGGTGATTTGACACCTGTTGCGCGGCAATTTGTGCTTGAGAAGGTCAACCGACACTTGGAGGGGTTGTTGGCGAAGGCCAATAGAGACAAAGACTTGCTTCGGCACATGAAGAATCATTACTGGGCCCGCATGCATGTTTGCAAAGCAAAAATTAAGATCCTTAAGAGGCGATTGAGCAAGGCACTAAAACGGCAGAAAAGGCTCGATCCACTCCAAATTTTGGCCGAAGCCTCTTTGACTGAGCATAGTACTTGATTGGGGACCCCCAGCCCAAATTTCAAGAAATTTGGGGAAAATTTTGTCAATTTTGAAATTTTTATGTTAAAAACAGGTTTTTGGGCTCAACGCGTAGCGCGCCGCGCGCTACCCTGAAGATTGGGAGGTCCAAATCACGAAAGGTTTTCATTTTTGGATTTTTCATGATGAAATACATCTGCTCAGCCACTGCCAAGGCATTTCATCAAGTTTTGGGTCCCCAAAAGGTCAAAAAACATGCAAAAAATGATCTCACTGCCCCTTTCTGGACACACAGGTAGTAGCCTTGGGAGAATGAACTTTTGGAGGGGCAAATGGACACCAAATTGGAAAATTCCACTTGGGTTGGAAAGTAGACATCCAGGGCTTTCCAACAAGCCAACCTCAGCTAAATGTGGATGCCGGGAAGTGCCCCAAAATCAGGTGGAAAGGCGTGCTACGCGTAGGGCTCAGGCGCGCTACGCATCAGGATTTTTTGCACATTTTGCACCTTCCAGCTCAGGAATTTGCCCAGTTTGGACCAGTTTTGACTTGTGATGGGATTTTTCACCCTCCTTGATGTAATTAATGTAATTTTATGTTGACTTGACACTTATTTACCTATTCTAGATGATTCATTCATGAAATAGCAAACATTTAATGAATGGATTGGTTTCCTAGCTTATAGAGGCAAGTTGTTTTGACTGCCTAGATTGTAGTGCTTTGTTTAGAATTGGTTGAAACAGCTCCTAGGATGATGAGCTCGACCCCTAGAGGCAAGGGAATGTGTTAGCTTGCCTATATTATGTATTTTCTTAGTCATTTTCAGGGTTGGACTCTTTGGGAAGAGGCTTTGAGACTTTATTGTACATTTTACTTCAGCATTTTGGCAAAGGGAAGACCAGGGATTTGCAGCACTATTTGGAATTCTTGTGGCTTTATGTCTTGATGGTGTGCTTCTTTCAGTACTTGTAAGTTTGTTATGTGTATCATTTTCCCTCTCTCATCTTGTGCAATTGAACAAATGAAGTGTTAAGGTAGAATCCATAAATTTGCTATGCTCTGCCTTTAAATTTGTTTAATTTTCCATGTTTTCTTCAGTTTAAGGAGAACCCTTGCTCTTGCTTGCTCTCCTTAGCTCCTCACCTGTCTGATCTATTCACCACATCACTTTAAAAGCATCAAAACAATTGCCTATCTTGCTCCAAGCAGACCTCTGCAGAAACTGTGTCTCATCCCCGCACCCAAAATTGCTTTTTCCTTTGATTCAACAAAAATCCCAAAAAATCACCTTTAAACCTCTGCACTTAATATCTAGCCTAAGATCAGTATTCCTTATTGGTCATCTCAGCCCCTTTGAAAACCTTTTGCCGAGATAGACCCGGAGAGAGCCCTCTCCTGTCCTCGTAGGGCTAGCTACGAGGCTGAGCGTGGTTTGATGTTGCCTCGAGTTTTGCCTTCCTCAGCCTGAGGCAGATTTGAGCGCTAACATAGTGGCGACCATACTGGGGAAGAAATCTCAATGGTTTGCTTGCTGATGAGTTTGTTTCACAAGTCTTAGACGGAGCCTGAAGTTATGCCAGGTAGCCTTCGAAACGCTTCTGCTTTGCATTAGCGAAAGTAGATAAACGCTGCTTCAGTCAATCTCCGGTTAGCTTGTGAAACTTGTTTTGCAAATCACCCCAGTACTTTTGATCGTTCTAGACCTTTGGATGATTGAGTCTAGAAAACGATTAGCTGAATTATTTTAATTCCTTGATTTTCTGATAAACACACTGGCTTCAAAAAGACATACGAGAGCTAATCCAGATCCGAATCCACCTCCTATTTACGAAAATCCAAACTTGATTCGAAAAATCCTCCGTCAAGAAAGCTCGACGACTCCCTTGGTTAAATCCCATTCATGTCCTGCAATTTTTGAGTATCTTGAAGAACTTGATTTTGACGAGAAATTTGAATTGTCGTTGTTTAAAACTCAATCCGAAAGTGCACTTGATTATCTTGTTCCAAATCCTGATTTTGCTGCAGCTCTTAAAGTTGAAAAACATAATAAATTAATTGAAAATTTTATCTTGAGGCACCTTCAGAGTGACATTCAGGCTGCAAATATTGCTGATTTCTTAGAAGCTGCATCTGCGAATATTGGATCTACTATCACGGCTTCCGCTTCGAAAAATCCCACCGAACCGCCTTTCATTCCCACCATTCCTGTGCAACCTATAATTACTTATTCAGAATCTGCAGCTAATTCCCCTCCTTCATCCCACATCGCTTCACCTCCGCATACACCTCCTCATACTCCTCATACTTCGGTTGCATCTTCTCCACCAACTACTCCCAGACCAAATCCACCAAGAGCAATGGCTGCTCGGTTTGCTCCTCTCGCTCTTCCTCAAGATTTGCATGATATGCCCGCGGATTATCAGAGTAAGATTCCTTTATTTGATGGCACTCCTCAAAGTGTGTCCGCTCAGCAACACATAGACAAAATGGCAATTTTTTGTGATTTATATGAGATTGATGAAGAGGATGTAACTATGCGGTTGTTTGTGCAAACATTCGGAGGAGAGGTAAGAAAATGGTTCAGAGGCTTGGGAGCCAGAAGTATACCTACGTTGGCTGAACTTCAAAGACAGTTTCTAGATCATTGGGAACTCAGAAAGGATCCGCTTCAGATCAATGCCGAGTACAATAATATCAAACGCAATCATGGTGAGTCTGTCCAAGACTATATTATCAGGTTCAATACAGTTTATAATGTTATTCCGGATGATTTAAGGCCATCTAGAAAATCAGCTCTTCTCAAATTCCCGGATGGTTTTGATCCAGAGATGGCCTATTCATTACGGGATAGAGATCCGCCTACTTTAGAAGATATGCAAAAGATTGTTGTTAATGTTGAGGCAAATCTGAATGACAAGAGAGCACGGTTGAAGGCAGAGAAAAGAGTGACTATAAAGGAAGAATCTACATCAGAACCGCCTTGGCTTCGTGAGATGGAAAAAGTGCTCAAAAGAATCAACCTTGACAAATCAGAACCGCAGATTCGTAATCCAAATTACCGTGGCCAGCAACAACCTCAGTTCAGAATTAAGCAGCGTGAACCAAGAATACAAGAGCCGGCAGCCCAGCAACCGATCAAGACTCCTCTTTTGCATAATTTTGTGAGTCAAGATTCAGATGAAGATGTTGATGTAGTAGGGGACCAAAATCACTTCTTTACTCCTGATGATCTGCCCATTTACATCACTGAAGAAGAAGAGTATGGAGAAAGTTCAGGCGCCCAACAAGATGAAGATTTTATCTTAGCTAATGATGCAGATTTAGATGATTACCAAAGAGGGTATTTGAATGCCTTGTCCACTCAACAGAAGCAGTATTCATTGAGGAACCGAGATGTGCCTATCAATCCGATTCAGAAAAGAAAAGAAGCTACAGCACCAAAGACGGATTCACCGATACCACAGAAAAAAGGAAAGGAGACAATTGATCCCACAACTAGCAAGATATCAGCAACAGGAAAGACAAATCAGCCAAGTGTAATCAAAGATAGGAGGGAAGTTCCGGTCAAAGAAGTTGATAAAGTTTCAGCATTTAGTTTGGAAAATGAAATTTCCAAATTAAAAGTATCTATTCCTTTGACTGAAATCATGAAAAACAGCAGCTACCGAAGTCAAGTCTCTAAAATTCTGAATTTTGATCCCATGTTTGACACGGTGAACGTTGAAGATGATCAGCCAGAATTGATATTTGGGCCAGCATTGGATGGTGAGTCCCCTGATAGTGATGTTCCTCCCTTTTATATCAGTTTGAGATTGCATGAATACGTTTTGCACAATGCTATGTTTGATTCGGGTGCTTCACACAATTTGATGCCAAAGGCGATCATGGAGAAGTTGGGGTTAGACATTACAAGAAAATATCATGATTTGTATTCATTTGATTCCAGCCGTGTAAGATGTATCAAGCTCATCAAAGATTTGGTTGTTAGCTTAGACCAAATCCCAGCGAAGAATGTCTTGATGGATGTGGTTGTGGCGGATATTCCTCCACGTTTTGGTATGCTACTTTCAAGATCTTGGGGGGCTAAGTTGAAGGGCACTCTACAGTTAGACTTTTCTTATGTTACAATTCCAGTCTTCGGTCAAATGAGAAAGTTATATCGAGAGCAAAAGATGAAATACATGATAACCAGCAAAGAGAAGCCAATCAATCATCCTGTAAATTATGTACATACACATTTGGAGTCATTTGTTTTATTTGCTGATAGTTTTAATGATCTAGATAGTCAGTTAGTTCAGGCGGAAGATATACCAGAGATCACTGAAAATTTCAGAGAAGTTCTGCAAAAGGAAAAAGGAGAAAAGCAAGCTACTATGGAGCATTCAGCCGAGGATAAGGGGCAGCAAACAGAAAAAACAGAACTAACACAATTTCAACACTTGGAAGAAGATGAAGATGGTCTTTGGACCATGGATTTTGATGGCGCAGTAGGTAGTGAAGGTGCTGGTATTGGTGTGTGGATTCGAAGTCCCTTTTCCGCTCAAGACAAAGTTCCAAGCAAGGTGAGAGTGTGTTCCTATAAACTAGCATTTGACTGTTCAAATAATGAGGCGGAATATGAGGCTCTCATTGTTGGCTTTAAGATTCTTAGAAAGCTGAAAGCGAAGAAGATTGCAGTCTACGGTGATTCCGAGTTGGTGATAAAGCAAGTTAAGGGTGAGTTTCAGGCCAAGCATCCTCGTATGAGGGCATATCGAAATGCAGTTTTAGATATTTTGAAGTTATTTTATGATCATACCTTGACATGTGTGCCTCGCACACAAAATGGTGTTGCTGATGGACTTGCTAAGGCAGCAAGCAATCTAAAAATTCCGATGAATTCTAGCAACAAGTTTGAGATTCATGTGAAACATCGTCCTACCGTCCCAGACAATCAGCGGTGTTGGCAAGTCTTTCAAGATGATGAAGAGATCAATCAGTTTCTGCAAAATAAGGGTAAGTTCAAAGATACCTCAATAGATACTGAACATGATGATGGTAGTGATAATATACAAGTAAATCAAATGGACGTCTTGCAACTTAAAGACAACGTTATTCCTAAGGGATTTATTCCTTTAGAGGAGCTGTTTGACCAAGATGATGTGGCCCGCAAACCGACATTGAGACCAACTGAAAAAGGTGTTGAGGATGTAAACATTGGGACAGCTGAGAATCCCAAGATGGTAAAGCTATCAAAGTCATTGTCACCAAAGGTAAAGGAAGAGTATATCATATTGTTGTCTTCATTTTCTAATGTTTTTTCATGGGATATGACACAAATATCATACAGCATACTATTCCTATTAAGCCAAATCAGAAGCCTTTTCGTCAAAAGTTGAGGAGAATCAATCCGAAGCTGCTGCCATCAATTGAAAAAGAGGTAAACAGATTGTATAAGTTAGGAATCATTGTGGTAGAAGAGGAAGCCAAAAGAGTTGTGGAAGACTTTCATAGAGGTGACTGTGGAGGCCATCTATTTTGGAAAACCACAGCGAACATGATTCTAAGGGCAGGTTATTATTGGCCTTCATTATTTTCAGATGTATATAAGGCTGTTAAGAATTGTCATGAATGCCAAATTTTCGAAGGGAAGCAGAAACTACAGCCATTTCCTCTCAAACCAATTGAGGTCAGAGCACCATTTCAGCAGTGGGGATTGGATTTCATTGGGGAAATTCATCCGGCATCATCAGGACAGCATCGATGGATATTGACAGCCACAGATTACTTCACTAAATGGATTGAAGCAATTCCTACTCGACAAGCCACGGATGGGGTAATTATCTCTTTTCTTGAAACTAATATTTTATCACGTTTTGGATGCCCAAGTAAGTTAATCACAGATAATGCAGCAGCATTTAAGTCAAAAAGGATGATTGAGTTTTGTTATAAGTACAATATCAGCTTGGGACATTCAACCACATATCATCCTCAAGGAAATGGATTGGCGGAGTCATCTAATAAATATTTGGTCAATATCATTAAGAAATTATTGGAAATCAGTAAAAAGGGTTGGCACAAGAAGTTGATAAATGCACTATGGGCTGATAGGGTGAGTCAGAAAAAGTCTATTGGCATGTCTCCTTTCGAGTTGGTGTACGGAATAGACACGGTTTTTCCAACTTCACTTGCTGTCCCGGTAGTCAAATTGCTTCAAGAAGCGGGTAGTGAGGAAGATCCCATGCAGAGAAGGATTAATCAAATGATTCATTTACAGCAGACACAGGAGGAGGTATTTCAAAACACTTGCAAGTTACAGGAGCGCATCAAAAAGATTTATGACCGGAAAGCAAAGGCGGACACATTTCAGCTAGATGAGGTAGTCTTGAGATGGGATGCTCGACATGAAGACAAAGGAAAGGAAGGAAAATTTGACAATTTATGGAAGGGTCCTTATAAGATTGTAGCATATCGTGGAGATGAATGTCCTGGAGGGCCAATTAACGGTCGACTGTTAAAGAGATATTACTTCTGAGTATTTTCTGCTCATTTCATCATCATTGTACATATCATTTTACTTTTATTCTATTGTGCATGTAAACTAACTTATCATCTTCAGTCTGGGGCCCGAGGTGAAGGCTATAATTCTGAAAATGAAGGTTAGGTAGTCTAAGTTTGTCAAGTCAGTTGTCTAAATCTTTTAAGTTTTGAGTCTAGTTTGGTCAAAGCAATTTTTGGTTTTTCAGTCAAATTCTCAAGTTTTTGTGTCGAAAATAATGACTCCATCGCCCAATGGATGAAGGCACTGTCTAGCTCTTATAGAGATCTGCGGTTCTTGGCATCTCCAAGGAGATACCATCCCCATTGGAGCCAATGTTAGAGTCGGTTTAGTTATCCCTCCATCAGAGATCAAAGCTCTTTTGCATTTCATGATTAGGTGTCCCATCAGTTTTGATCAGTTGCATTTCGTTAGGCATGCCATAACTCTGATGGAGTGGGTTGTGTCACTTATTCCCCTCGTGCTTGGCACTGCTGGTTCAGGCCTGTTTATTAAAATAAGTCTTCAAAGGTCATTTACAATCAGGTTTTAAATTTTGAGGTCTTAGGTCTAGGGTTGAGTCAATTTTGTCTTGAAAAGTCTTAGAAGACCAGCAGGCCAGAGGGATGTCTTTGATAGATCATCACTTCAATAATTTTCGTCATTGTACAGCTGAATAAGGACTTCTCTTCAAATCTCTGTTTTGAAGATAAGTCACCATCTCATTTTTGTAAAAATTGTCAAAATTTTCAAGTTCTCCAAATTTTCAAGTGCAGCCTTGGTCTCCTTTGCCAGAGCATATCAGAGCTATCCCTGCAAAAAATTATCAGAGAAAATCATTATTTCAACCATTTTTTTAAAGAGAAAACCAAAAAGTCAGAGCCTATTAATCTTAAAAAGTGTCAAAAAACCAAACATTAGAAAAGGGGTTTTGGTCAAGCAAAAATCAAAGGGGAGTCTATATAAAGACATTTCTCCTCATAACCAAACCATTCTACATCCCAAGAGCAAAGAACAGTGTTTTAAGGCGATTTTACAAATTTGTGGGCAAATCGGGTCGTTTCCAGGGCGCGCTACGCATCAGCACACTTTTCTCAGTGTAAATTTACTCGTGCGCTACGCACCAGGGGCATGCTACGCGTTGGGTGAGGCACGCTACGCGTTGGGAAGTCTGCCCAGAAATTCGCCAACAAGTATTCAACTCCTCTCCTAACTCAAGCAAACCACAGGGAGGCTTCATTTCCATGGCTGGTTCTTGGTTTTGCAAGATTAATGAGAAAAAATTATGATAGATGTGCCATGAAAATTAAATGTAAAAACCCTAAAGTTGTTGTGTGGATTCAAAGGCCTAGTTTGCTAGGGTTTCAAAATTACATGCTGCCAAGGTTTTTCCACTTTTGTGTTTCCTACCCCTCCCATATTCACCAACATTTTCCTCAAAAATTCTTCATAAAACCCTACATTATCCCCCTACAAAATTCTAACCCCTCCCTTCTATTACAACCATAATATTCCCTACTTCACCCCAAACCCTAAAATATCAAAATTTCTATGCCCTTTCCCTTCCCTAAATTCCTTGTTTTATTCTCATTGCCCCTATTTCCCTAATGTTTCCCCTTTCCTAACATTTCCCTTATTTATTTGTGTCCCCTTGGTCACAGCATTTTGAGAAAAAGAAAAAGTCCACAGTCAATTTTGCACACAGTTGTATATCAGCATATATATTCCAGCTACCTTGGTTTTAAAGAACATGTCAGAGACCGAGTCAGCTTATGAGCAGGATTATGATAGTGATTCTACACCAGAGGCAAGAAGGTATCACAAAGGTGGCAAAGGTGGTCGGCATGTCAGGGAGGAGCCTACCTCTTTGGCTCAATTGCAAGCTTGTCCACTTGCAATGGATTGTTTTCGGTATCAATCATGTTTTGCATATTGTGAGCGGATCTCACAAATCCAGCATCATCGGGAACTAGTCCGTTTATTTGTTCTACATTTGCAGGATGGTCTTGTAAACCTTGCCGGAGTGAATTTCACCTTGTCACCCGAGACTATTGCTCAGGCCACTGGAATACCAAATGTAGGGGAGGAATGGAGTAAACGCCAGCAGTTAGACAGATTTCACTATGAGCCATATATCAAGCCCGGATGTATGAGACACTTGACTGCAGTTTTTCCTTTCAGATTCCTAAGGGATGAGTATGCGCCATTGATGAAACTCATCATTCGATATTTCAGTTGTGAGGGCAGATTCTCACGTCTCTACGCGTACCATGTCTGTTTGTTGATGCATTTCACAAGGGTACGTATGATGAATATTCCATTTTTCATGTGTCGCAACATAGAGAGAATGGTGCCTTTAGTACGAAGGAAGAGCCCAGCACATCAACATAAAAGCATCTATCATTATGCATTGATCAAAATCATAGTGATGCATCAGTTGGCACAGCAGGGCATTACTTGGGAGGATTTTATTTCTCGTGATCTTTTCACAGTGCCACAGCCACCTCCTGAGATTATTCATGATGAGGGAGGGCCTTCACATCAGTTTGGCATTCCTGAGATAGAGCATGTCAGCGCTCCAGCATGTGTGACATATCAGCGAGGACACAGGGCCTTATTTGCATCTGCACGACGAGTATTATCTCCACCGGGGGTGGAAGGGGTCTCGTTGACTTCATCATCACAACGAGTGTTATCTCCACCTCGTGTGGAAGGGGCCTCGCTTTCGACAGCAGCACCGCAGGTACAGGATAAGGGCAAGAAGCCCAAGCATGAGGAGAGCCCTTCCGGTGAGCCATCAGGTTTTGTTACTAGTCATGATGAGACAGCTTCATATATCAGGTATCTAGAGCAGCGCAATAAACAGTTAGAGGATGAGCACACACTTATAGAGCTGCAACGAATCCGTGAAGACCGTAGGTTGGCCCGTAAAAGACCGGGTGATTTGACACCTGTTGCGTGGCAATTTGTGCTTGAGAAGGTCAACCGACACTTGGAGGGGTTGTTGGCGAAGGCCAATAGAGACAAAGACTTGCTTCGGCACATGAAGAATCATTACTGGGCCCGCATGCATGTTTGCAAAGCAAAAATTAAGATCCTTAAGAGGCGATTGAGCAAGGCACTAAAACGGCGGAAAAGGCTCGATCCACTCCAAATTTTGGCCGAAGCCTCTTTGACTGAGCATAGTACTTGATTGGGGACCCCCAGCCCAAATTTCAAGAAATTTGGGGAAAATTTTTCAATTTTGAAATTTTTATGTTAAAAACAGGTTTTTGGGCTCAACGCGTAGCGCGCCGCGCGCTACCCTGAAGATTGGGAGGTCCAAATCACGAAAGGTTTGCATTTTTGGATTTTTCATGATGAAATACATCTGCTCAGCCACTGCCAAGGTATTTCATCAAGGTTTGGGTCCCCAAAAGGTCAAAAAACATGCAAAAAATGACCTCACTGCCCCTTTCTGGACACACAGGTAGTAGCCTTGGGAGAATGAACTTTTGGAGGGGCAAATGGAAACCAAATTGGAAAATTACACTTGGGTTGGAAAGTAGACATCCAGGGCTTTCCAACAAGCCAACCTCAACTAAATTTGGATGCCGGGAAGTGCCCCAAAATCAGGTGGAAAGGCGTGCTACGCGTAGGGCTCAGGCGTGCTACGCGTAGGGCTCAGGCGCGCTACGCATCAGGATTTTTTGCACATTTTGCACCTTCCAGCTCAGGAATTCGCCCAGTTTGGACCAGTTTTGACTTGTGATGGGATTTTTCACCCTCCTTGATGTAATTAATGTAATTTTATGTTGACTTGACACTTATTTACCTATTCTAGATGATTCATTCATGAAATAGCAAACATTTAATGAATGGATTGGTTTCCTAGCTTATAGAGGCAAGTTGTTTTGACTGCCTAGATTTTAGTGCTTTGTTTAGAATTGGTTGAAACAGCTCCTAGGATGATGAGCTCGACCCCTAGAGGCAAGGGAATGTGTTAGCTTGCCTATATTATGTATTTTCTTAGTCATTTTCAGGGTTGGACTCTTTGGGAAGAGGCTTTGAGACTTTATTGTACATTTTACTTCAACATTTTGGCAAAGGGAAGACCAGGGATTTGCAGCACTATTTGGAATTCTTGTGGCTTTATGTCTTGATGGTGTGCTTCTTTCAGTACTTGTAAGTTTGTTATGTGTATCATTTTCCCTCTCTCATCTTGTGCAATTGAACAAATGAAGTGTTAAGGTAGAATCCATAAATTTGCTATGCTCTGCCTTTAAATTTGTTTAATTTTCCATGTTTTCTTCAGTTTAAGGAGAACCCTTGCGCTTGCTTGCTCTCCTTAGCTCCTCACCTGTCTGATTTATTCACCACATCACTTTAAAAGCATCAAAACAATTTCCTATCTTGCTCCAAGCAAACCTCTGCAGAAACTGTGTCTCATTCCCGCACCCAAAATTGCTTTTTCCTTTGATTCAACAAAAATCCCAAAAAATCACCTTTAAACCTCTGCACTTAATATCTAGCCTAAGATCAGTATTCCTTATTGGTCATCTCATCCCCTTTGAAAACCTTTTGCCGAGATAGACCCGGAGAGAGCCCTCTCCTGTCCTCGTAGGGCTAGCTACGAGGCTGAGCGTGGTTTGATGTTGCCTCGAGTTTTGCCTTCCTCAGCCTGAGGCCGATTTGAGTGCTAACACAGTGCATAGTTGAAACCCATATGTTTCAAGAAATCCTTTTGACAGCATTCACTTGAAATCAGATCAGTGATAGTACTTATTCTTGTGAGTTATTTTGTCCTATACCTTGTATAACTGGAATATCTTGGATTGATAGAAAAAGGTCTAGTCCTACTCCTACGCATTTTCATCATCATTAGAAGGAATATTATCCTCACTATGATCATTTTGAACATAGTCAGGAAATTTGTCACCATCCTTGCTTGGAAAATATTCATTACCATCCACACTTGTAGGAAATTCTTAACTATAGTCATATATTCTTTTGAAATCCTCACTTGGAGGAAATCCTTCATGGGAATATCCATCCTCATCACCGGTGCCTTTAAAATCCTCACCTGGTGGAAATCCTTCACCATCCTCATCTATGCTTTTGAAATCCTTGCTCAGAGGAAATTCTTCACCATCTTAATTTGTGCTTTTGAAATCCTCACTCCGAGGAAATTCCTCATTATCTTCATCTCTTCCATTGAAATCCTCAATCAGAGGAAATCATTCACGATAATTGTATATGCTTTTGTAATCCTCACTCAAAATAAATCCATCATCATCAGTGCTTTTGAAATCTCGAAGGATATTCTTCACCATCTTCATTTCCTTCGTTGAAATCCTTTCTCGGAGGAAATCCTTCACCGTCATCATCTATGATTTTATAATCCTTACTCAGAGGAAATCCATCATCATCATCATCAGTGCTTTTCAAATCCTTGCTCAGGGGGAATTCTTCACTATCATCATTTCTTCCAATGAAATCCTTGTACAAAAGAAATCCCTCCCCATCATCGTCTATGCTTTTGAAAACCTTGCTTAGAGGAAATTAATCATCATTGTTTGTAACTTTTAAATCCTTGTTTGGTTGAAATCCTTCACCATCCTCATTTGTGATTTTTAAATCCTCACTCGATGGAAATCCATCATCGTCATCGGGGCTTTTGAAATCCTCGCTCAAAGGAAATTCTTCACCATCCTCATTTATTCTATTGAAATCCTCTCTTAAAGGAAATACTACTTCACCATAATAATATGTGATTTTGTAATCCTTTCTCAAAGGAAATCCATCATCATCACAAGTGATTTTGAAATCCTCGTTGAGGAGAAATTCTTCACCATCCTCCTTTCTTTCATTGAAATCCTCGCTCGGAGGAAATCCTTCACCATCATCATTTGTGCTTTTTAAATACTCGCTTGGAGGAAATTAATCATCATTGTTTGTGCCTTTAAATCATTTCTTGTATAAAATAAATCACCATCCTCATCTGTGATTTTGAAATCCTTGTTTGGAGGAAATTCATCATCGTCATTAGCACCTTTGAAATCTTGACTCAGAGAAAATGCATTATCCTCATATGTGCCTCTAAAATTATCATTTCATCCTCCCCTTCGTCAGTGGTGCTATCATAACCTTTAGGATTAGGAGTTCTTGATTAATATGACCAATAGCATTACTTGTAATTTCATCAAACTCCTCACTAAGTGAAAAATTGGCTCTCTATTAATAGTTAAAGAATTATTGTTATATTCATCAATATGAATAGAGTTGTTGTGTGAAGATGTTGATGTTGCAAAAAGAGATACCTCACTATCGTAAGAATCATGGCCTTTCATAGAATATGTTGAAAGATACAAGTGCACTCTCTCTCAATGACAATTTATAACTTAGAGAATGAAAAATTCTCTTCAAAATTTCCCACCATAAATTTTGGCTGAAAATTTTCCATCCAAAAATTGTGTCCGAAAAATTTCCCTCCATAATTTATTTCAAAACATTCTACTAAAATTTTGTCTTAAAAGATTTGACCCTACCTTTTTATTCAAATTTCCCTTTAATACTTTCCTTCAGAAATAAAATAAATCTTTTACTTTAGTTATTTAACATTAACTAGATAATTAAGTTAATTTTTATAATTTATTTTTTATTTTTTATCTCACATTCAGCAAAACTTAACATAAACCTATAATATAAACTATCTATTATTTTTTCTTAATTTTAATTTAATTCCCACGTTTAACAAATGTTAAAGTAATCTAAAATCTTCGAAATATAATAACTTTCATTGTTTGTATTCCTCACATCACATCAAATCTTATGGAGTATCCATTAAAAATCTTGGAGCAATTTATGAAGGAGGTTAGTTTTCTTTCTATTTTGACCATTTAAAGATGAATCTGGGTAAAATATGTTGTTTCATTGTGTTTATGCTAAAAAAAACAAACTTTTATTTGACTATTTTCCTTTTTCTCGAAGCTTTTTTTCTTTAAATATCATAAATTTTATTTTATTTTTTTTTTTGGGGGGGGGGGTGCCAGGGGCATGGGGGTCAACCATGAAAAATATCACATTTTTAAGATTTTTATAGGAAAAAATACCAAAAAACCCCATATTTGTAGGATTTTAGTGTAGGAATTTACAGGGTAAGTTCCCCAGACAGAACACCAAAGGACACCGCTCACAAATAGATCATAGATCAATATACCAATATTCTTGACATGGTTAAAACCCTCAAAGAGGGAAACAGTCCATGGCCTAAGCCAACGCGGCCATTTCAGGGAATTTATTAATAAAAGAATGAAAATTTACATAAGCTTCTCTCATGAACGGTTACCCTACAAATGACCCTCCATGCTCTTTAAATAGAGATCATGGACCAATCAGGTGTTAAGCCACAGATCAAGTGACGATAATACCGAGGAGAGAATGAACCATCGGATCACTACATATTGTGACCGTCACATTGTAAGTTACAAAAGTACATAGTAAAGAAACACACTTTACCTAACTCTACACTAGACCAAGTTCTACTTAACTATTTCCTATGTGTCGGAATATCCTAACATCCCCCCTTAAGAACAACTTGGGATAGGATTGAAGGATGTAAAAATATGACACAATAGGAGAAGGAAGGAGGCATTAGAGCCTATCCCCCCTTAGTGACAACTTGCTGAACTCCAACCATAAATCGAAGTTTAGTAAACTTCGCCTGTGTGAGAGCCTTTGTAAAAATGTCTACAACTTGATCATCTATTGAACAATATTGCACTTCAAGAACATGGTCATGAATGAGATTTTTGATGAAGTGCATGTGCAGTTCAATGTGTTTGTTGAGTTGATGTTGGACTGAATCTTTGCATAGTTGAATGGCACTTTGATTATCACACCAAAGTTTAATCGGATGTTTATGCTGAAAGCCAAACTCTCAAAGGATCGGACGAAGCCACAGGGCTTCCTTACTAGCTTCTACGGCGCCACGATACTCTGCTTCTGCTGAAGGAAGAGAAATGGCACTTTGTTTCTTGCAAGCCCATGTAATAGGTCATGAACCAAGAGTGAACACATAACCTGTAGTAGACTTCCAATCATCAGGGTCACCAGACCAATCGGAATCAATGAAACCAACCAATAGAGGAGATGCTTTTGCACTGTAATGAATCCGCAACTGAACTGTACCTCGAACATAACGAAGTATTCTTTTAACTGCTTTCTAATGACTTTCATGTGGGTTTTGCATAAACCGAGCAATAAGGCCAACTGCAAAGGAAAGGTCAGGACGAGTATGGGTCAGATACAAAAGTTTTCCTACAAGTTGACGGTATAAGGTAGCATCAACTTCAGGGGAAGTACAAGTGACTGAAAGTTTGGCTCCAGACTAAAGGGGAGAAGGGGCAGGCTTACATCTTCCATGTGAAAATGGCGTAGAAGATCACAGACATACTTGGACTGGGAAAGGGAAATACCTTCCTTGGATTGGAAGACTTGAAGATGAAGAAAATAATGCAAGTGTCCTAAGTCTGTCATTTCAAACTTCTTTTTAAGGTTGGGCTTCACATGGTTTCTAAGGTTGGGATCACTACCAATAAGGATAATATCATCAACATAAAGAACAAGAATGATAAGAGACTTGCCCACTTTCCTCGTGTAGACAGTATTGCTAAAATGACACCTAGAAAAGCCAGTTTCTGAAAGAAAGCTATCCATTTTGGCATACCAAGCCCGAGGGGCTTGCTTGAGACCATAAAGGGATTTCTTAAGCCGACATACAGGACTAGAGTTTGTTTTTATAAATCTAGTAGGTTGTTCCATATAGATTTCTTCATGCAAGAAGGCAAATTTAACATCCATCTGATGGACTTCCCATTTGAAAGAGGCAACAAGGGAAAGAACAAGGTGGATAGGGTTCATTTTGGCAACAAGGGAGAAGGTTTCAGTATAGTCAATGCCTTCAAATTGTCAAAAAACCTTAGCAACAAGACGAGCTTTATGTTTATCAACTTTTCCATCTGGTCCATACTTGGTTTTGTAAACCCATTTGAATCAAACAAGTTTTCGCCCTTTGGAAGAGGAACAAGATCCCATGTATCATTTTCCAATAATGAACGATATTCTTCATTCATAGTTGCGTCCCAATTTGGATGGCCTGAAGCTTCTGTAAAGGTTTCAGGATCATAATTCGCTAAATCTTGAGCCAGTAAAGAAGAGGCTCTATCGAAATGAGAACGTGTACATGTTGATCTGTAGGATCACCGGCAAGAGCACCTACTACATCCTGAGTAGAACGGACCCATTTTGGAAGCTGAGGAGCCAAAGGAGGATCCTAAGAAGGTGGGGGAGGATTTTCATCCTCACTGTCATCATCTGAAGAAGAAATATTTTCAGAAGTAGAAGGGATAGAGACAGGTGTCACATCCGCCAAACTAGGCTCGTAGGCCGATATATTTTTAGCAAACTTTACATCTCTTCTAATGATAACATTTTTGGACTTAAGTGGAATAAGTCTATATCCTTTGACATCTTCAGAATATCCAACAAAAATACATTTTTCACTCTTAGGTTCTAAAGCTTTATGTTTCTCATCTGGAATATGGGCCCATGCTTCACTTCCAAAAACACGAAAGTGACTTACATCTGGTTTAATTGAGCTCCATGCTTCTTCTGGAGTGATATTATTTAAAACCTTAGTAGGAGTACAATTTACTATGTAATTTTCATAGTTAATTGCTTCTGCCCAAAAATTAAGACTAAGTCCTTTAGATTGGAGCATACAATTAGCCATTTCCTTTAAGGTGCAATTCTTTCTTTCAGCTACACCATTTTGTTGTGGAGTATATGGAACAGTATGTTGCATTTGAATTCTATTCTCAGTGCAAAAGTTGATGAATTTGTTGTTAACATATTCTCTGCCATTATCAGATCTTAGCTTAAGAATTTGATGTCCAGATTGTTTTTCAACAAAGGCCTTAAAATCAAGAACATGTTAAATACTTCACTCTTGAGTTTTAAGAAGTATACCCAAATGCGTCTGGAGAAATCATCAATGAAAGTTAATAAATACTTGTAGTCAGAGAATGAGACAACTGGAAGTGGACCACATAAATCATTATGCACAAGTTGTAAAGGAGATGAGCTGTGCCAAGAGGCACGCTTTTCAAAACTATCCCAATGATGTTTTCCGAGTGCACATCTGGAACAAACACCATCTCTGCAAGATACCATTGGAAGACTTGTCACCATATTTTCTTTACATAGATTCTGAAAGGAGCGATACTTTAAGTGACCAAATCACTCATGCCAAAGTTTGCTCACTTCATCATTATGAGCAACAAATACCGAGGGAAGATTTGATGACCCAAAGTTGTTAAAATTATACAACCTTGTAGAATCATCAACAATGCCAGTAGCTAAAATCTGTCTAGGATCTCTTAGGTCCTTAATTACAACATCGTGAGGTGAAAATTCAACGATTTTACCTTCACCTGAATGAGTTATCTGATATACAGATAGAAGGTTGCAGGATAAGCTTGGAACACATAATACATCATTAAAATGACCATTATCTAGATGAACAGTTCCAGTCCCTACAACACTAAGAGATCTATCATCACCAACAAATATATTTTTGGTGTTATAATCATTTAAAGAAGAAAACATGGCTTTGTTTTTGGCCATGTGATAAGAAGCTCCAAAATCAATAAGCCACTCATGAGAATGAGAAGAAGAAGATACATTTAGTGCATAACCAGACCGAGATTCTTGACAACCAGATGTAGAAAGTGTTATTCCTAAAGATGAAGTTGAAGTTGAAGAGTGCTCCAAATGGATGTTGTGTTTCTTCATTGCTGCTTCCAAGGCTTCCATATTTTTAAAGCATTTGGATTCTAAGTGGCCATCTCGATTACAAAAGTGGCAATGTCTATCAGTCTTCTTCCCTTTATTTTTATTTGCCTTATCATTAGGTTGAAATGATTTTTCATTTTGAGGCTGAAATTGCTTAGGACCCTTGTTTGGTTTAGGACCATTCTTTTTAGCATATTGCTTCTTAGGATTCTTTGAATTTGGTTGTTGTTGGGCAGCTAAAGCTTTCTTAAAAGATTTTACAAGATTAAGAAGACCAAGATATAAGAGTTTTTCTTGTTCTCTTATTAAAGAATCACAAAAGGAATCAAAAGAGAGGGACTTGTAGTCTTGTCCTTGAGAAATAAAGGCTTCTCTAGTAGAATGGAAGGTGGAAACAAACACAGAGTATGATGGTCCCAACTTAGTAAGAATGGAATAGATAAGGCTACCATCTTCTTTCTTAACCTTAACACCTTCCAAGAGAAGTCTAAGGGTCTTGAACTTGGACAAAAATTCTTCAATGGAAGAAAAATTATTGGGGTCCAATGTAAGCAATCATTTTTGAGTTAATGGGCTCTAATTTCATTTTTAATTCCAAAATCTTTAGTGAGATGTTTTATTGCTTCATTAGGAGTATCAAGTTCTGCGATATGGAATCTAAGGTCTGGAGAAATAGACATCTCTATGAACCCACGTGCTTGATCTTGCCTATTTTCCCATTTGGCTGTCTTATCTTCATCTTGAGGTTTATTTTTTTGGCCTGAGGCTATTCTGTAAAGACCTTTACATCTAAGTAAATCGACAATGTAGGACCACCATTGGAAGTAGTTGGTGCTGTCAAGAATAACTTGGCATGGACTTTCCATTTTAACAGAAACTAAATCTATATATGTTGAAACTAAGTGTTCCAATAGAAAGATCTCAAAAAATTAGGCTGATTCGGAGAAAACGGCTCTGAAAATGGCTTTTGGATGAAGAAGTTATGGCTTTTTGAAGAAAAGTTGTTGAAGATGCCGACGAAGTGCGTGAATGTGCAGAAATTAATGATAATGTTATATTTAAAAAAAAAATCCCCCCCCCCTTCCAAACATAAATCTAATTAGCTCGCTTTTAAAAAAAATATGTGACTCACTTTTATAAATAAGTGAAAGTCACTTTTATAATGGTACTTTATGAGCTACCCACTAAAATGTAACTTAAATAAAAGATAAAGAGACTGTAGAATTATAAGTGACTCACTTGTTATAATGGGTGAGAACACTTTTACATAAAGTAACTTTAAAACATAAGCTACATGTGCTTTTTGAAAAAGTAACTCAACAAAAAGAAAGACTTGAACCCAAGTCCTCTATTTTCATAAAGTAACTTTGGACCAAGTGAGCTAGTTTAAAAGCTTAATAATTTTTGGAAAAGAAGAAGGGGTTTTTTTTGTCACTGAAGCTTTGGGGTGCGTGCTTACTTGAGAAAGCTTTTTTTTGCCTACAAAACAAAAACCACAAAACCCAACACGGACATACAAAAAAAAAAAACTTATGGTTTGAAATTAGCTTTACTACCCAGAAACTAAAAATTTTCCTCAATGTTTTTGGTTTTCCAAGATCACACTAAGGTGCGGCAGAAAAGAGCATACGCATGAGAAAAATCCTTCCTTTCTGTTTCTGTTTTGCCCAGATCGCACAAAGTCTCAAGGCAAAGAGCATACATAGAAATGAAAGTATAGATCTGGTAATAAAAAACAAAGAGATAAATAAACTGAAATAAACAGAGAGAAAATAACTAAAAACTGCAAATAAACATTGTATACCTCCAGATCTTAAAAATGACGTAATTAGGGCTACTGGAAACCTTTTCGCATGAAAAGAAAGGGGTTCCTCACTGGAACAGATGCTCCTAACACAATAGAGCAGTCCTCTCGGCCTGAAAGCAGTCAGAAATAGTAGATCTAGGAAACGACAGTCAAATGCAGTTCTACCGGCTTCAGATTTGGATCACCAACAGCTGTGGCCCTCAAATAGCTCTGATACCATGTACGAATTTATAGGGTAAGTTCCTCAGAAAGAACACCAAAAGACACCACTCACAAATAGATCATAGATCAATACACCAGTATTCTTGACGTGGTTAAACCCTCAAAGAGGGAAACAGTCCACGGCCTGAGCCAACGCGGCCACTTCAGGCAATTTATTAATAAAAGAATGAAAATTTACATAAGCTTCTCTCATGAACGGTTACCCTACAAATGACCCTCCATTCTCTTTAAATAGAGATCACGGACCAATCGGGTGTTAAGCCATGGATCAAGTGTCAGTAATACCAAGGAGAGAATGAACCGTCGGATCACTACATATCGTGATCATCAGATTGTAAGTTACAAAAGTACATAGTAAAGAAACACACTTTACCTAACTCTACACTAGACCAAGTTATACTTAACTATTTCCTATGTGTCGGAATATCCTAACATTTAGGATAAAAATAAGAAAAATCATATTTTTTATGGCTTTGAAAAGGAAAAACTAGTTTTCAATTTCTTTTTTGGAAAAATTTCACTTTGTTTAATTTTTTTATTTTTATTAAAAAACAAGTGCTACATAATATCTAGTACCTACAGTTTAGTTTAAATATAACTAATTGGAGTCTGAACTACTAAGAAGTTGTGAGTTTATCAATTTAAGCCTTCATAAAAAAATACAAATGAAAGTGAAAATTTTGTGCTAAAATGGGAGCACTCTACATCATTCGTTGTAATGAAGCTTTATAACTTTATTTTTTAGGCAGTGGTTCATTCAAATTAATATGGAGAAACTTAATTTCAATTGAATGAGATGCAATTCCAAGAAACTTGTTTTGCACAACTATTTGTCTATTACAAAGTTCATTTGCATTGTACATGATTGATATAGAGTTGAATGCAAAACAAAATTCGCAGTGAATGCAAGGGAATATGGATCAAAACTTTTATTGTTATCTCTCAAATGGAATCTTTTTTTAAACATGATTGTTTTCTTTTGCATAGAAAAATGGGGTTGGGATGATCGATAATTTGTGATTTAATGTAAATTAATATTTAATTTAAATTGTAAAGACAAGTTAATTAATATTTATGAATAATACGTAATAAAAATTCATTTACTATTAATTTAACAACTAAATTATAACTAGCACAATTATATAAAATAAATTAGTAGTAGTTATAGATAGATATCAAAACACTTAATTTCTAATCAAAATACTTAGTTCTTAAAACATTTCAGATAGTCAAAATAAAAAATAAAATAAATAAATTTAATAGATATATATATATATTCCCATGGAAAAATCATATTTTCATTATAATAAAGAAAATTGCATGCTAAAGAAGCTAGGTAGCATATGAGTAATCAGTGGCCATATCACTATATGTACTGTTGTCTCAAAAAAATATGTCAATCCCATCGAGGGGAGACTGCTATGAATAATTACATATGAAATTTCAGTAATATATAGACATAAATATGCTATAATTCAAATATATACATCAAAAATTTGTCATAAAATACTCAAAAAATAGGGCCCTCGACCCCATCAAAATTGCCCATCCATAAATGGACGATGATAGTAATTGTATGATTCCATGTTATATAGCTCTTGTATCAACTACATGCCCCTTGGCAGGTGTGAGGCTTCCCTGGATAGAAGATTGGAAATATTGTTGTGTTCCCCGCATCAAAGGCAATCGTTGCCGCAGTCGTACACGATCTGGTGATATGTGGGGATGGGGGATGAAACTGCTCCTTGTGAATGCATGTGCCCCAAGCTGCTTGAGTGTCCAATGGTGGTTCATCCTCGAATCCAACAGGTTCCTTCCCATGACGATCAGGTATCGGGGTAGAAGTAGAGGCAGGTCCAGGCCAAGCAACCAAGGCAAAGCTTGATGCAAGAAGGGGACAATGTTTATAAAGATGTCCAATTTTGTGACATCTCCTGCAACAATATGGTACTCCTTCATAGTCCAAAATATGTATCCTGCATGTATCCCTCCAATGCAGTTGCATACTTTCCTCTAGACCTTCCCTAGTATCAAGGAAAACTAGGATGCAAGTCATGGACATATTCCCTGTTAGCATGTGTGGTTTTTCATAATCCATGTATCTACCGATAGCATTCCCAATCCACTTAAATATATCTTATGACCATAAATGTAGTGGGAGGCCAGGAAATCTGACCTAGATCGGTCCAGCCCCAAGGTGTTCACGTTGAGGATCAAATGGGGGCTCCATCACTTGAGGAGAATTGATGCCAATTCAATATGTCAGTGTCTTGATAAGACCCAAGGAATGAACTCAGTCCTGTGAAATCACAATGTGAACCATCCACGAGAGAGGGTAACAATTGACGGCAGTACAGGGAGTATATGTCCCGATATCTCTAGCGCCCATTGTTTTAGTCGCACAGCTAAGTATGCCTACCCCAAACACGCCCAACCAGAACCCGGTCAAAGGTGTCCAGAACTTCCCCCATTTGAATGTCGACACCAAAAATGAGGGATAACTTCTTATTGCCCGCCTTCACCCCTTTGAAGCGCTTAGCAGGATGCCCTGGCCAATTAGGGGGAGTTCTATTCTGCAGTGGATGAGATGGGTTCAATTCAGACTCTGAGCTAGGGTTCCCAAACAAATGTTGATGGGGAGGAGATGAATCTGCAAAGCAGCCAGAGGTGGGAGGCTCAGGGATGGGTGGAGGGGGAAAAGGGACCACAGGCTCCGATGGAGGGGTCAGTTGGGTATGCGGAGCCAAGGGAGGAGGGATGGAGGGGGGTTCAAAGGACGGCCCAGGTAAAGGGTGAGTCTTATGTGCCAAGATGGTGAATGCAGGATATTCTGGTACCGAGAAAATCCCAGGTCCCTCGGCTAGGGTTTTGAGGATGTCCAGCAAGATATTCGAGGAGGCGACCGGAAAATGCGGAGGAAAAGCAGTCCAATGGGGGTCTAGTGCGAACGGATCCTCAGAGTAATCGACAATGTCTCCCTCCATGTTAACCGACAGCAGGTATATAATTGTCTAGAGGAAAACCCCAGCTGACAAATTTCGGGTCAATAAGGTGTACATAGTAGTAGCCACGAACGGACCGAATGGTCTTCCAACGGAGATGGTCAGCTAAAAATCAAGAGGGTGATAGCCCAAGATAGTGGTGTCTCGCTGTTAAGCATTGACTGTCATGGCCGATGGACAAACCGCGATCGCCAAAGCTCACTTAAACCCTAAACCATGGTTCGATACTCGTCGCCAACTTGATCTCCTTGGCTCCTCAAATATTCTGACATTGTTCTTTATCACATGATAGCAGTGATCTAAATTCATGACAATGACCTAGATGGATAGTAGTGATATTGATAGAGCAATGCAGTAACCCTGATGTGTGATTTGGAAATAATGGATGTCAATGCAGTGACTCTGATTGTTCTTGAGAGACAAAGTTATGGCAACCACCTTGATATAAAAAAACATGGTAATGATCTTGTTATAATAGCTCTCTCAGAATTGTCTCATTCAGTTCACAAAATATATATATATATATATCATTAGCCCTTTTCAAATATTTTCCAAATATTATAAGTTTGTCTATGATTTGTGATCTATTATTAAATTTGTTGAATTTGACTCATTCACTTTGAATAAAACCAAGAATAAAGTTGCAATAGATCAAACCGCTTTAACAAAATTCACATTAACTCTTTGCATGGTAACTAAGACCAACATGTGTTTGGTTCGAGGAAATAAGGTAAAACAACTTTAACAAACCAATTGAAACAGATGAGAAATTGAATACTAACCTCCTAATAAATGTTGTGCAATCTCTCGTTCTATAGTGACTTGAAGCAAAATCTGGAACTTCAAAGTGGGATCTTGGTAATACCCCCGCTACTATACAATGCTAGAAATAGTTTGGATCCCATGCCCCAACCTTTGCGTCGTAAAATATGAATCCCCTAAAATGAAATGAAGAGCTCTAATTATGTGCATTGAATTTGTCGCTAGCCAAGTGTCTATCTGGATTGGAGTTTCAAATCCTTTGACCTGTGAGACCAAATACACACAGACATTAATCATGAAAGGAGAAAAAAAATTGAATTCTTGATATACCTTGGAGGTAGGAATTATAAAAACTATGCATAAATAAAATAAATTAAACAAAGTTACGAAATAAATATTCAGAAAAATCCTAAAAATTAGTAACTATATATCAATACAACTTTCTTAATAAAATTAGGAAAGAAACGCTCACAAGATTCTAAAAATTAATTTTTTTACTAATTTAATTATATTCATTGAAATGGAAGTTTTATTGTATAATTGTTGCTTCGGGAAAATAAAAATAAATAAATAAATAATAATAATAATAATAATAGAAAGATGAAGGGAAAAAATAAAGGGAAATTAAAGATGAAGGGAAAAAAATAAAGTGAAATTAAAAATTAACAAAAAAAAATTATAATTATTGGAATTGAAAATAGAGAAAAAAAACCATAGAAAAAGACAAAAAAATATAAGTCAAATTAAAAAGTAATAAAATTAAAAATTTATTATTTTTTCCTATTTAAAATTTGTCATTTTAAATTGAAAATATGGAGAAAAAACTATAATTCATGAAAATAGAATAATAGAAAAAAGAAAAAAAATCAAAATCAAAAATTTAAATAAAAAGGAAATAAAATTAAAAATTAAAAAATTAGTAACTAATAATAAAAAAAAAGTTACTAAACTCCCAGTGGGGGTGACGAACTGGGCTAACGAAGTTACGCGTAGGTATTCATGACTACCACCTAGCCATTGGTGCAAGGATTTTTCTCCCTGTCCTCTCAAGGCATCTTATGTATGGGAGGCGTTATTGTTGTTTGTGTGAAACCTCCAACATCCTCGAAGCAAGCGGGAGGAGGCGACCATCCAAGGTTTATGGAGGGTTGTGTGGTCTTCTGCTAGGAAGTTCGAGCATGGTATCATTTTGGAGAGAGCAGCTCGAGTTCTGGGCAAAAGAATAGACTGTATAAAGGGTCGGTGTCCCCTCCCCAGCTTCTGGGTTAGTAACTTGGGTAATTTCCTTATTGGTGTGTGATTTTTGCTTTTTTCAAGCGGGAGAGGATTTGGGCCTCTGGTCCAGAAACTCATTCAAAGGTCCTATTGTTGGTAGGTGGGTTCTCCTCTGCGTCGGGGTGGAATTTGGCTCGTTGTCCTCAGTACTTCTTTCTCGGGGTTCTGCAAGCTTAAGCAGCTTCTCGGGCACGAGTGTGTTGGAGTTCGGGTGGTCTAACCAATGGTCGTCTTACAAAGGGCTGGGGATGGCGAATTGTGGGTCAAACTCCATGTTGCCAATTGGAAATTGTGGTTCCCTGCTATTCTCCTTGGTTGGTTGTTTATGGTCATGTCGGCGTGGGTGGGGCGATTCTCTGTAGTTGAAGTTGTAGTTGGTGTAATATTTTTCCGAATAGCTTTACCCCTTCTATGCAATGTTGGTCCTACCATAATGCACTCAGTACCTTGCATTGCTTTTTCGTTTGCCTGGTCGACACACAATTCGTATGGTCAGGGGTGCCAGGAGTTTCCCTTGCAAGTGGCAGTAGCGACTACTAGCTCTGACCGAGACAGTAGAAATGTTGGTCGTTTGGGTCAAGCGGTCTCTACGGCTCGCGGTGGTCATGGTCATGGTGGCTCAACAGTATTTGTGGGGGTCTCACCTCGTGGACTCAGCATCAAGGTGGAGCGATGCGCCACAAAGGCACGGGTAGACAAGGGAAGGTAAGTCGTTTGGGGGCGCGGACAAAGACAAGAACGTCAATGTTGTTTGGAAAATTGTTAGGATTTGATTCAGTCGGTACTGGAACATCTAGAAACCTCAGAGTGGGTGTGGCAGGAAGAGCATGCAGATCTTATTATCACATTGAAAAAAATTTATTACTTCCAGTTCCATGTCCGAGAGCGTGTCGTGCTGGTTTGTCGAGGCCAGAATATGTTATCCAAGAAGGTGGATAAGTTGGAGTCATGGATGGCTCACTTCAAATAGCACGTCCAGTTTTCATTTCATCCTCCTCCTCCTCCAAGGACAGCTCTGGACAACCCAACTTCCATTACTTCAGATGACTAGCATGGTTACAAGTGTTTTACTTGTTTTATGTGTCTACTAGTGCTTTTGGTCTCCTAATTTGTGGACTATGTCTCTAGTTGTTTTTTTGTTTCTTTGCCATATGTTAATCCTAGTAGTCAACAAACCTGATCGGGGTGAGACTACCTGCATTTTGATACTGATGTGCCTCCTTTTTTATGAATGAATAGAATCTTGATTTACAAAAAAAAAATACTAAACAGTGGTCAACATCAACCAATCACCTTACAAATAAATAAATTTAAATAATAATAATAAATAACAAAAATTGAATTCTCGATGTTAAACTATGGTTCAGCAGCATAATTCTTTGGTCAAAGACAAATTAATAGGCCGTCAAAGGCAAAACTGAATGCTTAATACAAAATAGAGAACATAATTTTAAAAAATAAAAATCAAATAATAAAATATAAAATAATTTTAAATTTGAAACTAAAATAAAAATAA
Organism: Pinus tabuliformis; assembly: GCA_031772625.1. NCBI lineage: Eukaryota > Viridiplantae > Streptophyta > Pinopsida > Pinales > Pinaceae > Pinus > Pinus tabuliformis. The sequence goes on from CM062804.1 coordinate 903,678,007, forward strand.
TTAAAAACAAAAAAATTAAAAATAACAGTTAGAAAAAATATAATTAAAAAAAAATGTGTAAAAAAAAAAATGAAAAAACATAAAAATAATAATTAAAAAATTAAAGTCCACATGGGGTAGCTCAAGTGGCAATGGTCGTGGAAATGAAGTCTCACCGAACCGGATATCTTGGGTTCGATTCTTGTGCTATCCTACCCGGAAATGGGGTGAATAACGGACATGTAAAAAACTCAAAAATGAGAAGATCCTACCGGAGCTTACGAAAAAAAACAATTAAAAAATTAAAATTTAATTTTAAAATGTTCAAAACAAAAAATAAATAAATAAATAAAAATATTTTCAAGGACAGTTGAGCGCCAAGGCTGCAACACGGCCATCGAAGCAGGTGTAACACGAGGGTCAATTCCTCGAATTGACCCTCCACCAGCTAGGGGCCAAAATGTCGTGGCACAGCCAGTGAAGCAACAAACACGTTGCTCTACTAGCCATGTCGCGACCCTTGTTGCTCGACTAATAGATTTCATTTTTTTAATTAAATTTTAACTAATATGTTTAATATATATATATATATATATATATTAATTAACATATTTAAATTTTTCATTATTTATTTAAATCTTTTTATTTTTTATTTTTTATTTTTTATTTTGTTATTTTAAACTTTATTTAAATTCTAATATTTTTATTTAGGTTTTATTAATTGTTTTTAATTTGTTTTTAATTTTTAAAATTATATTTATTGTTTTGTTGTTTTTATTTTGAATTTTAAAATTTATATTTTTGTTTTTTTATTAAATTTGTTAATTTTAAATTTTAATAATCTTCTAATATTAATATTTCTATTTTTTATTTTTTATTTTTTATTTTTTATTTTTTATTTTTTATTTTTTATTTTTTATTTTTTATTTTTTATTTTTTATTTTTTTAATTGAGTAATTTCTATTTGTTAGTTTTTAATTTTGTTTTTTTATTTCATTTTTTAGATGTTGTTTTAAAGCAACATTATTAAAAAAATTAGTATTTAAGTTTTTTTAATGTTTTTTATTTTTATGTTATTTTTTTATTTAAATTAATGTTGTTTTTATTTATTATAGTTTTATGTTTTTTAATTTTTTTATTTTTTTTTTTTACTTACAAAAATGGGTAGTGGATATATTAGAAACTTGGCCTTAATGCCAAAGAGCATATTACAAAAGGTGAGTCTAAGTCCAGAAATGCCGAACAGGCTTGCAAGACCGTGACAAATATGTTTAGCTCACATCTCTTTTTTGTTGCTACTATGCAGTCAATTTCAGAGATTTTCCCTAGCTTATGGATACAAACAAACTGATTTAACAAAAGGCAATAAAACATGACAATTTTCTAAATTAAGGAATTGGTTCCCATATTTCTTGTCCGCCTCTGAGTAGGGCACCAGCCGAAATAAGGGCTGCTTTGTTAGCTTTAGTGTCCACCTCCTTATTATTGGCTCTCAACACATGATAGAAATTCAAGTTCTGGAAAGAGTCTCCAAGGTCTGAAATTCTGTGAATCAGCCGTGCTAGCCTTAGGTCCATTGGCTTAGAATGAGTCACCATAGTGTTAATATAACACGAGAGTCTCCAATAACATTAGCCTCCCTGATGTTCAGCACTTTCAAAATCTTGAGTCCTTGAAAAAGAGCCAAAGCCTCAACTTGAATGCTAGAAGCAATGCCCAAACCCCAGGCGAAACTGTGGATCCTAAAACCAGCTGGATTCAATATAACTCCCCCAGCACCAGTTCTTACAAGATTGCCCTTTGCAGCCCTATCAAAAAATAGAGAGTGCCTCTGTTGGTTTGCAATCCATCCCTGGAACTCTTTTGTTGTAGCCCTTATTTGCCAAACTTTTGGGAGGGAGATACTCCTTGCCGAATTTTGGAACTGAAGATCGAGAGAAGATCCCCATTTTTTATCTTGTTGGGTGAGATTTAAATCATCTTTGTGGTCTCTCAGGCACTCTTTTAACTGGCATTTAATTTTAACTACCACTAGCTTGAAAACTTGTTCGCAGTTTCTGAAAATCCTTTTGTTTCGCTCAAGCCAAATCTGCCAGCAAGTAATTTTAGGGAGAATAAACCAAGCAGCTCTAATAATTTTGTTTTTTGGAGGAGGACCAGGGTAACTTTGCAGCCATTTGACAAAAAAATCAGCAGTGGAGGAAGGCAATGCGAAGCTGGAACACAAAGTTTCCAATAGCTCGGTCCAGATCTGCAATGTAAAGGAACATTCAAGCATCAAATGAGAAACGCTTTCCTGATTTACCTTGCAAATTCTACACCTTGAAGGGTTGTGGAAGCCATGCTTCTGAAGATTATCATCTGTCAAGATTTTGGAATGGCATAATAGCCAATTAAAGAAATCAATTTTTGGCAGTGAGGGATAATGTCATATCCCTTTCCATGGCTCAGGGTTCGTGGCCACATGGGGCGCTCACACAGCTTGGCGTATCCCTGAGCAATGGAGTAACCACCAGCCTGCACACCCCAACCTCTTGAATCCCTACTTCGCATCCGCGTTGGAGCCAATCCGTGAAGCTTGGAGAGCAAATCCTCGCGTTCCAAAGACAAATCTAGGGGCATTTCAAGTTTCTAGCCAGCCCAGTGTAAATCCTGCTAGACTGAGATATCCCACAGGGAGCGCAATCTAGCATCGTTCATCCAACTGCGCAATGCTTGAAGAGAGTGACAATCTCCCAGTAGCTCATTGTTCATAATTCTGTCTGTCCAAAGGTTGATCCTTTTTCCATTGCTAGGGACCCAGTAGGCATGAGTATTTATAAGCGGATAGGCTTTGGAATAGAGCTTCTGGAAGGGTGTATTCAGGAGCGGCAGAGGATGGTCCAGACAACAGGAGCGCTTGCCATTAAAGTGTTTTTTCCAAAGAGCTAGTTGTGCCCAGCAAGGATTAGGAGCAATAATTCTCTAGATGAGCTTAGCTCCCATAGCGATATTTTGATATCCAAGATTTTTTAACTTCAAGCCTCCTTCCAAGAGTGGTTTGGAGATGGATTCCCAGCTGACTAACGGAATACCTTTCTCATTTTGTTTGCCCCCCTTCCAAAAAAAAAATCGAATGATCTCCTCCATTTTTCTGAGAATGTCAGAGGGAGCTAGAAGAATTGAAAACTAAAATAAGGGAAGATTGTTAAGGACTGATTTAATAAGGATAGACTTACCAGTAATGTTGAGCCAGGAAAAGCCCCAGGCAAGAAACTTGTTCTTGAATTTCTTCAATTGGGGGTGCCAATCTCTGCTGAAGGCTCTTTTAAGAAATACAAGAAGGCCTAGGTACTTGAAGGAAGTCCAGTTTGAGGAGGCTGTGAAACCAAAGGTTCTGGAAATGGAGTTGAGCAAGCTAGAAGTGGTGTTCTAACAATAGATATGGCATTTTCCATTGTTAAGACTGCTTCCCGAAATCATACAAAACTCATTCAGGACTCCTTTAAATCTGGAGGCAATAAGCGTAGAGGCAGCTCCCAATAACAAGGTGTCATTCGCAAAGAGGGCATGATTAATTTTTTTAACACCTATTGCAATACAAAGCCCAGCAATTTCCTGGTCCATCATTTTTTTTCTAAATAGAAGCTGAGGACAAAGGCTTAAAGAACGAATAGAAGGGGTGAGAGAGGGCACCCCTGCCTGAGCCCTCTCGTGGCTTTGAAAAAGTCATCAGCTTTGCCATTTACTAAAGGAGCAATCCAAGGCTCCAAGATGCAGACCCGAATCCAATATATAACTTTCTCCCCAAATCCAAATTTGTGTAAGACTTTTAGCAGAAAACTATGCTTGACTCTATCAAAAGCATTTGCTAAATCGAGCTTGACCACCATACCTTTTTCATTGTGATCCAGACTTGAATGGATTGCCTCTTGGACCAAAATGAAATTGTCCACTATCTATCTCCCTTGAATGAAACCTCCTTGGCTTTCCGGAATGACTTTGGGGAGGATGAGCTTAAGTCTGTTAGCAATGACTTTAGTAATCAATTTGTAACCAATATTACATAGTGAAATCGGTCGAAACTTGTTGAAGGTGTTGGCTCCTTTCTCTTTGGGGATGAGAGCAAGAAAAGCAGAGTTCGTGTTGCCTTCGATTTTCTGGCAGGCTTGGGACTTAATAACCATTTTGTATAGATCTTTTTCCACAATCGGCCAGCAAGATTGGAGGAATCTGGCTGTAAATCCATCTAGCCCAGGGGCTTTGTCTGGGTCCATGGTGAAGAAGGCATCCTTGACTTCATTCTTGGTGACTTTAGCTTCAAGAAGGTGATTCATTTCAACAGTAATCACGGAGGGAACCACGTCAATCATATCAGAGATTTGGTCCAGATTTATATCCTCGCTATACAGGCTTTTAAAGTGAAGGGAGGCAACTTTTTTTATGCTTGCATTGTCTTTGTGAATAATAGTGCCATCTTTGATTTCGAAAATGGAATTGGTACATTTCCTTGCCTAAGCTTGTTTATGGAAGAAGGAAGAGTTATTGTCCCCTGCTCTAAGCCAAAGGCTGCGTGACTTAAGTCTCTAGTACTCTTCTTCTGCTAGACAAGCCTTATGATAGTTTTGCTGGAACTGGGCTTCTTTGTCTAGAATCTCTTTAGTTATGTCAGTTATTTCAACTTGGAGATGGTGATTTTCCATAATGCGTTGGATATTTTTTCTTTCATTTGCTAGATTGGGCAGAGTTTTGGCCTAGATTTTTAAAGCCCTTTTCACTTTTTTGAGCTTCTCCTCCCAGACAAAAAAGGGGGATCCTTTGACTGGCTGCATCCAGATGCCCTTAACTAATTGCATGAAGTCTGATTCCTTAGCCCATAGCGGGCTAAATCTGAAGGGAATTGGACCTAGGTCAAGCTGAAACACCAGTTCCAGCTTGATGGGTTTATGATCAGAAGTGCTGCATGGGAGAATATGAACTCTAGCCTCTAATCCAAGTAGAAGAAAAGAGCTTTGAAGTAAGAATCTATCCAATCTGGCAGCAATGTGGCCAGGGCCAATTCTTTTATTAGTCCAAGTGTACTTACCAGAGATTGGCTTGATGTCTAGCAGGTCCCAGTCCTGCATAAGGTCCTCTGCCCATTCCCTTGCTGGATCTCGAACAATGTTGCCTCCTCTCTTGTCTGCTGATAAGAGAGTGAGGTTAAGATCTCCTGCTATGATGGTATTCTCAAGATTAACGAGATCTGCTTGGGTTCTAATGGAGTCCCAGCAGGCCTTTTTTTCCACAACGTTCACAGGGATGTACACGTTGAAGAGACTGATGATCTCTTTTGAATCTAAGTGCTGCAATTTTAAAAACAGCCAGTGAGTATTGAGGGTCTCAGAAATGACTGAGAATTTGCTAGCGTTCCAAAGAGTGCCCAACCCACCGGAAGCCCCTCGGGCTGAGATTGCTTTCGCCTCACATTTGTTCCAGAGTTTCTTACTTGCCTGAAGGAAGACAAATTCTTCCAGTTTGGTCTCCTGGATGAGAAGTATGTCAGGAGCTTCTATTCTTATTAAACTTCTGATGGCTTCTTCGTTGATTCTTCTCCCCATACCTCTACAATTCCAGGAGACTATCTTCATCATTTGTATTTCTGGTTGGCTCCCTTGGAGCCTTGGGGCTGGTTTCTCGCCATCTTTGCTTTTGATGCTAGTAGCTTCTCAAGGGTTGGTTGGCTGCCTTGGATCTTTTCCTTGAAAGTTTCCTGCTCTCTTTTTTCCTGATCTGATTTAGGGCCTCTTGTGGATCTCCTTATCGAAGCTTTGGATTACCCCTTCTTCCTCCGAGCAATCTGATTCATGCTCTTCTTCCTCTACTGTGACAGTGTTTCCTTTGGAGCTCTCAGCAAGACTTGCCCCCTTGGGAGAAGAGGGGGTACCTTTAGAGGGTGGAGTTGATTTTTTATTTTCTGGTTCCTGAGTTTCCTCTATTTGCAAGCTTAGAGGAGCGAACTTATTTTCTTGATCCGATTCTGGGAGGGGGTTGCAAACTGCTTTTGGATTTTCCTGGCGCGCTTGACCTGGTTCCAACCTTGTTCTTTACCCTTATCTGGTTCCACATTGGTTGGGCATCCTCTGGCGAACTGACCGTAGACATGACATTTTCGGCATTTGAAAGGCAATTGCCCGTAGTCCAGCTTCTGCAAATGAGTCCAGTTTCCTACTTTGATTTTGATGGCTTCCAGGAGACCCATCTCTAGGTCTACCTCTACGCAGATATGGGCATAGTCGTATTGATCTTTGTTGTTTTCCCTATCTATGAATTTCCTGAGGGCATTTCCGACGTGTTTCAGTGAGTCCCAATTCCAGCAATGAACTGGGAGATTAGGGAGTCAAACCCATAGAGGGACAGTCGTGGGAACATCTATTGTAGGGTCGAAATTCGGCGTCCATCTATTGAGGTACAGACCCTGGGGGCCCATGAAATAGAGGCCATTCTGAAAGATCAGGTCCTTGTCGTCCTTTGAGGTGAATTCGAAGAGGAAGAACCCTCGTCCTAAGAAGAAGGAGGTGACGCAGCTCTTGATCAGAGGAGCCCAGTTCTTGTTAACCCAGGTCTTAGTGGTCTTAGGAGAAGGCCATAGACCGGTGAACTGGCCAACGAGAGCCTGCTCAACTAAGGAGAGGGCGACTTGAATCAAGGTCTCGGGTGGCAGGGAAATTTCAGGAATGTCTTCCAGCCTCTTGACAAACTTTGCTGCTTCACTCTTTTTCTTCTGTGGCAAGCCATCCAAGAGCCGAGAGAAGGTTTCGGCAGATGAAGGTGGACCTGCTTGGGGCAAGCTCGAGACCTCCATGAGGGCGAGCCCGGCTTACTAGTCCCTCCCAGCAGCAGACGAATGCTCTGAATCCGCAGGAACTCAAAAAAGAACACAGAAAAGGAGGGCAAAGGGCCCAAAGCCATGGGCCACATAGCAGCAAGGGCGCAGAGGCGTCGAGGCATAGCTAGGGTTTCATGGCAGCGCTCCAGAGCTCAGCGATGACTTTTTCACAACTCACTCCAAATTTTTGTTTTAGTTTTAAACTTTATTTTTTTCTATTACATTACTTTTCGTTTACATTTTATAATTTTTTTTTCTTGGATATTATAATACTTTCTTGTTAATTTTACTTTTAAAAAAATTACTAACATATTTAACTATTTTCAAATTCATGGCATAAAGAAGTTTTAATTATTTTTTATTATAACGATAGTATAATTTCCTATGATAATAAAATATAAACTTGTGTTTTTATTTTTTATTTTTAGGAAAATGGCATCAAAGAAAGTATTTGTGAATGTTTATGGATCAAGAGTAGAAATTATAGTATCTAAAGTTGTAGTTGGAGTCTCTATGAATACTACTGAAAAAAATCAAACTAAGACACATGGTAAAAGTCAAGAAACTAGCTCCTCAAAATCATTAAATATTATTTCAGAATGGAAGATGGCAGCGCAAATAAATAAAATGAAATTTTCATGGTATATTAAAGATATAAAAAACAACGAAGATGTACAAATATTTATATATTGTGGCCGGATTCAATATGGAGAAAATTATGAGGTGGTTAGAAAAGTACGAGACATATGTTTGGTGCCAGATACAGATATTGTTTATGTTCTTGTAAAACTTCCCAAGACACATGGCAAGGTTATATATCATTTTACAAAGACCAATTATGACACGACAGAAGATTCGACAAAGATGTGTCATGAAGTCATATTTGACATTATGAATAACTTTGTAAGTTTGCTTATATATATTTACGTGTTATGCATTGTTGTAAGTATCATTATATTTTATTAGAACGTATTTATCATTGACATATTATATTTCGTTTGATAGGATTTTTCTCAAAGTGTTTCAATTATGTTGAAGAGAATTTCTTATACACAGACAAATATTATGAATGTGATCAACAGTTTCCACATAGATATAACAGAAGAAAAAAGGAGAAATAAACAAAAAACAATAGATCTTGAAACTACAAGAGTATATATAGGGGATCAGGAAAAAATGGTTAAAATGCATCAATCTAGTAAAGCTAGACATGCTGCTTTTGAAAATGTGGAAGTTGAAGTTGAAGTTGAAGAAGATGTTGTCATTAGTGACAATGAGATTAGAACTCTTGTTGAAAAGGAGAAGAGATATAAAAGACAAAAAAGAAGAATGCCCACGAATATCTCTAATCCAGTTGATGATGAAAATATTGCTTATTTAGAAGAAAATTTGTTAAATGATAGAAGGAAGAAATCAAAAGTTTTTCTTTTTTAAAAAATCATGGGTGCCAGTGAAGATCATAGTGAAATCCCTAAAGGTAGCAAAGAAAACACAGTTACACTAGGCATTGATTTAGTGGATGGAATTATTAACAAAAAACAAAATTTCATTCGAAATCAATTGATGAAGAACAACTTGGTTGATGGTGGCCATACATTTCAGTTTAATGTCAAGCAATTTTATAAGTCAAATGAAGGACAATCTAAATATCAAATTAGAAAGCCACACCACTTTCATGTTCATAACTTGAAATTATTGATTAGATACAATCCATATGCACATGTGGTTGATTATGTAGTTCTTGTTGATCCAATTGAAGTTCCCAACAAAGAGGCATTTGATAGATCAAGATGTTTTGAATACAAATATTATGTAATTGGGGGAAACCGTTATGTAGGGGTTGGAAGACAATTAATGTAAGAATATCCCAATAACCATATTTTTGAAACAATGAAATGAATCATTTTTGTTGGTTTAACGAATAGAGAAGCAAAGTCATTGGCATGGGGTCATAATACAAATAATGAGTATAGGATGTCTATGACTTTCATCCAAAGGGTCAGATTTATTCATAGTGAATTTTGTTGGAAAAGTAACTAGGTTCAATCTTCATAATTGTCCTAGTTCTCATTATGAATATGATGTAAAGAACATAAAAAATTATTTAATTATAAAGCATGGGTTTCATGCTTATGTCATTGGTCAAATAGGTTAATGCATCCATTGCACGCCTATAGGAATTGTCATGAAGAGTCTATATAATTTGTAAGACCCTTTTGAGTGTATTGTCATATTGTATACAAAAAGTCAATTAGACCTCTAGCTACAATCCAACCTAAAGAAGCACTACAAGATGGCCTATAGAAGCACTACAAGTCAACCTAAAGACTACTACAAGTTGGCCTCAATACCACTATACACATCGGCCTAGATATTAATCATGTTGACCTTGGTTCAACCTATTCGACACAAGAAGAATGGTATATATAACCTAAGCCTCTTATCCTTTTGGAGCATGACGAGTAAAACACATTTTCAGTTTAGAGAACAAGAAAATAAGTATAAATACAAGACTGGTAGAAGTATAGAAGACAGAAACATAAATAAGTCTGCTCATATCAAAGGTACAAGGACATCTTGGAGACCTGAGAATTGTAGTGAGAAGTAGAGTAACTGGTCACAGAAGTCTGAAAATTGTAGAGGTTTGAAGATGCAGTAAGAGGTACAAAAGTTTGAAGTTTACAGTAAGAGGTACAAAGGTCTGAAGTTTGCAATAAGAGAACTCTTGGAGTAGTATTGAACTGTAGCTAGAAGGTTTTACTAAGTCTTTGGGTCTTGAGAAGTCTAATTTTGATTTGATTCTATAAGAAGGATATTATTTTGGTTTTCCCCAAGAAGTGGGGTTTTTCCCTGCCTTGGAGCCTACATTTGGTGCCTTGTCTCTTGTATTTACATTATTGGTAATTTATTGATGAAAGAGAATTAAATTAATTAATAAGAAGAAAACAAACTTCACAAGTAATTATCAAGATAAGTAAAATCAACATCAACCTACATCTGCCTTGATTTTCTAACATGGTATCAGAGCTAAGGTGAAGAAGGGACACCACATCTAAAGAACAAAAAGAAGATCATCAGTATAGCAGTCACTTTTGTAAACTTACTTGAAGGCATATTTTAATAAGCAGTCCAAGACTTTATGTCCAATCAAATGTCTTATATGTGCAAGGTAAGAAATAAGTTAGAAGGAGAATCCAACTATAAGGCATGGAAAAAGAGAATTGACTTAGCCCTTAGAGAGAACGATGTCATGAAGTACATTCTTCAAAAGGTCCTTGTTCCAAAGTTGGAGGATGAAGAAGAAGTTGAAAAACATGAAAAAGGGGAAGTCAAAGCTCAAATAATTCTCTTTGAGTATTTAAAGGCCACCCCATTACATTTGTATCAGAGCTATCCACATCTAAAGAAGTATATGAGACTTTGATAAAATTATAATCAATTAAAATAACAGGCGATAGGATTGCCTTAAGGACTCAATTATAACAATCAAAAATGTTTATAGAAGATACTATATCTACCTTTTTCATGAAGCTATCAAAAATCAAAGACCAACTTCAAGGAGCTGGTGAGAAAATATCTTATTCAGAATTAATTACAATAGCAATTAATGCTCTACCTAGGGAATGGGATGGTGTTGTAAGCAGCATCTATGCAAGAAAATTATATCCATCATTTAAATAACTATGGGCTTAATAGTTAATTGAATAATTGAAAATAAAGGCTAGAAGCAAATCCCAACCCACTGATGAAGTTACTCAAGCATTTACAGCAAAATCAAAGAAATTTTTTGACAAGAAAAAGAAAAATAATTCAGACATGTCCAAATTTCAGTGCTCATGAATATGGATACATCCAAGAAAATTGTCCTAAGAATCCTAAGAACAATAGAAGGAAGGAAAGGTCTGAAGCTTTAACAGTTGAAGATGAAGAACCCTCAAATAAGTAGAAGGAAGATGTCAAGTAGCTCTATTATTAAAATGATGATTGGCATATCATACACTAGGCTTGAAACATAAGGGTTTAGAAAATGGTCTAGCATGAAGACATGCTTAGAAGATTTTTTTTCTCTCTCATCAGAACTAAAAAGAAGAAGAAGGAGAGAAACTTGATTTGGCATTTCTCTTAGAATAATAGAATTGGCAGTGCCCTAGATTGTGAAGAATATTTTGCAGCAAGCTTCCAGTAATCATAAAGGACTAAGGTATGTAGTCCTTTAGGCATGTATAATTTTTTTTATGCATATAAGGTCTCACATAAAATATATTAGGGTTTTGGGACATATTTGGTTCTAGGGTTTGTAGTCTTCATCTTGTTGAAGGTCATTGGTATCTAGGATTTTGTAAAATCTTAGTGGTGCTAAGAAACCCTAGTCAAGAGATAAACCCTTATCCTAATCTATGTGTTCCATCATAGAAACCATAGCTTTTGGTCTCTCGGGTTTGTATGTAGTCTAGGGTGTATGGAAAACCCTAGTGATGGTGGAATTGGATTCAAGATTCAAACCCTAGGGTTGATGTTTCAAAGGAAAATATCAAGGAACGTAGGGTTTGGATTTGAAAACGTTGGGATTCTCCCTCTCTAAGTTACCATGGAATCCCTAGACTATAAAAATTATAATCATGCTCTTTTACTTGTAAATTTTTCTTGGTAGCGCTTGTCAGTGAATGTTGCAGGTACATAATGAAGGAAGAAAATATGATCTTATGCCATGAAGAGCATGATGAATGGAGGGAACTGTAAAGACACTGAGAATAATATTGTTATAAGGAAAAATGGTAACTTGATAATCAATTTGGATCCTTGGGAACTATGATCCATAAAAGTATACTCATATGAAGATGAACCATGAGGATGTTGATGTTGTGTTGAAGAAGATTGTCATGGTGAAGTAAGTTTGATGTTAATATCTATTATTGGTTATTTGGTTGACATATTGTTTTTCTACCTGGAAAGATGTTGCAGGGGTACATAATGACAGTTGAGACGAGTTCAACTATGTGGAAATTGAGGTAAAGCTCAACATATAGTACCTGGAATCCATTAAGATCAATATGTGCTCATCTTAGGATTGGAAGGTAGCAGTGTGAGAAGATAACTTGAAGGTCAAGAAGGAAGATCACTTTCATGAGGAAGTTATGGTCAGCTTCAAGTTTGGGAAGGTTTAATAGAATTCCTTCATTGATAAACTTGAGATGAAACGTGATATGTAAGATGGATGACCTCCAACCTATCATGAGAATATGGATTTGTGATCCATGAAAGGAAGTATGATTTGTACAGTGAGATGCAGAGGAAAGAGGGAGCCATGTAAGCTATAAAGAACTAATATTTTGTGTTTATATGAAAGACAAGTAAGGGGACTTGTGGCTGTGAAATAGAGAATCTCCTCTAAGTTTGAGGGGGAGTATAAGGAGTATCCTTGAATAGGAGTAGGATTTATTCTCTGATTAAAAGGAGAATAGGGTTGTCCTCCCTGATTGAGAGGGAGTATGATTGGACACTAGTTCTCCATGTGTCATGTAATAGACCAAGATTAACAGCCATAAGTCTATTACATGCATCATGGATAGGGATAATTGTGACTTGTTCATTTCTCCTTGTGTCAGCTACTATGATGGATTAGGATTGATGTCCTACGTCAAGTACATGGACATGGATAAGGAGAATGTTGGATTAAATAAGCATCTTGGATAGACATTATTAGAGTCATGTAATGTGATGGATTAGGATGAAGACCCTAAGTCACATGGACTTAGATAAGAATGGTTCGGTGGTAGGATTACTCTGAGTATCCTAGGTGGAGTGTGTACCATGATGAGGCAGTATGGTTTCCTATGGAATGCCTCCTAACATATTGTGAGAGATAGAGTGTACCTATCAAGGCCTTGGATAATGTGACAATGTTGTCTATGACTAGTGATTATTATCAATCTAGATCCCTTCTTATGATAATATTTCAACTTGAGATAGACATGTTGATTCATTATGAATACCTCCCTAGTTAAGAGGGAGTGTTGTAAAAGTAACTAGGTTTGGTCTTCATAATTATCCTAGTTCTCATTATGAATATGATGTAAAGAACATAAGAAAATTATTTATTTATAAAGAATGGGTTTCATGCTTGTGTCATTGGTCAAATAGGTCAAGGAATCCATTGCATGCCTATAGGAATTGTCATGAAGAGTTAATATAATTTGTAAGACCCTCTTGGGTATATAGCCATATTGTCTACAAAAAGTCAATTAGACCTCTATCTATAATTCAACCTAAAGAAGAACTACAATATGGGCTATAGAATCATTACAATTCAATTTAAAGGCTACTGTAAGTCGGCCTCAAGACCACTATACATGTCGACCTAGATCTTGATCAAGTCGACCTCAAGACCACTATACATGTCAGCCTAGATCTTGATCATGTCGGCCTAGATCCTGATCATGTCGGCCTTGTTTCAGCCTATTAGACACAATAATATTGGTATATATAACATAAGCCTTTGATAATTTTGGAGCATGATGATTAAAACACATATGCAGTTTATAGAACAAGAAAATAATCCTGAATACAAGATTGATAGAAGTATAGAAGACCGAAACAGAAAGAAGTCTACGCAAATCAAAGGTACAAGGATATCTTGGAGACCTAAGAATTGCAGTGAGAAGTACAATAACTTTGTCACAAAATTATTAAAATTGTAGCAAGTACAGAGGTCCAAAGGTGCAGTAAGAAGTATAGAAGTCCAAAAATTGCAAAGTTATGAAGGTGAAATAAGAGATAAAGAAGTCTAAAGTTTACAGTATGAGGTACAGAGGTCTAAAGTTTGCAGTAAGAGAAATCTTGGAGTAGTGTTGAAATGTAGTTAGAAGGTTTAACTTGGTTTTTGGGGCTTCAGGAGTCTCATTTTGATTTGATTCTATAAGAAGGAGATTGTTTGTGTTTTCCCTGAGAAGTGGAGTTTTTCCCTAGCGAGGAACCTACATTTGGTGTCTTATCTCTTGTATTTACATTTTTGGTAATTTCATGATGAAAGAGAACTAAATTAACTAATAAGAAGAAAATAAACTTCACAAGTGATTATCAAGATAAGGAAAGTCAACATCAACCTACATCTACCTTGATTTTCTAACAAATTTGAAGAAAAATGTGATTGGGATAAGGCAAATGTTACTCAAAGATTTCGAAAGTAATGTTGTATGGAAATAGGTTATCAAATTGAGGAAAAAAACAATGAAAAAGGTGATAGAGTAATTGATGTATTCAAAAGTATGGATAACATTTTCTAGTTAGAATTTAGAACTAGGGAGATATGGGATTTGATTGATGAGATTTTCAATGTGTGGGAAAATATTGACATAAAAAATCAAAAGGTTAGAAATTCTAAACCCTTAGTATGTATCCGCAGTAAGATAGGTCTTGAATTCAAGAATCTTCGAGATGATATGACTATCACACCTTGGAGAGAAATGCAAGCAGTGAAGGATGACAGACTTGTCAAATCAATATTATCTCGTGTGAATTCAGGTGAATTATCATTGCATGAAATGTGCCATGAATTTCATAAGTAAGTTTGTTGAATTAATTTTACTTATATTTGGATTATAATTTTCTTTTAAATATAACATATTATTGTTGGTAGTATTTGTTATACATGTCACTATATTAACATTTTTTACTTTATTTATTCATTCATAAGGTTTATAGGAAAATACAAGAACATATGGTTAAAATGTTGAATGAAGGGAGATGGGATGATGTGGTACGCAACTACCGAGATTCAAGTTCTACAACAACATTAAAATATTTTTATCTTGCACTCAAAAAGGTATGTTGATTTAATATATTCATTTTATTCGTATGTAAACTATTTTCATTTTATCACTTATACATATATTTGTTTATTTCATCAAAAATGTCAAAGGATGCAGATGGAGTACTGGATACTTTCAAAAGATTTATTCAAAAAATTAAGTTGGAAAGGCAGACAAAGAAATGTCTTCATAATGTTGAACTTGATCCTAGTCTTAATCACTACATTTAGAATGGGCTCAACGTTGTCCAATAACAAATAATACTAGGTGATTGTGAAGATGTTGCAAACCTCATACCTAAAAGGGTATATTCCATAGTCATTGCAGATATCCCTGATGGTTTCAATTTCCCAAACATTGGATACGATAGTGAACCTTATAGTTATCAAGTTTTAAATAAAGTGGTTATGGGATTTCAATAAGTCACAACATCGCCACTTTGGAGATTTGTGACATTTCATTTGGACACACAATTTGGATTGATATTATTAAGCTTCAAGGGAAAATAAAGCTCAAGGATGGATAATATATGGTAAGACATTGAAATTGTAAGTTTGATTAATGTTAAAAAATAATAATTATGTAAAAGTTAATTGAATTTTTACTATTTCATGTCACAGGAAAAATCCAAATCTTATTGGTTGCGAAGATCAGCCAATTTTAAGTGATTCTGAGTTCATACATGTTGTACCTTGGACAAAATATGATATCTATAAGATTATTCTTCTGAATCTAATAGATGGAAAGAGTCATAGCCAAGTATTGGTTCATGATAATGTTGCAAGAAAACTAACATATGAGGATAAAGATGAAAAATGAGAGATAGTTAACATTTATCAAAGACCACAAGCATTGGTTAAGTATCTAATAGATTTATGTTCAAATGAAGGAGATTAGGTTTTGGATTTGTTCTCAGGTTTAAGTTTTATGATATAAAATTGAATTTCAATATTATCTTATTTAATTTTTATGTGTTTATACTATTTTACTTAATGATTTCTTTTGAACTTTATGATTAGGTACAACACTAGCATGTTGCTTAGAAAAATGAAGAAATGTCATAGCCATTGAAAAAAACTCACTACAATGAGGTTTTATTTAGCAAAGAATTAATGTTATTTAATTTCTTTCAGATGCAATGCAAGAAGTTGGTTTGAGGAAAGGGGATTTTAAAGAATCACGTGTGGAAAAAAGTCAAAGGAACCTCAGCCACCATTATATGGAATGATTGGAAAGGGATACTTCAAGAGATTTGCAGACATCAAAGATCCAACAGAAGAGAAAAATGACTAAACCAAAGCACAAAAAACTATGGAAGAAGAAAATAATGAAGCTCTAGAAGATGATGAACATAGATTATATGATATTGTTGATTAAATTTAAGTTACACTTGAAAATCAAGCTCAATTTTGAGAATTATTCATTAGTTATATTTGTAATATTTTGACTTTGAGGTTTTATGATAAGAATAAGTATTCAATTATTGTTACTATATGTTTAATCTTTTTATTATCAGATTTTCACTTTAATTTTTATGTGAATCAATATTTTTTGAAAAAAAGAAACTTAGAATATTATTATTTTTTGACATAAAATGCATTAAAAAAATGTTAATTTTTTAAATTTTTTTGTTAAATTTTTCCCACAAAAATCATTTATTTGACATATCATTTTTAGCAAAAAAAAATCACAAAATCCTATGTTTTTGTCAAATGTTTAAAATCACTGTTTTTTTAGTGATAATTATTTGTGTACATTGAAATATTAATTAACGATACATAAATATATAGAAAATCCTAACTTTAAAATATTGACATTTTTGTAACTATGTAAAAAAAATAAAGATTTCATTAAAAAAAACTGAAAAGATAAACAAAAAAACATAAGCCTAAAAAACACATAAAAGAAACACATCTCAGGGAAAAAGAAGATGGCTACTTCAAAAAATGTTAAATAACCAATATTTTAAAAAATAATTATCCATACTTAATACATTAGAAAATTTAAAGTGTTAAAAGTAAGCCCCAAATTCTTATCTTGCGTGACTTGTTTGTGTGGCCTTTCTAGACATTTTCTCTCCCCTTATTGGTATTGTGCCTTTCTAATCTTATGTAAAAACGGAGATTGGTTACCTCTCTGAAATCTACCATTTCCCTCTATCAAATTCATGTCAGATTATTTTTTCAACTCATGCTCTATGAAATCCTAGCTCTGTTCTATTTTCAAATTTTAGCGTTTGTCCACCCTGTCGAAGCCATTTTTTTGTAAGTATATCAGGCCATGTCAGTAATTCCCATTTCCCAACTTGTCTCTGACACCCTCGCTGACACATTTTGCACATTTTGCATAATGTTGCACTCCATATAAACTTTCTTATTTGTGCGATCCTTCATAACCATCTGCATGCTTTTCCTGGTTGTCCAAAACCCTACTTATTCCAAGCGTAATCTACCTCAACTTGGTCTATTTGTCTGGCCTGTCAAAGTTATGAGTGTTCATCCTTTTTTCTTCATGTTTATCTATTAAAATCCCTCCCCAAATTGGCATGACCTCTCCTCATTTTCCAAACCATTTCTTTATACACTTGGCATTGACATCAAGTTTTCATGTCCTGAGGTGAATTCCACCATGATTTTTTTTTGTGTATTTCGAGACATAATGGGATTATGAAGATTTCATTAAGAAAAACCAAAAGTGGGGAAACTGCCATATCAAACTACACCAAAATTTTTTGAGAAAATGAAACCCAAATCAGCTTACATGATTGGGATGGTGTGAAGAATCGTACCCAAGTCCATTTTTCAGTTTTTGCGCAACCTGAGTTGAGAAGCAGCATTGCAAACGCCGCGAATAGAAGAGACATCATTGGCATACGTGTGGGAGCTTGGGACACCATTTATGACATAAAATGAGATGCCCCACACAACGATACTAAATTGTTGTGTTGTTGCAGCAATCACTTGACTTCTGACATCTTCACTCGCTCTAGCTGGCCTCTGGTTCTACAACTTTTCGAACATGCTGAGCATTACTCTATTGATATAGCTGGTGGAATAGGCTGAATAAAATTGTTGCAGACGACGTGATTGGAAATGTTTAAAGGTTGAGTGTTCCGATTGAATTGTTTACTTTTAGCATCCAAATATATTTAGATATGGTTTAGAAATTCAAGGTCCAAAGGAAACATCTTAATGAGGCTCTTTTTGTTAAGACATTTTCAACAAGCAGAAGGAATTCACATTTGTCAAATGGCAGTGTAGAAGGTGTAGGAAAAAAAGTACGTTAATATGATGAGAGTTGGTATGTTAAAATTACATAATATGATGAGAGTTGGTATGTGAATGGTATGTGAATGGTATGTGAGTTGGCCTCATTTTGTATAACGAGTTTTTAAATATATGTATTGTAATATGGTATACATTGATCGGTTTATTTATAATTACAACTCGAGCTCTAGGAGCTAGGGATATTTTAGATTAGAAGTCTATATATTTTTCTTTAAATGGCATTAAGAATAGTTTTATAGCTAAAGTAGGTTGAGCAGTGTGACCTAGTTCTCGAATCATCCCTCATAGAGAACTTGGACATGGGATGATCAAATTCAATTCTTCTTGAGAAACATGTTGGGAAATCAGTATTGAATTTGTGCAAGTTATTGGTTTTGACAACCAATCTTTTGTCAGCTTCCTAACCTGTATAAGTGCATACATTAGGATCAGATTTTATTACTGAGGGGATTACATTTGAAAACTCAACAAGTTATTTTTTTGGAGGAGATAAGTCATTTGTATTGTCCGCCTTAAAATTATTGCACATTGGTTGTTGATTGTAATATAGGTGCATTTGTTGTGAAATGGATCGAATGGTTGATGTATTAGAATTATTGAATACTTTAATACACTCTATTGTTCATGATACAATCAAAATCAGTAAGATGCACAAGAAAACATTAATTTTTTGCAACTTGAATCTCAACTACAAAAAGATGAGCTACAAGAGTGTAGACATCATTATCAACTAGTTTTTGTTCAAAAAAATGCCGCTCTATTTGATTTTGAGATAGACTCCCATTAGTAGCTATAAATTGACCAAATCACAGATCCCATTTTAGGAGACTTGCATAAAGATGTAGAAATTCAGTGTACTTCCTAAACCCCTCATTAGACCTTGTGAAGAGCTTGTCAGCAACAAGCACAGAATTGGTCTTGGATATGACAAGGATGTTACCTTTCATATTCTAGATTACTCGAATCCCATTAGTCTCAAAGTGTTGGGTTTCTTCAAGGCAGTTCATATTCACATGTTCCAAATCCCACTCCTTATCTACATTCACAGTAGATTGTCAAATGTGAACAATGTAATCAAGTTGGCTATGTTAAAGATCACTTTTTTTTATCTTCATACTTGTGAGCATTGTGGTCATCACACTCATCATTCAAATAAATGCTTCAGGACCAAACCTCCTACAAGAATGAATATTCACCTTGGATGGATCGCTTCTTGGCAATGGGCTTCAACAGGCAAGAATATATTTTGATCATATCACAAAACGTGTTCTCAAATATTGAAAAATATTGCAGTTGAGTTTTCTTCATCTTCTCACCTTTTGTATGACAAGGGAGGAATTGATGATCATCTATAAGATTCAAAGATACATCAAGCTAGCTTCAGCCACAGCCTGAGCCTAGAGCTAGATTCAACCATACCCAAATTCAAAGTTGTAGCCAAAGATAGAGAAGCCCATGAGCATGCCTTTGGTTGGTGGTCTTCCTTAAACCACCACAAGTTGAGACCTCCCTTTTCGGGTTGAGGTTCTCGCTCTTTCCATAGGATGAGACTTGCCTTTTCCAAGTTGATGGTCTCACTTTCCAAAACATTAGGGACACTTACTCTAGCAGAATACTAACAACTTCTCTCCGTATTTGGAATTGTTCTAAGAACTACACTAAATGTTCCAGGTCGAGGCCTCAATGGTCTCCCTTTTCAAAGAAATAGTGAGCACTTCCTCTAGTAGAAGACTTCATCTTCTAGCAAAATTTGGAAGAGTTCAAGAATTGAACTAAGCATTCCAGTGTTAGTGGTCATCCTTGAACCATCGTTCGTTGAGACTTCAAGTTCTCCCACCTATACCATCATTTCAAAGAGAAAATTTAGCCTATTTTTGCCATGCATTGTTGTCTTTTTGTATTATAGCTCATTTCTTGGACTCATATATACCTCTTCAAATTAAGGGAGGAATGTTAGACACCTAATCTGTTAAGGGTTATGGTGTGGAATGTGAAATATCATTGGATTCCAAGAGACCACTTGTAATATGGAAACCAAGGATCATTAGACAATGTATAAATGTATAGCTTTGTGAATAATAGAGTATCTCATGTTTATATTTCATATCTTTTCCATTATTTTTGTGTGAGTTTAACATAAAAATTATGATTGGGGTAGCCTAACATTCAACCCTAGGGTCATACTGATGTTATATAATTAATATGGGTGGTATATTACCCTGAAGGAAAAATAAAAATTTCATATTTTTGAGGTCTGGGTTCATCCTCAAACAATTAAGTTGAAGCATATAGCCTTTATCAAGGTGTTCTCCAAACACTATCATTGAAATCCACCAAGTTTACTATAACAGGGGACTCTTCTCTCCTCATCTCTTACGTACAAAAAGGCTCCTCCTCTAATAATTTTAAATTGAAGACTTTCCTTATAGGAATAAGAGGCTTGCTTCATAAATTTGAACAATATGATGTCTTTCAAATTCTAATACATAACAACAACAAAAGTTGATTTATTTGCAAATCATGGAGTCATATTAGCAAAAGAGGACTTGGTGGTTGATGACAATAAAAATAAATTTTTGATTTCTTAAATAATTGGAATATCATCATGCCCAAAATCACAAGGGGGTCTTTCAAAATATGAAAACAAGTGGAGTAATCAATTGGCTACGTGGAGGTTCCTTTGACCTCCCAAAAATCAAATTGCTTGTAGGAGAGCGAATTTCCAAGAGGACAAGGACTTATCAACAACAAAACCCAAAAAATAGACTAGTGCCCAAAGAAATGTGAATTTTGTTTTTTTATTAGGATGTTACTAGAAGCTTTATACTTATTATGAGGTGGATGGATAGTACTCTAAATTAATGAATTAATAAATACTTATTAAGGACATCTTAGAAATTTCAATATAAACACACACACACACACATATATAAGCAATTGGTCATCCTTTTTTTCCTTAATATTTCTTACTCCTACAAGTATAGTCAATGTTCCTATATTACCAATGTTCCATTAATAAGATTGATATCCCCATTAAGAAGATTGATATTACCATTTTGTACTCTTCAAAATAAGATAATTGTTCTAAATTAGTGTGATTGAATTACTTATACCAAAACTTGATGACCAGTTCCAATATAAACAACCCTAAAATTCCAAAGGTTGAAATTCAATCTAGATCGTGAGAACCTCACTTATCTCAACATTTGTTACCCATAAAGGTATAGTCATTCCTCCTATAATAGCAACGTGATATTAATAACATTTTTGTTTTAAATAGTGTTATCAGAATTGGACTAGAGCCAGTCGAACCAAACAATCCCACCGATGGCACATATTTGAATAAGATCAACTCAATATTGAACCAACATTTTTACACTAAACAACCCATCTTGCATTGAACTTGTCAAATTAATACAATGCAACCAAGGACCTCCAAACACAAATTTAATTTAAAAATAAAAATAATAATATTTTTTTAAAAAATATGAGTGGGGTAGCTTAATATTCAACCCTATGGTCATACTAATACTATGTAATTAATAGGGGTGGTATATTACCCTCGAGGAAAAAGAAAATTTTCATATTTTGAGGTCTCGATTCAACCTCAAACAATCAAGAAGATTCCTAAAGCCTTTATCAAGGTGTTCTCCAAACACTATCATTGAAAACTACCAAGTTTACTATAATAGGGGACTCTTCTCTCCTGATCCGTTACGTACAAAAATTCTACTCCCCTAATAGTTTGAAATTGAAGACTTTCCTTATAGGAATAAGAGGCTTGCTTCATAAATTTGAACAATATGATATTTTTCATATTCTAAGACATAAAAAATAAAAATAAAAATTACTTGTTGGCAAATCATGGAGTCATATTACCAAAAGAGGACTTGGTGGTTGATAATAATAAAAAAAATTGTTTGATTTATTGAAGAATTATAAGATCATCATGCCCGAAATCACAAGGAGGCCTTTCAAAATATGAAAACAAGTGGAGTAATCAATTGGTTATGTGGAGGTTCATATGAGCTCCTAAAACTCAACATTCTTGTAGAGGAGCAATAGCGAAGAGGACAAGGAATTATCAACAACAAAACCCAAAAAATAGACCAGTATCCAAAGAAATGTGAATTTGACTTTTGTTAGGAAATTACTAGAAGCTTTATCTTATGATGAGGTGGATGAATAGTATTCTAAATTGCTAAATACTTATTAGGGACATCTTAAAAAATTCAATAGAATCACATATATAAAAAATAAAAGCAATTAGTCATCCTTTGTTGCTGTTGAAAATGCAACAAGATGATGGAGCTTAGTGGAAAGGAGTCTCCTTCACTAAGTGGGCCCGCAGGATATTTTTGGCGCAAAGTCTATTTTTAGACTATTTCTATTTTTATACATATGGATCATGGTCTATGAGTTGCAGGATGTTATTTATGGATGATTGGTCATGTTGGGAAAAATAAATGGACTTCTATTTTTGGTTCACAGCGGAGTGATCGGAGTCTATTTTTAGACTGCCAGGCTAAAAATAGAAACAGTCAAATATTATTAGCCCTTAGAAATATTTGGACTCTAAACATTATCTTATTCTCTTGGAGCACTTCAGTTCGAGCTACGGATGTGGCACATGCAGCTGAAAAAAGGAATCACATGGTTTCTTATGTGTTAGTTGAGCTATTGCATGGAGGACTTCAGTTAGAACTCATGCATGTGAGTTCTGTGGAGTTGATGGAGTTGTGTTCACTTTGACTTAGTTGAACTAGTTTTATTTAGTCTAACTAAAGAATACACTAGTGATGAGTTGTGTGAATTGATTTTTAATTAATTCATTAATTATTAACTCATAAAGAAACTAAAGAATACATTAGTTAACTCAGTGCATGGATAGTTCAACAGAGACAGGTGTTAGAGGTAAGTGAAGGGGTGAGTTGTGACTATAAGTTGTGCATGAGATTTGCACATGCATGGGATTGAGTTATGCCAATGAGGATTGCGCAGTGTGGGCCAATATCAAGGCAATTTTAGCTTGTGCTCACGTGATTCTCTTGCAGGATTGCGCAGTGGAGGCAGGCAAAGCAGCGGAGGAGATTTGAACCTATGACTTGTTCGGATCTGAGCTAGTTTTGTGTGTAACAGATGGAGATAGTACTGAGTATTTGAGAGGAGTATTGTACTATGTATTGTTACATGTTTTCAATCAATATAATATACAAATAGTTGGGGGTTTTCAGTTGTATGCTTTCCCCGGGTACAAACTATGTTGATATGTGTGATTGATGCTTCAATGTGCGCATGCGATTGTTTCTGAATACTGCAAAATTGATGATCAACGTAGAGGAGGTTATGTATTGTGCATGTATTCCGCAATAGTGTATAATTGGGATAATCTCTATGAATAAGTGTCATATTATTCAAAATTTCTACATGGTATCAGAGCTGTTGATCATCAGATCTATTATTAAGAAAGTGTTTACATTTTATTTCTTTAGGCAGAGTTTGTAATCGGGCCAGGTAGCCTCTGGATTCATCCTTCCTTTGGAAGGTGAGATATCCGGTAAAATCCCATACAATCGATTTCTGTAAAAGAAATTATTTGTTCTCACGAATTTTAGATCAGAAGCGGTTGAGTTTTTGAGCTATGGAATGGCGCTCAAGGATAAACTCAGAAACATTAAGTGTGAGAATGGAGACAGTATGCCCAAGTATCTCACGAAGTTCACCCAATGCCGGGATGAGCTAGGAAGTGTGGGGGTGACTGTCGATGATGAGGACTTGGTGAGCTTGGCTCTCCTTGGTCTTCCAAAGAGTTTGCATTCCTATCAGGACTCTGTCAATGGTCGGGAGAAATTGCCAAGATGGGAGAGACTTTGGTCGGATCTTGTGCAGGAGGCGATCAGACGGAGCACCAGAGACAATTCTTCATGCATGCATGATGAGGAGAACTGTGCCTTAGCGAGTAAGGTGAAGAATGAGAAGGTGAAGGGTTCTCTTTCCGAATCCAGTTCTTCCAATGATGGGAAGAAAGTTGACAAGTCAAAGATGAGATGCTTTTGTTGTCATGAGTTGGGCCATTATGCTACTAATTTCCCAAAGAAGAAATCCAAGAAGGGATCCGAGGAAGGATCTAAAGGTGAGGCACTTGCTTCACAGTTCGAGTTGGATTTCACACTCTTCGCATGCATGGTTTCATCCATGGTGGGAAGTGGTTGGTTTCTTGACAGTGGAGCTTCTTTCCACATGACCAGTGACAAGAGTTTGTTCAGTACTTTGAGGAGAAAGATCTCCA
Organism: Pinus tabuliformis; assembly: GCA_031772625.1. NCBI lineage: Eukaryota > Viridiplantae > Streptophyta > Pinopsida > Pinales > Pinaceae > Pinus > Pinus tabuliformis. Next base: position 903,702,217 of record CM062804.1, read on the forward strand.
GATACTCATAGCGATGGGTAATGATGAGAAGTATAGTGTCTCAGGTGTAGGCACAGTTATTTTTCAGAGGGATCATGGAGCTCGCCTTACCTTGACCGATGTCAAGTATGTATCAGGACTGAGGAGAAACTTGGTGTCGATCGCGATGCTGGAAGACAGAGGATATGATGTTGTCTTCAGTAAGGGAAAGGTTTTCCTTAGACACATCATCACTAGACAGGTGAAGAAGATTGGTTCATGGGTCAAGAACCTGTATGCTCTTGAGGTTCAAGATGCATGCAAAGCCTTGAACAGCGAGGCAACTGATGGAGACTTGGTGGTTGAGAGGGAGCGTATATCACCTCTCAACATGCAGAGCCAAAAGAAGTCTCAGATGATTGTGGAGGAGCCACGATTGGTGCAACAGCTTCAGGAGGTTGTGGAGCAGCCATAACAAGGGAAGCTGAGAGGAGATCGACTAGAGACATATACTCATGCAGAGACCTCCAGTAGGGGGAAACTTCGAGCCAGGTGGGTTGAGGGATCGCATGCAGCCATACCTCCAGGTAGGAGGTGGAGTGATGTGGATTGATCATCCCAAGTAGGAGGGGCAGGATCCTTGAGGTACCCAACCTCTTGGATGAGACCTTGCTACGGGAGCCCCGATGTGGAGTAGCAGGAACTAAATGATTGTGTAGAGACAGATGCAGACGGAGCGGCAGAGAGAGCGACAGTGTAGGGAATCCCAGGACAGCGCATAGCTAGCAGGCTGCAGCAATGCGAGAGGCACAAGTGTTTTGCACAGTGCTCGGTGGCACAGAGAGGTGTACAATGGTGCGAGATGCATGGAGATGTTGCAGTAGCACAGATGTCAGAGAGGGAGCACTTTTCAGCAGCAGGTAGAGCTTCAGCATCAGAGTATGTTCCTAGCCCAACAGAGTGGTCAATTGGGAGTGTTTTTGTTCCAAGTGTTGTTGGAGCAAGTGGACCGAGAAAATGTGTTGCATGCAGAGTATTCCAGAGTTGCAAGATAGGGGTTGCAGATAATCCATATCTTGTTGAGAGGGAGTGTTGAAAATGCAACAAGATGATGGGGCTTAGTGGAAAGGAGTCGCCTTCACTAAGTGGGCCCGCAAGCTATTTTTGGCGCAAAGTCTATTTTTAGACTATGTCTATTTTAGACATATGGATCATGGTCTATGAGTTGCGGGATGTTGTTTATGGATGATTGGTCATGTTGGGAAAAATAGATGGACTTCAATTTTTGGTTCACATCGGAGTGATTAGAGTCTATTTTTAGACTACCAGGTTAAAAATAGAAACAGTCAAATATTATTAGCCCTTAGTAATATTTGGACTCTAAACATTATCTTATTCTCTTGGAGCACTTCAGTTCGAGCTACAGATGTGGCACATGCAGCTGACAAAAGGAATCACGTGGTTTCTTATGTGTTAGTTGAGCTATTGCATGGAGGAATTCAGTTAGAACTCATGTATGTGAGTTCTATGGAGTTGGATGTGGAGTTGATGGAGTTGTGTTCAGTTTGACTTAGTTGAACTAGTTGTATTTAGTCTAACTAAAGAATACACTAGTGATGAGTTGTGTGAATAGATTTTTAATTAATTCACTAATTTTTAACTCATAAAGAAACTAAAGAATACATCAGTTAACCCAGTGCATGGACAGTTCAACAGAGACAAGTGTTAGAGGTAAGTGAAAGGGTGAGTTGTGACTATCAGTTGTGCATGAGATTTGCACATGCATGGGATTGAGTTATGCCAATGAGGATTGCGCAGTGTGGGCCAATATCAAGGCAATTGTAGCTTGTGCTCACGTGATTCTCTTGCAGGATTGCACAGTGGAGGCAGGCAAAGCAGCGGAGGAGATTTGAACCTATGACTTGTTCGGATCTGAGCTAGTTTTGTGTGTAACGGGTGGAGATAGTACTGAGTACTTGAGAGGAGTATTGTACTATGTATTGTTACATGTTCTCAATCAATATAATATACAGATAGTTGGGGGTTTTCAGTTGTATGCTTTCCCCGGGTACATACTGTGTTGATATGTGTGATTGATGCTTCAATGTGCGCATGCGATTGTTTCTAAATACTGCAAAATTGATGATCAACGTAGAGGAGGTTATGTATTGTGCATGTATTCTGCAATAGTGTATAATCGGGATAATCTCTATGAATAAGTGTCATATTATTCAAAATTTCTACAGTTGCCTTAACATTTCTCACTCCTACACGTATAGTCAATGTTCCTATATTACCAATGTAGCATTAATAAGATTGATATTCCCATTTTTTACACTTCAAAATAAGATAATTGTTCTAAATCAATGTGTTTGAATAATTATACCAAACTTTTATGACAAGTTCCAATATAAACAATCCTAAAATTCCAAACGTTGAAAATAAATCTAGATCATAAGAACCTCACTTATCTCAACATTTGATACTCCTATAGGTATAGTCATTGCTCCTATATTACCAACATAATATTAATAACATTATTGGAACCAGTGGAACCCACCAATCCCATTGGTCGCACATATTCGATTAAGATCATCTCAATACTTAACCAACCTTTTTACACCAAACTAGTCGTTCTTATACTAAACTGGTCAAATTCGTACAATGCAACCAAGGACCATCCAAACATAAATGTAATATATATACTATGAGTGGGATAGCCTAATATTCAACCCTAGGTTCGTACTAATATGATGTAATTAATAGTAGTAATATATTTCCCTGGAGTAAAAAGAAAAATTTCTTATTTTTGAGGTATGGGTTCAACCTCAAACAATCAAGCAGAAGACTATAAGCTTTATCAATGTGTTCTCCAAACACTATCATTGAAAGCCACCAATTTTACTATAATAGAGGACTCTTCTCTCCTCATCTCTTACGTACAAAAATGTTCCTCCCCTAACAATTTGAAATTGAAGACTTTCCTTATAGGAATAAGAGACTTGCTTCATAAATTTGACCAATATGATGTCTTTCATATTCTAATACATAACAACAAAAAAGTTAACTTGTTGGCGAATCATGGAGTCATATTAGCAAAAGAGGACTTGGTGTTTGAAAAAAATAAAAATAAATGGTTGATTTCTTAAAGAATTGGAAGATCATCATGCCCAAAAGCACAACGGGGCCTTTCAAAATATGAAAACAAGGGGAGTAATCAGTTGGCTACGTGTAGGTTCCTTTGAGATCCTAAAACTCAACATTCTTGTAGGGGGGGGAATGGCCAAGAGGAAAAGGACTTATCAACAACCAAACCCAAAAAGTAGGCTAGTACCCAAAGAAATGTGAATTTTATGTTTTTTTAGGAAGTTACTAGAATGTTTATACTTATTATGAGTGTAGGTTTTAACCCCGTATAGAAATTACCTGTAGACAAATTCTAAAAATAGAAAATAAACAATGAAGAGAATATAAAACAAATACACAGAAACCTTCGATCCCAATACCGGGACTACCAAATTGATTTTTCATTATGTTCCTTCCAATGTTACAATACATATGTATACATGTCTAAGCATTCATAAACCCCGATCCATTAACCCTAGATTAGAACATAATCGTAGTTCCCTTGACTAGATCTACAAAATACCAATGGCGGAAAACCATCATGCCCAAAACCATGCGAAAAAACTATGAACAAAACCATAGGTAGGTCCGCCCACCTAATATATGATCCAAAAAAAATTCTCGAGGCACCGCCCCAGACCCCGTGTAGGGCTACCGACCCCCTGAAACCCCCTGCGCTTACGATTAGTTGTGGAAAGAATATAACACACACCCAAAAATGAGGTGGATGGATAGTGTTTTAAATTACTAAATAGTTATTACAAACATGTTAAAATTTTCAAAAAAAATAAATAAATAAATAAAAATAAAAATAAAAAATAAAAAAATTGGCCATCCTTTGTTGTCTTAACATTTATTACTCCTAAACATATAGTCAATGTTCCTACATTACCATCATACCATTAATAATAATGATATCCCCACTAATAAGATCGATATCCCCATTGTGTATGCTTAAAACTAAGATAATTGTTCTAAATTAGTGTGTTTGAACTAATTATACTAGACCTTCATGACAAGTTCCAATATAAACAATCCTAAAATTCCAAACATTGAAATTCAATCTAGATCATGAGAAACTCACTTATATCAACATTTTATACTCCTATAGGTATAATAATTGCTCCTATATTACCAACGTAATATTAATAACATTTTTTTATTAAACAGTGTTATCAGAATTGGACTAGAACCAGTGGAACCAACTAATCCCATTGATGGCACATATTCCAATAATATCCACTCAATACTAAACCAACCTTTTTACACTAAACAAGTCGATCTTGTATTGAATTTTTCAAATCCATACAATGCAACCAAGGACCCTCGAAACACAAATTTAATTTAAAAATGACAAAAAAAAATTAGTGGGGCAGCCTAATATTCAACCCTAGGCTTGTACTAATTCTATGTAATTAATAGGGGTGGTTATATGTTACCCTGGAGGAAAAAGAAAAAATTTGTATTTTGAGGTTTGGTTTCAACCTCAAACAATCAAGCAGAAGCGTATACCCTTTATAAAGGTGTTCTCCAAACAGTTATCATTGATATCCACCAAGATTACTATAATAGGGGACTCTTAACTCCTCATCTCTTAGGTACAAAAAGGATCCTCCCCTAATAATTTGAAATTGAAGACTTTCCTTATATGAATAAGAGGCTTACTTCATTAATTTGAACAATATGATGTATTTCATATTCTAAGACATAACAACAAAAAATTTAACTTGTTAGCAAAAGAGGACTTGGTGGTTGATAACTATAAAACTAAATGTTTGATTTCTTAAAGAATTGGAAGATCATCATGCCCAAAATCACAAGGGGGGCTTTCAAAATATAAAAACAAGTGGAGTAATCAGTTGGCTACATGCAGGTTCCTTTGAGCTCCCAGAACTGAACATGCTTGTAGGGGATAAAATGGCCAAGAGAACAAGGACTTATCAACAACAAAACCCAAAAAATAGACTAGTATTGATTGAAGAGAATTAGAGCTTCCATTCCATTAAGATTTTTGAAGAAAAACTCCAAAAGGGGTTTCAATATTGTAAAATAATAATAATTCCTTAATTGTCTTAGTTTCATTTAATTATTATAGAATAGTTTTAGAAAAACTTGCCTTGAAAATCATGAGAGATTTATGGAATAAATCATGAGAGATTTAGTGAATAAATCATGAGAGATTTAGTGAATAAATCATGAGAGATTTAGGGAATAAATCAGAGAGCGATTTATGGATTTAGAAAAATATAATTTTCTTGTAACTTTGTATTTAATCATTGTAAGCCTAAGGGGAAAATTAATGGCTAAATGAATGGGAAATCAGGCCATAGGGAGAATGAATTCCTCTGATCATATGTATATACAAAGCTAATTTAATGAATGAGAGTTCATGCCTAATTGTGAATCTAAGAATTCTATGTGAAGTGTGATATGATTATTTGATTTCAAAGAAAGCATGGAAACCTGATTGGCATATCAATCCAAACCAATAAAATTTGGATCATTGAATTAGCACAAAAATTTTGGAAAAGATATCATTGTCCGTTATTCTTAAGATTGCAGGTTTGTGAAAGTGAACATAGCAGGAAAAGTCAATTTTACCTGCATCAAAGTGGTATCAGAGCTAGTTTATCTCTTCAAAGAAGAGAGTCAGAGAAGACAGAAGCGAGTTGTGTGGCAAAAGGAGATTGGAGAATTGAGGCAATGCAATAGATAAACTAGTCTTTATATTTTTGAACTGATTTGTGCAGAGGATTTGATGTTTGCAGGTAGCAGCTAAAGGAGAGTGATAGTGGATCATAGCTTAGAAGCATGTCAGAGAGAACAAGTGAAGAAAGAATTGTGGCAAAAGAACCTTGAAGTAGAGGAAGCAGGGAACAAGTGGAAGTTCTCAAAAGAAGTAAATTGAGTAAGTGCAACAACCAAAGGAGAAAAGGAGTGCTCAAGAAGGTTCTAAGGAGAGAACTAGAGAAAATGCCAAAAGTTCAAGCTAGTGAAGAAAGGTTGATGAGGTATTGAGTAGCAAGAAGAAGATACTTTCTATAGAGGAGAAGCTTGGTTGCAGTTCACTGTTGAGCATGGGGAAGCTCGTAAAGATAGAGAGAAGGATGACCACAGAGGGTCATAACAAATTTTCAGGTGGAAGCCACAACAGAAGGAAACTTGAAGATGCCAAGGCAAAATACATCAATAAGAAGACAAGTGATGGAGGGTTTGATTGGGAACTTGTTGAAATGAAAGCATGGTTGAATGTGCTTATGTAGTTGCTACAACAACATGTTGAAGACCAAATATGTGGATGGGTGCTACGGAAAAAGGTGAAATTGAGTATTCAACAAAGGAGTGAAGAACTCAAGGAAACCAACATGAATGTGTGCATTTGTGAACCAAAGTAGGGATAATTACTTGGTGAGGATAATGATGAGGATGGTGAGAAGATATCTACAAAAGATCTTCTGAACTATGTGGAAATTTTAGAGCAGTATGATGAATTGGTCACTAAGTCATCAAATGAGACCATAGAGTCTTATGATTTTAAAACTAATGATTTGTGTATGGTTGCAGGTGTTGGTGAAGCTTGAAAATTGTTTAAAATTGTCATACAAAGTGGAGATATGCTTTCGAAAGACATAAGGGAAGAATAGAAGAGCAATTATGTTATGAAAGAAGATAAGACAACATTTTTTTATGCAGGTAGTCAGAGTGGAAATTATACACAATGGATAAATGCAATTGATGGTGCACAATTGTAGGAACCTATTAGTGCAGTGAGTAAGAGAAAGTTGGCTTATGTAGAAAGCCAAAAGAGGGATCAAGTAGATGATTAGGAGCCACACTCAGATTCAATGCTTATGAAATTTGAGGAGGAAATAAAATTGTTGGAAATATGGTTGAAAGTACCTAAGATTACAGCCATAGATGTAAAGGGATATGATGACAAATAAAAATTGATGCGAACGAATGAAAATAAGGTGGTGGAAGGTGGGACAAGTTTGTCTCATAAAAATGAAATTTTATTTCATTTTCAGGAGGAAGATATAAAGAAAGGAATTTTCTTTGAAGACAATAATAAAAATGAAGTCATAATTAATAATTATGAAGAAGGAAATACTCTAAAATTTGTGGAGCAACGAGGGAGAAGACATTTAAGTGTCTTAAACATATTGGAAAATATGTATGATGATGAAAAGCATGAATAGAGAAGTTATGAAAACAATGAAATGACCATTGAGGTCGTAAAATTTTTAAATTTAGAGATTCAATTACAAGTGAGTGGTGATAGTAACATGTACCAGCAAGAGGAAAATTTGGATATGGAAATTGACAAGATGAGAATGTTGATTATGAAATAGCATGAGAAATTTCACATTGATGTAAGAAGAGAAAACAACTGTAGGAGGAAAATGACTATACATGATTTCATCAACAAAGAGAGTGGATAGCTACAACATAAAGTTTGGAAACCTGGAAGTTTAAAGAAGACAACGTTAACAACCAAAGCAGCAACATGAAGAAGCAGGTGATCAGTTATAGTACAAATTTTGGGATCGAGGAGAATTCGGGCATTAATGACACATGACAAGGAGGTCATGAATTTTTTCTACCTTGGGAGTCTAATGCAGGAGCATTAGAGCTTCCAAACCATCAAGTTTTTTAAGAAAATCTCCAAAATGGGTTTCAATATTGTAAAGGAATTATAATTCCTTAATTTTAAATATTCTTGGTTTCATTTAATTATTATAACATAGTTTTAGAAAAATTATAGATAGGAGATATTTTTTTCCATAAGGCAAAAGCAAAGTTTCCTTGAAAACAATGAGAGATTTATGGAATAAATCATGAGAGCTTCAGTGAATAAATCATGATATCTTTAGGGAGTGAATCAGAGATTGATTTATAGATTTAGAAAAATCTATATTTGATGATTGTAAGCCTAAGGGGGAAACTAATGGCTAAATGAATTGGAAATCGGGGCATAGGGAGAATGAATTCCTCTAAGCATATGTATGTACAAAGCTAATTTAATGAATGAGAGTTCATGCATAATTTTGTTGTGCTATACAACAACCCCCCCCCCCCCATTTTTATTGTATATAATACAAATGGGGACCCTTTTAAAAATTGAATTTTTCCCCATTTTTTGAATAAAATGCCAACTCTCATAAAATTGTTACTTTTTAAAGCCTTTTTGAATCTAACTTAAAACATATTAAAGTCCTCATCGCATATCGCACATCGGAGGATATTATGGCAAGAGCTTAATCGTTATATATCAAAACTTTGATATTACGATATCCTGATATTGTGATCTTGCGCTTTTGCGATATCGCATATCGCATATTGCAAGATCCATCAACAAAGTTTCATTCATGTTATATCTTAAATATTCGATATGACGGATTTGACAAATGTTTAATAGAGTTTTTAAGTTGGACACGAGTTAGGTCAAAATGATTTAATACGGTTATCATCCCTATGCATGTAATCATGGTGTTCGTTATGGTTGATTAATGTTGAACCCGCTCCCGGACCTTTTCTTACAAAGTTCAGTCATTTCATCAAATCTTGTATTTTACCCGACAATTGATTGTTGTTGGTTTTAATAGGAACTCCACTCAAGTGATGTCCATTTGAAAGGTGATGCAGAAGCATACCAAGCCATCTATCGTAGAAACCGAAAGCACAAATATGCCGTCCATTTTTACAAATACAGTATGCACTGCAGATGGAGGCGCCACCGCATGGCAGAATATCTATACTAAGTTGAAGAATGAAAACCCTGAAGTAACAGATATTCGACCAAATGCTGACAGTACAGAACCGTCAGGAGTACAGTTCAGAGATGCTGCATGCTCTTTCCTTCACCAAATAGTAGCAAGGGATAGGCTCTTGCCATACACAAATATGATAAGATGGGTAGTAGAGAATACATAAGTGGAAGACAGACTTATCAAGACATTTAAAAACACAATCTTGGGTTCTTTCATGGCCGAAGATTTACAACAAATGTACAAGCTACCTGATGCCCGGGACATTTATGACAAACAGCTTGTTCCAAAGTTTGTAAAGGAAAATGAAGACCCGTTTCAAATGATACAGGAATGGAGGAGAAGAGATAATAAATTCAAACAAGATAAAGCGGGTATGTACCCCATTGCTTCTTTAGCCAACCCTTATAATTTCGCAGCCTCTATGTTATGTAGGTTGTATGGTCTCCCTGATAATACTAAGTTCTCGGTCAATTGGGTTCCTTTAATTGATGCTTGTGTTAATTCTCAAATTATGAATTGGGAAACCAATCTATCTGAGAATTTGGCCAAAGTGATTACTGAATATCGTCAAACCAGGGTTGCCTCCTCTAGAGCAATTCCCCAATTGTTCATGTTTGCATAAGTCTTCGATGCTATTTGTTTATGCACTCATTTTCCAACCATGGGTTGGAAATGGACTACTCCTATCTTCCTAAGTTATAAGCAAATGTGGGAAGAATATTTTATTCCACATTTTCACCAATTATGCCATGGAGTTGTTCCTCCCTTGCATCAGTTAGTTTTCAACAGAAGATGTCTGAGATTCACAAAAGAAGCTATCGCAGACCTCCAAGCAATCGAAAGGTATTTTCTTGAAGAATCCTTCTCTTATATTAGGATATTTGGTAGCCAAGCTTTTCCACATGTCCTCCCTATGTATGTCTCGAATAAACTATTGGCAAGGGAAGTAGCATACCAAACAGTAGGAAATGGCCTCACAAAAACATTGAGGGAAATGAAGAAATCCCTATGGCCAAATTTTCCCCTTCAGTGTGGATCATTTACCCTTGTTAATTATGGTCATGCATATAAAGAGTATCAGAATTTGCAGTTATTAAAGCTCCTCGTTCTACCATCAAGGTCTTTTGATCCACAACAAGTAGCAAACAAATTCACCCTTTCAATTAAGATCAAACCTGTAACTCATACAGTAGATGAGTTTGAAGATTTACTGGAATCAGCCGAGAACTTTGAGCAAATTCTGAATGCGGCCAAGACAAAGTTAAATCCAGAGAAATTGAGAAGATTCCAGGAGTTTAGAGAACAAAGATTAGAATACCTTCCACAATAATTTCATATTACTAATCATAGAATTGAAACCAAGTCTCAGGAGCAAACTAAGCCAGGCGCGTCACGAGATCAGGAAGCAGAAACAGATGAATTAGAAAAGTTGTGGGATGCATTCAATGACAAACTACAGGATACCCCTAAGGTATCGTCAACACAAGAAATTACAGGATTTCAGACCCAACCAGGGCAAATAACAACAATGACCACTGAAGGTCCAAAAACAAGTTTCCAAGATACAGAGGTAATTCCTATAGACCCAACTACTGAAATTGTCTTGAATGTAACAGATATCCCTCCTCTAGAAGTCTTTTATAGCCCTCTTCATAAAGTTGTAAAAAGACAGAAGAAGAGGAGGAGAATCGAAACTCCTTCAGGACATGAATTTATGGATGTCCTATGGAAGGACACACAAATAAATCCGACCGAACATTTGACTCGGCTATCTCAATTTGTTGGAGCCTATGCTAAAGCGATAATCGACAAAGCAATCGAAGTCTATGTTTTGATTAAATAAAAAGACGACCAAATCACACTATTACAGCGACAGTTCGATGAAGAAAGAGCCAGCGTGAACCATCAAGCAGAGGAGGAGCTTCATAAGATGCAACAAGATATGGAAGTACTGAGAATAGGTCATGAAAATGACTTATCTGCTAAAAACAAACAAATCCAGGAGCTAAAGAGTGACCTAGCAAGGTATAAAGATATTCCTACTGCATAGGAATTCATTAGTGAGGTTTTAACACTGAATACTTTATTGTCAAAGCAAAAGCAGCTCTTCCTCCAACATATATCAAATATCATTCCACATCTGAATATTAGTGAACAATTAACAAACATCATTATTGATCAAAGAATTGAGTTCAATGAACTCAATTCTAAGATCTCTGATTATATTAATGGCAAGATTCAGATGAAGGGAAAAGGTAAAGTCTTCTGAAGATCAACAAAAGACATAAGGATATTCTATTCACTGATTGGGACTCATAGGTGAAACAAGCCGAACTGGCAATAGCCAGAGCATCAGGTATTTCAAAAAGCATTATCAAAACAATAAATCACATGTTGCACACATCCAACCTCATAAAGGAAAGTGATCCAAAAACACTTCCTGATCTTAAAGCATTAGATGAGAATTGGAAGAATAAAAGTCAGCTACAGAAATAAACAATTGAGGGGCTATCAAAAATCGGCTAGGATGCAGTATGGCAACTTTTGGTCAAACCACACAGTCAGATCATGACCTTGAATTGCTCCTTGGATTCAGTACAAAGAATGTTGCCACCTTTACATGATGCTATATTTGCAGGGCAGTTGAGAACACAATTTGATATGCCACCACAAGTCAGGCCATTGTCAAACATTTGTGAGCTGAGAGGCAAAGCTGACAGCGGTGATTAATCAATGAAGACCTGAGTCATTTCTTAGCAGTTTTATTTTTGGAAAGTTGGATACTAGGAACAAGGAAGGTTGTCTGAAACCTCCTCATAGATATTTTGTATAAGTTATTTTTAGTTAATTAAGAATAGTATTTAAACCCTTCTCATGCATTTAGAGAAGGGTCCAGAATTTTATTAAGAACATTTACAAAGAATGCGCTATCGTAAATTTGTAGATGCCTTGATGGAATCATGGAACATGGTCTTTTCAATCAAATATCTTTTTGTTGATCACTATTGATGCACTATTGTATTCTTTGAGATACTCATTGGTAGAATATTGATTGTGGCCTATTGTCATTGGTCAAATGAGCAGAACGGTACACATCTGGTACTATTATCATGTTTGCTAAATCTTTGTTCTAGTATTAGTGATAAGTTTATCTTTCATGAATTATGTATGAAATCTGTCATCTCTGTTTGAAGTATCAGTTGCACTATTGTACGATATCAGAATAGAGAATGGTCTGTTTTATATGTGATCATTAGAATATGCGATATGTTTTTCACAATTCTTTTGATTAACTATTTTTTCAAAGGAATTATCTTACAATATATTAACTCTATATAATCTACGATTGATCTATATCATCATAGATTACATAGACATCTTTTTATATCGCATAAAACCAGCAATACCCCAGGTTAGATTAAAATAGATTTAATTCAAAGTTTTGCATCTTAGAATAAAGTTGTGTTAATTTCTAGTTATTCTTTTGCGAATCATTAGAAAAAATCCCACAAATCATATAAACCCAAAACACTAAGAAACTGGTCCCATCATACCCAGTGGGAGCCACTATCCTAAATAGAAAAAGAGTTGCTTTAATGTTCGGACCTGGTGGTTATCCCCTTTGTTGTTGCCATAGATTTCTGGGGCCTCAACAAATTGTGAATCTAATAATTCTATGTGAAGTGTGATCTGATTATTTGATTTCAAGAAAGCATGGAAAAACGTTTTGTGATTGACATATCAATCTAATCCAATAAATTATGGATTATTGAATTAGCACAAAATTGTGGATTATTAGTTTTTTTATTGTTGGAAAAGATATCATTGTTTGTTATTCTTAAGATTGCAGGTTTGTGGAAGTGAACATAGCAAGAAAAGTCAATTTTGTCTGCATCAAGTACCCAAAGAAATGTGAATTTTATTTTTTTTAGAAAGTTACTAGAAGCATTATACTTATTATGAGGTGGATGGATAGTATTCTAAATTTTTAAATTATTAAATAGTTATTAAGGACATCTTAGAAAATTTAGTATGATAACAAATATAAAAATAAATAAATGATTGGTGATCCTTTGTTGCCTTAACATTTCTTATTCTTACACATATAGCCAATGCTCCTATATTACCAACATACCATTAATAAGATTAATATCCCCATTAATAAGATCAATACTCCCATTTTGTATGCTTCAAACTAAGATAATTGTTCTAAATCAGTGTGTTTGAATGTTATACCAAACCTTGATGATAAGTTCCAATATAAAAAATTCCTAAAATTCCAAACATTGAAATTCAATCTAGATCATGAGAACCTCACTTATCTCAACATTTGATATTATTATAGTTATAGTCATTGCTCCTATATTACCAACGTAATAATAATAACGTTACTGGAACCAGTAGAACCAACCAATCCCACTAGTGGCACATAATCGATCAAGATCAACTCAATACTAAACCAACCTTTTTACATCGAACCAACCGATCTTGTACTAAACCATTCAAACCCATACAATGCAACCAAGGACCCTCCAAACGCAAATTTTATATATATATATAATGAGTGAGGTAACCTAATATTCAACCCTAGGGTCATACTAATAACATGTAATTAATAGAGGTGGTTTATTACTCCGGAGGTGAAAGAAGAAAAAAAAGTGAGGTTTGGGTTCAACTCAAACAATCAAGCTGAAGACTATAGCCTTTATTAATGTGCTTTCCAATCAATATCCAATATCATTGAAAGCCACAAAGTTTACTATAATTGGGGACTCTTCTCTTCTCATCTCTTATGTCCAAAAACGCTCCTCCCTCATAATTTAAAATTGAAGACTTTCCTTGTAGGAATAAGAGACTTGCTTTATAAATTTGAGCAATATGATGTCTTTCATATTCTAAGGCATAACAACAAAAAAGTTAACTTGTTGGTGAATCATGGAGTCCTATTAGCAAAAGATTACTAGGTGGTTGATAACAATAAAAATAAATGTTTGATTTCTTAAAGAATTGGAAGGTCATCATGCCCAAAGAAATGTGAATTTTGTTTTTTGTTAGGAAGTTACTAGAAACTTTATACTTATTATGACATAGATGCATAGTATTCTAAATTACTAAATACTTATTAAGGACATCTTAGAAATTTATATATATATATAAGTAATTTGCCATCCTTTTTTGCCTTAACATTTCTTACTCCTACCCATATTACCAAAATAACATTAATAAGATTGATATTCCCATTTTGTATTCTTCAACATAAGATATTTATTCTAAATCAGTGTGTTTGAATTAATTATACGAACCTTGATGACCAGTTCCAATATAAACAATATTAAGATTCCAAAGGTTGAAATTCAATCTGGATCGTGAGAATCTCACTTATCTTAACATTTGAGACTCCTATATGTATATTCATTGCTCCTCTAATACCAACATAATATTAATAACATTTTTAGTTTAAACAGTGTTATCATAATCGGATTGGAACCAGTGGAACCAAGCAATCCCACTGATGGCACATATTCAAATAAGATCAATTCAATGTTGAACCAACCTTTTTACGCTTAACTAACCAATCTTGTTCTAAACCTATCAAATCCCTACAATGCAACCAAGAAAATGGGTAGCCTAATATTCAACCCTAGGGTCTTTTACTAATACGATGTAGTTAATAGGTGTGGTATATTAACCTAGAGGAAAAAGAAAAATTTTGTATTTTTGAGGTCCGAGTTCAACCTCAAACAATCAAGCAGAAGCCTAAAGCTTTTATCAACTTGTTCTCCAAACACTATCATTGAAAGCCACCAACTTTACTATAATAGGGGACTCCTCTCTCCTGATCTCTTATGTACAAAAAGGCTACTACCCTAATAATTTGAAAATGAAGACTTTCCTTATAGGAATAAGAAGCTCGCTTCATAAATTTGAACAATATGATATCTTTCATATTCTAAGACATAAAAACAAAAAATTTAACTTGTTGGCAAATCATGGAGTCATATTAGCAAAAGAGGACTTGGTGGTTGATGACAATAAAAATAAATGTTTGATTTCTTAAAGAATTAGAAGATCATCATGGCCGAAAGAACAAGGGGGCCTTTCAAAATACAAAAACAAGTGGAGTAATCAATTGGCCATGTGGAGTTTCATTTGAGCTCCCAAAACTCAACATGCTTGTAGGGGAGAAAATAGCCAATAGGGCAAGGAAATATCAACAACAAAACCCAAAAAATAGACTAGTACCCAAAGAAGTGTGAATTGTTATTTTTTGTTAGGAAGTTACTAGAAGCAATACTTATTATGAGGTGGATGACTAGTATTCTAAATTACTAAAGTACTAAATACTTATTAAGGACATCTTAGAAAATTCAGTGTAATCAATTGGCGACCCTTTGTTGCCTTAACATTTCACTCTACACATATAGTCAATGTTCCTATATTACCAACGTACCATTAATAAGATTGATATTTCCATTAATAAGATAATTGTTATAAATCAATGTGTTTGAACGTGGTTTGAACTAATTATACCAAACCTTGATGACAAGTTTCAATATAAACAATCCTAAAATTCTATACGTTGAAAATTAATCTAGATTGTGAGAACCTCACTTATCTAAACATTTGATACTCCTATAGGTATAGTCATTGCTCCTATATTACCAACGTAATATTAATAGCATTACTATAACCAGTGGAACCAACCAATCCCATTGGTTGCACATATTCGATTAAGATCATGTTTCAACTCAAAACTAAACCAAAATTTTTACACCGAACCAATCAATCTTATACTAAACCAATCAAATCCGTATGATGCAACCAAGAACCCTTCAAACACATTTAATTTAAAATAACAATTATATATATATATATAAGCTAGGTAGCCTAATATTCAACCCTAGGGTCATACTAATACTATGTAATTAATAGGTGTGGTATATTACCCTGGAAGAAAAAGAAAAACTTTATATTTTTGAAGTCTGATTTCAACCTCAAACAATCAAGCAGAAGCCTATAGCCTTTATCAACGTGTTCTCCAAACACTGTCATTGAAAGCCACCAAGTTTACTATAATAGGGTACTCTTCTCTCCCCATCTCTTACGTACAAAAAGGCACCTCTCCTATTAATTTGAAATTGAAGACTTTCCTTATAGGAATAAGAGGCTTGCTTCATAAATTTGAACAATATGATGTCTTTCATATGCTAGTACATAAGAACAAAAAGTTAACATGTTGGTGAATCATGGAGTATTATTAGCAAAAGAGGACTTGGTGGTTGATAACAATAAAAATAAATGTTTGATTTCTTAAAGAATTGGATGATCATCATGCCCGAAAGCACAAGGGGGCCTTTTCAAAATATGAAAACAAGTGGAGTAATCAGTTGTCTACGTGGAGGTTTGTTTGAGCTCCCAAAACTCAACATGCTTGTAGGGGAGCAAATAGCCAAGAGGACAAAGAATTGTCAACAACAAAACCCAAAAAATAGACTAGTACCTAAAGAAAAGTGAATTTTGTTTTTTGTTAGGAAGATACTAGAAGCTTTATACTTATTATGAGGTGGATGAATAGTACTCTAAATTGGCCATCCTTTGTTGCCTTAACATTTATCACTCCTACATGTATAGTCAATGTTCCTATATTAACAACATACCATTAATAAGATTGATATTCCCATTTTATACACTTCAAAATAAGATAATTGTTCTAAATCAGTGTGTTTGAACTACTTACACCAAACCTTGATGACAAGTTCCAATATAAACAATCCTAAAATTAAATACATAGAAAAGCAATCTAGATCGTGAGAACCTCACTTATCTCAACATTTGATACTCCTATAGGTATAGCCATTGCTCAAATATTACCAACGTAGTATTAATAACATTAATATAACCAGTGGATTAGTGGTATGAGTGGGGTATCCTAATATTCAACCCTAGGGTCGTACTAATACTATGTAATTAATAGCGATGGTATGTTACCCTAGAGGAAAAAGAAAAAAATTGTATTTTTAAGGTTTGGTTTCAACCTCAAACAATCAAACATATGCCTATAGCCTTTATCAAGGTGTTCTCCAAACACTATTATTGAAATCCAACAAGTTTATTA
This sequence comes from Pinus tabuliformis, assembly GCA_031772625.1. Classification (NCBI taxonomy): domain Eukaryota; kingdom Viridiplantae; phylum Streptophyta; class Pinopsida; order Pinales; family Pinaceae; genus Pinus; species Pinus tabuliformis. The sequence goes on from CM062804.1 coordinate 903,719,188, forward strand.
TAATAGGGGACTTCTCTCCTCATCCCTTATGTACAGAAAGGCTCATCCCCTAATAATTTGAAATTGAAGACTTTCCTTATAGAAATAAGAGGCTTGACAATATGTCTTTCATATCATATGACATAACAATAAAAAAGTTGACTTGTTGGCAAGGGGGGACTTGGTGGTTGATAACAATAAAAATAAATGTTTGATCTCTTAAGGAACTAGAAGATCATCATTCCCAAAAGCACAAGTGGGCCTTTCAAAATATGAAAACAAATGGAGTAATCGGTTGGCTACGTGCAAGTTCCTTTGAACTCCCAGAAATCAACATGCTTGTAGGGGAGAAAATGGCCAAGAGGACAAGGACTTATTAATATCAAAACCCAAAAAATAGACTAGTACCCAAAGAAATGTAAATTTTGTTTTCCGTTAGGAAGTTACTAAAGCTTTATACTTATTATAAGGTGGATGGATAGTATTCTAAATTACTAAATATCTAAATTACTTATTAAGGAAATCTTAGAAATTTTAGTATAATCACATACATATATATATATATATATATATATATATAATTAAAAGCAATTGGTCATCCTTTCTTGCCTTAACATTTGTTACTCATGTATAGTCAATGTTTTGATATTCCCATTTTGTACACTTCAAAGTAACATAATTGTTCTAAGTCAATGTGTTTGAACTAATTATACCGAATATTGTTGACAAGTTCCAATACAAACAATCCTAAAATTCCAAACATTGAAAGTCAACCTAGATCCTGAGAACGTCACTTATCTCAACATTTGATACTCCTATAGGTATAGTCATTGCTCCTAGATCATGAGAGTCACTTATCTCAATATTTGATGCTCTTATCGGTATAGTCATTGGTCCTATATTACCAATGCAATATTAATAACATTTTTGTTTTAAATAGTGTTATCAGAATCAGAGTGGAACCAATGGAACAAACCAATCTCACTGATGGCATATATTCGAATAAGATCAACTAATACTGAACCAACCTTTTTACACCGAACCAACCACTCTTGTACTAAACACTCAAATCCGTACAATGCAATGAAGGACCTTCAAAACACAAATTTAATTTAAAAATAACAATAATAATAATAATAATAACAACAAACAAAAAAATTGAGTGGTGTAGCCTAATATTTAACCCTAGGGTTATTACTAATACTATGTAATAAATAAAGGTGGTATATTACTAAGGAAAAACGAAAAATTTTGTATTTTTGAGGTATCAGTTCAACGTCAAACAATCAAGCAAACGTTGATAACCCTTATCAAGATGTTTTCCAAATGCTAATATAGAAAGCCGCCAAGTTTACTATAATAGGACTCTTCTCTCCTCATCTCTTAAGTACAAAAAGGCTCCTCCCTTGATAATTTGAAATTGCAGACTACTATTATAGTAATAAGAGGCTTGTTTCATAAATTTGAACAATATGGTGTCTTATATATTCTAAGACAACAACAAAAAAGTTAACTTCTTGATGAATCATGGAGTCATATTAGAAAAAGAGGACTTGGTGGTTGATAACAATAAAAATAAATATATGGTGTCTTATATATTCTAAGACATAACAAGAAAAAAGTAAACTTGTTGATGAATCATGGAGTCATATTAGCAAAAGAGGACTTGGTGGTTGATAACCATAAAAATAAATGTTTGATTTCTTAAAGAATTGGAAGATCATCATGCCCAAAAGCACAAGGGTGAGAACATGCATATTTTGAAAAGATACATACAAGCTTCAAAATATTGAACATTAATTAACAACAATCCCAATTTTTGCCAAGTCGCCACAAGGCAGAGCTTCTATTAGTAGCGGAATTTACCCACTTCATTATTAGCTAAACAGTTGTCAGGCAATTAAAATAGACAAATGCCCAGAATGAAATGTATCAGAAGATGACATTAAGTCATGTAGCCTGTGAAAAGTCAAAAGCCAGGAAGTTTTACTCGTATATGACATGAATCAAGACAAAGGAATTTTAGTACAACTAAGAATGCTAAGGCATGTCATGCCTAAAGGTCTATAGAAGTGCAAACAAAACAACCTGTCAAGGGCATATCTGGGGGAAATTAGATGAAATTATTCAGTTTGGTCCGGTGAAAAGGCATTAAAGTTTAAATATGAAAATGCTATGAATTAGACAATTAATTCAGACGTGAGTAGAAAAGGGAATATAGAGATAACAATAGTGCTTTATGGAATAACCGTATAATTAAAGTAACTAAAACATTAATAAGACATGATTAATGAAGATCACCCAATCGGAAATAGATAGTCAGCAAACTTGTAGAAAATATTCTTCTCTGGGTAGCATTCAGAAGTACAAACTTCATAGGCACATCCAATGCTCAATAAATTCACCGTTGACAATGATGCTCACCAAAAAATTTAGAGGCAAGCTTTCTAATAACCAGTCAACAGAACAAATTCAGTAACTGAACAGCTTTCTTATGCCTCTTCAACATTATCAGTAATACTCATCTATGATTTGACTAAATATCCAGAGAGAGGAATTGGCTACTGTGGATGAGAGACACGCTCAGTAAGAGGGCGGGATGACTGCTGTGGACGGGAAATGGGTTCAGACACAGTGGGAATTGACTGCTGCGGATGAAAAACAGGTTCAGCAGGGATGGGGATTGGTGTGCGTGAGACAGGTCCAGAGGAGGGGATTGGCTGCTGCTGACGAGAGACAGGTCCAGTGGGGGGGATTGGTTGCTGCAGACGAGAGACAGGTCCAGTGGGAATGGGGTTTGGCTGCTGCAAGTATGAGAAAGATTCTCCTGGCTTAGGGGCAGCCTCTTTGTTGATCTGGCTAGAATGATCATGTACAGACTTTGGTAAGCTCCCATTTGGTTGACCCAAAGCAACTCTTGTTTGATTTGAACCAACCTGCACTGGACGTGTAGTTTGATCTGGTATAGGAACTGATGTTGTACCCTGACTATTCACAACAGGCACCATAGCTGGCAATAAAGAAACAGGAGTTGATGGCATGGCCACAGTATTGTGAATAGATGGAGGAAGTTCGGGGGGTAGAAGAATATTCTCATCCCTCCTTGTCAGATTGACATTTGGTGCAATATCATTTGTTTTAGAAATAGGCACCGACAATCCCGGATCAAAGACAACACCTCGCAGGACTGTATCAGTGTCTCCCACTCTAACCATCAGCAAGTAGCCAGCATCAAATGAACCATCCAATACACCATGAACTGATTGGCCTACCAAAGTATTGTCAGGAAACGAAGGCATTGACGAATCTATTTTCTTGCGTCTTGGTTTCTTTTTCCCATCCAACCGTTGTGGTGCATGAGCCTTCTCACCTGGATACAAAACGTGTGATTTACGGGGGCGTCCTCGCTTCCGTTTTGGAGGTATACTTGTAGAATCAGTCTGAGCTTCTTGATTTTCGTCTTTCATTTTTAACACCTGCACTGAAAAACATCTACAAACTTCATTCTATTCTGTAAATTTGAAAGAACAAAAACATGTGACTGGACATACAACTTCTTAAGTGCCCACCAACGGAATTCAGAATTAGCAATGATGCCTAATTGCTTTTAAAATAAAGAAGTATGAAGGCCTTGAAGGTATTGATAAGCCCATCAGTTAGAATAAGAAAGTTATATCTAGAGCAGAAAAATATACCCGAGTTTAACAGACACTAGCTACATTATACAACATAGCACATTCCTGTAAGAAGCACATTGTATAAATTTGCCAGCTTAAAAGTCCCACTACTTGTACTAGCTAAAAAGAAAAGAGAACCTTCAAACGTACACATTAGTACAAAAAGCAAGGGTACAACTCCAGGAATAGTTTCTGAAAGCATGTATTAAAATGAATGACTTCACTTCCAAAGACTAGATCACAAAAACATGCGTTATGAATACATTGTTCACCAAATATGTAATAGGTCCTAGTCCTTTTAAAGAACAGCCACATAGCAGTAACATACAAGAAGTCACCTGCCTATCCTTGTAACAATTACACGCATGTTGCAATTAAAATGGTTTCAAAGACTCGGTCTTCCTTATCCAGTGATGAGGTTAGTTCCCCATTTGGCTCTATATCAGATGTCTCCCAACCTATGCTTTAGAACGCGCCTCTTAGCACAATTACTAATTGGACTTCCTCATGTATTTATTTTACTAAGATAACAACATTATTCTTGTTTGATGTTGGAGTTCGGGTCTTCAATTTCCATTATCAATCCAAGTTCAAAAATAGCAGAGAACAAAAGAATACTCAAAATAGCGACAGATTTTACATACTTTAACAAGATGGAATAGTTTTCTCCCTAATGCTTTCAAAAAAATTCGAAATGCAGAAAAAAGCATCTCTCCAAGTGTATGCGTGTGAAGTTCCTTTGGTCTTGAAGGCTTGGTAGATCCAAGGAATTAAGAGCACAATAGCTTCTCATAGTAGTGTTCCATGGGAGGTTTGATAATGCAATCCATGCCAAGTTGATACATGTATATGATGGTGTTAAGTTGAGCATGAAATAAAAGAATGGGCAGTATACACAGATGCACGAAAGCAGATCTACACCCTCTTGAAGGTGCAATGGCAGAGACAAACAATTTGAAAAGTTTGAGGGCAGAAATTGGCACCAGCAACAAATCAAATGGATTGTATTCTAGACCTTCCAGATCGCTTCACAATGCAAGATCCACCTTATTTTCCTAAATTAGCTGAAGTATCTTGGACAACCATATTAGATGCATTGATTCATTTTGGCCAATTACTCTATTTCTTCTTGTACAGATATTGATCAAACAAACTGTATTGATCATTAGATTGTTACTCTAGTCTCCTGATCCACAGATGTGCTCAAATCTATTATTGCAGCCATACCATTTCATTTTGATTGAATTAAGTCTACAGATCAACTAGAGTGACCTAAAGAATTGTGATCGGTTGTAATTTTGCCTGTGCACACATCCACCGGAAAGAGAGGAGCAATGAGTGTGCTTCAAACGATTGACCTCCACCATCTTCTTGTGTTTGCTCTATTCGTTTACATGTTTGCTCTATTCTTTAATCACATGGGGGAATATTTTTGCGGAGTGTATGGAGATGCAATCAGTGTTCTTGCTGGATTGAATTTTATTGTATATATGGCAGCATGGTGCCCAATCAGCAGCATGACTGCAGATTCCAAGCTGAATGTCCATCAAAACCCATCACTGTATGAGGGAGTGGATAATTCTGTTGTCTTTTGGCTTGAAACAAGGATTCTTCAGAACCTCTATTTACAGAGAGCATTCTGTTTCTTAAACCAAGACACCTCTCAACTAAAAGGAAAAGAATTTCACTTGCCTCAACGTCTAGTCTGAAAATGGTAGAACTTTGAGCAAAAAGATGCCTTGAATCTTCAAACTGAAGCTCTGCATTACCCAACTTGTTGAAGCGTCCGCAGGGGGGTTAATTTGGATGTTTTGAAGCCCACGTGCAGGTTAAGCAGTCCATCCACGATCCTTGAAGGAGATATATCAGTATACACGGAGCTGCCACAAGCAAAACTGCAGCACAGAAAGTATGGACAATCTGTGAGAATAGCAACGAAGAATAAAATCGTCACAACAAATACAGAGAGCTCCTCAGTGGCCTGTTCTCAGGCATCCTGCACAGACTACAAGCCCTTGGACAGTGGAAATAGACATTGAAGTTATCATGGAATACTTTGAAATTTTTGGGCTATTCGAAGTTTTTTAAATTCTAAATAGTTTTTTTAATTCCAAATGATTATGCTGGACGTAATTTTCAAAATCCCATAGCCCAAATGACGTTAATTTCACAAAAGCCCATAAGCAATTGGCAACCATTTTTTTTTTACCATCAAACATGCCTATTTCCTTACACAAAGGAAAATAGTGTTGTAAATCATGAAAAGGAAAATCATTGAATAAAAATACTCATTTTTGTGGTGATTGCGTCCTAGAACTGTCCCAAAATCAGAATAAGAGGGTCTAAGGTATAGTTTGTACTAGTGTGCAATGGTGCATGATTTTTTGGTTGCTTGATTTTGTGTCTACTTTTGACACTTTCTTCACACTTTCAAGAAGAAATTTCCTAACTACACATGGTGATTATTTCTGAAACTAGGGATTAAAACACTCATAAACAAAGCAAGTATCTAATTTCATGTAACAACAGGCCAAAGAGTTGTTTGCTCCTCAAATCATCATTGGGCATTGTCAAAATTTCAAAGGTCATAACTATTAATGGTCTATGTAAAATTTGCTTCAATTGATCCATGTCAAGGTGTTAATTTTATGGTATGTTCTATGCTTGCAACAATCACTTCAATGTCTTATTACTATTAGCCCAATAACAATTTCACTTTATTTTTCCAATAGCAATCACAATAAACTTGAGCAATCACTTAGCACATACTTTAGATCATCATTGACAGTAATTGTAGCTAGAACATCATCAATAATATGCACAGGAAGACAAGCCAAGACAATGAACACACAGATTTAGGCTAATGCCAGGGGAAAAACCCACAAGGGAGAAAACCCAACCAATCCTTCTTATCAATAAAGCCATAGTCTAACAATTATGCTTTTTGCCTGGAAAGTTATGGAAATTCCAGTCATATTTTGAAAAAAAATCCGGCAGGGATTTTTGTAAATCCAAGTAAAAGCTGTCAAAATTCATAATTTTAAGTGCCCTAGAAGTTTTTGATGGTGCTGAATCCATTTCCACCATCAAAAACATGATTCAAACACTGCTTCTACAAGATTTTTTGAAATTTTTTTGTCCGGATTCCAGCCACTTTTGGCCGTCCGAGCAATTCCTCCACCTCCGTAGACGACTCCATTGATAAATATCAAATGTCCAGCAGAGAGAGAAAATCCAATTTTGTATACTGTAGACAAAGTCAAAGTCAAAACTTTGACTATTCAAAGAAAAATGACCAACCAGAATCAATGCCAAAACAAGAAACCCAATCTGATCCAAATCTGTCTCTGTCAAATCTGCAATTCTGAAGTCTGTCAACAGCAGTCAACTTGCACTAACCAGTCCAGTCAACAGTGATCAAACTGCCTCCAATCAGTTCGGTCAAACCACCAAGGAACTCGGCCTCTTGACCAGGTCAAAATAAGCCCAAAACAGAGATGAAAATCCAATCAAAGTCAATGCTCTGTGGTCAAAGCCTGTAATTATGCCTGCAGTCAACACTGGTCAACCTGCCCAGAATTCCTTGTTTTGTGTGTCAATGGATGCAGCCTGCCCAAACAGAATTATTCTAGGTCAAATCGTAGTCAAACAATCTCTCAAAGTCCTTGGTCAACGCTTGAAGTCAGCTGGAGAAAGTCATCGCATGCAAAAACAGAATTCCTCATTTTGTGTGTTTGATGCAGCCTGCCCAAACAGAATTATTCCAGGTCAAATCATAGTCAAACAATCTCTCAAAGTCCTCAGTCAACACTGGTCAAAGTCAGATCAGAAAGTCAACACAGGGAAAAAAAGAGCTGCCAAGGAACCCTTTGCATGTGTGGAAAGAAGATGCTGCCTCAGGTTGTACGAACCAATCAGAACATGATAGAGAAGATGTGTAAGTGAGTGATGCCAAAATGATATGAACTTGACTTACATTTATAGTGGACAATGTGGGGTCAAGGGTCATGTCCCTTGACCAAGTGAGTCGACTTGAAGATGACTGAAAGTGGGACCGACTTGAAGAAATGCTATTTGTAGTAGTGCAAAAATTCTGATTTTTGAAACCAAGGAAGATGCCATCAAGGGTGATCCAACTGTGTGAATAAGCCATCGAGGAGGGGCTTCCAAGTAGGCAAATTAGCCCCTAGTTGGACTCTTTAACACAAGGTTATGTGCATAAGTCATGTGATCCATATGCTTGAGTTCAAGTGTCTTCTTGCTTCCACAGTGTTTTGAGTTAATTGAATTGAAGCAAATTGGATCCATTTTTAAGAGTACAAAAGGCAGAATGGTTTTCAAAATTCAATTGTAAAAATTGACATAAGAACCTACTTGAACATGAATAAGGAGGCCTTACAATGAAAGTGTGAAGTCATTGAGAAATAGTCACCTTCTCAAATTTAGGACATGTTTACATTGAAAAGTCATCTCACTGCTCACATTCAAGAGGAATAACACTTTGGCACGCATGCTCGATATTACCTCATACCCTAAGGTTGACAACAAATGCAAGCGTGACACAAAAGAAAACAAGTGCAAGCAAGCAAGTATAAGTGAATGTGACAATTGCAAATCTAAAATGGGCAGAGGAAAAAGCATTTGCAAAAAGCCAATCAATAATTAAAGAACAGTTGGACTCGTTACATGATTTAAATGATTAGGTCGCTGATCTTCAGTAAGAAAATAGATATGAACGATAAATTGATTGAATCACTTATAACTAAAAAGTGAATGAAAAGGAGCAAAAGATGCTAACAATGCAAAATAAAAACATGAAGCAAGACAAGCAATGGTTGACACTACTTGTGACATAAATGACCTAATAGAAGTGGTTGATACATATGCAACAAAAGATATGATCAATGATTCTTAACTGGTTATAAAATGGAATCACTCATTAACAGTGAATTAATGAAGACAAGTTTTGTTGAAGATGAATCACAAGAAAAAGATGTCAAAGTAGAAAATGATACCAAAAGCAGTATGCATGAATGTGAACTTGAATTTTCTTTTTAAGTTATAAAAGAAAGCATTCATGAACATCAAGTATAGAATGATCTTTCCAAAATCATTGTCAAACCTTTCAAAATTTGCAATTCAACAATAAAATCGGCATGGCTTAGGATATGAAAAAACATCAACTTCAACATTCATGACAAATTTAAACCAATTCAATTTGTTAGTGTTGGATTTCTTGTTGAATATTTGAAGGGGCAAGAGCCAAATGTTCAAGAAATTGATGACAAAGGTGATGATAAACAAATTGATGAAATTCCTGATAAGTGCCAGTGTTGTCATCAAATCAGCCATAAGGAGGCAAAGTGTTTTGATCTCCATCCTTATCTAAACTAAGGCGAGGCGCAAGCTGCCAAGTTGGTAGCCATATACTCAACCTCAGTTGAGCTCAGTACCATTGATCTCGACTTCTTGCTAAACTAAGAAACAATTGTTAAACCGACACCGAAAGCACACCCTGAAGTGTTCTTCCTGTTTGTTGAACCCCTTGCCCAATTTGCATTTGTGAATCCCTAAAGACTCACTCCATCAACCTACTTGTACAACAACCCATAATTTGTTGTGCCACTGAGATACCTCAACACGTGCTTAACAGCAACCCAGTGCACTGTGGTCGGCTCAACCATGAACTAGCTCAACTTGTTGACTGCAAAGTAAATGTTTGGTCGTGAGTTCATTAGATACATCAACGACCCTATGAGCTATTTATAGAGTGGGATCCACTTGCTCACCTCTAGTAGCATCCACCTTCCTCCAGTTTGTGACTAGCGACATGGTCATGGGCCCGTAATCCAGCATGTGGAATCCCTTGAGAATCTCCTGCACATACCTACCTTGTCCCAAGAATATCTCCCCATCACCCTGCCAAACCTCCAATCCAAGGAAATAGTGCATAAGCCCTACATCCTTCATCTCAAACTCTTTTGCAATATCTCTCTTGCAATCACGAATGAGCTCCTTGTCCCTTGTCAATATCAAATCATCAACATATAACAAAAGAATGAGAGGCTAACCCTCAACCACGATATAGTACAAGTTAGGGTCAGCTTAACTCTTGGTGAAGCCCAAACTGAGAAGGTAGTTGCCTATCTGAGCATACCATGCCTTCGGTGTCTACTTGAGCCCATGAAGAGCTCTCTTCAGCCTACATACATGTGTGTCTTCGCTGAAAGTCACAAACCCCTCAGGTTGCTCAACATATATCTCTTCCTCAACAACTTCATTAAGGGAGGCATCCTTCACGTCCATTTGGTGGATCTTCCAACCCATTTGTGTTGCAATTGCCAAAATAATCCTAATGGACGAATACCAGGCCACCGGTGCAAATATCTCATCATAGTCTATCCCTTTGACCTGAGAAAACCCTTTGGCGACAAATCTAGCCTTACACTTCTCCACACTCCCATCAATTACATGCTTGATCTTGTACACAAAACGTGAACCAACCACTGATTTGCCAACTAGTCTTCGCACAATCTCCCAGACATCATTCTACATGATAGAGTAATACTCTGCCATGGCATCTAGCCATAACTACTGAGAAGCTACCTCCTTATAACAAGAAGGCTCTGAGTCTATCACCTCAGTCATAAGTGCCATGTACCCTCATATATCTCTGTGGTTGTTTACTTCGTCTAAATGTGGAGTTGGGGGCTCCAACTCTCTCCTTAGCCTCTGTAATCAATTGATATGCCCACTCAGCTCGTCCTCTCCCTGCATTGAGAGTCACTAGCTAAGTGGGCCCCTCTAACTAACCTCTCTACTCCTGTTCCTGCACTTTCTCCTCAGCTATGTGCTAGTCCGCCTACTTAACAATTGGTTGTGATGAAGCTTGAGAAACTAAGCCTCCTTCTTAGGAGCCTACTGCTCCTCCTCATGTGCAACACCTTGCTCACACTCCAAGGACTTCTTGAGAGCCCTTTCTTCCTCGAACATCACATCATGTCTGATAATTGTCTTCCTGAGTGTTGGAATATACACCTTGTATGCCTTAGATGTCTCACAGTAGCACATGAAAATGCCCTTCTCTGTAGTGGGCACCAGCTTCTTCCGATTATCAGAAGACACATGACAATAAACAAGGCTACCAAAGATCCGGAAATGAGAAACATCAAGCTTCTTGCCTACGAAAGCCTCCTTTGGTGTGACTCTTCCCAGTACAATGTGTGGACTCCTATTCTGCAAAAAAATTGCAGTATTGCATGCCTCAATCCAAAGAAACATATGTAACCCCTGGTCATTCAACATAGCCCTAACCGCTCCAACATTACTCTAGTTCTTACACTCAACCACCCCATTCTACTGAGGGTTATGAGGTGCGGTGAGCTCTTTCCTTATGCCCTCCTTAGCACACAAGTCTCTAAAGGAGTTGGAGATGCACTCCCCACCATTGTTTGACCTCAGCACCATGATCCTCCAACCAGTCTGCTTCTCCACCAAGGCTTTGAACTCCACAAACTTTGAAAAGCCATGATCGTTCTTCGTCATGAAGATCCAGGTCTTTCTCGAGTGATCATCAATGAAGGCGATATAATATATGTATCACATCATGGATGGAGAGGAAAATAGCTACATTACCGAATCCAGCAGGTCTGCATCCAAAAATGTCGTTCCATGTATCCGATCCGGATCCGACTTGAACCGGCTAAGAAACGGCTAGGTGGCGAATCTGGCTTTTCAGGAAACGAATCTTGTCTTCCATAAATGGATCCCGCAAATCAAAAAAGGATCCTTCTAAGTCAAGGTGGATTTCAAACAAATTTCATTTAGGTTTTTAAATTTTAGGTTTCTTTCTTGGTTTTTCATCGGGTTTTTCATTAACTGAAGTAGGCCCTTTCACTCTAAAAGCAATTGTTCTTGAATTTTGTCGACATTCCAAAGGCGCGCAACATTCTTGAATCTTGTCGAGACTTGGCATTGAGCAGGCAACCTCCGGCGCTCGGCTCCAAGCAAACAGGCTCTGACACTCAGCTCCACAGGGTCCACGCTCCAGCAAATAGGCTCCAAGCTCCACACAGCCAGTGCTCTCCGGCTCCACACAAATGACAGGTGACTTCCGGCGCCACGCAAAACGACCGGTGACTACACAATGCTCTCCGACTTCGACTCCACGCAAATGACCGACAATAACACACTGCACAGCGCTCTCTGGCTCCGGCTCCACGCAACTAACCCCGACCCTACCTCCACAGCGACCAGGACTAACAAAAAATTAAATTGCACAGGGCTTGGGGAAGGCGTTTCAAAAAAATAAAATAGCACAGTCTATGCTCTCCGACTCCACACAAACAACCCTGACCCTACCTCCACAACGACATGTGACTAAAAAGAAATTGCATAGTGCTCTCAGGACAGGCGTTAAAAAAATTAAATTGCAGTGCTCTCGAGACAAAGGCATTCAAAAAATTAAATCACAAGGACATGTGTTAAAAAAACCAATTTGCATAGTGCTCTCATTCTCGAGACAAGCGTTCAAAAAATTAAATTACAAGGACAGCAACAAAGGTGTTAAAAAAAAAAAGATTACAGGGACAAAGATAAAGAAAGGGTCTGAATTTTGAAAGGTTAGTTTCAGAAAGCATTATATAATACATTTCTTTTAAATTTTTTAAATCCCTACACGACAAATGCACAGTAGACTCTTAGGTGTACAATTAAATCTTTTTTTACGCGTTAAACATTATGATTAAACATTGTACATTAGTTTTAATTTTATGTATTTTAAATTTTAAATACAATGGACTCTTAAGTGTACAATTAAATCTATTTTATGCGTTAAACATTATTATTAAACATTGTACATTAGTTTTAATTTTATGTATTTTAAATTTTAAATTATTGATAATAAATTATAATTTTTTCTACGCAGTCAGTCACACCTACAACTTATAGAAATGGAACCATCAAGGCAGAGTGAAGGGGAAAACATCAATACAAACCCAAAATCTCCTTTATGGCAATATGTGGAGATTATTGGAAAAAATCCTGGAGGTGGTTCTTATAAATGGAAGTGCAATGAATGCCAATATATAAAAAATGGCTCATATACTAGAGTGAAGGCCCATCTGATTAGACAAACTAACAAAGGGGTGCAAGTATGCACTGGGCTAAAAGACGCAAATGGCAAACCTAGCCAAGGTTTGAGTCTTGGAAAAATAAAATTCTATGCATCTTTGCAAGACACTGCTAATACGAAGCTTGCTAAGGGAAAACACCATGTGCAAAGCTCTACAACTAGGCCTCCATTGCCTTCTAGGCCTGCTGCCACAACTAATAAAAGGCCCACTCTAGGCCCTCTTGAAGCAGGTTTCAATAACCAAGGTAGAGACATGGTCGATGAACATGTAGCTTGTTGCATCTATGCAAATGGGCTAGCATTCAATTTGATGCGTTCTCCTTATTGGCATCAAATGATTAAGGCAGTTAATGAAGCACCAAAAGGGTACAAAAGCCCTAGTTATGAAAACGTTTGCACTACTTTGTTGACATCAGAGAGACAATTCAAGGATAGACAGCTACAGGAAATCTGGGATACATGGGCAAAAATAGGGGTGTCCATCATTTCTGATGGATGGAGAGACCAAAGAAACCGCCTGTTAATTAATGCTGTTGCAGTATGCCCCCAAGGGGCAATGTTTTTGAAGGTTGTTGATTGCAGTGGAATAGAGAAAAATGTATCTTTCATATCCACAATTCTTATTAATGCAATAGAACGTGTGGGGTCACGTAATGTTGTCCAAGTCATTATGGACAACGCGCAAATTCGTAAAGATGCAAGTTTGATTGTGGAGGGTTGATATGATCACATCTTTTGGACTCCATGTGCAATACATTCATTGAACCTTATGCTTGCCAAGATTGGTGAGATCGAATGGATTAATGAAATATATGCATATATCGAGGTTTTGCAAAGTTAGAGCTATTGAAGGTACTCTTTTTTTAATCAATATTATTTCAAATTTGTATTGGAAATTCTTAATTTTAATTACAAAATTATATATGATTTCTCTTTTGAGATTTGACTTTTTGTCATTTTAAAACTTGTAGGTTGTTGAAACTCGTTTTGCCTCCCAAAATCTTGTCATAAAGAGGCTTGTGGAGGTGAGACAAACATTACAAGCAAAGGTCATTGACCCTCTTTGGGAATCATGGAGGACTTCCACTTCTAATAGAGGGCAAAAAATCAAGTCCATCATTCTTGATGATGCATGGTGAGACAAACCTTTTGTGGTTTATTGAACCAATCTTGACCTTGATAAAGGCATTTTACACAAATACACCTTGCTTGGGGGAAGTTTATGAAAACATTGATAGTGTGTTGGAGAGGATAAGGGAAATTATCAGGGCAAGTGAAAATGGCCCTTTTGAAACATTCTATTATGAAGTGAAGGACATAAATACAGAAAGGTGGAACAAAATGACCACACCATTACACCTTTTGGCCTATGCATTGCACCCCAAATATATATTATCATTCCAAAATTTTGTCTTTACCTAATAGAACAGCACCAAACAAGGATTTTGAAGTGGTACAAAGATACAACACAACTTTGCGGAAAAATTATAGAGATGTGGGAGTTGCAATGAAAGTACGCCAAGAATTTGGAGGATTTATACAATCTACTCGTAGCTTTTCGAATCCAGTAACTATAGATGATCGAGAGCATCTTGATCCTATTACTTGGTGGGCTTCCATGGTGGGGATAGCATTCATCTCTCCACTCTAGCCACCAAGCTACTATCACAAGTTGCTAGTTCCTCATTAGCTGAGAGGACTTGGAGTACATATGGCTTCATCCATTCAGTGAAGCAAAATAGGCTAACAGCGGCAAAGGCTGAGGATCTTGTGTATGTTCATTCCAACCTTTGTCTTCTATCACATGTTGAACCAGAATATAAAAGAGGTCCAAGCAAGATTTGGGATGTGGAGCTTGAGATCTCTGACTTGAACCTGACATTGAATGCCATGACTCACCTCAACCTACTTGAGGATATTGTTCCACCACCAGTCCAGCCGACTGATGCAACTTCCTACATTCCAAGACCCCCACATATATTCATGATGTAGAGTTGCAACATGCAAAAGATAATGTAGATCCATTTGAGGAAATGTAAATGTATTTACTATTATCATTTTTGTATGAGGGAGGATGCATCATTTCAATGTTTCAATCTTCATATTTATAATATATCTTATGGTTTCATTTCTAAAAGTGTTTGATGGTTTCAAGCAGTGTTGCTTGGGAGCGGGAGCGGGAGCGGGGAGCGGGAGCGAAAACGGGAGCGGGAGCGACCATTTTCAAAAGCTCCCGATTTGGGAGCGAATCCGGGAGCGATTTTTTAAAAATATATATATTTTTTATATTTTTTAATTTTTGATACATATATGTCAAAAAAAACATGTAGAATGATGAATTAGACATAAAAAACATAAAAAAACATAGATTGATCATTGAACAATATCACATCAATCATCTAGATTCTAGAAATTATAATCGTCATCAACCATGTCCATAAGTTAGTAAAATACATATTACAATTGCAACATATTGAGTCTCATGAATCATGATTCATCAAATTCAATCTTAAAGTTTCAACTTCAAGCTTTCAAAATTGAAAATTCAATAACATTTATCATCATTGATCACCAAAGTTGTACTTGTAAGCTAAGTTTAACCATTACAAGAAGTAATATCTAAGATATTTCTAAATCCTAACTTCTAACTGTTAACATGATATGAAATGTCATAAATTTATAAAATGAAACATGAATAATGAAATGAAATGAAACAACTTTAGTCTTTCACGAAGCATCATATTCATAATTCACATCATTACCAATGAGTTATAATTGCCAAGGCCCAACTTCAAACTTCAAATTTTCATTGTCACAGTGATATATTGTTTACAAAAAATATCATTATGATATGAAAGAGTCAAGAGTCAAGAGTCAAGGACTCAAAACTCAATAGTTATGAAAACTAAAGTCTAATAGAAACTAAAAAAGACAAGTAAACTGTAAATCAAAATCTACATGTGGCCCTTGCCACGAGAGTCTCCAAGAGTATAAGCAGGTCGTGGTGGTCTTCTAAGAGTCTCCCGCACAGACCGACAACCAAAACTAGAACCTCCACGTGAGGGTGTAGATGGAGGTGGCGACAGCAAAGGAACAAGACTCGGACCTCGAGCACTGCTACTGGATGGTGGAGGTGGAGGTGGAGGTGGCATGGCTGTTGCAGCTGCCTCATCTTCATCCCTTACAAGTTCCTCTTCCAGTTCTTCAATATGTACAATGTCATCCTCCAAATTGTCATCCTCTGGGTGATTGTCCCAAATTTTATATGTGGGGTCCTCATAAGCCCAATCACAGTAATGACTCAACAACCTCAAGTTGTAGTGCACATAAACCAAGCTTTCTGCTCGGTTTTCATTGAGTCTGTTTCTTTTCACATTATGTATGTAGTTGTAGGTGCTCCAACACCTCTCTGCAGAAGAAGTATTTACAACCTGTGAAAGAACTTTTTTTTGCCAATTTTGGCAAAAGTCCATGCCTGCCATATGTTTCCCACCATGTGAGAGTATCAAATCTATCTCTGTCGTCCATTGCATGGAAGTTACCATACAAACCAGTGCCACTAAAGTATCTGCCTATTTCAAAGCGCACAGCGGCACATTCCTCCCTGTCAGGTACCAACTTTTCTAATGCTTCCAAATATCCTTTAGTTACCTCTGGATCTAAATGGGGTTTGGTCCTAACCCCACCCCCTGCTGCAGGTTGGCCCAACCAAGATGTAGAATATTATTTTGGCGTAAGGATATACGCTAAGCAATGTAGTGGAAGATTAAGCCTATTCCATCGTTCACACACACAATCATGAACCAGTTTGTACAAGTTGGGATCTCTATTATGAACAATGTCTTTTATTTCCCCCAACATGGTATCCATTTGCTCATAAACCTCGCCAATCACTGGTTTGTCTGTATCAGCAAACTGAATCATGTGATAAATTGGCTTGGTGAAATCCAATACCTGCCTCACACTTGTCCAAAACTGCCCATCAAGAGCGGCCTCCTCCACCATTTCAAAACCTGCCATGTCAGCTACATTTGTAGCCCTTTCCTTTAATACCTGCCAATGTGGACTTGATACCATGCTAGCTAATGCCTCTCTTACCTTCAAAAGGCGCCTGAAGGTGAGGTAATAGCTACCAAATCTGGTCTTCGCAATCTTCAACAACTCCAATCTCGAGTGACTGCGGAAAAGGCCATGGGTATTGCTATGATTTGTAATAAATTTTATCATTTGTTTGCCTTTCTTGTACAAATCACCAATCCATTGGTATTGTTCATTTTTGTTCTTGACAATATCATGCAACAGAAGGTTCAATGTGTGAACCAAACATCCAGACCAAAATATGTTGGAGTATTTATCCTCAATAATTGCTCCCGCTACCTTACAATTAGGAGCATTATCAGTGATGACTTGGATGACATTGTATGGGCCAATACGCTCAATTGTTTCAAGTAATGCTTCTGCAATGTTGATGGTGGTCTTGAACTTGTCTAAGTAATCATGTGCAGCTAGAAAGATGGGACCACTAACAAACACAGCAAGAACACTTATCAATGGCTTGCCTTTTACATTTGTCCATCCATCAGATACAATGGACACCCCATGGTTAGTCCAAGAACTTGTCATTCTATTCAAAGAATGTGATACTTTGCTTTTTCATGATCAAGGCCAACGGTTCTTGCCTTGTCATACCCAGGGCTCTTGTATCCTTTAGGGGCATCATTTATGGCAGAAACCATTTCGTGCCAATAAGGTGAGCGAAGAACATTGAATGGTATCCCACATGCATAGAGAAACCTGTAAACCTTTGAATCCACATCATTCCTACACCCCTCATCAAGGAAATCTGATATGGTTCTACGCCTTAAAGATGATGACCCTGTGCCTCCATATCCACTGCCTTGGGAGGATGCTAAAGGAGTTCTTGTGATTGTGAGCTTGGTTCAAAGAAACCCCTTGATTTTTTTGATCTGTATTGGGCTTCCTCCTCTTCCCTTATGTATTTGGCTCTATCCGCTGCTGACACCGCTGTACAAGTTTTGATTCCTATTTGTTTGTCTCCATCCCATGGCCTTTTCCCGCAGAGGTGTCTTCTAGCACGGGTGTATGAACCTATGTAATCAGTGTTGCAATGGGGGCAATGAAATTTAGTGGTTCCACCCCCTCTCCCTGTTTCAGCCCTGTTAACATATTTCCACAATGGAGTTTGGTCTTGTTTAGTTTTTTGAGGGTCATGTTCACCCTCCTCCAGCTCCTCCTCACCAGGGTTTTCACCAATTTGACTTTCTCCAGCTTCTTCATCCCCCTCTTCAATTTGGCCCCTATGTTTCCTACTCTCTAGCACCATAATAACCATAAAAGGGACCAAGAAGAGGAAAATGCCAAGAAATATAGCCAGGTCCATGGTGTTTGATGTTTGTAGGGTTTTGATTCTTGAACCTGCAAATTAATTTAATTTATTGGGATTAATTAATTTAATTTATTAATTTAATTTAAATTCATGATTTTTAAACTCAATAAACTAAATTAAATTAACTAAATTACTATCTAACTAACTAAACTAACTAAATTACTAAGTTACTTACCTCTGCAGGCTTGCTCCTCGCTCCTCGGCACTTGCTCCTCGCTCCTCAGCACTTGCTCCTCGCTCCTTTGCTCTTGCTCTTGCTCCAAACTCTTGCTCAATGAAGTAACAATGAAATTTTTTTAGGCCCATTGGCCTTTTAAAAAAAAAAAAAAAAAAAAAAAATCGATTTTTTTGGCATCCGCGGAAATTTTTTCTGCCGGATCGCTCCCGGAGCGATTTTTAATGCCCGGGAGCGATCGCTCCCTGATGACTCCCGGGCGTTAAAAATCGCTAAAAATCGCTCCTTGAAACACTCCCGAACAAGGCAAGGAGCGCAATTTTTTTTTAGGGAGCGCGCTCCTGAGCCGCTCTCGCCCGGAGCGCGATTCGGGAGCGGGTTCGAGGGGGGGGGCGCTCCCCCTCAACTATGGTTTCAAGGAGTATTTGATTTTTGAACTCTAAAAGTGTTTTTAAAATTTAAAAACTATTATTATAGTTTACTTTTTGTGTACTTGACGTATTCTTGCCATATCAAGATCCTGGATTTTCAAAAAACTAGCAAATCTGAACCCATATCTGTATCTGAATCCTGGGTAACTTAGGACAAAAGTATACGTACCTCTGAAAATACCAGCTCCAAGATGCCCTTGGTCCTGTTGTCTCTGCTGGAAAAGAATGTCTTGGCATACTTGCCAAGTGTGTAGCCTTACACACGTCATGCTAATCTACATTGTACTATGGTAAACCTGTAGCAATCTCCCTCAAAATATTCAGTGCTCCATGATGTAAATGACCCATACACCTAATCCATTTGCTTATGCCAAAGCTCGCCAAGGTCACATCTATGCGCATTGACGCCTTTGTTGCTCAAGACCACTTTTGTCTCAAACTACAACTTGTAAAGGTTTTCACCCTAACTCCAATTTGCTTCATGGCTTCAAATTTTATGGGCTTGAGGAAAGTCTTTTATCTGTTGAAAATGACCTCATAACTTTTATTTTCCAAAGTTGAGACTAAAACAAGGTTTTCCTTCAACCCTAGGGCATAGATGACATCTCTAAGGTAGAGAGGATTCCCAAACTCCTCAAACTTAACAGTACCCACGCCCTAAGCTAGGTACTTAACATCATCTCCCATCTCTATATGAAACTATATACCCTTCTCTGTCAACTAGTTGAAATAAATTTTATTCCCGGTCATATGACAAGATGCTCGACTGTCAATATACCACACACTGTTGACCATTGAGCTTGCAATGCAAGCTATGAGAGAAAGCTCCTTCTCAAACTGAGAAGTGAACTACACCTCTATTGATGTTGCCACGTGATCCTTCTTGGATCCCTTCTTCCTATTTGGACACTTGGTGGAATAGTGCCCACACTGATGACATAGCAGCACTTCACTTTGCTAAGATCTTTTTTCTTCTTGCCTCCTGAATTGGACTTAACACCTCCTGGATTTTTCTTCCTTGGCCTTGCCCCCATTGCCAGTCAGGGAAAAGTTGTATTCTTCCCCAGTCTTTGCATGAGAAGTGAACTACACCTCTATTGATGTTGCCACGTGATCCTTCTTGGATCCCTTCTTCCTATTTGGACACTTGGTGGAATGGTGCCCACACTGATGACATAGCAGCACTTCACTTTGCTAAGATCTTTTTTCTTCTTGCCTCCTGAATTGGACTTAACACCTCTTGGATTTTTCTTCCTTGGCCTTGCCCCCATTGCCAGTCAAGGAAAAGTTGTATTCTTCCCCAGTCTTTGCATGAGACCCAGATTTAGCTTGCTTCCAGATATCCTCTTGCACACAGCCACTCCATAGTCGCTCCCAATCTGGAAGTTTTTCTCTGCCACTCATTGCATCAGTGAAGTTTTCCCATGACTTGGGAAAGCCCAATAGTGCAAAACTAACAAGGTCTTTGTCTAAAACTATCTCCCCAACTCCAGCTAACTCGTCCCTCACTTGGGTGAATCTGGTAAAGTATGAGATCACAGACTCGGACTTGGTCATCTTGATATTTCTGAGTTTATCTCTAAGTACCAACTTCCAAGCCTCACTTGAACCCTAGTACAACCCTAAGGTATCTATCCACATGGCCTAAGTTGTCTTCTTTTTGGAAAGGAGAGGTATGATGTGATCCTTGACTCCTTCAAGAATTATTCTTTTGGCTTTTGTGTCCTTATTATGTTGGGACAGCAGCCAAAGGTCTTGAGGTTGGGCTAGTGTATTGTCCACAAATTCCCACACTCCTTGCTCCTCCAACACTATACCAATCCTCTCCTTCCATGAACAGAAATTTTAGGCCCCTTCAAGGCAGTCCTCAAATCTCAGCCCCAAATATGCTATTGTACAAGTTCAAACTGCTCAAAAACTCTTGCGCAAACCCTGCTTGAAAAACCACTGCACAAATTTTGCCCTGGTCAGTAGCCAGAAACCCTAGCACAACCCTGAAGTGAACTACATCCCCTTACCTGCGTCTTTCACTTGCTCCTAAGGAAAATAACACGCTTTTTGGTCTTCAATCAAAGACCTGCTTTGATACCATGTTAGTTTTCTAATACGCAGGAAACCCCAACTGGGGAAACCCTGCCAAATTGAGTGTTCTATTATTATTTTGCTTAACAAAAATCTCATAAAATTGATTACAAATACTGGGAGATGTTCCCCTTCAATTAGTTGTCCTTCAACACATTGTTATGCATCTTTCTAACCAACTCAACCTCTACATGCGTAGTTGTAGAGACCCATACAAACTATTTGGCCCTCCTGCGCAAGCTGACTCGGCCTTGGAAAGTGAGCACATTAGCTGAACAAAAATCTGAGGCAATTCAACCTCTCTTCTCTGCCCTAATGCACTAATCTTGAAAAATCTCCTATGCTGAGCTAAAGCACACAAGTCTCTAGTGCGTAATCTAAATTAGCCAAGTTTGTGCCCTTCCCTTTTTCTAAAATCGAACTAACCCATCAGCTCAAGTAGAACTAGCCCATCAACTCAAGTCAAACTGCTAATCTCCATTTACTTTTTGACTATAGGAAAATTCAAGTCCAAATTAAATGAAAGTATAACAATGTCTTAGGCTTTAGCTTCACTTGTGGGTCCCATAAGCCAAATTTAGCGCACTTCTATTTAGAAGAACCCTTCCTTCTCTAACTTCAATTAACAATGGTTTCGGGAGTCCCCCTGTCTAAAACTTGTACACGTTTCATGTAACTTAGAGACGGTTATCTGATGGGTTCTGAAACGTTTGCAATCCTGAAGGTCAATCAGTTTGATGATAGGTTAGGGTAAAAATAACACTGTGCCAACAATTGCATAAACCAGAATGATGGCTCAGATAGAAATGGAAGCATTTTATAGATGTTAGAAGTTAGATGTTGCTTTTCATGGATGCCTGACTAATATATGACGTGCTGGAGTCTTTTTTGCTTAGTTTGTAATATGTATGGTCTAATGGTAGGGCAACTCTATGAGGCATTGCATGAATGTGAGAAATACATAAAGCTATATAACAAAACTTCAGAATTGGGCATCGTTTCCATTCAGAAAACATTTCCAGTATGGAAACCATACAAATTCTCTTCAGAAAATTTTGGAAAAATACCCCAAAATTTACTGTATATTACTGGGTAACATTTCATGGATGTTTCCAGACAGTTAATAAACCAGAGAAAACACAGTTGAAAGACAGATTTAAGAGTTCCTAACCATGCATTTATATGCACAATAAGCATATAAAAACTTTCCATGCTATATATATATAGAGAGAGAGAAAGAGAGAGAGAGAGAGAGAAAGGGGTGGCTTATCCATTTCCCTCAATTTTGTAAGTGTAATTTCTAATTCTGACACAATTTCCCAGTCCCAGGTGTCAGACTTATGGAAGGTTCACAATAGGATGAACCATGATCTTGTTGAAATATGTAACTAGGTTCGGTCTTCATAATGACATGTGTAATCGTGATTTTATGAATTGATGTAAAGAAGAAAAAAAAAAATATTTTGTTAGTCTTGAGCCATGGGTTTCATGCTCAAGGAATTTTATTTTTATAGATGAAGCTCCCATTGAAATCAAGTCATCAAGTCATAAAGTCTATTCAGTCAATGTGAAGAATTGAAGACACAATTGGGCATGTTATACATTGTAAAAAGAGAAATTATTTGTGTAACAAACCCTCCAAGACTTTGTCACAAGTACCACATAAAGTCGGCCTTAAAAAGGGGATGAAAATGATTCTAGAATGGCAAGTCAGCCTACCCCATGGCACAAGTTGGCTTATTTTCTATGGGCTGATCACTATATATTGAAAGATCTCGGCCTCTCTCATGGCACTATTCGACCAAGGATCTGAAATAAGAAAAAGTGTGAGAATCACAAGGAGAATAGCCTCATAACCAGCGAGAAGGAAGGGAAGAAGAGCGAAGAAATTTGGGACTGTTTTTGGGTCATCCTCCTCACACGTGTGACAGAAACTAGGGTTTCTACAGTAGGGTTACACCAGCCTTTGTAGAAGCCAAGTAGAAGGTCACTACACCAACAATCTTGCTAGCCAAGGTTACAAGGAGAAGCCCTCAAGTCAAGCGAAGAAGGAAACCATCATCAAGATCCATAATTCAGCCCACATGTGTGATCTTGCAGAAGTTTCAGGCAGCCGAGAATTGCAGGACTGTGGAAGAAGGCCGAAATACCAGAGTAGCCGAAATTTGCAGTGCTAGAAGTCAGTTTGACTATTGTTGACTTGGGCAAGAAGAAGAAGCAGTGAAGAAGGGTCTTGTGACTTGGTCTTGGAAAGGTTGATAAGTCAAGGGTCTTGGTCTTGGAATTCGTCACTTGAAGTTTCTATAAGAAGAAGAATTCGTTTGGGTTTTCCTCTCAAGTTGGAGAGGTTTTGGCCCTGGCTGATCGCCTACATCCTGTGTCTCTTGTCTCATTATTGTTTATTGTTTGATAGCTGTTTGATGAAAAAGAACACTATAATAATTCAAAAGAAGAACTTAATCTATAGTAAAAAGTATTCACAAGCAGTTATCATTGCTAGAGAAATCGCCTTTTGTTTCATGCCCTAGATTTCTCAACAGATCTGAACGTTCAACACACTACCTTCAAGAATCCATCATTCAAACCTTGTGGAGCATGATAAACAAAAAGTTCAATCATTCATCACATTTTTCTCTCTTTTCTATCACTATTGTATAATTTTCTTACTTTTTCAATCCAATTTCTTTTTACCCAATATTTTTCTCATTTTGAAACAACCTTGATTGCATAAGCAATGATGTTATCCTTTTATATTCAGTTAAATAATAAATAATCAAGGTTTCAACTTTCAACTGTAGTAATTACAAATTATTTTGACCTAAATCCAACCTTATCATAGACAGACATATAACAGGAAAGTGAATAACTAATGTTATGTTTGTAATATGTAAGGTAAGAGATCACTTTAAAACCATGAAAGAGAAAAATATGCTAGACCTCAAAAGGAAGGGGTGGATAGCACGCATTTAACCTTGACCATCTGACATACCTATCCTGCCAGAAACCCTCAGGAATATACCAAGTGCTTCCCAGCAGTTTTTTGAAGTGGCAAAGTGAAGGCACAAAGCAGGGGGGACAAAGTGAAGCTTCTACTGGGAGTGTGAAAAGCGAAATCTGCTAGGACTTGAGGCACCTCTGGATCAAAGCTTAGACAGTTGTCCATTGTGATTCGTTATATTTTATTATTTTTGGCCCTTCTGTGCAAGGATTTGTGGGGCCCTCTTTGTACAAAGCTTTTGTAAAGGATGGCAACAGCTAGGGTTTGTGCTTGTAGGTTTACCTTAGTTATTCTTTTTATCATTGTCATGGTTTTGGTTGAAAATGGCAGTGTGATCACCTTTTCTGGTATTCACTGCTTTTAATGACTGCATTTCCGTATGTTGGATGACGGTTTCTGACATCAAATTTCCAGAACAGCCAATTTCAAAGTGTCGAGGAATGTTTGTGCTCTTTTGTAGCACACCTTACATGATTTTGGGTGTGGGGCATAGCCTTTACAGCACGATCAAATATGTGGTTCTCAGGTGGATTGTCTCCCTTGCAGACCCCTATAGTCATTGGTACTTTGTCAGAAGCTCCGCAGCCTAGTCCACAATCCCTTCATGATTTGTGCTGCAACCACAGACAGCATGACTGAGGGAAGCAGCTGCCATCAAGTGCCTCATCTTAAATGGACCCTTTGGTATTGTCTGGTACTGTCTTCTGCTATTCTGTCAATCTTGCAAGTTCCATTTTCAGGAACAGCTTGACTTGTGTCCCGCATTTGGTTAAGTATTTAGCATCGCTGATTGTAGTCAGTTAATGTGCTGCCCTACAGACTCTACTCAGTTAAGGGTGTCCCACAACCAATGAGAATAGTGAATGCCTTTCCTATCCCAGCCAGAGGACCTTGAGTTGTAAGGTTTTCTTTTACATGATTGGCCTGCTCAATGAGGCATTTGAGGCTAGATGGCTAGGGGATTTCCTGCTGCAGTATTTTTTATTTAACAGTTAAAACACATCAATTTTTTAAACAATAAAAACCTATTTTCAATTTCAATTTGAAAAAAGAAAGAAAAGGCATCAAACTGTGTACATTAGACCATTCGGATCTGGATAAGCAATTGTTTATGGAAACAGGCATGGTCATTGTGAAATGGCCTTAATAGGTTTTAATGTGTCCAAGAATCATCTGACTGAGGGCTTGTATGAAAGGTGTGAAACATCTTCTGAAAAAGTTAAGGGTCATATATTAGTCTCAGAGTTGGCATAATTCAAGGCCATAGAGACTCAGAGAGATGTTATATGTTGCCCTTAGGTTGCAGGTTGTCATTATCCACATTAAGCATGTTTCACAGTGAGCTACCAACAGCATAAGCCTATAATCATGGCATGTAAGTGGCTGAACTTGATCAATCAACTCAAGAGTGCTTTATTGTGTGGGTTCCTAGTACCTCACGCAAGGTTCAGAAATTCATGGTTGAAATGTTGAAATAACAATGCCCATTTTAGATGGGCACCTAGTTTGATAAAAATAGGCATAAGTTTAAGATAATATAAGACAAACAATCTTCAGAGAAAAATTGTTTAAAATCTTTCTACTTTATTCAGAGAGATGTTATATGTTGCCCTTAGGTTACAGGTTGTCATTATCCACATTAAGCATGTTTTACAGTGAGCTACCAACAGCATAAGCCTATAATCATGGCATGTAAGTGCCTGAACTTGATCAATCAACTCAAGAGTGCTTTATTGTGTGGGTTCCTAGTACCTCATATGCAAGGTTCAGAAATTCATGGTTGAATTGTTGAAATAACAATGCCCATTTTAGATGGGCACCCTAGTTTGATAAAAATAGGCATAAGTTTAAGATAATATAAGACAAACAATCTTCAGAGAAAATTTGTTTAAAATCTTTCGACTTTATTCTGGACTGATCTATTCTGAGTGAAGATTTATCCTTAGTTTCAACAACTAAATTTGAAACAAATTACGTACTATAATTTCAGGTTCTTATGCAATACGAAATAGGTGATTCTTGTGGGACATCCTTTTACTGTGGTCTCTCTTTTGCATGTGCTCTCTGTAATGTGTCATAGTATCAGAGCAGAATATGACTAAAAGTCTACAAAGGAGAGTTAAGTTAAGATGGGCTCCCAACAAACTTGTGGAGAGCATCAAACATAGTGGAAGAAAATCGTGGCAATAAACAAGTATTCACAAAAACACAACTGCGGTTCCACGTGAATGAAAGGCACTCCAAAATCCACGGCAGAAAGCAAGTGGCGATTCCAACACACTGAGACCCCATCTGTGTGCAGCTGCACAAAAGATCTTGCTAAAAATTTCATTTGCCCTAAATTTATTTTCCAGTCTATTTGTTGTTGAGATAAACACAAACAAACTCAGCACAGAGACACTGGAAAAGACAGGTTGAAGTCACTGCCATGTTCAGTTGCAGCTCCTAAACACAAATAAGTGAATGAATGCCCCATGGCAGGCAAACATCATTCAAGGTCATAAAGAAACACACCTGCCATCACCCTTGACTCAGCTGCAGTGAAAAGAATAAAACTTACTCAGAGCTCATGTGAAGTTCAAGCCAAGAAATGAGAAGCAGAATGAGAAACAACAACAGCATGAGAGATGACAGCCCAAGGCATGATAAAAGAAATCCATTTCCTTCAAGATCCAAAAGACACAGTGCAAAATCTAAATGAAAGCATTATAGTGATTTCACAACATATGGTTAATAGATCACCAAATCACAGCATATCACATATTTCAACTCATTCTAAGGTAGACCAACCACATTCATTTCATGTCATAACAGTCTGCAATCATCATTCTATTATCTAGAAAAGTGGAAACATAATAATGTGTGAAATGTCTTATGCATTTGGAATGTCATATTTATAAAATTCCAGGAAATGAGTCTATAGAATAGAATTTCAAATATTCTTACTCATGAGCACATTCACTAAACAAAAACGTGCATAATCCATAATGTATATACACCAAAATGCATGCGGAACCACTAGAACGTATGAGTACAGTGGCCAGCAAGCAGCAAGATGATGTTGACAATGAACTTCTTTTGGAGGTTTTGCAAGAGTGATTGAGAAGACGGATTTACAGTAATTTTGTAAATATGCCCAACAAGAAGAGAATACCTCAAATGCAAGCCTCAACATTTGAATTAATTCAATGCTCCATGGGGAACGCATCCTGCAGTGTTTGAGGAGCCAAAACATTTCACCATGCCCCCCATTTTGCAAAACTCAGCAAAACATTTTCCCAATGTGTGGGACACATTTCCCAAATGGGGGACTTGTGGGCACACCCAAGTGTTATTTCCATTTTAGTTAATTTTTCGCTTTCTTGGTTTTTTTCTTATTGCCTCTCAACAAGAAACAGCTGAAAACATCAAGAAACAATCATTTCTGATGCTCAAACAGCTGAAATTTCTCATTTGTTACTCATGGGAGAAACATTTTTCTCCACAAAAATGGACATGAAACAGTATGAGAAATGTCGGGCCATTTTGTGCAGTCCAGAAACCAATTGGCATCAATTATGGACACCCTTTTTCAGTACAGTTTCTGAGAAAGATACCATTATAGTACCCAGGTAAGAATATGCATAAGCATACTCGATTTTAAATTGTAGTCCTTTTTTCTAAAATCAAGCAAGTTTTGAAAGTGGTACTAATTTTTAAAAGGTTCCCTAAAAGTTGCTTCACAAAGTGAAGAAGTTATTAAGCAGATTAGATCCTAATATCTATTCTTTATGGATTGGCAGTAGTCAATGTACCTCCAGATGTGCACAACTTGACAGCAAAAATTATGCTGTTCAAAAATTCAAAAGTGGAGAACAATATCAAGGGAAAGGAAAAGAAATCCAAATATCATGAAATTAAAGAAGCAGGATATGAAAGCAAAGATAAGGAAGCAGTTGCAATCATCCAAAGCTAGAAAAGCACTTGCAATCAGCATGCCAGTTGTAGGCAATATTATTCCACATGTGCAGGGTGCAGGAAAAACATCTATTCAAAAAAAACTATGTTAAAGATGAGCAAACAATCCTTGAAGGAAGAAAGTAAGGAAAGAAAATGGCAGAAATGACTATGTACAGGCAACTGCTAAGAAAGATCCATTTACAGTAGAATGATCTTTAATTAGGTTCATGACAGTGGAAATTACTAGGTCTCAAGGCTCACCAATTATGTGTACAGTGTAGTCTTTGGAAGGCATAGACTAGCAGAAGCATTTCACAAATTGTCAATACAGTTAACTGATCCATGGCAATAATTGGATATGCTGAATGACATAAATGGTGTCCAAATATGTTGATGATGGAAAAATGAATACGTGTATTCAACCCTCGACATCATGATGCCATTGAGTAAAGCACAATTAGGTACACAAAGATGCCCTTAAGCCTTATACCAAAAACTTATAGGAAGAATGTTTTCAGACAAAAACTTTCTTGGAAACAATTTCCAGCACCTGCCCTCAAGCATTCATCAACAGTAAGAGGCTCTCTCTCTATAAAGCAACATTACCAGACCCACAGGGCTTGACCTGGACTCGCTGGCAAAACCCAGCTCGCCATCAAAACAGGCCAAGCCAATGCAGGGCAACTCAAACTTGGCACCAGCAAGTTTGACTCACATTGACTTGCAACTACTCACAGATAAAACTCTAACCCGCAAATATTTGGCAAGCTTTTGATGGGTCAACAAGTTAGACTCATGGACCCATCAAAAATCTTGTTGTCCCTCATTATATAACCCACAATTCAGCCTTTGTATTGGCTGAGTTTTTGTGGAGTCCAAGTCAAACTCTTAGTTTTTGCCTCACTAAATTTTTTCGTCAAACCAAGTTTTGTAACACTGCTTTAGAGGTTCAAAAACTAGCTGTCCCTCATTATATAATCAAGATAGCTGAGTTTTCCTAGAGTCCAAGTCAAACTCTTATTTTTTTGCCTCACTGAGTTTTTCACCAAGACAAGTTTTGTAACACTGTTTTAGAGGCTCCTTAAATTCTCATATTTCATTCTGATTCTAGTTTTGGTCTGTGTTTTCTGCCCTGGAAGAACCAACATGCAGTCTTAATTGGTTCCAGATGTTCTCTTTGCTAATAGTAGTGCATTCCTCCAAACTATGTCACAAGGTTCAGCGACTTCAACTAAGTTCGAAATTGGGCGAACCTAAAAAAAATCGAGGTTCGGCGAACCTCATCAAACCTCATGGCCATTGAGGAAGTTCATAGCTCAAGCTCATGACCTCATGTTGCAAGTCAAGCTAGTAATCTATCCTTGCAATTTCCAAGTCCATGATAGCATTTTTTATTTTTATCGATGTTGATTTCTCACTATTTTATGCTATATTACATTTTAAAGTTCATATATTTATATACATAGAAAATGCATATAGACAAACCAAATGGCGAACCTCATCCGAACCTCATAAAAAATTTGAACTTGAACCGAACCAAATTATTGTCAAACCCAAACTCGAACCCGAACCATGTGACTTAGCCTCCAAAAGATATATATCAATAGCACCTTAATAAGTTGGAACTTTGATTCTTCTAATGCTGCAAAACACACTTTAGTTCTTGAAATTTGATACCTCCTTTGGATTTCAGGTAACGATGTATTACTTGATAGTTATGATTAATGTTGCAAACATCGGCATCAGGATAAAATTGGCAAGGGTCCGAAAAACCAAAATATCGGGAAAATATCAAATAAAACCAGCGAACATTGGCAAAATTAAGATACCAACAAAATATCGGTAAAAATCAGCAAACATCAGCTAGCCCAAAAAATCGTGATTTTTCATGATAAAATTGAGATGCTTGCAACACTTGTTGTGATCAATATGTCTCTCCATTACTATGGTAACTTTCTTGTTCAAATATGGTGATATTGGCACATACACAGGGACTGTGAAACAGGGATGGAACAAGCAAGAAGAAACTAAGAAATATTATTCACTTGGCCTAATCACATGCCATCTTGGTGAATGTAGGCTGCAAGAGCCCAGATCAACCAGATGATCATATTCATAACAGCAAAAATATAGGAGTTTACAATGTCGAAGCAGTAAAAGAATGGAAGATAAGCAGCCCTATGTAAACTGTAGACAATACATAATAAATGTGTTATTTGAGAGAAAATCTGTTATGGCAGATTGCTCAGAACCTAGATAACCGGATTCGTCCTATAGGCCCCACGAATCCCGAATCCATCGTGTCCAACACGATTCTCTCGAGCTTCGTGTCCAAAAACCATGACACATCGTGTCCTATTTTGACACATCGAATCCGACTGCGTGTCACGATTTTGGCAGCGTGTCCTATTTTCCAGGACTCGTTAGGCGGCAAAAGTGACCTACACGGGTATGAAAAGGCCGCATTTGGTCATTACAGCCACGCATATTTTCATTTGACAAGCATTTTGGCAGCTTAATGATCAAGTCTAGGCCCTAGTATTAATATGCTATTCATGGTAATGTTAAATTCTTAAAGTAAAAGGATGAAAATGAAGATTATCCTTAATCTTCATTTTCATCCTTATACTTAAATTTTTAACATTACCATGAAATGACTCAGGATGTTTGAGAGTGGTTCCGGCCTCATTGGATTTCATATGGAGAACGTAGAATTTTAGATTTCATTCAAAATCCAGCAGACTTGTCAGTTTTTCAGGATTTTAGGATTGGGGTATTGCAATGTTTCCATTGAATTTTGTCATGTATTAGGGTATGGAACTCGTATTTAATCAAGAGCACCAATCCCTCTATGTACCTTGATGTTAGTGACATTGGTTGTCGAACTCCTGTATCATGACCCTCATAAAAATGTACGCATCACTCAAACAAAATCTTGACTTGACATGTTATGCTTGTTCTATCTTATGTTAGTGCTTAAAGGGTGATATTAATGACAAAGATCCCTATACAGATACAGAGGTAATGACAAAGATAGCTCTGGATATTAATGCTTAGAGGGTGATATTAATGACAAAGATCCTGATTTTCCAACAAGACTAAAATATTAGACATTTCTCGTGGTGGCAAGAGGGCCAAGCATAAGAAATAGATAATAGATTGACATGTATTTGAATTTTGTATGTACTATGCATGCTAATAGCTATAGATGAAGATCTATATTTGAAATCAATAAATTTGTATCATTAATTAAAATTTGTGTAAGAAATATCTAATTTTTAATATATATATATATATATATAATAAAATAATATATAACGAATCCTACATGTCCTGTTCTGAGGGGTCAACATGTCCGAATCCGACACCACGAATCCCGAATCTTGAATCCTCGTGTCAGGTGACTTAGCTCAAAAGAAGTCACATTAGTGTTAGGGTGGAAGGTGTGGAGGGGATCATCTTCAATGTGGTTAGGAAAATCAAACTCAAATTTGTTAAAAAAAACAATAATTTATGAAAACTCAAATTTGTTAGAAAGAACAATAGGGACAGCCTAATACTCAACCCTAGGACCCTATCAATGCTATGTAATTAATGTTAATATTAAATTCTTAAAGTAAAAGAATGAAAATGAAAGATGAAAGTGGTTCCAACTTTATTGGATTTCATATCGATGAAGTAGAATTTTAGATCCCACTCAAAATTTAAAAGGCTTCAAAAAATTTCAAGATTTTGAGATTGTAATGTTTCCATTGGATTCTATCATGTATGACTAGAATTTAATCAAGAGAATCAAGCCCTCTATGTACCTCAATGTTGGTGGCATTGATTGTTGCTCTCCTCTGTCATAGCCCTTGTAAAAATTTACCCAAAACTGAAGCAAAATCTTTGATCTAGCATGTTAATGCTTTTTCTATCTTATTTGAATGCTTAGGGGGTGATATTAATGATGAGGATCTCAATATAGGCAACGATTTTCATGATATGTAGTTATTTGTTGCAGCATGATTTTTTCTAGACTCTAGAGACCATATAGAGCCTCTTTGTTAATATATTTATAATTTTAGGTTTCAAAGATGGAATGCACTCGTGCTATTTTGGTTATATCTTATTTGAATGCTTAGGGGGTGATATTAATAATGAGGATCTCAATATAGGCAACAATTTTCATGATATGTAGTTATTTGTTGCAGCATGATTTTTTATAGACTCTAGAGACCCATATAGAGCCTCTTTGTTAATATATTTATAATTTTAGGTTTCAAAAATGGAATGCACTCGGAGCTATTTTGGTTATATGCACGCTTACTTGTTTTTTATATATATATATATATATATATATATATATATTTGAATATTTTATGGTTGACTGGTTGGTATCGTTTTTTCCTGGGTTTTTTCCAGTTTCAATTTGGGGTTGACTGGAACAATGACCAGTCCAGTTAACATTAGTAGTGATTTAGTCAATACTAAATAAGTTGATAATTCCCAAGGAACAAACATACTCACCTCCCATCTCCAGGAACAAAACTACATGATTGGATACAAGTCTAAATGATAGCAACAACTAAGAGATGTGTAACACAAGCCAAAAGCTTCAAAATCAACATGCATCAAGTCATGCAACAAAAACCCCTTTTGTGCACAAGCCAGCTGGAATTGTTACGCTGTGGATACAATACCTGTTTCCAAGTCGTTTTTACTATATATTATATTGCCAGTAAATTTTGACAGTTGTTGACATAAAATCAAGCATCCTAAGGTATGCAGCAAGATGATTTATGGCATTAAATCATTTTAACACAGTAAGAATTAAAGCAGTCCCAAAAAACATTGTGCCTAGCTTATCCCTATTGATTCAAGTAATTTAACACCAAAACCAGAAAAGGACTTTACATGAGCACTCTAACAATTCTATTAAGTAGGAGCCTCTGCAATGAGAATAGAAACCGTTTTTCAAAAGCAATTAATTATGCCTTAAAGCTCCTGGGCGTTGAAGCACTCTGCAAAGCCGTTGGATTGAATCAATCTTCACTCCTAACAGACATCAGTAAAAAGCAAAGAAACAAAATTCATTCAAGAAAATGGCTCGCAGATTTGCCATTTATTGTAAGTTGAAATGATTTTTTAATCATACGTATTTGACGATTTTGTCTGATTTGGCCTTCAGTGAGTGAACAAGAAGGCTGAGCATTAAACTTAGAATAAGTCTCCGATAGATAAATATGGCCACTTTTCTCTCAGAAAATCTTCCATCAAAGAAAGAATGCTTCCTGAGTAAAAAAAATAAGTTTTCATAATTTTAGTATTGCATATTTTTACATCCAAGGCTCTTCACAACCAAAACTCTTAGCACAGAAAAAACCAACAAATGAAGGAAAAATTTCAGCAATTGTATGACAATACACAACAGTGACAAAATGTATTTTTGGTTTTTCTAATGCCGATGGGGCTATGGTTCAGCAGTGAAGATGGTGACGTGTCAGACCACCAGCCAAGGTTCAGGTCCCCAGAGGCATGGAAAGGTGGTTGAGCCCAGGCACAAGTCCTTGGTGTTCTAATCGAGCAATAACCCTGTCGCATTGGAGCTTAGCAACAAAAAAAAATTGTGTAATTTTTTATGGAAGAATACCCCCTTGCCACGAAAGCTCAGCCAAATGAAAGTACATATGTTCAGCAGTTCACCTCTCGAAGGCCATTTCACTACAGCAACTGAACCATTTGTGGTGCCCGACTTCTTCACATCATTAAAATGCTTCACCAAAAAAACGGTTCTAACTTATTTCTTACACACATTTTAAATGACCTTTTCAAATGTATGGATTTTGTTTACAGAGTTGGACCCTCGGTTACACTTGCAGCGCTGCCCATTAGATAGTCCCTCTACATAATCCTATACCAGGAAGAAATCTCATGAAGAGTTTCAGTAAAAAAACATATAAGACAACTGCAAAGTTCAATATCAAGACGCTTCTTCACCAAGAGATGGAGTGGATGAGGCAACAGGTCAACGTATGACATCGCCGCCACAGGCATGTTGAAGACATCAAACACGTTACACAACACACGCAGACCAAAAACCAAAACAGAGATTAACCAGAGAACAGTTTAGTTCAATATAAGGCAACTAAAACTTCAAGTTGTTCTAGTCTGATTTTGAAACCAAACCTTACTGAATCACACTGATGGTTATGACGCTTACCTCCATATATGAAAATCCAATCTCGCTTAAACACAGCAACCCTTCTGTTTTCGAACTTGACCACTGTAGTAAATCAGGGGAGCAGTCAGAATGCCACACAACAACCATAATAATGATAATAATAATAATAATAATGGTATGCTGACAACCAAAACGAAAATTAGCCCTCAACAAACACTCAGGCCAATAAGATGGCAGTAAGCTCTAAAGCCCTCCCTATATCGGGTCTGAATACTTTCCTGCACTGCGAAAGCAAAGATTGCAGCGCGTTTGAGCACTAAAAGGGGTTTCGCAGTCTTAAAGGCTGGGGTAATTTTGTACTGGTATGTTTTATATAATGCAATTAATCTAGTTTCCGCTGAAGAAAATAAATATATTACAGTAAGGGTGACAAGGTTTTCAGAAAGAAAAAAATAAGAAAGCTCAGATATTCACTTTAGCTTTCGCTTCTGTGCAGATTTACATCGGTTACCCAAGATGAAACAGACAAAGAGGGAAAAAGAATATAAATAGATATCAAACCTGTTTTGGAGGGTCTGCATGAGCAAGAGGGGAAAATGTAAAAGACCGTTGAAGAAGATGACAGTAAATAGTGAGAATCGGGGTCAAAATGCTTCCCTGCGAAGCCGGCGTGGGTCGATCTCCGGTGTTTTGCGTCGCCTGCTATACAAACAACGAGAAGCAGCGCTGGCCGAAACCAGCAGTTTTTAAACCCACCGTTGTATGCGCCTTTGGAGAGAGTTAGGCCCCCATTTTAAAACCACTGGGTTTGGATCTTGCTCGGATTTCTAGTAAATAAAATCTCGATATGCAAAAAATCGGTGGAGGAGACTAAAATAAAATTGTGAGAGCGCCAAAGCGGAACTTTAAATGCTGTGGTGAAGTTAAAATTCTATGCCAAAAACGGAGGGTTCATTTAACCAGGTTAACTTCTTGATACGGAGTCGAAGTCGCAAAGGATCACAACTTCGTGTTTAAAATAAATTAAAGACCGATTTTGGTGGTAGCAGGTTAAAATAAATTAAAGACCGATTTTGGTGGTAGCAGGTTAAGTTTACATGCATTTTAATGATTGTGACGGCTAATTCACATGGTTCCCTTTCAATGAGGTTTATCATTAGGTTGGTTTATATATATTTTTGAGCGAAAATCACATCATAATTCAGTTTCGAACCAATTAGTGTGGTTCATCGTGACGACAAGTTGAAAAATCAGATCATGGTTACATGTTAAATAGAGAGAGCAAATCATCCAACGGCTATATTGATAAGTTGAAAAACCAGATCATGGTTGCATGTTAAATAGAGAGAGCAGATCATCCAACGGCTATATTTGACTAGCAAACAGCTATAATCGACTAGGAAACGGCTATAATGATAACTAGACTAGATCATGGTTGCATGTTAAATAGAGAGCAGATCATCCAACGGCTATATTTGACTAGCAAACAGCTATAATCGACTAGGAAACGGCTATAATGATAACTAGACTAGGTCAATCGCTAAATTTGACTATAATGGTAACTAGACTAGGTCAATCGCTAAATTTGACTAAGAAATGGCTATGTTTCACAGGCGAGAAGACCAAGGGATAGGGAAAGGAAAAGTATAATTAGTTAATTAATTTGTAAGTTAGTTTAGTTATATTTATTACCATGTTAGTAATTAATAAATTATTACGAGTGTGAGTTAATTAGCTAGTAATAGGCCTTATTTTCTTATTAAAATTAAATTGAAAAATTGTTAGTTAATTAATTTGAGAGTTAGTTTTGTTGTATTTGCTACCCTAAAAAGTAAATATTTGTATTTAATTACCAAGAAATAGATCAATTTATTATTATTAAAACTATCTAAACAAATATCATTAAATTTAATAAATAATATTTTTTTTTTTTTAATTGTTCAAATAGATAACCTATTAAGTTAGTTAAATAATGACCTAATTAAATATTTAGCAAATTTATCCTAATTAGAATAACATGGAAATAAAATTAAAATCATTGAAGAACTAAAGAGAAAGAACATAGCTTTTTCTAAATGGTTAGCTAATTCAATATTAATTTTATTTAATTATATCTAAAGGGTTGGTAAGATAAAAAGTTGAAATCTTTGAAATTCCTTCATCCATATGTAGGAACAAAAAAAATCTTATTATGTTAATTAAAAGGATTTTATTACTTATTCAAACATTAAGTTCTAATTTTTAATCTAGAAGGAGTGAAAGAGAACTAGCCAAATTAAAATAAAATCCTAGAAATGCATACAAACCAAAGAGTCGAGAAGGAACAAAAGGAAACAGACAATCTAGAAGACGAGGGGGAAGGGGCAGCTAAGAAGAAAGGGCAGGGATCCAACAGCTGCTAATTTTCCAGCCGCCATCCCTATTAAGAATCCTTGGCCTTTTTTCAATTTTGATGGCCTCCCTAAATTTTCGGTGATGAAAGGGAGCAATCTTGGCAATGACCCGGGCCTCCTCAATGCATATGTGATGCTTGGTCTTTTCTGTGTGCTCTGCCAAGGGGGAAGATCGGGTCCTCCCATGTTTAATGTCAGCCAAGTGTTCATGAATCCATTGATTAATAGAATGCCCCGTCTCACCAACATAGGGGGTCCCACAGGAGCACGGAATAACATAGACCCCTTTCATGTCCTCGGGGTCAATAGGGTCTTTTACAGATCTAAGGGAACTACAGATGATGCTAACGGGTCTAAAGGTAGAGGGAACATTGTGCTTTCTAAGGATCCTTGAAATCTCATCAGTGGTCCCTTAGATGAAAGGGAGATGAACCCTTGAGACTTGATCCTTAGGGTCTCTCTTAACCTTGGGACCTTTGCTGGCCTTAAGGAAAGCTTTCAGACCCTGGTGCCTTCTATAACCATTATTAACAAAAACGTTAAGAAGATGGGCTTTCTCTCTATCAAGGTTCTTTTCATCGGAGATTCTCAGCGCCTGAGTCTCAAGCATGTTGAGGACACCTAACTTCTGAGTAGGGAAATGATGGGAGTTGGCATGAAGATACTGCTCAGTATGAGTTTTCTTCCTAAACACTTGGTGGGCGAAAGAGTCGTCATCATTCTTTGAAATGAGAATAAGAAGGAAAGGCAAACACCCATCAACTTCTTGCTCCATAGTGAACTTTATGGATGGGGATTGATTGTTGAGATGTTGGCAAAGAGTTCTAACTTTTCCTAGCGATGAGACTAGATGACACTAATGTCATCAACAAATCTCTTCTAGAGCTTGGGCAAGAGACATGTTGAGGCTAAAGCTTTGGATTCGAAGTCTTCCATAAAGAGATTAGCAACAAACGGGGACAAGGTTGAGGCCATGGCAAGCCCACAGGTCTGTTCATAGAATTCCCCTTGGAAGCTGAAAAAGTGGACGTGAGACAAATTTCAACTAAATGAGCGGTATAAGGATCGGTAAGGCGATTAATGCCCTCAATGGCCTCCCTTATAGGGATGCAAGTATAAAGGGAAACCTCATCGAAACTCACAAGAATATCCCCAGGGTCGAATTTTATGTCTTTAAGCTCATTAACAAAGGACAAAGAGTCTTTGACGAACGACTCTGTGAGGCCAACAAGGGGTCTAAGCTTCAAGGCAAGGTATTTAGCAAGGAGGTAGGTTGGACCACCTATGGTATTGACAATCGGCCTTAGGGGAGCCCCCTCTTTGTGAATCTTTGGGAGCCCATAGATCCAAGGGGTGATGGGGCTACTCTCAATAAGCTCATGGCAGAAGGAACCCACAGCGTTGCTAGATTTAATAGCTAGAGAAACAGATCTGGAGACCTTCTTTAGAGGATTTTTGCTAAGCTTTTTATAGCTGCCACTATTACAAAGATGATCCAACATCTTGTGATGATAATCCTTGAACCTAAACAAGGACATTGTGGTTCTTAAAGCCGACGAAGGAGGGGTTGTTGTCATCCTTAATAAGGAGGATTATCATCACAAGATGTTGGATCATCTTTGAAACAGTGGCAGCTATAAAAAGCTTAGCAAAAATGCTTTGAAGAAGGTCTCCAGATCTTTTTCTCTAGCTATTAAATCTAGCAACACTGTGGGTTCCTTCTGCCACAAGCTTATTTAGAGTAGCCCCATCACTCCTAGGATCTATGGGCTCCCTAAGATTCACAAAGAGGGGGCTCCCCTAAGGTTGATTGTCAATATCATAGGTGGTCCAACCTACCTCCTTACTAAATACCTTGTCTTGAAGCTTAGACCCCTTGTTGGCCTCACAGAGTCGTTCGTCAAAGACTCTTTGTCCTTTATTAATGAGCTTAAAGACATAAAATTCAACCCTGGGGACATTCTTGTGAGTTTTGATGTGGTTTCCCTTTATACTTGCATTCCTATAAGGGAGGCCATTGAGGTCATCAACCGCCTTACTGATCCTGATACCGCTCATTTAGTTGAAATTTGTCTCACGTCCACTTTTTCAGCTTTGAAGGGGAATTCTATGAACAGACCTGTGGGGTTGCCATGGGCTCACCCCTATCCCTGGTTGTTGCTAATCTCTTTATGGAAGACTTTGAATCCAAAGCTTTGGCCTCAGCTCATCTCTTGCCCAAGCTCTGGAAAAGATTTGTTGATGACACTGGTGTCATCTGGTCTCATGGCTAGGAAGAGTTAGAACTTTTTTTCCAGCATCTCAACAATCAATCCCCATCCATAAAGTTCACTATGGAGCAAGAAGTTGATGGGTGTTTGCCTTTCCTTGATGTTCTCATTTCAAAGAATGATGACAGTTCTTTCTCCCACCAAGTGTTTAGGAAGAAAACTCATACTGAGCAGTATCTTCATGCCAGCTCCCATCATTTCCCTGCTCAGAAGTTGGGTGTCCTCAACACACTTGCGACTCATGCGCTGAGAATCTCTGATGAAAAGAACCTCGATAGAGAGAAAGCCCATCTCCTTAACGTTTTTGTTAATAATGGTTATAGTAGGCACCAAGGTCTGAAAGCTTTCCTTAAAGCCAACAAAGGTCCTAAGGTTAAGAGAGACCCTAAGGATCAAGTCTCAGGGATTCATCTCCCTTTCATCTAGGGGACCACTGATAAGATTGGAAGAATCCTTAGAAAGCATAATGTTCCCTCTACCTTTAGACCCGTTAGCACCATCTGTAGTTCCCTTAGATTTGTAAAAGACCCTATTGA
Source organism: Pinus tabuliformis (assembly GCA_031772625.1). NCBI lineage: Eukaryota > Viridiplantae > Streptophyta > Pinopsida > Pinales > Pinaceae > Pinus > Pinus tabuliformis. The sequence goes on from CM062804.1 coordinate 903,758,371, forward strand.
CCCCAAGGACATGAAAGGGGTCTATGTTATTTCATGCTCCTGTGGGACCCCCTATGTTGGTGAGATGGGGCGTTCTATTAATCAATAGATTCATGAACACTCAACTGACACTAAACATGGGAGGACCCGATCTTCTGCCTTGGCAGAGCACGCAGAAAAGACCAAGCATCACATATGCATTGAGGAGGCCCAGGTCATTGCCAAGATTGCTCCCTTTCATCACCGAAAATTTAGGGAGGCCATCAAAATTGAAAAAAGGTCGAGGAATCTTAATAGGGATGACGGATGGAAAGTTAGCAGTTGTTGGATCCCTCCCCTTTCTTCAGCCGCCCCTTCCCCCCTCGTCTTATGGATCGTCTATTTCCTTTTGTTCCTTCTCGACTCTTTGGTTTTTTTGCATTTCTAGGATTTTATTTTAGTTTGACTAGTTCTCTTTCACTCCTTCTAGATTAAAAATTAGAACTTAATGTTTGAATAAGCAATAAAATTCTTATAAAAAAAAAAACAAACAAACAAACAAAAACCAAAACAAACAAATTGTCCCTACACATGGATGAATTAATTTCAAAGATTTCAACTTTTTATCTTACCAACCCTTTAGATATAATTAAATAAAATTAATATTGAATTGGCTAACCAGTTAGAAAAAGCTATGTTCTTTCTCTTTAGTTCTTCAATGATTTTAATTTTATTTCCATGTTATTCTAATTAGGATAAATTTGCTAAATATTTAATTAGGTCATTATTTAACTAACTTAATTAGGTTATCCATTTGAACAATTATATATATATATATATATATATATATATATATATATATATAGATAGATAGTTTTAATAATAATAAACGGATCTATTTCTTGGTAATTAAATACAAACAATTACTTTTTAGGGTAGTGAAGACAAGAAAACTATTCTCAAATTAATTAACTAATTATTTGTCAATTTAATTTTAATAAGAAAATAAGGCCTATTATTAGCTGATTAATTCATGCTCTTAATAATTAGTTAATTACTAACATGGTAATAAATATAACTAAACTAAATTACAAATTAATTAACCAATTATATTTTTCCTTTCCCTATCCCTTAGTCTTATCGCCCTCTCAAACATAGTCATTTCTTAGTCAAATTTAGCCATTGGTCCAGTGTAATTACCCAATCGATTATAGTTGTTTCCTAGTCAAATTTAGTCGTTGGATGATCTGCTCTCTGTATTTAACATGCAACCATGATCTGGATTTTCAACTTGTCCTAACGATGAACCACACTAGTTGGTTCGAAACGCGTCGACAAATGAATTATGATGTGATTTTCACTGAAAACTCTTCTCAATAAACTTGATATGGATCACAGAAGCCTAAATTCAACAAATAAAATGTTTTTTTGGGTAAGTTTTTGCAAAATATTTATATTAATAAAAGGAAGAATTGCATTGAGTACATAAAGCTTTCGGAGAGCATGCCTTCAACTAGGTGATACAAGAAGAGCACCATTCCTACCTAATCATACTTGAAGACTGAGGTGTTACAGAGACAAAGGACAAAAAGAAGACTAAACCATAACAACAGGATATATCCATTGGCCACTCCCAGTGTACATTACAAAATTCAAATGATAATAACAAGAGCAGAACCATGAGGTAGTCCATAAGCAGACACAAACTAAGCACTTCCAGACTTGGAACACACTAAATACTTTAGAAAGTTACAAAGACAGTGAGGAACCATCATAAGCCATCCCTGTGTATAACGAGACCAAAGTTCATGAAAAAATAAAACACCATAATGTTGACCACCGAGATGCTAGAGAGGATGTTGAGAGTGCCTCAAAGAGTACCAATATATGCAGCTACCTAAAAAAGACAAAAATTGAACCATCTGAACCTGCATCAATCTAATATAATGACTAGAGAAAGAGGTAAGGAATTAGTGAGCGAAGAGGTAATGACAGGAGGAGAAGCAATAGCAGGAGGAACATTTATGACTGCAGGGGAGTCATTGAGCTCCTCTGTCTCAAACTCTAAGTCAGAGAGCACATACTTCTCCAGCCTAGTTAATATTGACACAATATCATCCAAGCATAATAGGCTTCATTTTATATAGACTGATACCATTTGCATTAAACAATGAAACACCCAATTGGAGGTCAAACAAACCACAGACACAAAGCCTAGAAACTTTCGAGGGATATGATATAAGGAATGACCCCGGAACCCTAATACACCCCAATTCCAAACACAATAATAACCCTGAATTGTAAGATACAAGTGGCAAAGGAAACCCAAAACCCATAATACCCTACCAACCTAAAAGGGAAATTATAGCCTTTAAAACCATAGAGAGAAATTGGTTGGATACCATACACCACAAACCAATACCAGACAGTTAAAAGAAATATGAAATCAATACCTTGGAGCATCAAGGTGGGTAGAACTGCCACCAATTCAAAGGTCAGACCAGTCTTTGTGTTATGTAAAAACAATATGAAAAACATTGACCCACGACAATGCTCTCAAAACCAAAGGAAAAAGATCAAATGTATGTTGTCTTAACACCAGAACATTAACTAATGAGAAATTGACCAAGGGGAAGAAACAAACATCCCCCACATCCAAAGAATACCACAAGTAAGGACCAAGAACAACTCAGTGAAGAGAGTCCCTCTCCACCACCCTAGATAACATTGCAATGTCGCCACCCTACTAATAAACCCATGCATTTATAATGGGAGGACGATGTTTTATGACCCAATGCTTGAAAGCATTTACCATAATACGACAGGTCCAAGAATGGACCTATGTAAGGCTCGACACATGTTTTAAAACACACATTTCTCCCATTGTTCATGCGCTCATCAATGATCTCAAAGAACTGTTTGTCATTTTCTCCCAGGACAAGAGCCAATCTGCCCTGAGATACCTAGTTCATATCAACTGCAGAATGATAAGCAACAATGTGAAAAATTACATCGTACCTCCTCTCGATTGCAACTACATCTGAGCATTTAACATGAGGGGACATGCGTTGGTGACCCCAACCTTGAGAACGGTGCTCATGACATTTGACGACGAGGAATGGATAAGTGTAGAGTATGGCACACATTATGAAGGTCGTTAACCCGCTCTCCATTCGCACCCTTAGCTTGTTAATTGATTAATATATGTCATTACAAGAGCCATTAATGACACCCCCATCGGGGATTTTAGAAATAAAATCTTGATAAGTCTGAACTTCGAATATTTATGAAAAAATGAATGGTGAAGTATAAATTTTGAATATTTATTAGTGAAGTAGGTAAATTTTCAAAGTAAATATTTGTTCCCAACCATAAATTAAAACAAAATCATAATAATCTAACCTATGTGTGTGGGAATAATATTTCCTCACATACATATATATTAATTTAAGTGATGAAAAATTATAAATTATAGAAAAACTTTTGTCATAATTTTGTATATCTAATATATCCCCGTTGGGGTGACAGAACACAATAATCAAGAGGGGTTTGTGTTAGGTGTCTCTCTCTCTCTCTCTCTCTCTCTCTCTCTCTCTCTCTATATATATATATATATATAATGAATAATCGTCAGGTAACCAAAATCGACGTGGACCCTCCTTGTGCTTATTTTGATGGAGCAGCCCAAGGTTCTCCTGCAAAGGCTAGTGCGGGGGAAGTCTCTATTTTTCTAAAGTCCACGTCCTTTCTTTTTTCTATCAGAATTTGGGAAGCAACAAATAAATATGCGAAACTTCTCAGCCTATTCTTACTCCTCATTCTGGTTCATGAGCTCAATATTTCTCATATCCATACACATGGTGATTCTCTTCTTGTTATCAATTAGATGAAGAGATATATTGCTTGCGGTATCATAAAATTTTCCACCTTTTTCGAGTCGTCTCTCAATCACCTCCATCTCTTTTGATCGTGTACATGAGAATCAAAATCAAATCCAAATTGGTCTCGTGGGCCTAGACATGGATAGAGGCAGTTGGAAGATAACGAAACAAAAGAAGGATAACATACCAAGCATCTTTGCTCCTCATGGATAGATTTCATCCATCCTGTGAGTTAATTTTTTTTTCATGATAATTCTATTGTTTATGATAACAATATTATGGTTGTATTATGACTCTTTGGACAGACAATTCCTCTTAGATTGTATGCATAGAAAGATATCTTAGTGACCACTACAAGTTGATTTTTTTGGACACATACTTTACGGGTTGTATTTTCACAAGAATACTCAAGGATAGAACAGTTTGCTACCAACACTAAAAGAGACCCTTGCAATCCATACTTATGCACAACAGTGCATTTTTTTTCTTGGGAAAAAAACGGTGTGTGTGTGTGTGTGCATTGAGTTTAGGCCAAAGTCAACCCCAACATTGAAATGAAGAACGAGCTATCCACTTGTGAAATGGTGTCATCAAGATTGTGCAAAGTTTCATTGAACATGGGCACCCTATATCACAATTTTTATCTCTTTTAGGTGCCTCACACCCTCAACCCATCCCCATAAAATTTGAACCAACAACTTGATGGGAACTAAACCCCACACAAACCAATTGATATACACATCATAGGTAATATATTAAATATACTTATAACCATTATAAATAATATTTATATAATTTCAGCCCCAAGGGTTAGCTTAGTTGGTCAAAAACCGTGCCTCGCCATCGGGAGGTCATGGTGTCGATTTTGCCCCAAGCCCTTGGGGTTAGGTCTTGCCAGTAGGCCGAGGGGCGATTAGCCCAGATTTTTTTGTGGACATAGCAACCACTCACTCACCAGAGTATTCGTGAACCAAAAAAATAAAAATAAATAAACAAATAAATAAATAAAAATACTTATATAATCTAGTTTAATCCTAAACATATTTTTAGCTATGGATTTTACTACTTGTAATACAAATATGAAATATGATGGTTCTTCTTTATGCATTAAAAAGTTGAAGGTAAGATTAAGATTTTTGGCTTATAAAAATCATTTGTAATGGGTAGAATTACAGATATTAATCATTATTTTGTAATCGATAGATTCATATATATCAACCATTAATATTGTAAAATCAAATTGTAATAGGAGAAACAAAATTCCAACCATAATAAATCTAAAAAGATCAAGATCTTAAAATGTTTTCTCTTCATTGCATTGCAGTTTTAATCCATTAAAAACTTATAATAAAAAACTCAAAATCCAAAAAAACATCACTCTAAATGGTCAAACACCCTCATTGAAATGAGTATGTTATCCTCAATCATTCTAAAAAAGCAAAATCTTAAAATGTTTCATCTTTCATTACATCACAATTTTAACACGATATAAACTTATAATTAAAAATTCAAGAATCCAAAAAAACATAATTCTAAAGAATTGAACACCCTTATTTAGAGGAGTATGTTATCCTCAACCAAACTCAAAAAATAAAAATTATAAAATGTTTCATCTTTTCATTGAAGTCACAAATTTTAACCCATTATGAACTCAAACACTTAATTCATGGACGACAAAAGTAAAAATAAAAAATCACATAATAAAAAGTGTAGCAACATCAAAAAGTTATAAAAACTAACAACTAAATAACATTCATAATAACATAACATGCTTACTTCATAAGCATATTTATAATTAGGAATACCAAAAGAAACCTTTAATTCAATTATCAATTGTATCCATTAAAAGACTCAAATAGATTGTTTCATGTCCTTCATTACAGTGCAATGAAGCAGATAGATTTATATTATAAAGCCTAGATTACATGGCTAGAACCATTTACAATGGAAAAATAAAATAAAACAAAATGAGCTTCAGTTATGATTGTTGCTTCCATATTCCATTGGATTCATAACAAAGTCTTCTTTCCCTTACAAGCTTTCCAAGTTATAGCTCCACACTAGTATCTACCATCTATTCTAACAAATTGACCCAACAACAAAATATACCTGCAATAGATAAACTAGAAAATTTAAATAGAACCAGAGGGTCTAAGTGCATCTGATACATTTCAAAATACTTCTTTTCCTTTGTTCGTGCCTATAACAGTTGCGCCATCTCTAAAGTGATCTTGACGCTTCTTATCCTCAACATTTGTCTCGACATTCATGAAATCCTACGTACCTACAAAGAAATCAAAGCTCAACACCTCTACACTGCTAGTCATCAACTCCGCTTCTAGCTTAGCAAATTTCTAGTCCACTTTTACTTCTAGACCTTCAAATTTAACCTCAGTCGATCTATCATTGGCTTACCTTCTACTCTCTATCAAGTCTAATCTTCTAGAGAGAAGATCAATCCGCCTCATTAACAATTTAAACAAAAATTCCATTGTTTTCTTCCATCTCTCCATTTCAGGCTCCATGGACCTCACTTTTGTTGATGCCAAAGACAAGCAGTCAAGTTGCGCACAAATGCAAAGGAAGCACTGGGGAAACTAAAATATCAATAGCTGAGTGATTACAACCTCCTCCTTAAATAGACATTCCCCCTCCATTCTTTCGTAGAATTTCGCCTTTATCTCCTTTAAGACCTGATCTTCACCAGAATCCAAATTAGTTGTTGAATTTCCTTTCATGAGGGGAGGAGTCGACATTCTTCTTAATGAATTTATGATCAAGAATGAGAGGGTTTGCGATTTTCTTGGCTTCATTAATGCAATCGGGAGGGATCTCCATACTCCCAACATCCAAACTATCCAATTGTCTGGAGCCAAGATCATGACATGATTGAGGGAGGTAATTATGTATGAGAGAAAACCATGTATCGATCCGTTTTTATTAAGATCACCAAGTGGTTTCTCCTTAATAATCGTGCTCAAACCTTTGCTCATGTGAGAACTGAACTCCTTCAATCTAGATTTCAAAAAGACGTCTACTTGGCTAGCACTTTGATCAAGGTCCATCCACATGTCTATGGCACAAGGGCGAAACCTTTGTCATACCCACAAATTTCAATGGCTCCACATTCAATTTACACTCCTCGATTGGCCAGACTGCCAACCTCTCCAATGATGAGTCTTAATACATGAAAAAGGGATACATATTCAAACTTTTTCAGTTGGAGAACAATTCTTCTTACAATGGGAGGAATTGGAGATTTATCAGATAATAGAGACTTGGATATTGTTATAACAACAATCATTGAGTCCCTTAAATTTTTTATTTTTCTTATGCCTATTTTCATTACTATCTATACCTTTCCACAATGTTAAATACTTGCTATGTTGTTTATAGTTGTACCTAATCACCAAGCGTAACCTATCTCCTTATTTTCCTCGGGGCTAAAAATCGCCCCTCCTGCTCCCGCCGCCCCTATTACATTGCAATTTTAACCCATTAAAAACTTATAATAAAAAACTCAAGGATCCAAAAAAACATCATTCTAAATGGTTGAACACCATCATTGAAAGGAGTGTTATCCTCAATCACACTAATAAGATAAAAATCATAAAAAAAAAATTAATTAATTACATCACAATTTAACCCATTATAAACTTATAATTAAAAATTCAAGAATCCCAAAAAGCATCATTCTAAAGAAAATAATACCTTCATTGAGGCGAGTATGCTATCCTCTTTTTTTTTTGGTAAATTTTGTCAACTGATTTTCATTAAAAACTCAAAAGAGATTACTTTGGTAAACCTTCACGCACAAATCTCTCTTAGAGAATGAAAACCATCTTCCAGGATAAACAAAAAACCCACCAAACAGAACACGACTGGACTATCCAAAGGATTACAATATGTGGGAACCCTTGATTACATAAAGAGAATCCTTTAGATTGTGGTTTTTTTTCCAAAAACGAATTCCTGACTTGACATAATGTTACACAACCAAATCACAAACTAAAGAAAAAATAGATCAACGACTTGAAAAGTAGCCTCTTCGAGGGGGAAAAATCCTTTACATCACATAAATGAACAATTCTTTGATGATACAAATGAAAATACCTCCTTGATATATATAGGAGTCTAAGGGGTCACAATATAATTTGAGCCTACATAACAATAATAATGTAAGGGCACAACAATAATACTAAGGGGGTTACACTAGTATTACAGGAACCTAACATGCCCCTCTCCTTAAAAAAATTGTTGTCCTTAAAGCTCGAGTAGTTCTGGATGCTTATGTATAAAATTCTCATCCTCCCATGTGGAATCTTCAGTGGGTAAGTTCTTCCACTTAATGAGATACTCTGAAATCGATCAATTTCATAGATGTCGGGTTCATATTTCCGTGGTTGCTTCATGCTCCAATATGATTTTCCCTTCTTCTTCAAGTTCTAGTAGCATTGTTTGAATTGGGAGCTTGTCTCTGATAACCTTCTTTAAGCATGAAACATGGAAAACTGGGTGTACTTGGGAAGATGTAGGCAGCTCCAATTTGTATGCCATAGTACCAATTTTTGCAACACCTTGTAAGGAGCATAGTACTTGGGCGATAATTTATTATCCTTCTTTTCTTGCTTGAGGGACATTTGTTTGTATGGTTGTGGTCGTAAAAATACCTAGTCGCCCATGTCAAAACTTCTTTCACTACGACGTTGATCTGCCTGTTGTTTCATTCAATTTTGCACCAAAGTGAGGTTATCCTTTAAGAGTTAGAGAACTTGTTGTTGATGTTCGTTGTGATCTTCCACTGCTTGAACCTTAGAATTTTCTCTTAAAGAATATGTGATGGACGGTGGATGATATCCATAAAATTCCATAAATGGGGTCATTTTTGTTGTAGTGTGGAAGGAAGTGTTATACCACCATTCAGCTAGAGGTAACCATTTGACCCATTGTGTTTGTTTATCATATAAAAGCAACGAAGGTATCTTTCCAAACATTTGTTCACTATCTTAGTTTGTCTGTCAGATTGAGGATGATAAGATGAGTGATAGGCTAATTGAGTGCCAAGACAATAAATAATTTCGTCCAAAAATTTCCAATGAAAATGGGGTCTCTGTCACTTACAATAATCTTTGGGTTTCCATGTAGTTTTCCATAAATATAGTAGCAAGTGTACTGGATATAAATGGATGAGGTAATGCACAAAAGTGTGCATACACGGTAAGTCTATCAACTACCACCTTGATGACACTCTTTCCTTTCGACTTGGGTAAACATGTGATAAACTCCATTGAGAACTCCTCCCAACGCTAACTTGGAATGGCTAAAGGTTATAGCAGACCTAGGGTCTTAATTGTCTCAACTTTATTTTGTTGGCAAACCAAACATTATGCCACAAACTTGTGAAAATCATATTTAAGGCCATCCCAAAAAAATTCCTTCTTGGCCTTATGGTAAGTTTTTAAAAATCCTAAGTGCCCTCCTAAGGGGAAAGTGTGCAATTCCAAAAGGATATTTTCTTTGAGTTGTGAATTTTTACATAGATATAAGTGATCTTTGTAACATAATGAATCATTTTTGCATATAAATGTATCAAATGTACTAGGATCTTGTTGCAAGTTTTAAATGAGTGTCCACACCTCTTCATCATTCTTCCATTCCTCCCTTGCTTCAGTTATGTCATCAGGTTAGATAATAGAAATGACACAAGGCAATGCTTCCACATCCTCATCCTTTCTTGAGAGTGCATATGTAACAACATTTTGCTTCCCTTTTTTGTAGACGATTTCAAAGTCATAACCCAACATCTTTGTGACCCATTTTGCTTCTCTTCTAAAGATAATATTTGTTCCAAAAAGTATTTAAGACTATCATGATATGTTTTTACCTTGAAGTGTCTTCCCATTATGTAAGTTTTCCATTGCTTTAGTGCATGTAGTATTGCTAACATTTCATTCTCATAAATAGGTTTGTGTAAATACTTTCCCTTAATTGGACAATTTTCAAAAGCAATGGGTCTTCCTTCTTGCATTAAAACAACACTAATTCCATTTCTTGAGGCATCACATTCCAAAATAAATGTTTTTGTGAGGTTTGGTGCAGCTAAGATCGATGCTTGGCACATTGCCTCTTTAAGATGTTGAAAAGCCTTAGTTGCTTATGGAGTCCAAGAAAATGCATCTTGCTTCAGTAATGTTGTTAGAGGCATTGTTATTCTCCCATAATTCTTAACAAACATGAGATAATACCTTTTCAACCCGACAAATCCTCGAAGATGCTTTAAGTTTGTGGGGATTTTCCATTCCTTAATGGCTTTAATTTTGTTAGGGTCTACCTTAACACCCTCATGAGATATGATATGACCCAAATATTCCACCTCCTGTACTCCAAAGAAACTTTTTGAGCTTTTTGCATATAATTGTTTCTTCTCCAATAGTTTGAGCACTTTGCCAACATGTTGAACATGATCATTCCAAGACTTGTTGTAGATTAGTATATTATCAAAAAATACTAACACAAATTTTCGAAGGAAGGGTTTGAAAATGAAATTCATCACACCTTGAAATGTGGAAGGTGCATTAGTAAAGCCAAAATGCATGACCAAAAATTCATAATGACCTTCACAAGTTCTGAATGTTGTTTTCAGAATGTCTTAAGACTTCATTCTAATTTTATGATATCCTAGCGAAGATCCAGCTTTGTGAAGTAAATTTATCCATGTAATTCATCCAACAATTCATCAAGGATGGGAATAAGAAATTTATCTTTAATAGTGAGCTTGTTAAGCTCCCTATAATCTGGACACATATGCCATGATCCATCCTTCTTATGCATCAATACTACTGGAGCAGAGAAAGAACTTTGGCGAGGTTGAATTATACTGGCCTCAACATTTATGCAACCATATGTTCAATTTCACTCTTTTGGGCATAGAGATATCTATAAGGCTTGATGTTTGCAGGAACACTTCATGACATCAAGTAAATAGCACGATCATAATCACAGATAGGTGGGAGGCCTTTGGGAGTCTCAAATACATTGAAATGATTGTCCAAGGCTTTTTGGAGATCTTGAGAAATGGATGATTTCAATGTTTGACCCTCTAGTGAGAACAATTGTGCAATTATGCCCCATTGTTCTTTCGTCAAAAGATTTGTCATTCCATTAGAGATGATTATCTTCCCGGGTTTCTCGGTGATACCTCTTAATTCAATTTCCTTTCCTTCCAAAAAAAATTCAAAAAAAGTTCTTGAAAATGTGTTGAAAATTAAAAACTATCATCCCCAAAGATTGTAACCATTGGACTCCTAGTACAACATCAACACCACCCATTAGAATGGAAAACATTGGACTATTCAATACATATTCCCCCATGGTTAGCTCGATATTATGGCACTTTCCAGAGCAATTTATAGTTCCTCCATTTGTAACCATCACTTGACACTCTGGTGTTGGATATAGAAATTAATTTAATTCCTTGGCTATATTACAATGAATAAAATTATGGGTTTTACATGAATCAATCAACATTATTACCTTTTTTTTATTCATATATCATTCTATGTTAAGAGTTTGAGGAGTGGTAATTCCCACCAATTCATTGCAAGATATGGTCGGATTCATTTCTTCTTTCTCTAGGTTTGGTTACTGATGTATATCCTCTCCTTTTGATGTTTATTGTTCCTTTTCTTCCTCCTCGTCACAATCTATGTAAAATAATTTTTTCTCAGCACACTTGTGACCTTTAGTGTATTTGTTATCACAACTGTAACAAATCCCTTTTTCTCTCTTTTCCTCCAGTTGTTGTGGTGTCAACCTTGCAGTTCATGGGAGGCTAGGAGTAACAACACTTCCATCTTTATAGTCGTGAGTGGTAGACTTCCTTGTTGCCGTAATTTTGTTTTTAACTTTTCTTGACACCTTGAATGCCTTCTCTAATGAATCAAGTTCCCAAAGGTGAACCTTTTGTTGGATGTTATCCTTTAAAGTCCCTATGAAGACATCAATCCTATGCTCCTCTGGAATATCATTTACCTTGATATTCAATCTTTGGAAGTCCTCAATGTGCTCCGCCATTGAACCTTTTTGTTTGATATTTATCAATTGGCTAAAGAAGGTATTGCTCTTTGTATCCTCATAATGTGCTAGCAATTATTCCAAAAAAATTGTCTAAGTGACAATTTATTTGCAAGAACAAAGCCATTAATACCACACAAACTAATTTTGTTCTAAATATAAAGATGCAATGTGTACCTTTTGTGCGTGCAACACATAATGTAGTTCAAAGAATTGTTCCATCTATAGTATCCATGTTACTAGATCCTTGTCATCAAACTTCCTCATATATATCTTTGGAATGTCGTGGGTCTTAAACCCAATATTTGAGTCCCTAAAATCATTATTCATATTCATTTTTTCCTCATCGTGATTTTCATGGATTACCTTGCCACTATTGGGAAGTCTTTCTTCTAACAACTTTGTCAAACCTTCCTTCAACCCTTCTATATTGACATTCATCATTGCTTCCATGTTTTCTTTTAAACCCTCATTCAAAACTCCCATGTCCATTTTTTTACCATCTATCTTAACATTCATCATGGCTTCCAATTCATTTTTTGTTACTTTTGCAAGAGTAAAATTTGTTGCACTTTGTAATTTTGACATATCATGTTGTGTTTCTTCCTCTTCTTCATGCATCATAGAAGAGCTTTCTGGTTGTTTACTATGTGTATCCATTTTTTTTTGAGACATTGTGGAATCAAAAAATGATATATATGCTTCACTATGCCTTTTGAATCAATTCAAACTGATTTTTCAAACAAAAGTTATTCAAAATTTAAAAAAAAAATACACACATTTTTCTTTCTTTTATGAGCTCGATCTTGAAACTGTTGTATCTCTGTAATTTTGGTCTCCCAAGGTCTGAAATTTTGTACTCTAGCACCCCTCTAAGTCTTCTTTCCAATGCCACAAGTCATACCAAGATTGGATTCTTCAAGATAAAATTATGCCAAATCTCCCATGATGACCCAATTATGGATTGGTTGAATAGAGAAAACTTTTATAGGATGCCACATGTCACAGTTTCAACATTCAACCATGAAGTTGATACACGAGAAACTATAATATATGATATTTTGGTCACTTTTTATGAAATTCTAATCCGATGTTCAATGAGAAAGTTATGACTATTTCCCTAAGTCACTTGTTTGAGACTAAATTCTAGAGTCTGCAAAAACCCTAACTTCCTCGAACCATATCTCAGAAAATACAACGAACCAAGATCTAAAATTTACATACTAAGTTCACCAAGATTTCATCTCCTTGTAGTCGAAATTTCAGGTTTTGAAGCCTCATAGAAAATAAATTATAGCAAACATTCCAAGATGATCTTTTTGAAGCAGCAAAACCCTAGAATCCAAAGCTCTGATACCAAATGTTATGGAACCATATCACAAATAAAAGAAAAAATAGATCAACGACTTGAAAATTAGCCTGTTCGAGGGGGAAACCTCCTTTACATCACGTGAATGAACAATTCTTTGATGGTACAAATAACAATACCTCCTTCATATATATAGGAGTCTAAGGGGTCATAATATAATTTGAGCCTACATAACAATAATAATGTAAGGGAACAATAATAAAAATACTAGGTTTCTATGGGGCACAACAATAGAAATAAGGGGGCCACACCAGTATTATAGGGACCTAAAACATAACCGAATTAATAAACCTACACTAGTGGCATCCACAACAAGATAATAATATTTATATAACAAAACAACAAGTGACTTCCAACAGAGGAAAGTAGAAATGTATTTAGTAGTGGACTTATTATTCCATGATGACAATTAGAGATTAAGGAGAGGAGTTTGCATTGACCATGTTAAGGGGTGGGACGTTGATAACGGCAACCTTGTTTTGATGATTTTTTGAGTCTGTCTCTGAGTCTAATACCATGAAGCACTCCACTTGATTTAATCTCACCACTATATTATCAAGATCATACTTGATGTCCCTCAGAATTCTCTTTGTCTCTTCTTGATTAGCAAAGAGTTTGTAGTTATCAACCTGTTTGTCATGAATTACCATACTGGGCAGTGTTTCCATCTGACAGTGCAACGTTATTGGGTGAAGGAAATGTACTATTCTTTTCCTCAACTTCCTTGGATTGAGAACCCATTTAAGGTTACTACTACTAATTTTTGAATCAAAATGACACATTCGGCCCCCAAACTCCTTTGCTTCCAGAGTTAGAATCTCTTTTCTAACCTCCAGGGGAGCTGAATCGAAGAAAATTGCAACCAACTCACATCTGAATAGCCTACGATGCATGGATGAGGATACACCCAAAGTACCACCCTTGTGGCTAGGTAGTCTTTGACCAAGAGCCATTTTATCTTGAGACCTGCAATCAAACCACAAGACGACCGATTGAGCTAACTTAATTATCCAACTATGACTGACACCGTGATAATAAGACACCACGATAACACTAATTAAAAAATTATGTGTGATGACCAGAATGAGATACCCCACTCCAACCCAAACCAACACGTCGTAAAGTATAATTTGGAGGGTTAATTGTTGTTGAATACAAATTACTCGAAAACCCAAATTGATTCAACTGCCTAGAAACCCCAAGGGCAAGAAGACCAGACGATATCACGAATTGACACATTTGAATTAACAAAGGGGTAGTAGTGCCATGACCATTTTTAGAACCAAATGGAAAAGGATCCCCTGTACCACACTCCACAAACCAACAATTGACAGTTTAAAAAAATCCCGACAGGGTCGAGGTGTTGATTTGTGTAGCTTGGGAGATACTCCAAGCCCTAGGGTTCAGTGTTTGGAGGGAAAAGCACCATAAGGGAAGCTTGTGGGCTTGGAACCCAAGTGTGGGGTTTTTCACCCATCGATGTTTGGGCCAGAACCATGATGGATTTGCAACATGTGATGGATGAAGGTGATAGTGCTCGACGAGATGATTCCAATGCAACAAGAGTCATCCGATTCCAAGTTGTCGTTAGAGAGAAATGAATTTTTGAAGTTTACTAATTAATTATTGGTTGTCAAGTCATGTAGGCTTGACGTAAAATAATCCAATAGAAGGGTCTCTTCACTAATTCGTGGAAACCCCTCTTTAGCCTATAAAAATAGGGTGAGCACTGTTCTTTTAGGCATCCATAATGAGAAACACACCCTCTAAAGGAGCTTTGAGATGAATAAGGTTAGTCGCATCTAGAAGGAGGTAAAAAGCAATGTGTAAGGAGGCTAAGGAGCAATGTGGAGGGTATTTGGTTAAGGGACAAGTGTTGTAGGTGAAAGTGAAGCTGCTGAGGGGTTGTTTGAGGGTTGTTCTAGATTGAGTTTGTTGGGCAGTCAAGGCCAAGGAAGAGAGGGACAAAACAAGGTTGTGTAGGGACTATTTGGGTTAGTGTTTGAGGGAGCCACAACTACAGCTAGCTGCTTAGCTAGGTCGCAGGCCATAACAAGAAGCTAAGGTTGTTTCATGGGTAGCGTCAAGGTGACAAAGGCCTGTTTGAGGCAACGTGGCAGTGGAGGGATATCTCCAAGGAAGACCCCAACACATGAGGGCTTCATATTGCTGAATGTGTGAAGGGTTAAGGATTACAGTTTGTGCCATAACCAAAGTTTTTAGAGCAACAAGCAAAGAGTGGAGGAAAATGATGATTTTGTGGAGGATTTTTGGGTCAAAGTGTTGAACAGAATTGGATCGTGACATAAAATCCTATTGGTGCCATGTGGAGGATCTTCCATGGTGGTGAAGAGTCTTCCTAGGAGTAGAATTGATAGTAACGTGATTTGGTACCATTGATCTGATTAGAGGGCAATGTGTTGGCTACCCAAAGTAGCCCTAGAGAAGCAGACAAGAAGGATGTTGTTGGTGTGTGATTGGATGAAGTTTTGCAAACTTATGAGTATCTCTTTGATGGATGAAAGAGGCTACTAGAAGGTAGATTGGAGCCCAGGTATTGGCCAACCTAGAGAGCAGTTTGATGAGCCCATGTACGTGCAACAGAAGTGACTTCCAGCATTGTTAGGAGGTAACCCTCTTGGAGTCTCAATGTGTAGTGGCCTTCATGGATTAAGGCACTACTAATGAGTATTACAGGAGAAAAGGACTGACAGGACAAGATACGACATTGAAGTTGTGCAACGAAGTTTCTCATTGTATCTTGTATACCATAGACTATTGTATTATTTAGATTTGGTTTAATATAACGAAGATTGGGATTGTACAATATTGTACAATTTTGTTAAAAATCATGTATATTTGTGCATATGTGATTTACTACTTTATATTTCCATTGTGCAAAGTAGTTTATGGTTGAGATTCTTGGTTTGGTAGCGTCAGTGATTTTAAGACTCTAACCTAGACCCAAGGTCGTGGAAATTCAACATGGTATCAGAGGGTGTCTGAGCTACTTTGGAAGTAAGTAAATCAGAGTTGTGCACAACGAAGTACAACGTGAGAGGGAGTTGGTCACATTGTAAGTGAAGGGCTCACTACAATGTCGAAGTTGTAGGCAGGTCTCCGGTATGAGGACAGGTTGGAGGGGTTGTCCAACTATAGTCCTTGGAAAGAAAGGATCAAGTTGGTCTTACAGGTCAACAAGCTCTAGGAGTTCACCAAGAAACAGATCAAGAAGTCAATTGACCCTATGGAGCTGTAAATATATGAAGATTGGGATGCGAGGATGAGATTGATCATCCTAGATGGTGTGAAGGATGCCCTGATACCTCATTTGTCCCGGAAGAACAATGCACATGATATGTGGATGGCTCTTCAGAATTTGTTCTAGAATAAGAATGAGAATCAGGTACTGGTATTGGAGGATAAGTTGAAGTCCACCAAGATGATAAAGGGTGAAAGCGTAACCTTGTATCAGACGATATTGGTCAAAGATGAGCTTGTTGTTGTCAATGTGTCTACCTGAAATGGAGATATGGTAAGGATTGCCTTGAAAGTGTTCACTGAGGATTGGAAGCCCTTCATCAAAGGAATCATTGCTAGGGAGAAGCTTCCAGTCTGGGATAGGATGTGGGATGAATCCATTCAGGAAGAGTTGAAAGACGAGGATATTCATCCGAAGAAGAAGGCTTCAGATGATGACATGGCACTTGCATCACAAATGAAGAGTAAGGAAAAGAAGGACTTGAGTAAAGTTAAGTGTTTTAACTATGGCGAGATGGGTTATTATTCATTGATATGTCCGATGAAGAAGAAGGGAGATGATGAGAAAAGGAAAGGGAAGTAGGACGCTGGTGTTGCCACTTCAACTGAGATAGATGATCTCTCCAGGAGATTGGAAGAGGGGGACTTTGGTATGACTTCTCATTTCTCACAGGGTACTATCAATGGGGATGGATGGTACGTGGCTAGTGGTGTGATGAAGCATATGACAAGGTCACAGGAGGTTTCTGAGACTCTAGCTGAATGGGACTCGAAGTTTCACATGGTGTTAGGAAATAAGAGTCAGTTGGAGATTGAAGGATCGGGTGTTCTACCATTCAAGATGGAGAAAGGACGTGTGATGTGGGTCTAAGATGTATTGTTTGTACCAGGACTCATATATAGCGTGATTTCCATCTCGATGATCGAGAGGAAGAGGTTTGAGGTCTTGTTCCAGGATGAGAAGGCAAGACTCAAACCCAAAGGCTCTAAATATGATGGGATTGTACTAATAATTAGAGAGCATGGTATCTACAGGTTAACAAGCAAGCTTGAGGATCATGGAAAGGTGCAGGTGTAGGTTTTAGAGGAGCAGGTCAGGTTCGCGAGAAGAAGGTACACCTTCTTGAGAAGGTCCAGGTTCTAAAGACTCAAAGGGAGTCAAGTTCGACAGGGAGCTTACAAATTCAGAGGGAGACCCTACATCCCAAGAAGAGCACGTGGTCAGTGGGGAGCAAGGGTTCTCCTACAGTTTCCAAGAAGGAATCATGGAGAGAGTGGAAGACGTTACAAGATAAGAAGAAGAAGCAAGGTGCTTCCTGCAGTGACAACGACACTTCCGAGAAGGGCGTAGTTCACCATACAGGGATTGTTGCGATTATGAATGCCAAGAGTTACGTAAGTGTTGCGAGTAGTGATGATGATGACAAGAGACTTCCTAGTCTTGGAAGTACTTCCCTCACTAAGAGAGAGTGTTGATTTGTGTAGCTTGGGAGGTACTCCAAGCCCTAAGGTTGAGGTTTTGGAGGGAAAAGCACCACAAGGGCAAATTGTGGGCTTGGAACCCAAGTGTGGGGTTTTGCACCCATCGATGTTTGGGCCAAAACCATGATGGATTTGCCACATGTGATGGATGATGATGATAGTTCTCGGCGAGATGATTCCAATGCAATATGATTCGTCCGATTCAAATTTGTTGTTAGAGAGAAATTAATTTTTGAAGTTGTCTAATAAATTATTGGTTGTCAAGTCATGTAGGCTTGTTGTAAAACACTCGAATAGAAGGGTCTCTTCATTAATTCATGGAAGCCCCTCTTTAGCCTATAAAAAGAGGGTGGGCACTTGTGTTTTAAGCATCCATAATGAGCAACATATCCTCCAAAGGAGCTATGAGATGAATAAGGCTAGTCGCAGCTAGAAGGAGGTTCAAAGACAGTGTGTAAGGAGGCTGACGAGCAGCGTGGAGGATCGAGTGTTGTAGATGATAGCGAAGCTGCTGAGGGGTTGTTTTAAGGATGTTCTAGACCGAGTTTGCTGGGCAGTCAAGGCCAAGGAAGAGAGGGACAAAACATGGTTGTGTAGGGACCGTTTGAATTAGTGTTTGAGGGAGACTCAACTACAACTAGCTTCTTAGCTAGGCCACATGCCATAGCAATTAGCTAAGGTTGTTTCAAGGGCAACATCAAGGTGACAAATGCATGTTTGAGGCAATGTGGCAGTGGAGGGATCTCTCCAAGGAAGACAGCAACCCATGAGGGTTTGATATTGTTGAATGTGTGAAGGGTTAAGTGTTTCAGTTTGTGCCCTAACTAGAGTTGCAGGAGCAGTAAAAAAATAGTGGAGGACAACAATGTTTTTGTGGGGGATTTTGGGTCAGATTGTTGACCAGAATTGGATTGTGACATAGCAGCCTGTTGGTGCCATGTGGAGGATCATTTTTGGTGGTGAAGAGTCTTCCTAGGAGCATAATTGATAGTATGATGATTGGGTACCATTGATCTGATTAGAGGGCAGTGTGTTGGCTACCCAAAGTAGCCATAGAGCAGCATACAAGAAGGACGTTGTTCGTGCATGATTGGATGAAGTTTTGCAGCCTTATGAGTAGCTCTTAAATGGATGAAAGAGGCTACTAAAAGGCAGATTGGAGCTCAGGTATTGGCCATACTAGAGAGCAATTTGATGAGCCTATGTATGTGCAGAAAAAGTGACTTGCAACATTGTAAGGAGGCAAACCTCTTGGAGTCTCAATATGTAGTGGCCTTGATGGACTAAGGCACTACTAGTGAGCAATATGGGAGCAAAGGACCGATAGGATAAGATACGACATCAAAGTTGTGCAACGAAGTTTGCCATTGTATCTTGTATACCATAGATTGTTGTATTATTCAGATTTGGTTTAATATAACGAAGATTGGAATTTTATAATATTGTACAATTTTGTTAAAAACCATGTATATTTGTGCATATGTGATTTACTTCTTTATATTTCTGCTATGCAAAGTAGTTTATGGTTGAGATTCTTGGTTTGGTAGTGTCAGTGATTTTAAGACTCTAACCTAGACCCAAGGTCGTGGAAATTCAACACGAGGGACTATGGTGTCATTGGAGGAAGGTTAACTACCAATTCAAAAAAGGGATTAGACCCTGTATTATGGAAGAATAACATAAATAACATTGACGCCCTACATAAAAGCACAGACACTCCGTAGAATAAATTATAAGCCAACAATCAAAGGCTATTGAATACAATGATAACGAGTATTAAAACATGAAAAGATGCAACCCGACTAGAAACACCTGAGGAAACACCAATGTACACAAACCTCACGTGACTGTAACACAGTCAACTGCTAACCATGCACTAAAACACAAGTGTTGCATCTGAAGGCCAATAGTTGCATACCCATCTCCTCTCTGCCACCTTGAAACCTTGGTGAAACTTATATAAATAGTTGCGAACATAATGTATCCTATACCAAGAAAGAACCACACTCGCAAAAAATTCCCATAACGACAACCAAGTATAATGCGTACACTAAATTTCATCCATCCCAAGACATTGTATTATAGTGAACTCATTAATGAAACTTCTCTGACTGTCAGAGTAATTCCTCACTACCTCCAATCTGCCATGGGAGGGATGATCCACTCTTGAGCAGAAAGAAGGGAATAAATTAATGAAACTATTGACATACACAAAACCGCGATCTCCCATCACCTTGCAATAAATTCGAAAGGACTTGGATAGTTGGCTCTTGTAAAGTGAAACAAGGAAACACCATGCGTGGCCCATGCAGGGCTAGGTGTAGGGCTAAGCTCTACTTTCGAGGATTATCACCACAATCACCAAATAAAAAATGTGTGCGCCAACCATAACCCCCACCATAAAACTATCACCGATAAAATGGCTCATCACTCATTCTAGGAGTCGGTTGTTGTTAAGTTACCCTAATCGGGGTGCGAGTATTCTATCCTCAACCAAACTGAAAGGATAAAAAACATAAAATGTTTCATATTTTCATTACATCACATTTTTTTTAACAAGGTCGGAGAGTGGATATATTACCAAAAGTTGTGATGGAACAAGCTCCTATTACAATCAACTGTAGCATAAGTGGAAACTAAGCCATGAGAATGTGTTGGGAATGTAGTCCCTTCTCCTGTGCTTATATTAAAAAATTCATAGATTTCTGTAGTTATTCTTGAATATTGTCTAACATATTGTCCTACTAGTAAAGAAAATTTACATAACATTGATTCTCTGGTATTTTTTCATGGTTTGTAGACTGACTACTCCTGAGAGGGCTGATTCTTCTTGTCTTGAATTCCGTTTGGTTTGCTTCCTTCTTTTTCCCTTTGGGCTGCTTGTTGTTCATTCTATTGTTGTGATGTTCCTTCTGCTTGTTGTTCCTTCTATTGGTTGTTCCTTCTGTTGTTGTGTTGTTCCTTCTATTGGTTGTGGTTGTTCCTTCTGCTTATTGTGTCCTTCTGTTGTTTTGTTGTTCGTTATGTTGTTGTGTTGTTCCTTCTGTTGGCTGTGGTTGTTCCTTCTGCTTGATGTTCTTTCTATTGTTTTGTTGTTCCTTCTGCTTGTTGTTCCTTTTGTTGTTGTGTTGTTCCTTCTGTTGTTGTGCTGTTCCTTCTGCTTGTTGTTCCTCTGTTGGTTGCAGTTGCTTGTTGTTCCTTCTACTTTCTGCTTGGCATTCCTGAGTGTGACTGACAGGGAAGAGAGGCACTGGGGGGGGGGGGGGGAATGGTCGCTAGAGGGGGAGAGAGGTTGGTGGCTGGAGGTTTGCACAACGCAGATGGCTGGAAGCTTGAAATCTCTCTAGAGAGCCCTGAAATGAAGATCTCCTCCGTGTCTGGGTTTTATTTCTAAATTCTGAGTACAACGCTCAATCTGAGTGTTGAGGCCAATGAATGTAGATCTACCTATTGTAGCTTGGTTAAGGTAGAGGATGAAGCGAGCAGGGTCCTCCATTGAGACTAAGGTTTCCTTGAGGCAGCAGATAGCCTTTATTTGCCAGAGAGTCTGCTTGCTTGTTTAAATCCCGCAGAATGTGGTAAGAGTCAACTCTGTCAAAATCTTTCAAAGTGTTTCGGATTCGTTGCAGAGTTTTGTTTAATGCAGGATTACAAAAATTGTCTTCGAAGTTTGAAAGTTTAATCAGAAGCTCCGAGTCTTCGAAAATTTGAATTATTTTATAACCTATCTCCTTCGCAACCTGACAAGCTTTTAAGAGACTGTAACTCTCTGCTTGATTGTTCAAGCTAGTGCCTAGGCCCTAACTGAAGCCGATTTCCCTCGATCTATCCAGGGAAAGAATCAAACCCCCTGCACTTGCAGTTACTGGGTTCCCCTTGGATGCTCCATCAAAGAATATCGTGGCTTTTGAGGTCCCCTGCCACCACGTGTGAAAGTCACCTTCAGTGAGTCGCAAGCGCCAAGAAGGAGCATTCAATGGTTTGTTGACTGAATCATTCCTCTCTCCCGTCGACGCAAAAGCTTATGAAGGTAAAGAGGAGGCGGGAGCTGATTTACCTACAATTTCAAACAAGAGGGCTTTCACTTTGGCTGCCGCTACCACTAAATTCGGAAGCCTATTGTTGAAAACGCAGTCGTTTCTAGCCAACCACACTTTCCACCAAAGGCATTTTGGAATAGCTTTCTAGATGTTGTTCCAGACTACGTTTCTAGCTTTTTTCTTTGGATTTTGGCCTTTCCAGATGTAAAGAGAAACGACAGATGTCTGGGAGGGGGAGGGAGCACTAAGACCATGAAGGACCAAATTCCAGACTTCTTGTGTGAAATCGTAGTCAACCAGTAAATGATCAGAGGTTTCAGCATCAGAGTTGCATAAGCAACATTTAAAGGGATCGTGGAACCCTCTTTTGTTTAGATTTTCACCTGTTAGTGCCTTTCTATGCATGAGTAACAATGTGAGGAAATTCACCTTGTAAGGGCATGAGTAGATTGTAAAGAGGAGAAACCTTGAGCTGTTGTGTAAAGTATTGTTCTTGCCCACCCCCATTTGTCCTTGGATGAGCGGTGGACAAGGGCGAGGCTAGAGAGAACTGTATACAACAATTTTTTTTTAGCGTGAAGAGGTTCTGGGACCCCTGGAAAAGTCCATCCTACCTAATTCCCTTTGTTGTCCCAAGAGCAAATGTCTGCAAGCCGTAGGAGACCTTTGTTCACTAGCCAGATCTTTAACTCGTTGTAGGAATTTAGGGAGGCCAAAGGAGCATTCCCTTGAATAGTATCCTCCCATAGTAAGGTTCTCAGACCATTGCCCAAGATTATATATAAATTCTGTTGTAAGCGATCGATGCATCTTCTGCTTAAATTCAAAATTGTTGTTCCTATTGGAGTAGATGTTGTTGTAGGGTTTCTCAAGGAGCCTCCCTTTAGGTATTTCATCCGGAGGATCTTGCTGATAGGATATTTTTTGTCTGCATACAGCTGCCATATGATTTTTCCACCAAGAGCCAAATTTGCCAGGCCTGGATCCCGAATCTGTAACCCACCTTCTTGGAGTGGTCTTTTAAGGATATCCCATCTTACCAGATGTAACTTGCTCTGGTTGCCCTTATCCCCGTTCCATAGAAAATCTTGAAGGAGCTTGGATATCTATTCTGTGATAGACTTAGGTGCTAGTAGGAGGGAAGACTGGAAGATGGGGAGGGTGGAGAGGACTGCCTTTATCAAAACCAGCTTCCTAGCCTTTGTTAGCCATTGGCCTCCCCAATATGCTATTTTTGCTTTTATCTTGCTAATTACTTTGATCCAGAGGGAGGGAGGGCTTGGTCCCAAGGTTAAGGGAAGGCCTAGGTATTTGATCTTTTCCCATTTGTCATACCCAAGGAATCCCAAGGAGCAAGCGATTCGAAGGATAGTTGGATGATCTATATTCCAATCGTAGACAACACTTTTTCTTTTGTTGATCAAGGCTCCTGTAATTAAGCAGAAGTGTTGAAGAATTTCATTGAAAGCCCTTGCTATCTTAATCGAGGCCCCTCCCAAGAGGAGAGAGTCATCCACAAAGAGGGCATGATTTATAGGATCCACACCTCTTGCTGCCTTAATGCTTAGGATTGAGCCTACTTCCCTTTCAACTGTTAGCTTTCTACTTAGGGATTCTGCCAACAAGATATAAAGAAAGGGTGACAATGGGTGCCCTTGGCGGAGCCCTCTTGTAGCTTAGAAGAAATCTGCAGGTTTGCCATTGACGAGGGGCGCTATCCAAGGTCTATATGTGCAATCTTTTATCAAGTTGACAAACTCAACACTAAAACCAAAAGAGACAAGGATTTTATAGAGGAATGAGAGTTTAACCTACAAAAGCATTTGACATATCCAACTTGATGAGTATGCCTTTTTCCTTCCGAATGTGGCTAGAGTGGAGGGCTTCTTGCACTTGTATCACATTGTCTATGAGGTGCTTTCCTTTGAAAAAACCACACTAAAGATGGGAGATCAGATTCCCTGACGGGGGCTTGAGTCTACTGGCTAAGAGTTTGGCGAGAATCTTGTATGAGGCATTGCAAAGTGAGATAGGCCGGAACCTGCCGAAAGTCTCTGGGTTAACTTCTTTCGAGATTAAAGCAAGGAAGGTGGAGTTGGTGCACCCTCCCACTTTGGCTTTCTTTTGGAAGGCTTTTATCATTCAGAGGAGATTGAGTTTTATTACATTCCAGCAAGCTCTATAAAAATGGATGGTGAAGCCATCGATCCAGGGGCTTTATCCGACTCCATTGACCATATGAATTCCACTATCTCTTTTTCAGTAAAATGCTTCAACAACCCAGCGTTTAAATCTGCAGTGACAAGTGAAGGGATGTTTGAAAAAAGTCAGCAGCCAGATCATCATAAGAAGAACCATCCTCCTGAAACAGTTGCTAAAAATGAGATGTGGTGGCCTGTTTTAAAAGAGGTTGTCCTTTGATGACTTCCCCCTCCTTGGTGGATATTTTCCAAGAGCGACGAGCTCTGCATTATCTGTGAAAGAATGATGTGTTTCTATCTCCAGCTTGCAGCCAGAGGCTGCGAGACTTGAGGCGTCAGTACTCCTCTTCCTAGAGAAAGGAGAGAAAAGAGTTGAACTGGGCGTTCTGTTAGATGAGCAACTAAGCTTTGGTGGTTTCAGTTTCTTCTATGCCTAGCTGAATCTCGGCTAAAGCCTGCACAATCTTTTGTCTATTGCTCGTTGGAGTGGAGAGGGGTTTTTTTTTGCCCAAGTTTTTAAGGCATACTTAGTGTACTTAAGTTTTTGCTCCCACATAAAGCTGGGGGATCCTTCAACTGGTTGTGACCAAGCTTGAGCCACTATGTCCATAAAGTCATCTCTCGCTACCCAAAGAGGATCGAATCTAAAGGGAATAGGGCCTAAGTCTTCCTCTTTTTCTAGCAGCAGCGAGATGGGGTTATGGTCAGATATTAACTTGGGCAGAATTTTTGAAGAGATTAAATGCTTCCCCTCCATCAAAGAACTTTGGACTAGAAATCAGTCTAGATGAGCATCAATGTTGGCATTACCAACTCTATTGTTGGTCCAGGTATAACAACCTTTCTTAGGTTTGAGGTCAAGGAGGTCCCAAGCAAGAATCAGAGACTCCATCGAGACATGGAAGGGATCTTTACCCCAAACTCCACCTTTTTTCTCTTTCAGATCTAAAGTGATATTAAGATCCCCCGCCAGTATGATGTTTGGGGGAGTGTAGATCTATAGGAAGTCTGAGAGAGAATTCCAGCAGTCCTTCTTTTTCAGGAAATTAACAGGGACATAAAGATTGAAGAGAGCCAAAGAAATCTTGGAAGATGTTGAAGTTCTGTGTATATACAGTGTTGGGTTGTGAAGGAGCTTTTCAACTGAAACATATCCTCTAACCATAAGGTTGCAAGACCCCCTGAAGTACCTCAGGTGTTGACTACTTTTCCTGAGTTCTTATTGCACTTGATTCGACTTAAGGATAGAAGAGCATCCTCTTCTATCCTTGTCTCTTGGAGCATGAGGATATCTGAGGGTTCCATTCTTGATAGATCTTTTACTGCTTCAACTTTCAATGGGTTCCCCAAACCCCTGCAATTCCAAGAGACAATCTGCATTATTTACTAGGGAAGGAAGGAGTAAGCCCTCCCTTTGTGGGTCGAGCCCTTGTGTTTCTGCCTAATGACATTTCTATTGTGGACTGACTGCCCTACATCTTTAATCTCTCCGCCTCTTCATCACTGATCTCCTTACGAGACTTCCTTCCCGCCTTTTTGGTGGATCGCTAGTCTTCTTCAGAAGAACCAAGGCTATCTATTATATTTTTCTTTTTGATCATTTCTGCATAAGAGAGTGGAGATATGGCACCTGCTGGAGAGCCACGGGTTCCTTATGGGGTTGCATCTACACAAGGGATTTCTGAGGTGGCTACTCCAGTTTGTTCCTGAGATCCTGAGTTTATTTCTGCATCTGCTATCTGTTCAATATATTGTTGCACCTCTGTCTCTTCAAGTTCTAGTTGGTTTTGATCTTTTAGAGGGTTTAATGATTTGTTGAAGTGGTGGCATTTGCTGTGGCTTGAACTTCAGGTAGTCTCTTCCCAGAAGAGGGTCCTCCAGTCTCTGCATTCCCTCCTTTCCCTTTCGCTCTGTTGGTCTGCTTGGATGTGCCTACTTTTCGGGCTTGTGTCCATTGTTCGCCCTTCTCTTTTTCAGATTCTTCCTCAGTTTTCTTCTTGCAGTTTCGAGCAAAATGGCCATAGCCGTGACAGTGTTGGCACTTGAAGGGGAGCTATTCATAATTAAGTTCTTGTATGTGAGACCAGCCAGCTACGGTTAGCTTGATTGCTTCAGGCAACCCTCTCTCCAAGTCGACTTCAACACATATTGTGGCACAGGAATATTGTTCTCTCCTTTCAACCCTATCAATGTATTTGCCTAGTTTGTTCCCGATGGTTTCCATAGATTTCGAGTTGCAGCAATGAAGAGGGAGGTGGGGTAACCTCACCCAAACAGGAACGGCTGAAGGAATATCCTAGGTAGGATCAAAGTCCGCCGTCCATTTATTTAGATATATCCCTTGGGGGCCCTTGAAATATGGACCGTTTCGGAAAATAAGGTCTCGATCTTCTGCTGAATCGAAGACAAAAACATAATAGCCTTTGCCTACCAGATGATTTTAGATTCCTTCAGAGACAAGGGGCCTCCAGTTTCGCTGGACCCATTCATCAATAGCTTTGGGAGAGGGCGAGAGGCCCGTAAATTGACCAATGAGCCCACATTCTACTAGGTTCAGCACAGTCTGGCACGGGCGTTCCCCAGGCAGTTCAACGGGGGGGATGGATTTGACTTTCTTTACAAACTTCTGCTGATTTAGGTTTTTTTTCCTCTTGCCGCGGGAGGCTACTAGACGTTTGAAGGCATCGATCTTAGGAGGGAGGGGAGGACGAGGGCCCCCTCCGGCGTCCATGCGAGTAGAACTTGAATTTTTACCAGTTGGATCATTTTAGGGTTTACCAACCAACTCTTCTTAGTCTCATAACTTCCGATTTCATCCAAAATAAATTACATTACATCACAATTTTAACCCATTATGAACTCAAACATTTAACTCATCGATCTTACAAGAAAATTGTAATAACATCATTAAGTTATAAAAACTAGTAACTTAATAAAATTCATAATAACATAACATGCATACTTCATATGCATATTTGTAATGAAAAAAAAAAAATACTACACTCATTTCAATTATCAATTTTATCCATTAATAGAGTCATAGAGATTAATATGTTAACCTCAATTGCTAATCATTTATATTAATCAAAATAATCTTATAATTGAATATATTGACATGTTTTTAAATAATGTTTAAATTTTATTTAAACTTTAGTTTAAAGATCGGATATCATATTATGATTATAATTATAATAATAATAAAAATCAAAATCAAAATCATAAAATGTTCCATCTTACAATGAATTTAAAAATTATACATGATATCTAATTTCAATAATAATAAAATTGAAAAAAAATCAATTCACAAGATGTTTCATCTTTTTTTAATTACATCAGAGTTTTAACACATCACAAACTCAAATATTTAAGTCATCTATATTTAAAAATAAATAAACAACAAAACAATAATCCAACAAAAGTCATAACAACATAACATATCAACATCTTATAAACCCTTTTTTTATAAAGAAAAAACTAACAAACTTTTATATTAATAATAGATTGTTTACATATAGCAGAAAATACATTTTAAATAACACCATTCTCAAGAGAAAATACCTTATGTACAAGATAGTCCATGTATCCCATGTTGTATTTGTCACAAAGGTATTCAAAATGGAAAAATTAACATATGTGTTCGTTGCATCTAAAAGTAAATATGCTAGTTCCGATTATGAAAAAAAAATCCTCATTATGCAAAAAAGTACTCATGTAAAGTGGATTATTTGGGTCCCATGATATCTGTCATTGACGAAGTAGAGTAGATTATCTCCCTAGGATTATATTTGTAACCCACTTTAGATAAATCATTAGCAATTCCATTATGTTCTCGGAAAATATGAGTAATGTTAACCTACTTAACCGACCAATCATGTTCCTAATCCTTTTCATCCAATAGGAAAGCATAGCAGGATAAAAAGAAGTCTTCTTCAGAATCCATTCAATGACTACTTTGGAGTCACCAAATACATCCAACACCTCAATGGATAACCATTTAGCACAATATAAGACACCCCAAAGTGCAATGATCTCCTCCCTAGTGTTGGAGCTCACCTCGCTATTCCAATAGAAATGGAAGTATTGATCAAGCTTTAAAACAATTTATGCCTCCTTGTTGCATAGATTCTTATTTGTAGCCCCATTGAAAAACACCACAGGGTATCTACTCTAGATATCCATGGTTTTATGCATCTCAACGATCCCTTTTTTGGCCACAGGTCCAATCTCAATGAAGTACAGGTGTGCTTTATACCCAATGGTATATTTTAAAAAATGCAAGCATTTCTACACCTCTAAATGCCTCACATAATATAGAAAGGAAGAGATCGAAATTCCTTGAAACCCATCGCCCAATCCTGTATACAAGAATCCACGGATGTTGTATTCCAATCAAGAGATATTTTTAAAGTGTTCAACTCTGCAATCCAGATGGAGACTACAAATGGGTAGTTTAGTAAAAGATGTGCCACGTCCGCAAGTGCAACCCTACACAATACACACCTTCCCATTCCATTGAAACCCCTATAACATAAATTATCCCAGGTTAATATCTTATTCCACTTGGCCAGCCACCCAATACATTTAAGCTTTAGGGAAAGTTTCTAATCCCAAACTTTTTTGAACTACCCCCTATCCATAGGACATTGTTGAAGATGCGTGATATACCTATAAGCCTCCTTTACAAAGATTAACCCATATTCAATATTACCATTTGATGTGAAAATATCTTCTAGTATCCCTTAATATGATACTAACCATAGATAGGTTTTGTATGTACCTGTCCCACCACACAATCATTTCCC
The DNA here is from genome assembly GCA_031772625.1 of Pinus tabuliformis. Classification (NCBI taxonomy): domain Eukaryota; kingdom Viridiplantae; phylum Streptophyta; class Pinopsida; order Pinales; family Pinaceae; genus Pinus; species Pinus tabuliformis. The sequence goes on from CM062804.1 coordinate 903,787,438, forward strand.
CCAAAAGACCCAAATCTCGCAAGCACACCTAGGATGGATATTGAAAAATGGGATCATATGACACTTTGATGTGATTTAAATAATATATGCTTGTATTGTGGATATATCTTATAAGTGTAATAGGCAAAGTATGATCACCAGAGAATCCCCAAACAGAATCCAACCAAATCTCCAGTAGTGAGCCCAATCCCCAGCTTTTATCGGCTCAGTCACTGACATATTCCTTTGGTATTTCTCCTATATAATATGTTTTCAGATGCCATTGTTGCGTAATGCTCACCATATGTTCTTCAACCCCAAAGCCCAACTAAACTTCTCAATATTCATTATACCCTATCCACCATCCTCTTTGCTCATGGAGATGTCTTCCAACCGAACTAGATGATTTTTTTGACGTCGTTGGAACAGACCCGGATAAAATTAGAAATAATAGAATTAATTTTCTTGATGATATTATGAGGCAATAAATACAATGATGCTCTGCAAGACCGACTAAATGAAAATCAACTTGCCTCCCAATGTCAACCACTTTAGAGACCAATTTGATAATCTTTGATCAAAATTTTCAATTAGCCAACTACAATCTCTAATGCCATAATTATTTAGTTTCAGATGGAATCCAAGGTATTTGAATCCCAAATCCATTGGGACTACCTCGTCAACAAATATATGAGAAATGTCCGCGACAATTTTCGATTATGATGATGCTTTGATCAACATAGATTTTGCACGGCTCATATAAAGGCCAAAGGCATTACCAAACAAGAAGAGGTGTAAATTTTTCCATTCCTGAACATAAACCTTCCTAAGAAATAGGAGATAATCCACAAATATTAAGTGAGTGATGGAAACTCTTTTTTTGATTTGCAACCTCGAGAAAGAATCCTAGTTATGAGCCTTAGAAATCATTTTGCACATCCCATCAATAACTGACAAAAATAAAAGAGGGGATAGAGAACATTCCTAGCTCAAACCCCTAGAGGCCTCGAAGAATCTAGAAGGCACCCCATTAATTAGTACTACAAATTTTACAAAGGTGATACAAGTCGTAGTCTAATTGACTACCTCCATCGAGAGACCAATCTTGTGTAGGACAAAACACAAAAATCATTAGTCAACACAATCATAAGCTTTTATCAGGTTTGTGTTCATTAATAAAACATTCATCTTTTTCACCTTAATGGAGTGCATACATTCGTGTGCAATTTTCACTGCATCTTGAATTTATCAGTTCGCCCAAATTGTTCTTGTGCAATATATTTCGATAGGGTATCATTCAGTTGCATTGCAATAAGCTTCGAAATCGTTTTGTAAACAATATTTCATAGTGATATTGGCCTATAATCCATAAAAAAATTTGCCATTTATACTTTAGAAATCAAAGTAATAAACGTGGAGTTTATAACGTTAGAAACTTTATAGGAGATCCTCAATTCCTTGGCAAGAAGAAGTAGGTTAGAACCCATGACATCCATAAAATGTAGAAATAGTTCCACAGGCCATCCATTCGGCCCAAGGATTTTGTCCTTGGCAAATATTTTAACACAAATTCCAGATCATCAAAAGTGATCAACCTCCAAAATTTTGAATTTTCCCCCTCATTGAACATTCTCTGATAAACTTGTATGGCCTCTAATTGATTATCGATGTCCACCCATTCTCTAGCATGATATGGATTCCCAAAGAATCAGATCACTTCCTCATGGAGTTCATTCAACGAGGAAATATGTCGGCCTGCTTCACCCTCCAGGTCCCATATTGTATTTTCTCTCCGCCTCTCAGAAGCAAATTTGTGAAAAAAAAGTGTATTTTTATTACCCTCAACAATCCAAATGACACAACTTTTAAGCCTCCATTCTACTTCTTTTTGATTTAGAATAAGCTTCTTTCTCCCTTCAAGATCTAATGCCATTTGTTTCCAAGTATCAGAGAAGAGATCCATAAACGTTGGGTCAGTAATTACTGCAACCTTTTGATCAATCTCATATAATTCTTTGATGTTTCTACTCTTTTTTTCCCTAATCCATCACTAGACCACCTTTTTAAATTTTGAAAGTTTCAAACAAACCATATCCATATGAGAACCCTTTTCATGAAATACTGCCTTTGACCAGTAATCCCGTACCAATTGCATAAATTCACAATCTTTTAACCAAGTATGGTTAAATTTAAAAGGTATTCCTTTATGGTTAGAATCCCCATGCCATTTGAGGATAATATGAGCATGATCAGACAATATCACCGGGGCAACCCACGAACGCATCAACCCCATACACTAGCAAATTTTCATGAACCATAAATCTATCGAGGCTTTTGGCTATCTCGTCTAAGCACAAATGCTTGTTCCTCTAGGTAAGAAAAATAGGGGACAACATTATATCCACAAAATGATTCGCACAAGGAGATCTTTAAAAAATCCACCCCAAAAGGTCCAATTTGCATTTTCACCCCCAAATCTCCTGAAGAGATACCATCAAATTTAAATCACTACCAAAAATAAGAGTCGATCTTTAATAGTCCGCATATATCCATCCAATTCCAAAACTCTAGTATGGAGTCATATGGGGTGTAGACATTTAATATATGAAAGTGAAATTTAGATCCTCTAGTGAAACTAGAGAGAAATATACACGAAAAAAGTTTTATAAGCCTGGAAATTAACTACACGAGGATCCCATAGAGTGGCCAAACCCGAGATTGACTAAGGGCATCAATCGAACAAAAACACGACCCAAAGCATAATTTTAAAAAATACGACCATGTGTTATCCCCCGACACCATTGTCTCTTGTATAAGGATTAAAAATTGTCTATTATTCCTAATCAAATGTTGTAAGGAACACCATTTTTAGGTATTCCCCAAACCCCGGTTGTTTAAAGACAAAACCATCATGGCGGGGAGAATTCAACCGACATTAAATCTCTAAGAGCCTGAACATCTGAATCAACATGGAGGTTTGGATTTTGGGGGGCCATACATTTAGAGAATTTGAACAATAGCCCAATGGGATTTGGCTCCTTAGGCAAGGCCAATTTTTGTCTACTTCTCTGCTTCCGACGGATAGTAACATTTCTCATAGAACCACAACTAATGGAGGGGCCATCTAAGGAAGTAATTATCGAGTGTATAAGAAATGACTCAATATCCAAAGCTAGATTAAGTCTCAAGAAAGAAATTTCGTTCCCAATAAATTTGTAGGGGGAATTCCCCTGAGAAAGATCCAAATCTAATAACCAAAAACAAAGGATCTATGGGATGAACAAATTGTCCACCCAAATTGACAAGACCAAAGTCCATCAATGGATCCTTAGAACAAGTAGGGCCATTATCGAGGAAACAAAGCCTCATTTTGGGAAGCTAATTAACTATAGAAGTTACACTCAAGTCACCCACCCTAATAGAAAGATTCATAAAAGTAGACAATTGCACATCTGATAGACCCCCCACATTACAATCAAATACATTTTGGCAACATTATCAAAACTGAAATCATGAACAACAACAGTGGATAAATAAGTAATAGTATAATGGATTATACCTAGAGAGACTGAATGAACAGTAGTAAGTCCACCATTTGGAACTACATCAGAACACGAGGTATTGAGCTACCACTCCTAATGCAAACAATCCAACGATCCTTCAAACCGCTTCAAAACCTCAAATCCCTTATGGTAATTAGTGATCAAATGAGTAGTCCCATGACACCCCAAACACCAGAATGGGTTCCACCAATAATAAATGCATTGGCACATAGACAATTCACCCCATTTAAGTGCTAAATCCATAGGACCGGTCCTTAACAGTCGAGCCTGCTTACGCATCCTCTCCTTATCAGTCGAGCCCCCTCTCCTCTCCTTATCAGTCGAGCCCCCTAAAGGGTCCTTATTAGTCGAGTGTGCTAACGCACCCTAAAGGGTCCTGTTAGTTTGCCCCATAAGCCCAATAGGCCATTTTTGACAATCAGTACGTGCCCAGGAAGAAGTGCCTTAAGAGCAGCGCCGAGAGCCGAGACACCATCAGTCACAGTTTGACATTCCCCCCAGTTGGTTGACACAGGGAAGTGTCAATGCCGGTAGGAAATCCTAGGAGTGCCGATCCCAAAAGTTGATCCCAAGGAAAATCACCCGAATAATCCACCTCCACTAAAATCCAAGCAATCCATTTATCTAGACCAACTAAACTGTAATCCTCCAGATATATAAATTTACCATTTGAATTCTCGATCATAACCAATGCATTTATGGTCCATAATTCCAAGGGGAGCCCCAAAATCTTAACCCAAATCATTTTCCTCCACGAGATTTAAGAAATTGGATTGAAGCCCATGTACTAGTGTTGCAATGACAAGAAACTCTTCCCATGCACCCAAGGGGTATCGAGAATTTTTGTCGCATCCTCCACATGTATGAAGTGGAAACAAACCAATTATTTAGCAACAAACTAACCTTTGGTTAATCGTGGAGAATGGGCTCCCATTATGCATCAATCCACACTTTCATCTACATCTCGTCCATCTTAGAAAATTCACATATTCCTATTAAAGCACGTTGTTGTAAACCCAAAACCCAGCTCCAATAAACATCTCGACCAAATACAAGGGCTTCTACAGATTCAACCACCTTCAACGCCTTGCCTTTATGGTCACAAGATGCATCAAACAAATAAGGATTCACTATGTCAATGGATTGACCATCGAGAACAAGTTTGTCCCGAGGTTCATTCGAAGCACTAGCATATCTAGATTGTTCCATAGACGAACAACCTCTAGGAAAATCCCACGATAGTTTTTCGTTTACCTCCATCACTACCCAGATCATAGGCTCCTTATCTAGGGATCCGAGACCATGCTTGGCCACCCCAACTGGCGCTAAATTACCTTGATAATCAACCACACTCAAAAACCAAGACAACAACAACATACACCTAATGTCCCAATCGATGGAGGAAATCGATGAGTCATATTAAGATAATAAATACAGCCATGAAAAAAATAGAAAGCCATGTGGGACCTGACAATAAAAGCCACCTCAGGCCTAAAAACATAAATCTATAATGATGCATCCAATAGCAATACAAACAAACATCTAATAGTAAGGATAAAGACCCACCAAGTATCCCCACCCAAAAATGACATCACCAAGTTAAATGCCATCATGGAGAGAAATTTAGATACCAAAGAGAGAGAGAAACCATATGACATCAATGATTAATAAACATGGCCCATTAGTTTCCACTAACCCATAGGGAAGTGAGCAAGCCTTTGAGACATAATGGAAATATTAAATGACCAACCAATATGGAAATACAAAAGACCTACTCCCAAGAAAATGCCATAATAGCCACCCACCAGCTAGAGAAAAATTGGGGACTTGACCAACACTATCATCGAGGGAAGAAACAAATCCCTAGAGAGAGAAAGCCAAATGGCCTCAACGGTCAATATGCAAGTCTCATCACCACATTCAGACCCATTGAAGAGCGCATAGGTGGACGAGACATAAATGTAATATTAATTACCTACCAAAATTGTAATAGAAGGAATACCACCAAGAAGATGCCATAATTGCCACCAACCAGCTAGAGAATGGTGAAGGTAAAGTGTACCAAAAAAAAAAAACCACAGGATTGAAGGTGGTGGCATACCAAATAACCATTGGTAATACAGACAATTGCAAATCCCAGATGAACATTTAAACCAATCCAAGAGATTCAAAACATGTTCGAGGAGGAAAACACACCATCCAAACCATCACACCAATAATCAACAGATATGCATAAAAACCCACTACAAATAGAACAATGAATGTATCCAAACCACACCTCCACAAAATCTAGCACCAGGGTAAGAAACTAATCACTAAATATAGACCCTGAGTCGAAAACCAAGGCAAAAATATTAGATGTGTATAGGCAATTGTACCAAGTGATACCATAAACCCCTAAGAAAAGATACCCACTATATCGGCAGATCTGCCATCACCAAATACTTTATACCTAGGAGAACTAGATCAAATAACTAGAAGCCAATAAATGAAAAGAGTCCCACACCCTTGCCAAAGACCACAAAGAAGAAAAGAAAAAAAGGAAATCCACAGAGTGGAGCACAAAATCACATAACACTAGATATTCTTCCCATCCATAAGACAAACTAGGAACTAATAGAACTAAAAACCTATAAGAGGAGACAAACATGCCCATAACAACAACAAGAAAACAACATTCTGAATACTAGAAACCTATTTATGCTAGAGACCCCTCCATGTTCCAGATAATTACTTATTCAAGGTCCAATACAGCATGTATATGGCCATCCCTGTTGTTCCTTCCCACCATAAATTTTTCATTAAAAAAAGAAAAGAGAGAGAGAACCCCGTTATTGAAAACCTTGTCATCAACATCTTATAACCCTATAATATGCAAACATACAATGATTAAAAAAAAAAAAATTTAGTATAACATACGAACATCTTATAACCCTATTATGTGAGAACACACACACACACATAAAATAATTTAAATAAAACTCTATTCAAAATATTGCTTTTGTATAAGATAAAAGAGTAGGACATTTTCATTGAAACTAATGTATTATCTTAGTTAATTATTCATACTAATCAAAACATGGTTATGATTAAATTATTTTCTTTTTCTTTTTTTCATTATGTCGAGAGGCGCATTTTACAGCCCAATACAAGGGCAATGTGTGATTCCATCCATGTTCAACGTGGAGTTGACATGTGTCCTTTTAATAATATAAATAAATAAATACTTAACTAATAAGAAACAATTTTTACATAATTGATAATAATTTCTCAAAATTGAATTATTTTGTAATTCAAATATAACTATTTTTATATACTGTGTATAATTTTGGAATATCCCAAAAAGAAGGTTTGCACCTCAAGAGATTTGATCTCTCTCGTTGCATCATAGATTCGAAGAAAGATGGATCTAGGCTGGTTATTAAATTATATTTACGATTAGGTCAATTTATATGTTGAAAGGAAAAATGATCAATCTAATAATAAGATACATGATTATGTGAGACTTGGTCGAATCTAAACACCCTTAATAATGCAACCCTCACAATTAACTTTCACCTTCAACCCTTTCATATAAAATTTAATAAATCCTAAAGGTGTTGTCTAAACAATAGATGTTTTGAAGTTTTTGGCTAGAATCTGACAAAAAAAAATTGGGCAAGTCTTGATCTTTGTTGTTTAAAATTGATATTTCCCCATATATATTCAACACCTTGAAAATCTATGGGACACTTAAATTGTGGAGAGTTCACAAGTCAAACTTGTGATTCCACAAAATCCCTACCAGATTCTAAACAATTTAAACCAAACAATATATCAAAACACCTTTCAAAATATATAACAACCAAGACAATCCTAAATTCTACAAAAACAAACTAATTATATATATATATATATATATATATATATATATATATATATATAACTCTATTCAAAACCCAACTCAAAAACCCATCATAAATATATGTCACCAACCATTAACCACTATCCAACCTTCGTAATTAAACCATGGTCACATTGTGACAAAGATTGTCTCTTCGTCCAACGTCACATTGTCACAATCATGGTCATCCATGGTCAACCATAACTCAATGTCGCATTGTAACAAAGATTGTCTCAATATGGAGATCAATCACAGTCAACCATGGTTAGCCATTGTCCAACGTCACATTATGAAAAAGGTTGTCTGAATATGAAAATCAATCATGGTCAACCATAGTCCAATGTTGCATTATGACAAAATTTGTGTCAACATGAAAATCAACCATGTTTATTTTAGGGTTTATAATATTTATCTTAGGGTTTATATACCTTTGGTGTATAATATTTATCCCTTGTGTTTAATATTATTCCCTTGGGTTTATAATCCATTGGGGTTTTAATATTAATCCCTTGGGTTTATAATATTTATCTTAGGGTTTATATAATTATGTTAATAAATATATATTAATCATATGATTATCGACATATATTAACCACATTTACTAATGTGGTTGTATGTGTGCTTCATATACGCCTATCAATGCACATCGACCACATAGTGATTGTGGTTTTTAATATTTATGTTAGAGTTTATATACCTTGGGTTTATAATATTAATCCCTTCGGTTTAATATTATTTCGTTAGGTTTATATTATCAATCGATTAGGTTCATTAATTTTAGGGTTCATATTCCTAGGTTTATAAATTCCTGGCGTTTATTGATACCTTGGGTTTACGATACAACTTGAGTGGGCCTAATAGTTAAGAGCAAGTGTTTCCTCCTAAGAGGTTATAGGTTCAAAACGAGAGGGGGATAGAGTATGTATGCTTTCATGGACTTAGTAGTGAAATCATTGTGAGGAGGTGGATCCCTTGTCCCACAAACAAGGGGGTCTCATACATCAATTTGGTGTCTGGCTTGGTTGTGACCTTAAAAATGGATAATAATAATAATAATAATAATAATAATCACTTAAGTTTATAATATTAATCCCAAGGGTTTATAATATGAATCCCAAGAGTTTTTAAATTTATTAATCAAATATTTCTTATAGATAAACAAAAAAATTATTATTATTATGTTTGTTTTTTAATATAAATAAATAAATTATTTAATATTTATTATTATTATTATTATTTGTCAATCAAAATGCTTTCATTAGATTTTTAGGAAAAACAGTGCTTACAAAATATGTCTCAACAATCCCCTTTCCCTCATTCCTACCAAACTTGTTAGAATTGGGTTCAGAGGATGCCATAGATAAGTATTTACATTCTTTATTTCCGTCAAGTTTTCAAGCCAAACCATACTAAAGGGAGACAAAAAGATCATTAAAATTGACAACAACATATCAAGGAGGGGGGATGGGGAGGGAGTACAGGGGGAGCTACAAAGTATCCAACATGATCATGCATATGAAAATCAATATGTTCCACCCGCGCTTCCAGGTTGCGGAGGTGGTCATTTGTTTGACGGTGGCTGTGACGAAGGCTATCCAACTGTTCCAATATCTCATTTGAACTGTATTGGATATCATTTAAATAAGTGACTAACTCATTGTGATCGTCATACTTGTGTTCCCGAAGAATATCCATATTAACATGGATGTTCTTGAGTTGCTTTGTTATGGAATCCATGGTTACTGGAGCCACGATACGGCTTAGAGAACAAGTAAGAGATAACGCCACTTCGCCATAAGGTTCCAGGCTTACCGAATTCTCGAAGGACGAGTTGTGGCTCGAAGTTGGACGACCTGTGTTGTTGTGATGACCTCCCTCGCGGCGAGGCCTTCCTCATCAGCGTGACATCTATCCAACTGTTCCAATATCTCATTTGGACTGTATTGGATATCATTTATATAAGTGATTAACTCATTGCGATCGTCATACTTGTGTTCCCGAAGAATATCCATATTAACATGGATGTTCTTGAGTTGCTCTGTTATGGAATCCATGGTTACTAGAGCCATGATATGGCATGGAGAATGAGTAAGAGATAATGCCACTTCACCATAAGGTTCCAGGCTTACCGAATTCTCGAAGGACGAGTTGTGGCTCGAAGTTGGACTACCTGTGTTATTGTGATGACCTCCCTTGCGGCGAGGCCTCCCTCGTCGGCGTGACATTGATGGCACTGCAAGAAGGCTGGGCGACAGGGTCTTGGAGAACCCTTCATAGAACCTACTAGAGCAAAGAGGTGGACAATCACCAGAACCAATATGAAAATTAACTATCCTGGAGCATATAGGAATCCTACCACGAAGGATGCTGGGCCAGGCTGTGAGAGACTCCCCTGAAACCGAAAGACTTCCCAGGACAGATGCTACCCAACAACCCATTGACTTCCTAATAAAAATGATAGACAGGATGGGAGCAAACCTCTAGAATAAAAAACCTGAAGTGACACCAGTTCATACGACAATGGACAAGAGAGGGAGAGACACAAAGGCCTGAGGTTAAATAGCCATCATAGTCAGCCTCTAAGGGCAAACCAGAGGCAGGCCACCCACAAGAATCAGATAGTTGATACCTCTAACTGAAACTAAGTACTAAGAAACAATAGGATGCTATGGAAACTTGCAGACACGAGAGGGACAGTTCATAATAATCCTCGGCCCAAAACCCCCAGAGATGACTTAGGTGGCATAAGAAATCCCACTTAGCTAGGAAAAAACAATAGGACACAATTACCTTTTCCTCCTCAATAAAAGAGACCTATGGGAGTTGTTATTCCCAATTGAGTGTGAGTGGTGGAGCTTCCAGTTAGAGGAGAGGTCTACACCCAAATCTCTGTTGAGGGGGGGTTCCTGGATCCCAAACATTAGATTGAGAGCAAAATTCGAACTAGACCAAGGCGGACCGGGCTGCCACTGCAATGATCATCCAAGGCCAAAACCCTGACGAGCTTCCATAGTCCTTGTTGCTCATGTTGCAATGCTCCTTCCCTCCTAAATTCATTGCCCGAAATTCCAACCAGGCGCTGAACACTCACTTGCCTCTTAACATAACTGATATACCATCTGGAGAGTTCATCGCGCAAGTGGACAAATTGATTGAACAACTCATTAAATTGAGCATTATTGCCACGTGATAGAGGGGGAAAACCCCAAAGGCCTTTATTTAAACATGTAGTCACCCCATCAAGGTAATATTTATTATTTATTATTAATATATAATTAAATTATTACTTAATAAATATTTTGAGTAACAATATTATTGTATTTCATTATTTGATTATTGAATAATTTTAAATTATTTAATTTAATTTTTTTTTTTACTATTTACTAAAAAATATTAATTAATAATTTTTTTAATATTATTAATAACCTTTGTGATCGATACAAATGAAGTCTTCTGCCTGTATCAACCTATGATTATAATTATAATAATAATTATAAATTATTATAACTAATTTATTAATTAATAATAATTACTTATTTAATTATTTAATATTTTATCAATAGTAAATATAAATATTTTATGACATTGATATTATTGTAGTTTTGCTAGTTTAACCACTAACTCACCTTGGTCGTTAACCATTAAGATATGAAAGGTACGGTATATGCCGCTCATCCTTGATTCAGTCCCCCTAGAAATTTGTCGATGACTTCGCACGAAAGGAAATTTTAAAAAATAAAAAAATTAAATAATAACTTTACAGCAAATTAATTAATCATTAAATCCAAAGGCGGGCCATACAGCACAATGGTTGTGAGGTTCGAATCCCATAGCTAATTATCATGTCGCGCTGGCTTTAGCCAAAAGAAAATATTATATGATTATTTTATAAGGTGCCAGAGATATGCACATGATGCATAATTATGTATCTATAAATATGAAAGCAACATATGGCTTTTCCAAACTCCCGTGGGCCAATAATGCTTAATTATTTCAAGCAAATGTTTTTATAAATGAAAATTTTACATGACAATAGCCATTATCATCCCATATTTAATAGCTATTGTGATTATTGATTAAGCTACTTTTTCAAATGGAAAATTTCTCAAAAAAGGAAAAATAGTTGTTTGTTTGGTATAGAGTAAAGTAACTCTTTTTATATTTATATTTTTTTAATTTGAAAATATTAAAATGGTATTTGTTTGTTTTTTTAATAGGTTTTAAATGTATGAATAGATTTAATATTTTGAAAAACTCTTGTAACAAATTATGCAAATTTTATAGTTTAATTTTATAATTCTAATAATTTTTTGTCAAATTTTACGTGAATTGAGAAAAAAATATGTCTAGAAAAGAATCAAAACATAGAAGAGTTTGACTATAACATTCAATATCTTTCATTTCAATAACATGGATTTTAGACTATAACATCCCCACCCATGGCCCTCTCACAAAACACATTGTAAATATTTTGCTATATGTGAAATTTGAAAAAGGGGGTTGTGTGAAAGGGACACAGATTCCGGAGTTGGGGAGGAGGATTACTTGGGATGTTGTGGTTCCTTGTGTAGGAAACATTCATTAAAGGTTGGTTGATGCATGAATTTAATAAACTGGGTCTTGAAATTAAATGGGCTGCAAGAGAAAGTATGCATGCCCATGTTTCTTGAGAAACAACAACAAGAAAAGAGGACAAGAAGTCCAACATAGAGACTTCGCATTGCAGGTCAGCAAGGACACAACAGTCCCTGTAAAACAAGGGAAAAAAAACAAGAGGAGGAGGATTCATTCTAAGGAAAAAGGCTAGAAGTAGACATGGGAGAGACCCATTCGAACTCAGGCGTGCAAGAGGCAGACAGAGAAGGCAGACGAGATTTAGAGAATCCAACAAGAACAATCGAAAAACAACTTTGAAAATAAGATAAGATAAGGTGAATGGTTCTTTGGTTCCCTCAAGGTTGTGGGTTGGGTTGCTAAACTCTGGAGCCCTGGAATAGCTTGGTGTCCCTAGAGGTTATGGGTTGATATAGGATCCCTAGAGCTCTGTAACAACTTGGGTCCTTGGAGGCTGTGGGTTGAGACAGAGGTCTCTAAAGCCCTAGAATAGCTTGGGTCCCTAGAGGTTGTGGGTTGGAATGGAATCTTAGGAGTTCTATAACAACTTGGGTCCCCTTGGAGGCTGTGGGTTGAGATAGTAGACACTAGAGCCCTGTAACAGCTTCAGAAGAGGCCATCCTGAACCAGCATCAGAGAAAGATCTGGTTGATTACTTGTGGTTACTGCATTATTATAACAATGGATTTTGGACTTCTTAGAAGGGGATGAATCCTTATGTGAGAACTTGGGGGTGAGGTGGAGCACCTCTAGACTCCCTGTGTTGTCGAAGGAAGCATTGCTCAGTTGGTGGGATTGAGAAAGGAGGCCCTCTCAAGTCCTCGTTTCAGTTGACAGTTGGTGTTTTAACCCCTTGAGCAAGCATCCCCGTCGGACTCTGGAATTTGCCTCGGGGGTGATAGTTGCAAGTAAGTGTGGCTACAACTATCTATGGTTGGGTGGAGAGTCCTTATCCCAGATTAAGTTTCCCTGCAAGATTAAGGATACATAGATGCTAGTACTTGTTTATATGTTGATGAACCATGATACATTCTTGATTATGAAAGTTATGGATTGTGGAATTGTATTTGTGTTGTTCATGTATGAATATGTCGATGCATTTTTATGTAGAGACGATATTGATGGACATGTTTAATATAATTGTTTGTGTGTGTGTTGTTTCTCTGGAATGAGTGATACTATTAAATAAGCTTAGTAAGCATGATCTTCTGAACTGGAAATAAAATGTTGTGCGAATAACTTGTTGGTGTTGATCACAAAACAACAAATGCACAAATATGTAATGAACCATATAATAATAAGAACCAAGTTATAACGTTGAGCTGAACCTTAAGGCGAATGAAATTCTTAACTGTAATGAGAACAACACACAAATGAATGATAAAGGAACATAATGCCATGTTGCAGGCTACAACAAAACCATAAGAGCTTGGAATAAAACTTGAAACAGTGGGCTCGAAAACCCTTTATTAATATGAAATAGTTACATTGAATATTGTTTGCTTAGTAGGGTCTGCATTCACTTACATTCATTTATTTTCCTAAGTTACAAGCTGCTTTGCTACGCGACAAGCATTGCGTGGGCATTGAGGGTTGTTTCTTTTGGCTCCAGATGAGCCCATCAACTTTACCTAAATGGCCTTCACCCTTTCATTCTGAGTATGCTGGATATCTTTCAGTGACGTCCTAGTGTCATTGGTGAAGCAACAGAAGGTTATGTGTAGCGCCATGGAGCTGCTTACATACTCGACATGTATTCTGGTAGTATTGGCCTATGGTAGGCGAGCTGGGAACCTCTTAGTAGTCCACACCAAGGCCATGGTAGGTAATGGCCGTTGGAGTGCCTACATCGACATGCATGTGATTCCCTGTCTAGGAATGGGGAATGCAGGCATTCTAGGTGTTAAGAAATCAAGGGCACAATAATTAGGTGATTTCTCTTCTAATGATAACTGCTTGTGAATGCTTTTTACTTCTTTAGATTAGGATACTATCTTTACTTAGATTGTTATAGTGTTTTCTTCATTAAATAACTACCAATGCATAAACGATAAAGAGACAAGAGACACAAAATATAGGCGATCAGACAGGGCCAAAACCTCTCCAACTTGAGAGGAAAACCCAAACGAATTCTTCTTTTTATAGAGACTTCAATTGGCCAATACCAAGACCATGACCAAGACCCTTGGCCACAAACCCCTCCAAGATTAAGTCAATCTAATGAATCCTTTTCTTGCACAAAGTCAACTTTAGTCAAACAAGCCTTCCAATGACGATGGTTTCTCTTTCAACCTCCTTTTCGGGCCTGCAATATTCTGTTTGCAATTCGATTTAACTAAAGAGACCCTAGATAGTTCATGTAGTCAAGATAATAGAGAAATTGCCTTCCTTTCTTCTTCGCTTGATGAGATACCTTTAATTCATCCACTCAACCTCCAAGATGACTCCTCCTCTACCAAAATTCAACCTTCGATGGTGCCTATAATCTTCATCTTTTGACAACAGAGAAGTGTGCCCTAGTTTCAGATCACATGTGTGGAAAATATATCTCGAAACAGGCCTAAACAATTATATTTTCCATTCTTCCTTCGCTATGGTATATGACTCCTTCCTGTTGCAATATCAAACTTCTGTGATTACTTTTATGTGTCCTTTGAGAGAGACTGGGTCCTCCTTTCTATAGGCATTGTTGGGCTTCCAAAATAGGCCGACATCTCTTGGTAGACAGACTTGATGAAGTTTCTAGGCCAACTTGAATTGAATTTTGTTCCTTGATCTTGGAAGGGTTTCCTTTACAATTTTAGACTCATATTGACTCAAATAAATATGTAACTTACCCAAGAAGGTTTATTCATACATGACAAAAATTCTTTTGACTCTATAGACTCAATAACATATCCTAGAAGCTTGCAATAGGAGCTTGACCTAAAATCAATTTCCCTTGAGAATGAAGCCCATGCCTCAAGAACAACAATACTAAATTTATTTTTCTCTTTTCATTGAATACATAAAATCAACATTCCATATGTCATTATGACGACTGAACCTAGTTAAATATTTCAACACTCCCTCTTAACTAGGGAGGTATTCATAATCCATACAAGGTACTTGGAAATTCTCAATCTGAAGAATTCTCATAAGAAGAGTCAAATTGGTAATCCGCTTGTATAGCATCATATCATCCAACATATTTACATAGCAAGGCCTTAACTAACAACTCTATCTCTCCACAAGACCAGACCTCAATCATGGCGAGACTAATGATGTATAGACACCCTCATCATTGTCTCTCTCAGAACATACCCCACTCAGGTTCTCTCGTAGTATGTTCCACCAAGACTATTCTTATATTGGATTCCAGGTCCTCAAAGAATATCGGTCCTATATAACTACTCTTATCTTGCATTCCCTAACTCATCCTCAAAGAGCATCAGATGCTAGATTTTTACCCAATCCTCATTTTGTCTTCCCAATTGAAGACAAGAATGATGTGTCTATCTCTCCCTCTCGAGTTAGGGAGGACATACCAATTCCATTGAAGGAATGTACCCAAGCTCCCTCTTAACTAGGGACTTGACCAAGCTCCCTTTTGACCAAGGACTTGCTTCCAACAACTCTTTAGGTGGAGATCATGTGATACGCAAGTCCTTGTAGAACTCCTTCCTTTGATGTCATGGATTTCTTCTTTGTCCTAGAGTCTACATATTTCGAGACTTCTTCGTAGGGCATAGACCTTCCATCACTTTCATCCATGAGTCAATCATGTCATAATTCCTTTCATTGGAAAGTGATCCATTAGTACATATTTGGTCCTCCTTCATGCTTTGCGGCTTTCTTCATGTTATGTTTCCTTATGGATCTTTCATTCAGATACATGGTTATAAATGGTGGAAGACATCCACAACTCTTCCCTTGGCAGCCCTGCATAAGCCCATCCATATATTATTCAAAAATAAAGAACGAACATTAAATCAAAATTACCTTTGTGATGGTCTTTCATCATGACATCTTCTAATTTGCATCATCATCCTACATACATATTGACACATCTCCAAAATATATATACTATCAAGGGTCACTTTCTTTTTCAGACTTCATCAGAGTCTTCATATCTTTTCATGGAGATATCCTAGTCAAATTTCTTAGTCCTTGGATGTTTATTGCTTTCTTCATAGTTGCATATTTCACGATCTCTTCCCTTCTTTCTTCACAAATTTTTCTTCCCATTAACTTTCAATTAAAGTTCCTTCAAACATTCTCAACCACCTCATATTTCATATGAGGACATATTATGTTGATTTCATCTATTCTCTATGTGACCCATGCCTTCCTGCATCCTTTCAGAGGAAGATATCCTTCCTTTTGATCATGCTCTTGAGGTAGAGGATTTATCCATGTTACCTGCAACCATGTGACATGACTCTAGTTTATCAAATGCAAGCATATATACCTCATTTTCTTTTATGTCATCTTAGACAATCCTCAACAATTTTCTTGATTCAAAGATCTTCAATTCCTTGATATACTTTACTTATTTTGACATCATCATCCCATGAATTCCCACAAGTTGGAATTCTTGATGAAACCTTTGCTTCCTTTAAACGATGAATCTTCCAATGAAGATTCCAATAGAGAATTTTGTGTATCCTCATCCAGCTAATGTTTCCTTTTCACTGATGTATGCTGACCTTTGTACTATATGACCATTCTTTTTCCATAAGTACCACTTATGCTTCTAATGAGGCTACCAAGATCTATATCCTTCCATATGTTACTGCCATGGACTTTAGCTATCTTTCATGCTTCTTTATGATGATGTCATGAGATCTTTCTTTTAATGCTTCTACGATGCCAAGGTGCATCCTATCATTCTTTCTTATCATACACATATCTTACAATATAAAAACTTGAAAAGAACTATGTGAGGAAGACTATCTCAATCACAATAAATATCTCTTACTTTCTCTTTCTTGCATTTCTTCTTTTTAGTTTCTTCCACTTCTTCGATGATATGGGCTTCTTCTCTACCTCTTTTGATATTGTCTTTCTTGAGCTTAGGACAATCTCTATTGTAATGCTCATATTCTTGACATCCATAACATAAAACCTTAGCTAAGTTCTTTTTCTTTTTATGGGGACCAAACTTTCCAAATTTTCCCTTTCTTTTTTTCATTGTGGCATATGCTTGATTTTGTTCATTTGATCCCACATTAGTTTTTGCCTTCAGTGTGGTTTCCTTAATTTTGCATGGATACCATAGATCCTGGAATGGAGTAGCTTCTTTCTTCACATAAATACTTTAAGTAAAGTTACGCCACTCCTCTGGTAGTGCATTTAGTACTGCAGTGGTCATCTCCTTTCCAGACATTATTTCACCCAGATCTTGAAGTTGATCCCTTATTTCAGATATCCTCATGAATTACGAGCCTATCCCTTCTTCTTTTGATATCCTCAGCTTGTAGAGTTCTTGCCTTAATGAGATAACTTTTCTTGTAGTTCTTACGGAAAATAAATCTACCAGTTTGTCATATATTTCTTTTGAAGTGTTGAGTTTAGATAGATATGGAATAAGCGGATCCTTGATGGATTCTATGAGAATCCTTTGAGCCATTACTTCCCCTTTCATATGCTTTGCAAGTGCTTGAGCATCTTCTTTCGATGGTTTGGTGATTGAGCCTTTGACATGTTCCATGACCTCATTTTCAATGAGATTCAGACCTGTCCTCTTCTTCCATGCAAGATAGTTTAAAGCCCAAATCAATTTGTTTATTTCCTTGCAAAAAGACATTTCGACCAATTTAGATGTAGACATAAATATACTTACTTGTGAAGATGCTTCTTTCACTTGCTACCTCCTTGAATTTGATGATGATATAGATAATAAAAAACTTCTTCTTGATGAAGATAGTTCTCTTCAAGAGTGATCCTTAAAAAGAGGGAGATCACTTTAGATCCTTTTATTGTGATGTCCTTGTTGACTATGATCAATGATGACTTCTTGATGATGTCTTGACGCTTTTTGGACGATATTCTTCAAATGTAAGGACCTTGCTTCAACGAGAGGGAGATTGCCTTTGAACCTTTTGAAGATGATGACAATGTCCTTGATATTGCTTCTCTTGGATGAATAACCTTCAAGATGCTTTGATTTGTAGGTATCTTCAAATTGAGTAGGGTTTTTGTAGTCTTTTAAGGATCCCAAGACTTCTTTTGGTGTAGACTTCTTTCGATCTAGGGTTTTGACACTTCTTTGTAGATCTTGACTTTTGCTTTGATATCCTTCAAGATTTGATCCCTGAGTGCTTGTGTGTCCCTTAATGAGATGTCCTTTCCTTGATTTGTCTCATTATCTCTTAAACCATGTTGAGAAATCAAGGGCACATCAATTAGGTGATTTCTCTTCTAATGATAACTGCTTGTGAATGCTTTTTTACTTCTTTAGATTAGAATCTTATCTTTACTTAGATTGTTATAGTGTTCTTCTTCATCAAACAACTATCAATGCATAAACAATAAAGGGACAAGAGACACAAAATATAGGTGACCAGCTAGGGCCAAAACCTCTCCAACTTGAGAGGAAAACCCAAATTAATTCTTCTTATTATAGAGGCTTCGATTGACTAATACAAAGACCATGACGAAGACCCTTAACCACAACCCCTCCAAGATCAAGTCAATATGATGAACCCTTTTCTTGCACAATATCAATTTTAGTCAAACAATACTTCTAATGATGATGGATTCTCTTTCGACCTCCTTTTTCGGACCTGCAATCTTTTGTTTGCAATTCAATTTAACTGCAAAAACCCTAGACAATTCGTGTAGTCAAGATAATGGAGAAATTGCCTTCCTTTCTTCTTCGCTTGATGAGATACCTTTACTTCAACCACTCAGCCTCCAAGATGACTTCTCCTCTATATAAATTCAACCTTCTATGGTGACTATCATCTTCGTCTTTTGACAGCCGAGAAGTGTGCCCTAGTTGCAGATCACATGTGTGGAAAATATATCTCGAAATAGGCCTAAACAATTATGTTTTTCGTCCTTCCTTCTCTATGGTATATGACTCCTTCTTGTTGCAATATCAAACTTCTGTGATTACTTCTATATGTTCTTTGTGAGAGAATGAGTCCTCCTTTCTATAGGCATTGTTGGGCTTACAAAATAGGCCGACATCTCTTGGCAGACTGACTTGATGAAGTTTCTAGGCCAACTTGACTTGTGGTTTGTATCCTTGATCTTAGAGGGGTTTCCTTTACAATTTTAGACTCATATTGACTCAAATAAATATGTAACATACCCAAGAAGGGTTATTCATACATGACAAAAATTATTTTGACTCTATAGACTCAATGACATATCCTAGAAGCTCTCAATGTGAGCTTGACCTAAAATAAATTTCCCTTGAGCATGAAGCCCATGCCTCAAGAACAATAATACTAAATTTATTTTTCTCTTTTCATTGAATACATAAAATCAACATTCCATATGTCATTATGAAGACCAAACCTAGTTACATATTTCAACACTCCCTCTTAACTAGGGAGTTATTCATAATCCATACAAGGTACTTGGACATTCTCAATTTGAAGAATTCTGATAGGAAGAGTTGGATTGGTGACCCATCTGTATAGCATCATATCATCCAACATTGTCACATAGCAAGGCCTTAAATAACAACTCTGTCTCTCCACAAGACCATAGCTCAATGATGGTGAGACTAATGATATAAACACCCTCATCATTGTCTCTCTCAGAACATACCCCACTCAGGTTCTCTCATAGTATGTTCCACCAAGGCTATTCTTATATTGGATTCCCATTCCTCAAAGAATATCAATCCTCTACGACTACTCTTATCTTGGATGCCCTAACTCATCCTCAAAGCGAATTAGATGCTATATTTTTACACAATCCTTCATTTTTTTCTTCCCAAGTGAAGACAATGATGATGTGTCTATCTCTCCCTCTCAACTTAGGGAGGACATACCAATTCCATTGAATGAATGTACCCAAGCTCCCCCTTAACTAGGGACTTGACCAAGGACTTTCTTCCAACAACTCTCTAGGTGGAGATCATGGGACACCCAACTGCTTGTAGAACTCCTTCCTTTGATGTCATGAATTTCTTCTTTGTCATAGAGTCTACATCTTTCAGAACTTCTTCTTAGGGCATAGACCTTCCATCACTTTCATCCATGAGTGAGTCATGTCATAATTCCTTTCATTGGAAAGTGATCCATTAGTAGATATGTAGTCCTCCTTCACTCTTTGTTGCCTCCTTCATGCTATGTTTCCTTAAGGATGTTTCATCCAGATACATGGTCATAAGTGGTGGAAGACATCCACAACTCTTCCCTTGGCAGCCCTGCATAAACCCATCCATATATTATTCAAAAATAGGGAACGAACATTAAATCAAAATTACCTTCGCGATGGTCTTTCATCATGACATCTTCTAATTTGCATCAACATCCTACATACATATTGACACATCTCCAAAAGATATATAGTGTCAAGGGTCTCTTTATTTTTTAGACTTCATCAAAGCCTTCATACCTTTTCATGGAGATATCCTAGTCAATTATTTTAGTCCTTGGATATTGATTGCCTTCTTCATAGTTGCATATTTCACGATCTCTTCCCTTATTTCTTCACACATTTTTCTTCCCATTAACTTTTCAATTAGAGTTCCTTCAACAATTTTCAAGCACCTAATATTTCATACGAGAACATATTATGTTGATTTCATCTAGTCTATGTGTGACCCATACCTTCCTACATTCTTTCAAAGGAATATATCCTTCCTTTTTATCATGCTCTCAAGGTAGAGCATTTATCCATGATACCTGCAACCATGTGACATGACTCTAGTTTATCAAATGCAAGCATACATACCTCATTTTCTTTTATATCATCTTAGACTATCCTCAACAACTTTCTTGATTCAAAGATATTCAATCCCTTGATCTACTTTACTTATTTTGACATCATCATCCCATGAATTCCCACAAGTTGGAATTCTTGATGAAACCCTTGCTTCCTTTAAACAATGAATCTTCCACTGAAGATTCAAATAGAGGATCTTGTGTATCCTCATCTAGAAAATGTTTCCTTTTGACTAATGTATGATGACCTTTGTACTATATGACCTTTTTCTTTTTCCATAAGTAGCACTTATGCTTCTAATGAGGTTACCAAGAGCTATATCCTTCCATAGGTTACTGCCATGGACTTTAGCTATATTTCATGCTTCTTTATGATGACGGCATGAGATCTTGCTTTTAATGCTTCTATGATGCCAAGGTGCATCCTATCATTCTTTCTTGTGATAGCCATATCTTATAACAGGACTTGAAACAAAAGCTTGAAAATAACTATGTGAGGAAGACTATCTCAATCATAATAAATATCTCTTACTTCCTCTTTCTTGCATTTCTTATTTTCAGCTTCTTCCACTTCTTCGGTGATATGGGCTTCTTATCTACCTCTTTTGATGTTGTCCTTCTTGAGCTTAGGACAATATCTTTTGTAATGCCCATATTCTTGACATCCATAACATTAAACCTTAGCCAAGTTCTTCTTCTTTTTCTGGGGACCAGAATTTCCAAATTTTCCCTTTCTTTTTTGTCATTGTGGCATATGCTTGATTTTGTTCATTTGATCCACATCAGTTTTTGCCTTCAGTCTGGTTTCTTCAATTTTGCATTGAGACCATAGATCCTAGAATGGAGTAGCTTCTTTCTTCCCATAAATACTTGAAGTAAAGTTACCCCACTCCTCTGGTAGTGCATTTAGTACTGCAGTGGTCATCTCCTTGTCATACATTATTTCACCCAGGTCTTGAACTTGACCCCTTATTTCAGATATCCTCATGAAGTACCATCCTATCCCTTCTTCTTTTGATATCCTCAGCTTGTAGAGTTCTTGCCTTAATGAGATAACTTCTCCTGTAGTTCTTGCGAAAAATAAATTTACCAATTTGTCATATATTTCTTTTGAAGTGTCGAGTTTAGATATATATGGAATGAGGGGATCCTTGATGGATTCTACGAGAATCATTTGAGTCATTATTTCCCCTTTCATAAACTTTGCAAGTGCTTGCGCATCTTCTTTCGATGGTTTGATGATTGAGCCTTTGACATGTTCCATGACCTCATTTTCAATGAGATTCAGATTTTCCCTCTTCTTCCATGCAAGATAGTTTAAAGCCCTAACCAATTTGTTTATTTCCTTGCAAAAAACATTTTGACAGATTCAAATGTAGACATAAATATACTTACTTGTGAATATGCTTCTTTCACTTGTTACCTCCTTGAATTTGATGATGATATAGATAATAGAAAACTTCTTCTTGATGAAGATAGTTCTCTTCAAGAGTGATCCTTTACTCCAAAAAGAGGGAGATCACTTTAGATCCTTTTATTATGATGTCCTTATTGATGATGATCAATGATGACTTCTTGATGATGTCTTGACTCTTTTTGGATGGTATTCTTCAATTGTAAGGACCTTTCTTCAACGAGAAGGAGATTCCCTTCGAACCTTTTGAAGATGATGACAACGTCCTTGATATTTCGTCTCTTGGATGAACAACCTTCAAGATGCTTTGATTTGTAGGTCTCTTCAACTTGAGTAGGGTTTTTGTAGTCTTTTAAGGATCCCAAGACTTCTTTTTGTGTAGACTTCTTTCGATCTAGGGTTTTGACACTTCTTTGTAGATCTTGACTTTTGCTTTGATATCCTTCGAGATTTGATCCTTGACTGCTTGAATGTCCCTTGATGAGATGTCCTTTCCTTGATTTGTAACCTTAGCTCTTAAACCATGTTGAGAAATCAAGGGCACATCAATTCGGTGATTTCTCTTTTAATGATAATTGTTTGTGAATGCTTTTTACTTCTTTAGATTTCTTATCTTTACTTAGGATTTTATAGTGTTCTTCTTCATCAAACAACTACCAATGCATAAACAATAAAGAGACAAGAGACACATAATATAGGTGATCATCCAGGGCCAAAACCTCTCCAACTTGAGAGGAAAACCCAAATAAATTCTTCTTATTATAGAGACTTCAATTGACTAGTACGAAGACCATGAAGAAGACCCTTAACCACAACCCCTCCACGATCAAGTCAATCTGATGAACGATTTTCTTGCACAATGTCAAATTTAGTCAAACAAGACTCCCAATGATGATGGATTCTCTTTCGACCTCCTTTTTCGGACATGAAATCTTCTCTCTGCAATTTGATTTAACTGCATAAAGCCTAGACAATTCATGTAGTCAAGATAATGGACAAATTGCCTTCCTTTTTTATTCGCTTGATGATATAGCTTTACTTCAGCTGCTCGGCCTCCAAGATGACTCCTCCATTACCAAAATTCAACCTTTTATAGTGACCGTAATATTCATCTTTTGACAACCGAGAAGTGTGCCCTAGTTGCAGATCATAAATGTGGAAAAGATGTCTCGAAATAGACCCAAATAATTATGATTTTCGTTCTTCCTTTTCGTTGTTCCTTCGCTATGGTATATGACTCCTTCTTGTTGATAGATCAAACTTCTATGATTTTTTCTATGTGTCCTTTGAGAGAGATTGAGTCCTCCTTTATAGGCGTTGTTGGGCTTCCAAAATGGGCCGACATCTCTTAGCAGGTCAATTTGATGAAGTTTCTAGGCTAACTTGAGTTGTGGTTTGTATCCTTTATCTTGGAGGGGTTTCCTTTACAATTTTAGACTCATTTTGACTCAAATAAATATGTAACATACCTAAGAATGATTATTCATAGATGAAAAAAAATATTTTGACTCTATAGACTCAATGACATATCCTAGAAGCTCTCAATGGGAGCTTGACCCAAAATAAATTTCCCTTGAGCATGAAACCCATGCCTCAAGAACAATAATACTATTTTCTTTTACTCTTCTCATTGAATACATAAAATCAACATTCCATATGTAATTATGAAGACCAAACCTAGTTACATATTTCAACACTAGGAACTCCTTAGAGTTGGATTCGCCCAAGATTAGGAGGGGTAGCACCATGGAATTTCTTAATAAACCATTGGCATCAACACGAAGCCTTGAAGTTGATCTGGAGGCCTATTGGACCTCTGAGGCATAGCCATGGTTGAGAATATTGGCTTGAGGAAGTCAGTGAAGTAGAAGAGTTTGTTCTTTGGGCAATCACAAAGATCCCCATATGAGATGTCGCTTGAGGTAGTGCCAAAGTCTCTTAGCTAAACCATGGTGGAGAATGAGAAGAAATATTGTTGTGACATAGAGGGATCAAGCCCTAAACTTATAAGAAAGATTGAGCAAAATTATCCTTTCACAGATCAAACCCTTGTCATGGATACCTGACTTTGGTGTGACTCGATTTCCCTCTAACACGATTGGTCATGAGAGCATTGATGTGGCCCGAAGGTGGAACCTAGAAGGAATACCCCAAAAGATTGTTACGAGAGGCAAAAGGGGCTAACCAAGATGGCAACAACCAGGACATGTTGGCGGCCATGCAACTCTGAATTTTATGTTATTGGTTGGGGATGGACCTCCCTGATAGGTCATCCCATTAGGTTTCCCCGGAGCACTCGGCTAAGGTGCAGGTGGAAGGGAGTGGGATGAGGTGACAATTCCACTATGTGCCCCAATCAGGAGCAAGGGTCGTGTAGGGGTGCCACCCACTAAATCAATATGGCCCATAGATAGAAATTGGAGGTATTACCCCATAACATTTCTATGGGCATGAGCAAAGAAAAGCTATGTGAAAAGAAGTGAGATGATGTGGCACTATGATGTGCACCCGACATGATTGCTATTGGCTGGAATGGTAGACCCACAACCACATAGGCCTAAACGCCTAGCCTGGAAGCATGAAGCGAAGGTGTAAAGTGAAAATGTTGGGATGACATAAAAGGGATATGTAGTTGGGACCGCACTATTGTTGGGGTGCTATTGGGTCGGGGACTAGCCACTTGCTGACTTAGCTCAACGAAGTTCACCCAGGGGTTTAAAGTGGGATTCAAATTTAAAGCGTTAAGAGGTGAGCTAGCGGGATGACATAAGTCACTCCACATGGTGATACACACCATCCTATCTCTGGAAAAGGGTCCCTCCAGCCAGGTCGGCTCGACGCCATGACCCCGAAAGAGATTAAGAGTGTAGGAAATTTTCAAGCACCAAGATGAAGGAAAATAGGGTGACATGGGTCAGCTCCATGGAAATATACACAATTTCAACAAACATATCATTGGCGGAGGAAGAACCCACAATCAGGTCAACTCGACATTGTGTTCCCAATGGAATAAAGTGTCACATAAGATATGAGGTGTTGGGATAATTGCAATCACCGGGAGAGGGTGAATGGGCTGATGTGTCCAGTAGGACCCACCCGGAAGGCGCTAGCTAATGTAGCAAGTGTAATATATATATATAGACACACACACACACCCCATTCATCTAATGGTAACTGAGGGGTTAGGTGACATTACAGAGTGGTATCAGGGCATCGAGGTTCAAACTTTGGATTGGATGGGCTTTGTCACGAGCTAGTAATGATTTTGAAAATTGACTACTTAACTGTTTAGGTGTTAAAATCCGGTTTGAATTGTTGATTGTTGCTTTGATGGTAAAATGTGTTACTGTGATATGTTTGGTTGACAATAGCTTTGTGAGAGTAGGACCATGCCCATAAATATGTTATTATTGCCAATGATCATGATAAAATTGCAAGATTGAATGACAATTACATATGATTTGTAAATGTGTTTGGACGCTAACATGGTTGTTTTGTCTCAACAAAAACCTCCATGGCAGAACCACGAATGCAAGATCATGGTCATAATTATGTGTTTATTTATTTAATTTGAGATGTCCAAAAAATGTGTATGATTGAAAACACATCACAAGCATCATAAAATAGAGAAGTTACAACAATGAGGACCGAAATGGTTGAGTATAGTTCTGATCAATCACAACATGGAAGTGATGGGGTTAGAGCTAATGAAGAAGAGAGATCAGTTGGCCAAGGGGGAGGGAATCATTCCCCAGACTAGATGGACACCCTGAGAAGCCTAAGGGTAGAGATGAGGAGATTTAAGGCCAACAATGAGAGGCTAGTAAGAGCCCAAGAAAGACAAGTAGAGATTAATGCAGTCATCCTGCAGAGTCTCTTGGATTGGTAGAGACAAAGGAAATCTGAGTTGAGGGACATTCATATAGAAAAGAAAAGCCTTCACGAGTAAGAAGAAACCAGCAACGGAGTAGATGGTGGTAGGTCTAAAAAGAGGCACAAGCAAGGAAGTGAGGACATTGTGTTAGGAGATGAGCCTTTGAGCACTCTAAGGGGAGGAACTAGCACACAGGTGCATTATTCTAGCAAGCCATCTAGTTCTACTACCTAAAGGCACCACCATTCTCACCATCGCCATCATCATCATTGATAAAGCAAAGAAAAGGGTCACATTCTTGAAGAACTTAGGAAGGCTAAGCCACCCACATTTGATGGGGATATGAATAAAGTAGAGGACACAAAATCTTGGCTGTTGGGAATGAATAATTTTTTCAGAATACATGACTATTATGAGAATATGAAAGCTAGAGTCTCCACCTATAGCCTAAAGGTAAAAACAGACATATGGTGGCAAGACTTCAATAACGTTAAAGCCATTGTTGAGAAAGAATTGACCTATGATGACTTTAAGAAGCTCTTAAGAGAGCAATACTTGTCTGGACATTATTATGATAGTAAGGCAAAAGAGTTCTATGAAAGCAGAATGGGTTAGTTAACTAGTGATGAGTATATTACCAAATTTCTAGAGTTTTTGAGGTATGTGCCATATATCAAGGATGAAAAAGCCAAATTTGGTGATTTTGATCTAGGGGATAAAAAATATGCTAAAAAATTAAAGTGCTCAAAATGTCCTGAAACTAGCACCAAATTATAGATATCATCGTTTTGATTCCAACGCTTGAATCGCCTCAATCCGACATCGTATGAGGAAGTTATCACATTATGAAGTTTTTGACAAATAACGAAAAAGTCAACTTGCAAGGCCGACGGGTGGTACGATTGTCCGATGGGCCAATCCCGAGATGACACATGAAATCTAATGGTTTGAAATTGGTAGGCAAATACAATTTTGACACTTGGGCAAATAGTTAGGTGACACATGGCTCAATCACGAGATGCCACCTGACACCCCGGGTTGAGCCAAAATTGGTTGGGGTTGACTGACCAACACTATACAGGGATCGAACTCGCAACCTCTCACAAACCAACATAGCGCTTTACCATTACAACATGTGTGCCTCTTGTTAAACGTGGTGGGTGGAATCATATTAAGTTATAATGGTTGACGTCGTTGGGGGGAGGGTTGGGCTGGGCTGGTCGGGCGTGAACATATGGTAATTACGTGACTGTAGGCGTAAAATAGGAGAGGTGAGGTGCGTGGAACCTTATCCATGCCCTAACCCGTGGTTTTATTATATAGCATGATCATCGGCGAGAGTTACGGAGGTTCGGGGCATGTGGCACCTTGCCTGTAAACTAGCCCACAGTCCCATTAATTGACATGTGACCAAGAGCAGGGCCAGGAGGCACGTGGTCTATGGTCTGCACTCCATGGTCATATATATGCCATTTGACCAACCAAAGGGAGGAAAAATAGGGTCGTGGCCAAATTTGGTTGATTAATGGTTCAAAATTTTGCACCTGACACAACAGATTTCGTGGGCCGAACCCGCCACCTGCGGTGGCTAAATTTTGCCTTCCTAGTCCACCAAAGGCTAGTTTTGTCGCTAATTTTGACAAGAGGATGAATTTGCAAAACAATTAGCAGAGAAATGGAGGAGGCCTAACTTGGCCATTTTTCAGCGTTTTTGAGCCCAAGAAGAACCTACTCAGGGGTTTTTGGGTGTTCTGAACACAACGACAGTGTTATTTTTGTAATTTGAGCATTGTATGTTGATGTAATTTCACATTTGATCATATAATATAAAGATCCACCATTGAAATCTAGACCCATATATGTAGCCCAGGAGGGGTGAACTCTGTCATTAAATTGTTGTATTGTGATGTTGTTTATTGTCCATTTTTAATTGTTAAAATCTACAAATTTAAACTAAGTTTGTGTACTTTTGCAATATTTATCCATTGCACATAAGAAATAAACTATATTGCAAAAATTTACATGAAACCTTCAATTTTAATTTCAAATCAGATTCATCAGTGGGTTGCTTATGGCATTAAAGGATAAAATTGAGTTGCTGGAACCCCAAACTCTAAAAGATGCCATTAAAGAGCTAGAGCACTGCTACGAGCAAGCAAAATACAAACCTGATATTAAAAATAATTGGCAAGCTAAAAGCAACGTTGGACATAAGAATAATTTTCCCAAGAAAATCTCAGAAAGGAAAGAAGGTAGGCACCTAGGTTTGACAAGACCATTTCAACAGAAAGCCAATATTGTTGTTAAGAAAAATGTGTAGCAACCGGCATCAACACAACCCAAGTTCAAAGGGCGAGAGCCACTCAAGTGTTGGAGTTGTGGTGGGAACCACAGGGGAAGATATTGTCCACATCCATAGGATGTTAGGCCCAAGATATATAGTGCTTAGGAGGCGAGCAACATGGTATAGGTAGCTCAGAGCATGCCAAGGATTTATGCTACAATGGACAACCACTAAGAAGATCACCATGCATCCATTATTGAGATGGAAGGTAAGCTATGAGAACAAGTCATTTCTAATTTAATTGATCCAGGCTCTAATTATAGCTATGTCACCCCAAATATTGTTGAGAAATGTGGTTTGGGAAAGGAGTTGCATGAATAACCTTGGTGGGTTCAATTGGCAATGGGATAAAGAGAAGAATCGACCACTAGGTAAGGTCATGTGCATTCGAACTCAGTGGCATGCCCATAAAAACCCATTTGAATGTGTTGTCATTGGGTGCTTATATCATACTGATGGGTTTGGACTAGTTATACTTACATCGAACCAAGGTAGCTTGATATGAAAAAGCAATTGAATGCTTGGATGATCAATGGACAAAAAGAGTGTTGCAGGGCAGGAAAAAACCCATTTCGGTAAGGGACAAAAAGAGTGTTGCAGGGCAGGAAAAAACCCATTTCGGTAAGGCTAATCATTGTTATGCAAGTCAAACGGAGTAGAAGAAGATGATCTATGTTATTTGTTGTGAAAGTTTCCAAGAACGAGGAAACTAACAGAGAAATAGAAGATGAGGAAGCTGAATTTCTACAAAAGTACCCTGTTTTGCAGCAGTACACAAATGTCTTTCCATTGGAGGTCCTTGGATTACCTCCTCATAGAGAGATAGATTTCTCTATTGAGTTGGTAATTGGAGCAACACTAGCATCTAAGGTTCCATATAAGATGAGCACCCCAGGATTGGTTGATCCGAAATTGCACCTGAAGGAAATGCTTGACAAAGGTTACATAAGGCCTAGTGTGTCCCCATGGGGAGCACCAATATTGTTTTTGATGAAGAAAGATAGAACCATTAGATTATGCATTGATTAGATGCAACTGAATAAGTTGACCATCAAGAATAGGTACCCATTACCAAGGATTGATGATCTCTTTGATCAGTTGAGAGGAGCATCAATTTTCTCGAAAATTGACTTGACGTCAGGCTACCATCAAGGATCAAGGAGGAAGACATTCATAAAACTACTTTTAGAACAAGATACATGCACTATGAGTTCATACTGGTACCCTTTGAGTTTACCAATGCCCCTACCATGTTCATGTGCTTGATGAACAATGTGTTACGTCCTTATTTGGACAAGTCTATCATTGTATTTGTTGATGAAATACTGGTGTATTCAAGGATGGAAGAAGAGTATCAAAAGCATTTGGTTGGAGTGCTACTATTGTTGAGAGAGCATAATCTCTATGCAAAGCTTAACAAGTGCGACTTATTCCAGTCATAAATACATTATTTGGGCTATATTGTTTCCAAGGAAGGAATATCAATTTATCCTGAAAATATCAAAGCCATATTGGAGTCGCCAACTCCAAAGAATGTGGATGAAATTAGATCATTCATGGGACTAGAAGGATATTACGGGAGATTTATCTGAAATTTCTCCAAGATAGGCCATCCCATTATAGCCTTGCAGGGAAAAGGAAAAAAAATTGAGTGGACTACACAATTTGTAGAAAGCTTTGAGTAGTTAAAACAATTTCTCACCAATGCAAAAGTGCTAAGAATTCCAGATCCTGACAAGGATTTCTTGGTGTGTACGGATGCCTACAAAGAGGGTCTCGATGGAGTCTTGATGCAAGAAGGGAAAGTCATATGCTGTGAGTCCAGAAAGTGAAATGAGCATGAGGTAAGTTATGTAACACATGATTTAGAATTGACTACCATAATTCATGCCTTAAAAATGAGGAGCCATGACCTCCTTGGAAAGAAATTTAATCTTATAATAGACCATAGTGGGCTCAAATATTTGTTTGGATAACTGAAGTTGAATGCTAGGCAAGCAATATAGCTGGCCACGTTTAGCGAACCTGACCTTGAAATCAAGTACATAAAAGGTAAAGAAAACAAGTTTGTTGATGCTTTGAGCAGAAGAACCCAAGTAAATCACTTGGCAATTGTAAATTCTTACATGATAGATCTGAGAGAAAGAATCAAAAGCGCTGGATTGCAAGATGAGAAATATTAGCAAGTGAAAGAAACGTTGTTGCATAGTGGTGAAGACGAAGAATATCACCTCACTGAGGACAACCTACTCAAGTTCAAAGTCAAAATTTATGTGCCTAACAATGAAGAAATGAAAAGGATGATAATGAAAGAATTCCATGTTAAGCCTTATTTAGGGCACCCGGGGTATCAAAAGACCCTTACAACCATTAAAAATCACTACTACTGGTCAAATTTGAAGAAGGAAGTGGGTGATTTCATGGCAAGAATCATGGAATGCCAACAATTAAAGGACGAGTGCAAGCATTTGACATGATTGTTGCAGCCTATCCTTATTCCAGAAAGGAAGTGGGAGGTAATTTCTATGGATTTCATTACAGGATTGCCTAAAACATCCAAGTAGAAAGACACAATCATGGTAGTGGTGGATAAGATGAGCAAGGTAGCTCATTTTGTAGCATTCTAATCCATTAATTCCGTTAGTGACATAGCACAAATCTTCGTAAAGGAAATTGTGAGGTTGCATGGTATCCCCAAGAAGATTGTGTCAGACAAAGATACTAGGTTCACTTCTAGATTTTGGAAGGAACTGTTTGCATGAATGGGAACAAGATTGGCATTTAGTACAACCTATCATCCCCAAACATATGTGAAAACAAAGAGGATCAAAAAAATACTTGAAGACATGTTAAGAATGTATGTAATGCATCAGCCCAAGAAGTGGGAAGAATATCCCCCATTTGTGGAATTTGCATACAACAAGGGATAACGGGAATCCCTAAAGATGAGCCCATTTGAGGCATTGTGTGACAAGAGTTGCAATACTCCTCTTAGATGGAGTGATCCAGTTAACAAGGTCCATGTAGAACCTATAATGCTCAAGGATATAGAGTAGCAAGTCCGGATCATAAAACAAAATTTAAAAGTGGCACAAGATAGGTAGAAAAGCTATGCTAATTAACATAGAGTGCACAAAGAGTTCCGAGTTGGGGAACATGTTTACTTGAGGATTAAACCCAAGAATAGTTCCCTAAGGATTGGGAAATGTGACAAGTTGGTACCAGTATTATGAGCCATTTGAAATCCTTAAGAGGATTAGACCAGTGACATATAGGATGGCTTTACCTCCTTCAACTAGAGTTCATGATGTTTTTTGTGTTTCTTTACTGAAAATATATGTACAAGACTCTAATCATATGATTGATTAGTCTATGTTATAGATGGAACTAGAGGGAGAGTTCCATCCAAATCCAATGTGGATTCTAGACCAGAGGAGTCTCATGCTTCGAAATCGAGCCATAGAGAAAGTCAAGGTGTAGAGGAAGCACTTTGGGCTAGAGGAGGCCACGTGGGAAATGGATAATGCCATGCAATTTAATTATCCCTTATTGTTTGCTGGTTAAAATAAGTGTGTATATGATCGTAAATAATGTATAGATTTGTGTGCATAAAACTCCATGAAACAATATGTGTTGTGTTTTGTTTGCATATGAACACTGAGGGCGATGTTCCCTCAAGGGGGAGGGGACTGTAACAATCCCACCTATGGCTCTCTCATAAAACACATTCTAAATATTTTGCTATATGTGAAATTTGAAAAAGGGGGTTGAGTCAAAGGGACATAGATTCCAGAGCTGGGTAGGAGCATTTCTTGCTTGGAATGTTGTGGTTTTTTGTGTAGGAAACTTGAATTGTTTGGACAACCATTAAAGGCTGGATGGTGCATGAATTTAATGAGCTGGTTCTTGAAATTAAATGGGCCACAAGAGAAAGTAAAATGTTGATCTAGATTGTCATTAGTGTCAATATGGCAATATCCTAGGATACTAAATGATGATATGAAGCCAAGGAGAAGCAGAGTAGATTCGTGAAGAAACAAGAGCAAGAAGCCAAGGAGCAAAGCCATTAGGGAAGCCATTGGAAGCCATGAGAAGCAAAGAGGAACACATCGGCGAAGGTGCATAAACAGTGTTAATGGAGGAATTAACATGAAATATCAGAGAATATCAGAGCACAACAGAGCTATCAGAGCAGAGAATATTAGAGCAAAGCAGAGCTATCAGAACAGAGAAAATTAGAGTAGAGAAGAGCTTTCGGAGCAGTATCAGAATTCATAGGAATAAAGAGCCAACAGGAGCAATGACTATCGGAAGAGTGGGGGTAGGAAAGTACGACTGAAGTCCCACACAATCCTAGCCATCGATCTCATAAGTCAACCCTTAGATGACGGTCAACTGCGGGGGTTAAGGTCGGATTTTAATCCTTGTGCCAGTCGAAGTCCCCCAACCATTGATTGAGATAACACTGTGGACCCGCTACGCCATTATAATACATCTTAAATTAATATTGCATCGCAAGTATTGAATCTGTTGTTACACTGAAATCCTTGATTGCAATATAATACACGGACCCAAACATTTTATGATAACAGCCCTAATACAATATCACATCCGCCCATTAGAACTTTCATATCGCAATTCATAAATGGATGTCACATTAATAATTGTGACTACGATATTATTGTGGACCCGCTACACCATTATAACATGATTTAATAGTATATCGCATTTGCATTTAAAGTTAGGTATCACAAAGGAATGCCACTTGAAAACTGCGGTTACGATAACATTGCAGACCTGCCACACCATTATAGCATGGCTTAACTAAATATCACATCTGTTGAATTGCAAAGTTCAAAAGGGTTGACACCACCAGACTGCCAATTGCGATAAGTCATGTGAATCCGACCATCGATTGCGATATAAGTTGTGGACCCGATTGAGTTATCAAAATAATCTTATTGGAATATCGTATCCGTCGGAAATAAGAGCATCGAAAATGTTATATTGTGAAGCCAAAGGGTTGCGATTGCAGGAGTTTCTGAACGCTGTGATTGCGAATTGAGGTAGTGACATGGCATGTGGGACCTCCCTATTGGTATAGCCTCTCCTATGAAATCCTCTGTAAATATTGAGTCTATTGTATAAATATTAAAAAGGGCCTCTCTAATACATGCAACACTTTTGTAATTTGGCCTCTCTTCCAAATGAACGTGTCTTTTGAATATTGGTGAACTCGAAAAGACAAAGGAAGCCGAAGAACGGGAAGTCGAAGATCAAGCGAGCAAAAAGGAATCCAAAGGTTAGGGCATATCGGGCATCTATAACAGAGAACAAGGAAAGTTTACAGGTGTGCAATTTAAGAAACAGAGGAAGCCGAAGGTCTGGCAGACGTGGAAGAAGCAGGAGGACAAAAGTAAGTCGTAGGTCCAGCAGGGTTGGGAGCAGAGAATTACTACCAAATATATCTAGACAATTTACAACAGAGGGTTGGAGCCCTTGGTGTTGGTGCCTCAGAACTGGAAGGATTGGTGTCCTAGGAGTTGGTGCTCCCAAATCCAAGGTTGGTGCCTTGACAAGACATGGTTAGTGCTCTAGAGGTGGGAGCCTCACAAAAATTCCAAGTTGGTGCTTGGCAACTGGTTGAAGCCATATATACATTGTACTTGATTTATTGCAAAGATTATATTAATAAAATCATTTATTCCTGTTATTTATTTTTGTGTTCTAAATATAAATGATTTAACTGATAAAAATAACAATTGAAAAGAAACACTGGTTCACCCCCCCCAGTATTTCCAACCTTTGGTATCAGAGCCAACTTCTTCATATCAGCCTAACAACTAGAAGAAGGATTCTTAGTCATGATGAGAAATCAAGAAGTGTCAGGAAGACCTCCTCTGTTCGATGGCACAAATTTTGGTTTTTGGAAAAAAAGAATGTCCTACTACTTAATGTCCCTTGGACTTGAAGTTTGGCATTCAATTTTAAATGAGTACACAATTCCTTCCACTCTTCCAACAAATCAAGACGAAAGGAAAGCTTACATTGCAAATGCAAAAGCCTTAAACTCCACCACTAGTGGAATCACTGATTCTGAATTTACAAAAGTCATGAATTGTAACTCGGCCAAAGAAGTATGGGATAAGCTAATTAGCTTATATGATGGGGACTCCAAAGTCAAGAAGGCAAAGCTTCAAAGTCATAGAAGGCAATTTGAAAGTCTGAAAATGGATGATGAAGAAGATATTGCATCATACTTTCTCCGAGTAGCTGAAGTTGTCAACTCTCTTAAAGGATTGGAAGAAAACTTTGAAGAAAGCACTATTGTTCAAAAGGTCTTAAGATATCTCCCAGATAGATTTGACTCCAAAGTAAGTGCTATAGAAGAAATGAAGGATCTGGATACTCTCAAGATGGATGAACTTCATGGAATCCTCATTGCCTTTGAGATGAGAAAAGGATGCCCAAGTTCCAAAGATGCAACATTCAAGGCCTCAAAATCAAAAAGGGGAAAGAATGGAATACTAGTAGTGATGACTCCGATTTTGAAACCGAATTGGCACAATTTGTACGAAGACTAAAGAAAGGATCTAAGCTAAAAGGTAAGTACTCTCTTATTTGTTTCAAATGTGGAAAAATAGGTCATTATGCTGCAAAATGTCCTCATAAGCATGATAGTGATGGTGAGGAAAATTCTAAAAGGATGGTATACAAAAAGAAAGGGTTCATTAAGAAGAATTTCTTCTCTAAGCAAGATGAGTCTGATGAAGATGAATTTGTAGTCATATAAAAGAAATCAACTAATCAGTTCCCTCACCACAAAGGAGGTAATGAAGAATCAGATGAAGAAAATGATCATGCTGGAAGCCAAGAAGTATTATTCATGGCATTCACAAATGATGATGATTCAGGCCTCTAAGGAAATGTAGATGAATTGTTAATAAGTGCCATTGAAGAAAATGAGAAATTACGAAATAAAATCATCTCTCAACGTAGAAAACGAGGAAACAAAAAGACGGGAAGACCTCTTGAAAAAGAAGCTAAAAGAAAAAAGAAGTTTGTGAAGAACGCGAAGCCGAAATAGTATCTTTGAGGAAGGAATTGGAGCAAGTCAAAAGGGGTTGGGAAAGCTCTAAAATACTTGACACTATCCAAATAATAAAAAACCTCAACATGACAAATCTAGAATAGGTTTTAAAGGAGAATCATCAAGTACTAAGAATAATGCGAAAAGCTATGCCGACATACTTTCCAGCTGTTAGTGTAAGTATCTACATACTTCCATTAGGGATCAAATTTGCTCTTTGCATTTTCATTTTAGGGGTCTCATACTGAAAATTCTAACATCATTTCATTAGGTCATGTCAAACTGATCCACTGATGGTTGTCTTCTCTTCAGAAAATCTAATTTCTCCCTCATCGAGTATACTTGCTGACCCTTCTTCAGGTTGTCTTCAGTTATGGCTTCATGGTCAATTTGCAATCATGCTTTCATTAGGTCATAGGGCATGTTTCATTAGGTCTTAGGGTTTCACTTACAAGGTCAAGAGCATGATTTAAAAGTGTAAATAAAGGGCAACAAGGGTATGAGGATGATAAATATGTCAAGTATGATGGCTAGTAAGTCATAGCCACTGCATAATTATCTATTAAACTAATGTAATTTTCACCTCAAAAACATGTTTTTGAGGTGAAAACATAGTATTTTGAGTTAATTTGTATTTCTTATGTAATTTTAAGTCACTTTATGTAATAAATGATCCCGACTGCACCAAAGCATCTCTCCTTGTTGCAAGGCAAAGAAACACTGCAAAAACCAGTTCAAGTTGAGCATTATGCCACCTGAAAAGAACACAAAGAAGGAAAGGCATTAAAAATAGAGTTTTGAAAAGGGTCAAGAAACATTAGAAAGTGGGGTTTTCAAGTGAAAAATCAAAATTTACTCCTATATAAGGTCTCACATTTCATTTTCGAGTTCATCGTTCGCATTTGGCAAGCAAGGAGTCAAAAAGTGAGGAAAAGAGGAAAGGTTGAGTGAGTTTTGGGCAAAGGAGAAGTTATGCTGCGCTTCTGGAGGTTGGAGTTGCGCGTTTGGAGTGGTGGTGAAGTGGCGTTGTGCTTCTATAGTCTGGCACTACGCATTTCAGGTAGGAGAGTTGGCGTTGCGCGTTGAGAGGTTGACACTACGAGTCTGGGCTCGGTGTTGCGCGTCTGGAGGTTTCCACAGTGCAATTTTACACTACGCTGCACGTTGAGAGGTGGCGCTGCGCGCCTGTAGGAGGCGCTACGCGTTGGGAAAAAAATGCCAAAAGACCTTCTACCACCTCAAAAAATTCAAGATTTCCCTCCTTCCCTTCATACAAGTAAGTTTTCCTCCCATACTACATTTTTGGTTTGCAATCAAACTTTTAAGCATAATTCCCCATGGTAAATGTGAAACCCTAAATTTTCCCCTAGTTATGCCTAAAACCCTAAACCCAATTATTCCTCCTATCACCTATCACTAAAACTCTAAACTCTTTCCCTATATCATTCCATAACATCCACATCCCTTTATCCCTCTTCCCAAAAAGCAATATCTCAAACAAACCAAGCCCTCCCTCTCATTTTTATGATTCCTACTCCCTCATTCATTTTCTAGCCCATAAGGTCATCTCCCATCCCCTCACTCCTAAAATCACTCTTGCTCATTCCCTTTATCCCTTTTCTTGGAGTGTACAACCTCAAACCTTGCAAACATGGACAGAGAAGACTGAGACTATGAGGAGGAGGAAAACATAGGCAGTGACAATTCGACAGATAAACCTCGACATTAGATAAAACCACACAAGGGAGGCATAATTATTAGGGAGGAGCCATCAAACCTCAGAGAATTGCAGGCCTCTCAGTTAGCTGTCACTTGTTTCAGACATCTAGGGTGCTATGAGTTCTGTGAGCAGGTAGAGAGAGTTCAACACCACCCTGAGCTCACCAGACGTTTTGTAGCTCATCTTTAGGACAATAAGGTGACTCTTGTTGGGGTGACATTTACAGTTTCACCTTCCATTATTGCGGATGCAACCAGGATTCCGAATGTAGGGGAGAAGTGGTACAAGGCACAAGACTTGGATGAACATTATTATGAGCCTTATATCAAACCTAGGTACAGAAATGAGGCGAAAAGACTTTTTCCTTTTAGATTCCTTGAGGACAAGTATGCCCCCATGATGAAAATCATCATGAAGTATTTCACTTGTGAGGGCATATTTTCTAGACTATACACCTATCACATCAGGTTTCTCATGCATTTTAATAGGGCGAGGATGTTAAACCTCCCTTATTTCTTGTTTAGGAATATTGAGAAGATGGCCCATTTTGTGTAGAAAAAGTCATACCCTCAGTAGATGAGCAATCTCTATCATTATTCCCTGATCAAGATGATTGTGCTTCATCATCTTAGCCTCCTCAACATCTCTTGGGAGACATTTATTTCTCATGACATCTTCAGGGGTCCTCAAATTCCTCTACCAGTGTCTCAAGAAGTAGGGGGACCTTCTAGCAGTGCTGAGATGAAAACAAACGAGGAGGCCAAAGAGACTAGAGCTACTGAGGTGCCCGGGACTTACATGACATATCAGAGGGGCACAAGGAGATTGTTTGCAGTTGATAGGCAAGTGTTTGCTCCACGGTATGTGGAAGGGACCTTGCCTTCTTCATCAACCCATATGCAAATGCTTGCTCCACAGGATGTGGAAGGGGCTTTGCCTTCTTCATCAACACAACATGTACAGGTGTAGTAGTTGCACAAAGGGAAAGAAAAGATGTCAGAGGAAAGTTTTGATGATGAGTAGAAAGAGAGAGACTTTGATTTGATAGAGCATGATGAGCCGGAGCAACATTATACTCATCATGGTGTGGAAATAATTGACGTAGAGGCTCAAGATGAAGAAACAATAAAGGAAATCATCATACAGGAAAAGGAGGCTCAAGTCCAAGCTTTGATGGAAAATTTCGAGAGGGCCAAGTATGTCATCACATATTTGGAACAAGAGAACAAGCAGTTGAGTGACAAGTAGGTCCTCATGGAGCTGGAACTTCTCAAGATAAAACGACAAGGTGACAAGGAGGCACAGGTCACTTTGACTCCTATTGAGAAGGAAATTGAGGATGATAGAGAGACTTGGCTTGAGAGGGTCAATTTGCACCTAGAGAAGCTGTTGTAGAAGTCCAATAGGGATAATCAGATGATCAGGCACATGGCCTACCATTACAGGACCCGAAACAAAATTTGCAACATGAGAGTCAAAAACATGAAAGCTAGGCTAAGGTGGGCTCTAAAAGGAAAAAACGAGGAGGATAGGCTTAGGTTGCTTGCTGAAGCTTCCTTGGCTCATCAGGATACTTGATGATGATGCTTCTCACCAATTTTGTTCACGTTTGGAAGAGTTTTTGTCATTTGCAAATTTTGAAATTTTAAACACACAAAAGCAGGCTCAACACAAATGGCTTGCATTTTTTGATTCAGAGTGATGAGTACATGAACCTTATGGATTTTCTAAGTTTCTGGGGTAGAAATGGTACACTAGAAGGTCAAAAAACAACCTAAAATGACCTTTCTGCCACTTTTTGGACACACAGAAGCAGTCTTGGGAGAATCAACTTTTGAGGGGTCAAATGAGCTTCAAATGAAAAAATTACAGGTGTTTTGGAAATTAGACTTGAAGAACTTTCCAATGAGCTATTATGAGCTCAATTTGTATGCCGGGAAGGCCTCCAAAAGGGACCTGAAAGTGGCGCTGCGCGTAGGGAAAATTTTGCACAGGGTGGCTAGTTTTCTATGTTTTGACTGTGTTCGTGGATTTTCTCCCATGGAGGATGTTTTACTAATGTAAATGATGACTTGGATTGTAAATATGATGGATAATTAGTAGTAGAGGGTAGATTCATTGCATTAAAAGTCAATTTGAGCTCAAATGAATCAGTTTTTCACTTTTAGAGGCAAGTTGTTAAGATGCCTATATTCCTATTTCTTGTTTAGTGTTGGTTAGATTAGCTCCTCATCTTAGGGATTTGACCCCTAAGGATGGGAGGAGGTTGAAAAAATGCCTATATCTTCTTCTTCTTTCTCATTGTAAAGGGTTGGACTCAGCTAGATGCTCAGACCTTGATTGTACATCATTTTGTAGCAGTTTAGCAGGAGATTAATAAGAATTGCAGCTATTTTTATGGGATCCATGTGGTATGGAGTTTTAGTACAATTTATTCTCTTGTGATCATAT
This sequence comes from Pinus tabuliformis, assembly GCA_031772625.1. Lineage (NCBI taxonomy): Eukaryota > Viridiplantae > Streptophyta > Pinopsida > Pinales > Pinaceae > Pinus > Pinus tabuliformis. The sequence goes on from CM062804.1 coordinate 903,827,258, forward strand.
GTTAGTATGTTTTGTGTATTTCGTTAATCATTTCATTGCTTCTAAGTGAATGCTTTCAAGTTGATAGGCATAATTCATTACATCACTGCTCTGCTTTGGGAAAATATTCACCATTATATGTTTTCTACAGTTTGGGAAGGATCCATGATAATCACATGCTCTTCCTAGCCTCTCACCAGTCTTAAACACCTCACCCATCAAGCCCTAGAGTGCTAAAACTTATGCCTACCTTGCCCCATTGAACACCCTGCAATTTTGACCTAATTCCCTAGCCCTAAACTGTCCAGCTCCTCCTAATCCAGCAAAACCCCTTCAAAATCCAATCAAAACTTCGTGCTACTATACCTAGCCTAAAATCCTTTTCCTGATCCAATCATCTTGGTTGAGATCTTTATGGAGAGAGCCCTCTCCCGGCCTAGTAGGGCTAGCTACTTGGCTAAGCGTGGTTTATGGTTACCCTGGCATTGCCTTCCTTCAACCTGAGGTTCATTCCAGGTGATAACATAGTGGTGACCATACTGGGGAACAAAATACTAATCACCCTGGTAGTATCTTTCATTTGAATTCTTAAACTTATGGATGATGAATTTTAGAATTTACTAGGCTGAATTGGAAAGTTGTAAAGCAATATATAAAACTTCAAAATTTGAGCACATTGGCTTTGAGAAAGTACACTAGGGCCAATCCAGATCCAAACCCTGCCCCAGTAGTGGATAATCCCAACCTGATTTCGAGAAGACTCAAAAGACAAGAAAGTTCAGTCAATCCAACACCTTCAATAAAAGCAGATTCCTGCCCTGATGAGTGGTTATTTTTAGAATACCTTCCCTTTGATCTATCGTTTGACCTTTCCCTATTTAGAACCAGGTCTGAAAGTGCACTTGACGACATAGTTCTAGATCCAGAGTTTATTGCAGATCTTGAAGTCCAAAAGGCAAACCAGTCAATTGATGAGTATATTCTAAATTCCCCTCAATCATCCCTTACTACTGCTAAGATCCCTGAGCTTTCTGAACCAGTGTCCACTACCCTTAGTTCACCATTATTCCCTTCAACCTCTGAAGTTCATTCCCCACCTCCATTTATACCTTCACTTCCCTATCAACCTACCATTCCCCATCAATCACCTATTACTCCCAGTTCTCCATCAACTACTGCATCATCTCCTAGTACCCCAATCCTTGCTTTAAATCCACCTCCCCCACCTCAAGTTATGGCTGCCCGGTATGCACCCCTTGTTTTACCTCAGAATCTTGGTGCCATGCCTGCTGATTATCAAACCAAAATACCTTTCTTTGATGCCACTCAAACCATTATAGCTCAGTAACATGTAGATAAAATGAATGATTTCTTTGACCTCCATGAAGTAGAGATTGAAGATGTGACGATGAGATTGTTTGTACAAAGCTTTGGAGGTGAAGTTCAAAAATGGTTCAGAGCTTTACCAACAGCTTCTATCACCACTTTACCAATCCTCCATAGGTAGTTCCTGGATTGATGGGAGGTGAAGAAGAATCCACTTTAGATTTTGTCCGAGTATGAGAACATCAAAAGAAATGTCGACGAGAGTGTGCAAGACTATTATGTGAGGTTTAATGCAATATACAACGCTATTCCTGACAACATTAAACCACCAGAGGGATTGGCTTTGCTCAAGTTTCCAGACGGTTTCGATGCTGATATGGCATATTAGTTGCGGGAATGTGATCCTATCACACTAGAAGACATGCAAAAGAATGTTGTGAGTGTAGAAGCAAAGTTGCTGGACAAAAGAGCAAGAATGAGATCCGATAAAAGAGTGACCATGAAAGAAGAAGCATCTACTTCAGATGTAAAGATGGATACATTGATTCAAACAATGAAGAGAATGGTTGACCAGTTATCCATCACAGATAGACCTGAACCACCAATCCGGAATCCAAATTTTAGAGGACAGCAGCAGCCCCAATTCCGAATCAAGAAGAGAAAACAAAAAGCACAAGAGCAATCAGCGCAACAACAACATATCAGAACTCCCTTACAACGGAATTATGTTCAAGGAATGGAAGAAGAAGATGAGGACGATCCAGTATTTGAAACAAATCACTTTTTCACTACTGATGGTATGCCTATATTTCTGACCGAAGATGAAGAATACGTAGAAGTTCCAGACATTCAAAGGGATGAGGATTACATCTTAGCAAATGATGTGGTTTTGGAGGCTGAATCTGATGATTATCAGCGTGGTTATATGAATGCTTTGACTGCATAGCAGAGGCAATACTCTTTAAGGAGCAGAGATGTACTGATCAATCCCATTCAGAAAAGAAAATATGTGAAATCAAAGAATGATTCCTCAAACACTCAAAAGAAAGGGAAAGAACTTGCTGATCCAAATCCCAACAAGGTACCATCAACAAGTATCACTGCAAATGAGAAGAACAATCAGCAAAAAGATAGTGCAATGAAAGAGAAAACAGATAAGAAGGACATTGGTGTCAAAGAGGTAGAAAAAGTTTCATCCTTTAATTTAGGAAGTGACATTGCTAAATTAAAAGTGTCCATTCCTTTGATTGAGCTTGTTAATAATAGCAATTATAAACACCATGTATCCAGAATATTGCAAATAGATCCTTTATCAGACATGGTGAATGTCGAGTATGATCATCCTGAACTCATTTTTGGTCCAGCCACAGAAGGTCAGCCTGAAGATAGAGAAGTCCCTCCCTTTTATTTGAGTGTTAGACTACATGAGTATATTCTCCATAATGCTATGTTAGATTCCAGAGCTTCCCACAATTTGATGCCCAAAGCCATTATGGAAAAGTTGGGCCTGGATATCACCCGAAAATATCATGATTTGTACTCCTTTGACTTTGGTAGAGTTCGTTGCATTGGTCTCATCAAAGATTTGGTGGTTTCTTTAGGTCAAATCCCAACCAAAAATGTCTTCATGGATGTGGTAGTTGCTGATATACTGCCTTGATTTGGTATGCTCTTATCTAGAATGTGGGGTGCTAAACTCAAAGGCACTTTACAACTTGACTTCTCTTATGCTACCATCCCTGTTTTCGGTCAATTGAGGAAGTTGTACATGGAAAAGAAAATGAAGTATATGATCACTAGTAAAGAGAAGCCTGTAAATCATTAGATAAATGCTGTAGATATTGATTTAGAGTCCTTTGTTTTGTACTCTGATAGTGGCCTAAATGATGTAGATATTCAGCTTGTAGAAGTAGATGATGTACCAGAAATTTCTGAGAATTTTAGAGCAGTTCTTAATCAAGAAAAAGAAAAAATAGAAATTTCTTCTGAGCAACCTACACAACAGCAAAAGGTCAGTGAAGAGTAGAAAAATGAAGTAATCAACAAAGGTAAGGTTGAGAAAGAAACAAAATTCCAGCATCTAGAAGATGAAGCCAACCTTTGGAGCATGGACTTCGATGGTGCTATGGGTAAGGATGGTGTTGGTATTGGAATTTGGATTTGAAGCCCTACTTTCTAGCCTACCAAAGTCCCAAGTAATGTTAGAGTATGTTCCTACAAGTTAGCTTTTGATTTCTCTAATAATGAAGCAGAGTATGAGGCTTTGATTACAGGTCTTAAAATTTTGAAGAAACTGGATGCAAAAAGGATTTCTGTTTATGGTGATTCAGAGCTAGTGATTAAACAAGTAAAGGGAGAATATCAAGCAAAACATCTGTGGATGAGAGCCTACAGAAATGTAGTTCTGGATATTTTGAGGATGTTTCTGGAATATACCTTGACAGTAGTACCCCAGACTCAAAACATCATTGCAGATTCACTTGCCACTGCGGCCAGCAATTTGAAGATTCCAATGAATTCTAGCAACAAATTTGAAATTCATGTCAAACATAGGCTTGCTGTTCTTGATAATTTGAGGTATTGGCAAGTTTTTTGGGATGACAATGAAATTAATGCCTTTTTGCAGAATGAAGGAAAGTTTAAGAATGCTTCCATTGATGATGTTTGTGATTTCGATGAACAAGATATTGAGGTAAATCAGATGGAGGTTTTACAACTGAAGGATAATATTATTCCTAGAGGTCTCATACCTTTAGAGGAGCTTTTTTATCAGGATGATGTGGCAAGAAAACCGACCTTGGTTCCTACAGACAAAGGAGTTGAAGATGTAAATCTTGGAACAACTGACTAGCCCAAGCTTGTAAAGTTATCAAAAACATTGTCTCCCGAAGTAAAGGCTAAGTATGTTAGATTACTTTCTGAATTTTCTGATGTTTTTGCATGGGATTATTCAGATTTGAAAGTGTATGACAAGGATATCATTCAACATACTATTCCTATGAAGCCGAATAAAAAACCTTTTAGATAAAGTTGAGAAGAATCAATCCAAAGCTACTGCCATCCATCGAGAAAGAGGTAAATAGATTGTTTAAAGCTGGCATCATTGTTCCAATTAGATTTTCTGATTGGATTTCAAATTTGGTCCCGGTACGAAAGAAGACCGGAGAAATAAGGTTGTGCATAGATTTTCGGAACCTCAACAAAGTGTCCTTAAAGGATAATTACCCTCTTCCTAAGATGGACCATATTCTGCAAAGAGTAGTTGGAGAATCACAGATGTCACTACTAGATGGCTACTCAGGCTATAATCAGATCTTGGTGCATGAAAGAGACCAAGACAACAATGCCTTCACAACACAACGGGGAACTTTTCAGTATGCCAAAATGCCATTTGGATTAAAGAATGCTGGAGCCACTTTTCAATAGGCGATGGACATAGGTTTTGCTAATGAGAAGAATGTTTTCTTGGTAGTTTATTTAGATGATCTAATGGTATTTTCTGGTTCTGATGATGAGCATTTGCACCACTTAAGGATTGTCTTTCAGAAATGTAGGAAGTTCAAGATTTCTCTAAACCTGAAAAAGAGTCTTTTTTCCATGGACGAGGGTAAACTTCTTGGTCATATAATTTCTAAAGATGGTATTCCCATCTATCCTTCAAGGGTGGAGGCAATCCAACATATAGATTTTCCGTGCAACAAAAAGGAGATTCAGGCTTTCAATGGTAAGATGAATTTCTTACACAGATTTATACCAAATTTGGCTGAGCATTTACATGAAATAACTAATATGTTGAAAAAGGACAACACTATGAAATGGACCGAGGATGCCATGAAATCGTTCAACTTGGTAAAGTTTGCTTTGACCATAGCCCCAGTGTTGATCAGTCCTGATTATACTCATGATTTTATTATATTTTCATTTGCGTCCGAGCACACCATGGCTGTGGTGTTGATGCAAAAGAGGGATCAGGTGGAGAAACCCATTGTTTTTTTTTCAGTGGGGCTATTTGAGATGCTACCTTGCGTTACAATATCATTGAAAAACAAGCATTGGCTCTTATTAAATCATTGAAGGATTTCAGAGTATACATTCTGCATTCACATACTATAGCACATGTTCCTAATGCAGAAGGATGTTCTCATGCAAATTGAACTGGAGGGGAGAAGAGGTAAGTGGATAGCAGCAATGTTGGAGTATGATCTTGAGATTAAACCTACCAAACTGATCAAAGGAAGAGGCTTGGAAAAACTGATGGCTGAATCAAATTTTCATGCTCTAGACATAAATCTCATTGCAGCAATGTCAGATGATAAAGATAGTGGCTCACTCATTCAAGTATCAAAAATGTTTCTCAAATCACCTTGATATTCTGATATAGTTTATGTTCTTCAGCATCTTTCGCAACCTCCTGGAATGTCGAGAAGTAAAGGTAGATCACTAAAACTAAAGTCTACAAAATTCTTCATTTTAAATAGTGCTCTCTATTGGAAAGATTCAGGAGGAATTCTTCTTAATTGTTTGGTTGAAGATGAAGCTCAGCAGGTAATGAATGATTTTCATAGAGGTGATTGTGGCGGTCATTTGTTTTGGAAAACAACAGCTAACAAAATGTTGAGAGCAGGATATTATTGGCCAACTTTGTTTTTAGATTTATATAAGACAGTTATGGGCTGCCATGAATGCCAATTTTTTCAAGGAAAAAGGAAGTTGCATCCTCTTCCTTTGAAGCTAGTTGAAATAAATGTACCTTTCCAGCAGTGGGGACTTTATTTCATAGGAGAAATCCACCCCACATCATCAACACAACACAGATGGATTTTGACAGCTACCGATTACTTCACCAAGTGGATTGAGTCCATTCCGACAAGGAAAGCCACAAACACGGTAATTATCCAATTTTTAGAATCTAATATCTTGTCTTGTTTTGGTTTCCCTCACAAGATTATAATAGATAATGTAGAAACATTTAAGTCCAAGAGGATGGTCGAGTTTTGCAACAAGTACAATATTACATTGGGTCATTCCACGACATACTACCCGCAGGGCAATGGATTGGCTGAGTCATCAAATAAATCCTTGGTGAACATTATCAAGAAAATGTTGGAGGCAAACAAGAAGAATTGGCATTGAAAGCTTGTTAATGCCTTGTGGGCCAACAGAGTGAGCAACAAGAAATCAATAGGTATGTCACCTTTTGAGTTGGTTTATGGTACTGATACAATATTTCCTACATCACTTGTAGTCCCGGTCATGAGATTATTACAGGAAGCTGGCAGCGAAGAGGATGATATTCAACGTAGAATTAATCAAATGATTCACCTTCAGCAAACAAGGGAAGAGGTTTCCCAAAACACTTTCTGGTTGCAAGAGAAGATAAAGAAAATTTATGACCGCAAAACCAAAGCAGAAAAGTTTCAGCTGGAAGATGTAGTGTTGCGATGGGATGCACGGAATGAGGAAAAGGGAAAGCATGGTAAGTTTGAAAATTTATGGAAAGGACCATATAAAATCTCAGCTTATCGAGGATAGAATGCATTTTTGTTAAAGGAAATGGATGGTCAGGAATGTTTAGGAGGGCCAGTGAATGGTAGGCTCCTGAAACACTACTACTTTTGAGGTTGTTCCCTGAAATTACTTCACCTTCATTGTATATACCCGTTTGCTTTTCCTTGCAAGGTTTCAAGTGCAATGTCATCTTAGCTTGGGGCCCGAAGTGAAGGCTATAAAGTTTGAATGATTTGTGTTAAGTTTGGTTGATTTGGTTTATAGTCAAGTTTAGAGCCGGTTGTGAGCCAATTTTTAGTGTGTAATGAGTCATTTTTCACTTTTGTTTGTTTGTTTGTTTGACCGTATTGCCCAATGGATAAGGCACTTGGTCTATGGTGTTCTTGACACCTCCAAGGAGCTGCCATCCCCAATAAGGCCAATGTTAGTGTAAGTATCTGCATACTTCCATCAGGGATCAAATTTGCTCTTTGCATTTTCATTTTAGGGGTCTCATACTGAAAATTCTTACATCATTTCATTAGGTCATGTCAAACTAATCCACTGATGGTTGTCTTCTCTTCAGAAAATCTAATTTCTCCCTCATAGAGTATACTTGCTGACCCTTCTTCAGGTTGTCTTCAGTTATGGTTTCATGGTCAATTTGCAATCATGCTTTCATTAGGTCATAGGGCATGTTTCATTAGGTCTTAGGGTTTCATTTCCAAGGTCAAGAGCATGATTTAAAAGTGTAAATAAAGGGCAGCAAGGGTATGAGGATGATAAATAAGTCAAGTATGATGGCTAGTAAGTCATAGCCACTGTATAATTATCTTTTAAACTAATGTAATTTTCACCTCAAAAACATGTTTTTGAGGTGAAAACATAGTATTTTGAGTTAATTTCAATTTCGTATGCAATTTTAAGTCACTTTATGTAATAAATGATCCCGGTTGCACCAAAACATCTGTCCTTGTTGCAAGGCAAAGAAACACTGCAAAAATCAGTTCAAGTTGAGCATTATCCACCTAAAAAGAAACAAAGAAGGAAAGGCATTAAAAACAGAGTTTTGAAAAAGGTTAAGAAACATTAGAAAGTGGGGTTTTCAAGTGAAAAATCAAAATTTACTCCTATATAAGGTCTCACATTTCATTTTCAAGTTCATCATTTTCATTTGGCAAGCAAGGATTCAAAAAGTGAGGAAAAGAGGAAAGGTTGAGTGAGTTTTAGGCAAAGGAGAAGTGGCATTGTGCTTCTGGATGTTGGCACTGCGCGTTTGGAGCAATGGTGAAGTGGCACTGTGCTTCTACAGTCTGGCGCTGCGCATTTCAGGCAGGAGAGTTGGCACTGCGCATCTGGTGGTTTCCACAGTGCAATTTTACATTGCGCTGCACATTGAGAGGTGGAGCTGCGCGTTAGGCAAAAAACGCCAAAAGACCTTCTACCGCCTAAAAAACTTCAAGATTTCCCTCCTTCCCTTCATACAAGTAAGTTTTCCTCCCATACTAGATTGTTGGTTTGCAATCAAATGTTTAAGCATAATTCCCCATGGTAAATGTGAAACCCTAAATTTTCCCCTAGTTATGCCTAAAATCGTAAACCCAATTATTTCTCCTATCACCTATCACTAAAACTCTAAACTCTTTCCCTATATCATTCCATAACATCCATATCCATTTATCCCTCTTACCAAAAAGAAATATCTCAAACAAACCGATCCCTCCCTCTCATTTTTATGATTCCTACTCCCTCATTCATTTTCTAGCCCATAAGGTCATCTCCCATCCCCTCACTCCTAAAATCACTCTTGCTCATTCCATTTATCCCTTTTCTTGGAGTGTATAGCCTCAAACCTTGCAAACATGGACAGAGAAGACCGAGACTATGAGGAGGAGGAAAACACAGGCAATGACAGTTCGACAGATATACCTCGACATCAAAGAAAACCACACAAGAGAGGCAGAATTATTAGGTAGGAGCCGTTAAACCTCAGAGAATTGCAGGCCTCTCAGTTAGCTGTCACTTGTTTCAGACATCTAGGGTGCTATGAGTTCTGTGAGCAGGTAGAGAGAGTTCAACACCACCCTGAGCTCACCAAACGTTTTGTAGCTCATCTTCAGGACAACAAGGTGACTCTTGCTGGGGTGACATTTACAGTTTCACCTTCCATTATTGCAGATGCAACTAGGATTTGGAATGTAGGGGAGAAGTGGTACAAGGCACAAGACCTGGAAGATAATTATTATGATCCTTATATCAAACCTAGGTAAAGAAATGAGGTGAAAAGAATTTTTCCTTTCAGATTCCTTAAGGACAAGTATGCCCGCATGATGAAAATTGTCATGAAATATTTCACTTGTGAGGGCATATTTTCCAGACTGTACACCTATCACATCAGGCTTCTCATGCATTTTACTAGGGTGAGGATGTTAAACCTCCCTTATTTCTTGTTCAGGAATATTGAGAAGATGGCCCATTTTGTGCAGAAAAAGCCATACCCTCAGCAGATGAGCAGTCTCTATCATTATTCCCTAATGAGGATGATTGTGCTTCATCATAATAGCCTCCTCAACATCTCTTGGGAGACATTTATTGCTCATGACATCTTTAGGGGTCCTCAAATTCCTCCACTAGTGTCTCAAGAAGCAGGGGGACCTTCTAGCAGTGCTCAGGTGAAAATAGATGAGGAGGCCAAAGAGACTAGAGCTACTGAGGTGCCTGGGACTTACATGACATATCAGAGGGGCACAAGGAGATTGTTTGTAGCTGATAGGCAAGTGTTTGCTCCACGAGATGTGGAAGGGACCTTGCCTTCTTCATCAACCCATAGGCAAATGCTTGCTCCATAGGATGTGGAAGGGGCTTTGCCTTCTTCATCAACACAACAGGTACAGGTGCAGCAGCTACACAAAGGGAAAGAAAAGATGCCGGAGGAAAGTTTTGATGATGAGGAGAAAGAGAGAGACTTTGATTTGACAGAGCATGATGAGCCGAAGCAGCATTATACTCATCATGGTGTGGAAATAATTGACTTAGAGGCTCAGGATGAAGAAACAATAAAGGACATCATCATATAGGAAAAGGAGGCTCAAGTCCAAGCTTTGATGGAAAATTTGGAGAGGGAAAAGTATGTCATCACATATTTGGAACAAGAGAACAAGCAGTTGAGTGACAAGCAGGTCCTCATGGAGCTGGAACTTCTCAAGGTAAAACGACAAGGTGACAAGGAGGCACAGGTCACTTTGACTCCTATTGAGAAGGAAATTGAGGATGATAGAGAGACTTGGCTTGAGAGGGTCAATTTGCACCTAGAGAAGCTATTGTAGAAGGCCAATAGGGATAATCAGATGATCAGGCACATGGCCTACCATTACAGGACCCGAAACAAAATTTGCAACATGAGGGTCAAAAAGATGAAAGCTAGGCTAAGGCGGGCTCTAAAAGGAAAAAAGGAGGAGGATATGCTTAGGTTGATTGCTGAAGCTTCCTTGGCTCATCAGGATACTTGATGATGGTGCTTCTCACCAATTTTGGTCAAGTTTGGAAGAGTTTTTGTCATTTGCAAATTTTGAAATTTTAAACACAGAAAATCAAGCTCAACGCACAGCGCCACTGGCGCTGCGCTTTTCCTAGGGGCACCCAATGCACAAATGGTTTGAATTTTTGGATTTAGAGTGATGAGTACATGCACCCTATGGATTTTCTAAGTTTTTGGGGTAGAACTGGTCCACCAAAAGGTCAAAAAACACCCTAAAAATGACCTTTCTGCCACTTTTTGGACACACAGAAGCAGTCTTGGGAGAATCAACTTTTGAGGGGTCAAATGAGCTTCAAATGAAGAAATTATAGGTGTTTTGGAAAGTATACTTGAATACCTTTCCAATGAGCTATCATGAGCTCAATTTTGATGTCGGGAAGGCCTCCAAAAGGGACCTAAAAGTGGCGCTGCGCGTAGGGCAAATTTTGCATAGGGTGGCTAGTTTCTATGTTTTGACTGTGTTCGTGGATTTTATCCCACGGAGGATGTTTTACTAATGTAAATGATGACTGGGCTTGTAAATATGATGGATAATTAGTAGTAGAGGGTAGATTCATTGCATTAAAAGTCAATTTGAGCTTAAATGAATCAGTTTTTCACTTTTAGGGGCAAGTTGTTAAGATGCCTATATTCCTGTTTCTTGTTCAGTGTTGGTTAGATTAGCTCCTAATCTTAGGGATTTGACCCCCGAGGATGTGAGGAGGTTGAAACAATGCCTATATCTTCTTCTTCTTTCTCATTGTGAAGGGTTGGACTCAGCTAGATGCTCAGACCTTGATTGTACATCATTTTGTAGCAGTTTAGCAGGAGATTAATAAGACTTGCAACTATTTTTATGGGATCCATGTGGTATGGAGTTTTAGTACAATTTATTCTCTTGTGATCATATGTTAGTATGTTTTGTGTATTTCTTTAATCATTTCATTACTTCTAAGTGAATGCTTTCAAGTTGATAGGCAGAATTCATTACATCATTGCTCTACTTTGGGAAAATACTCACCATTATATGTTTTGTACAGTTTGGGAAGGACCCATGATAATCAAATGCTCTTCCTAGCCTCTCACCAGTCTTAAACACCTCAACCATCAAGCCCTAGAGTACTCAAACTTATGCCTACCTTGCCCCATTGAACACCCTGCAATTTTGACCTAATTCCCTAGCCCTAAACTGTCTAGCTCCTCTTGATCCGACAAAACCCCTTCAAAAATCCAATAAAAAATTTGTGCTACTATACCTAGCCTAAAATCCTTTTCCTGATCTAGTCATCTTGGTTGAGATCCTTACAGAGAGAGCCCTCTCTCGGCCTAGTAGGGCTAGCTACTTGGCTAAGCGTGGTTTATGGTTACCCTGGCATTGCCTTCCTTCAGCCTGAGGTTCAATCCAGGTGATAACACCAGTAACCCAAAAGAAGAAGGATTATTTCATCAAAGGCCTATCGCAAATCCAAAGAATGAAGAGAGAGTAACTCCAAGGAATAATGTTGATTCAAATCATGGCTATTACAACAGGTACGAAACTATCTTTTTTTGGCATTGTTTTTATTGTAAAAAATTTGGTCATCAAGCTAGACATTGCATGGCCCGTAAGAATGAAACATCAAAATTGAAGGATCAAACAAAAAAACCATATGGTTCTAAAGGGCAAGGATAAATCAAGACCTACAACTCTTTTGACCCCTTGGCCAAATTTGATCCAATTTTCTCATTATGTAATGATAATGGACACAATGAACAAAATTTCCCCCTCAAAAGAAGAAAAGCAAAAAATGAGAATCCCAACACGGATAAATGTGGCCTAGCTCTATGTGCTCACAGTGATGAAAATCATTGGTTTGTGGATAGTGGGTGCTCCAAACACATGATAGGGGATAAAACGAAGTTTGTCTCATTGAACAAAAAGGAAGGAAATGTATCCTTTGGAAGTCGATCTGCCAAAATTGCGGGAAAAGGAACTGTTACCCTTATTAATGGAAAAGGAAAGGATCAAAATGCTTTGCTAGTAAACGGGCTCAAACACAATCTCCTGAGTGTTAGCCAAATTTGTGATCAAGGACATAATGTTGTCTTTAGCACTAAAGATTGTGAAATAAGGAACTCTTCCTCAGGGGAACTTGTGGCGAAAGGGGTTAGAACACCAAACAACATCTACATTCTGAACAAAATTCAAGAAGAGAAATGCTACTTAAGTCAAACAGATGAAAGTTGGCTATGGCACATGTGACTTGGACATACAAGATTTGATAACTTGATCAATATTAGCAAGATTAATGCAGTACGAGACATTCCAAAGTTATTCAAGCCAAATCAAGGAGTATGTGGTCCATGTCAACATGGAAATAAAACTAGAACCAACCACAAGACCAAGGAGTTTTCTACATCAAAGCCTTTGGAGATCATCCATGCTGATTTATGTGGACCAACTAGAACTTCGACACTCCAAGGAGAAAGGTACTTTGCTTTATTTGTTGATGACTATACTAGAATGATGTGGGTATATTTCATAAAATATAAATCCGAAGCATTTGAGAGTTTTAAGAATCTTAAAGCTCTTGTAGAAAATGAAAAGAACTCTAAGATTAAATGTCTCAGAACAGATAGAGGGGGAGAATTCACATCAAAATATTTTGATGAATTTTGTAAAGTACCTGGAATCGAAAGAGAACTCTCTGCTGCCAGAACACCCAAGAAAAATGGGGTATTTGAAAGAAGAAATCGAACAGTTAAAGAAATGGCAAGAACAATGTTAATAGCAACTGAGTTGCAGCCAAAATTCTGGAGAGAAGTAGTCGGGGCAGCTGTCTATACCTTGAATCAAAACTAAGACTAAATAATGAGAAGAATCCTTATGAATTATGGAAAGGAAGACTTGCTTCAATAAAATACTTCAAGATTTTTGGAAGCAATGCTTCATAAAAATCAATGATGGCTCACTAGGAAAATTTGATTCTCAGGTTCACGAAGGGTTATTCCTTGGATATTCTACAAGGAGAAAAGCCTACAAGTGCTACAATAATCGACTACAGAAAATAGTGGAAAGCATTAATGTGAATATTGATTAAAACCTTCCAGAAAAAGATAATTGAAGAACATGAAGTTGACCCTTTCATTGAAGAAGAACCTGAAAAAGAATTAAACGATCAAGAAAAACACAAGGAAAAAGAACCATCTCAAACCCCCTCAAAGATGAAGTTTCTCCAAAAACATCACCTAGAAGAGAAGGTTATTGGCAATATATATGAAGGGATGCAAACCCGAAGAAGGATGACAATTACACCAAAGAAAAATGATGTTTTTCTTCTATCCATGATAGAACCAGAAACATTTACTCAAGCAAGTAAGGATCCTCATTGGGTAAAGGCCATGGAAGAAGAAATGTCTCAAATCGAGAAGAATGAGACATGGGAGCTGGTACCTCATCCAAAGGATAAAATATAATTGGAACCAAGTGGGTGTTCAAAAATAAAATGAATGAAGATGGACAAATCATCAGAAATAAGGCAAGGCTTGTTTGTAAAGGCTATTCACAAATTGAAGGAATTGACATTGAAGAAACCTTTGCACCAATAGCTCGTGTGGAAGCTATCAGGATGTTCTTAGAATTTTCTTGCTCAAAAGGATTTAAAATCTATCAAATGGACATAAAATCAACATTTCTGAATGGGGAACTCAAGGAAGAAGTCTACATGGAGCAACCAAAATGGTTTAATCTAGCAGAAGAAAAAGACTTTGTTTGTAAATTGAAAAAGGCATTATATGGGTTGAAACAAGGTCCTAGAGCTTGGTACGCAAGATTGGATCACTATCTACAACAACAAGGCTTCAAGAAGGGGGTGGCAGGAAGTAATCTCTACATAAAGACGAATGAGGATAAATTACTAGTCACACTAGTCTATGTTGATGATTTGATTTTTGCTAGTAATAATGATGAGATGAGCCATGAGTTTGCTTAAAATATGTCAAAAGAGTTCCAGGTGTCGATGATAGGATAGTTATCTTACTTCCTTGGACTACAATTATCTCAAACCACAACAAGCATGTTCATATCTCAAGCCAAATATCTTAAAGACATGCTTAAAAGATATGGAATGGAAGACTATACACCCATGAGCACACCTATGACTATAGACTGCAAATTAAGAAAAGATGATGACTCTCCTCTAGTAGATGCAACTCATTATAGGTCAACAATTGGAGCCCTTCTATACTTAACTGCTACGAGACCCAACATTATGCAAGCAGTAGGAATGGTGGGAAGATTGCAATCAGCTCCTAAACAATCCCATTTGTTGGCTGTAAAAAGAATACTCAGATACTTGAAAGGAACTTCTGATTTCAGTCTTTGGTACCCTAAGAGCTCAACTCTAACTGTGACTGCATACACCGATGCTTATTGGGCTGGAAGTGTCGATGATTGAAAAAGTACTAGTGGAAATGCATTCTTCCTGGGAGACTGTCTAGTATCTTGACTCAGCAAAAAACAGACATCCATATCACTATCTATAGCTGAAGCTAGGTATATAGCTGTCGCAGATTATTGTACTCAAATATTATGGATGAAGGAAGCTCTGAAAGATGTCAACATAGGTACACATCAACCAATCACCATCTATTGTGATAACACAAGTGCTATCAGCCTCAACAAAAATCTAGTGATGCACTCAAAGACCAAACATATATCAATCAAGTATCATTTCCTTCATGAACAAGTAGCTGAACAAAACATCATCTTGGAATATATAAATACTAAGGAGCAGATAGCTGATATTTTCACAAAACCTCTTCCGCGAGAAGCATTTGAACATCTTCTTCAAAAGATGGGGGTTATTTCTTTAGCATCACTTTAAGTTGATTCATAAAGATGTTGCATGACAGGGGGAGCAGTTCGACAGTGGGAGTTCTTGTGCACTCCTTTTACACTGATGTCAAAGGGGGAGAGAAGAAGAATATTGCCATCAATGACAAAGGGGGAGATGGTTAATCTAGATTGTCATTAATGTCAATATGGCAATATCCTAGGATACTAAATGATGATATGAAGCCAAGGAGAAGTAGAGTAGATATGTGAAGAAATAGGAGCAAGAAGCCAAGGAGAAAAGCTGTTAGGGAAGCCATTGGAAGCCACAAGAAGCAAAGAGGAACACATCGGCGAAGGTGCATAAACAATGTTAATGGAGGAGTTAACATGAAATATCAAAGAATATCAGAGCATAGAACATCAGAATAGAGTAGAGCTATCAGAGCAGAGAATATTAGAGAAGAGTTATCAGAGTAGAGAATATCTGAGCAGAGAATATCACAGCAGAGCAGAGCCATCAGAGCAGAGAATATCAGAGCAGAGAAGAGCTATCGGAGGAGCATCGAAAGTCATAGGAATAAAGAGCCAACAGGAGCAACTACTGTTGGAAGAGCGAGGGTTAGGAAAGTACGGCTGAAGTTCCGCACTCAATCCTAGCCATCGATCTCATAAGTCAATCCTTAGATCACGACCAACTGCGGGGGTGAAGGCTGGTTTTTAATCCTTGTGCCAGTTGAAGTCCCGCAAATCGTTGATTGAGATAACACTGTGGACCCACTGCGCCATTTTAATACATCTTAAATTAATATCACATCACAACTATTGAAGCTGTTGTTACACTGAAATCCCTGATTGCGATATAATACACAGACCTGAACAGTTTATGGTAACAACCCTAATACAATATCGCATCCGCCCATTGGAACTTTCATATCACAATTCATAAATGGATGTCACATTAATAACTGCGATTGCAATATTATTGTGGACCCGCTACACCATTATAACATGATTTAATAGCATATCGCATCCGCATTTAAAGCTATGTATCACAAAGGAATGCCACTTGAAAACTGTGATTGTGATAGCATAAAACTGTGATTGCGATAGTATTGCGGAACCGCCACACCATTATAGCATGGCTTAACTATAAATCGCATCCGTTGAATCGCAAAGTTCAAAAGGGTTGACAACGTCAGACTGCCGATTGCAATAATTCATGTGAACCCGACCGCCGATTGCGATATAAGTTGTGGACCCGATTGAGTTATCAAAAGAAGCTTATTGGAATATCACATCTGTCAGAAATAGGGGCATCAACAATGTTATATCGTGAAGCCAAAGGGTTACGATTGCGGGAATTTTCGAAAGATGCGATTGCAAATTGAGGTAGTGACATGGCATGTGGGACCTCCCTATTGGTATAGCCTATCCTATGAAATCCTTCGTAAATATTGAGTCGATTGTATAAATATTAAAAAGGGCCTCTCTGATACATGCAACACTTTTGTAATTCGACCTCTCTTCTGAATGAACGTGTCTTTTGAGTATTGGTGAACTTGAAGAGACAGAGGAAGCCAAAGAGTGGGAAGCCAAAGATCAAGCGAGTGAAAAGGAAGCCAAAGGTCAGGGCATATCGCGCATCTATAACAAAGAACAAGGAAAGTTTACAGGTGTGCACTGTAAGAAACAGAGGAAGCCAAATGTCTAGCAAGCGTGGAAGAAGCAGGAGCACAAAAGTAAGTCGTAGGTATAGCAGGGTTGGGAGTAGAGAATTACTACCAAATATATCCAGACAATTTACAACAGAGGGTTGGAGCCCTTGGGGTTGGTGCCTCAGAACTGGAAGGATTGGTGTCCTAGGTGTTAGTGCTCCTAAATCCAAGGTTGGTGCCTTGACAAGATAGGGTTGGTGCTCTGGAGGTTGGAGCCTCACAAAAAGTCCAAGTTGGTGCTTGGAAACTGGTTGAAGCCCTATATACATTGTACTTGATGTATTGTAAATATTATATTAATAAAATCGTTTATTCTTGTTATTTATTTTTTTGTTCTAACTATAAATGATTTAACTGATAAAAATAACAATTCAAAAGAAACATTGATTCACCCCCCCCAGTATTTCCAACATACGTAGGTCCATGTTTCCATAGAAATAACAACAAGAAAAAATGACAAGAAGTCCAACAAGTGATTATGCGTTGCAGGTTAGCAAGGATGCAACAGTCCCCATAAAACAAGGAAAAAAAATACAAAATGAGGAGCATTCATTTGAAGGAAAAAGGCTAGAAGTAGACAGGGGAGAGAACCATTCGAATTCAGGTCTGCAAGAGGCATATAAAGAAGGCAGAGGAGATTTGGAGCATCCAGCGAGAACAATTTGAAGACAACTCTGAAGAGGAGAAGAGAAGAGAAGGAGATTGGTTCTCTGTCTCCTTGGAGGCTGTGGGTTGAGATAGGATCCCAAGAGGCCTGTAACAACTTGGGTCCCTGGAGGCTATGGGTTGAGACAAAGGTCTCTCGAGCCCTATAACAGCTTTGGTCCCTAGAGGTTGTGGGTTGGGATGGGATCTCTAGAGCCCTATAATAGCTTGGGTCCCGTGGAGGTTGTCGGTTGAGATAGTAGACTATAGAGCCTTATAATAGCTTGGGAAGAGGCCAAATTGAAGCAACATCAAAGTAAGATCTGATTGATGACTTGTCGTTATTACATTATTGTAACAATGGATTCTGGACTCCCTAAAAGGGGGTGAATCCCTATGTGAAAACTCAGGGGGTGAGGTGGAGCACCTCTGGACTCCCTGTGGTGTCGAAGGAAGCATTGGTCAACTGGTGGGATTGAGGAAGGAGGCCCTTTGGAGTCCCTATTTTGGTTGACAATTGATGTTTTAACCCCTTAAGCAAGCATCCCCCTTAGACTCTTGAATCTGGCTCGGGGGTGAGAACTACAAGTGTGTGTGGCTGCATCTGTTTATTGTTGGGTGGAGATTTCTTGTCCCAGGCTTAGTTTCCCTGCAAGTTTAAATATAAGTATCTTCTAGTACTTGTTTATCTATTGGTGAATCATGATGCATTCTTGACTATGAAAGTTATGGATTATGGAACTGTATTTGTGTTGTTAATGTATGAATATGTGGATGCATTTTTATGCAAAAACAATATTTATGGATATGTTGAATATATATGTGTGTGTGTTGTTTCTCTGGAATGAGTGATACTGTTAAATAAGCTTAGTAAGCATGATCTTTTGAACTGGAAATAAGATGTTGTGTGAATAACTTGTTGGAGTTGATCATAGAACAATAGATGCACAAATGTGTAATAAACCATATGATAATAATAACCAAGCTATAATTCTAATATTAACCTTAAGTCGAATGTAATGCTTAACTATAATAAGAACAACAGATAACTGAATGATATATGAACATAAGGCCATGTTGTAGACCACAATAAAGCCATAAGAGCTTGGAATAAAACTTGAAACAATGGGCTCAAAGACCCTTTATAAATATGAAACACTTACATTGAAGACTGTCTACTTAGTAGGGTCTACATTCGCTTACATCCATTTATTCGCCTAAGTTACAAATTGCTTTCCTGCATGGCAGGCATTACATGAGCATTAAGGGTTGTTTCCCTTGGGGCTAGATGAACCCATTAACTTTACCTAAATGGACTTTAGCCTTGCATTATGATTAGGTTGGATACCTTTTGTTGGCACCCTAGTGTCACCAGTGAAGCATCGAAAGGTTACGCATAGTACCATGGAGCTGCTTATAGGCTCGACATGGATTTTAGCACTATCAGCGCGTGGTGGGCGAGGTGGAAACATCTTAGTGGTCCACGCCTAGCTCATAGTAGGTAATGGTCATTGGATCACCTACACCAACATGTGTGGGATTCCCTATCCAAGAATGGGGAATGCAGGCGAGTCAGGAACTCCTTGGAGTTGGATTCGCCCAAGCTTAGGAGGGGTAGTACCATGGAACGCCTTAATAAATCATTGGCATCGACATGAAGCCTTGAAGTTGATTTGGAGGTCTGTCAGACCTTTGAGGCATAGCCATGGTCGAAAATACTGGCTCACGGAATTCTGTGAAGTAGTAGAGTTTGTTCTTTAGGCAATCGCAAAGATCCCCATCTGAGACATCGCTTGAAGCAGGGTCAAAGTCTCTTAGCCAAGCCATGGCGGAGAATGAGAAGAAAAATTGTTGTAGTGCAAAGGGATCAAGGCTTAAACTTATAATAAATATCAGGAAACCTTATCCTTTGGCAGATGAAGCCCTAGCTGTGGAGACCTCCCATTGACGCGACTCGATTTCCCTCTAAAGAGATTGGTCGCGAGAGTGTTTATGTAGCTCAGAGCTGCAAATCGGAAGGAATACCTCGAAAGATTGTTACGAGAGGCGAAATGGGCTAACCGAGATAGTGACATCTGGGACATGCTGGCAGCCACACAACCTTGACTGTTATGTTATTAGTTGGGGATGGACCTACCTGACAGGTCATCCTGTTAGGTTTCCTCGGAGGAATCGCAAAAGGTGTAGGTGGAAGGGAGCCATATGAGGTGGTGGTGCTACTACATGTCTCAATAGGGAGAAAGGGTTGTGCAGGGGTGCGGCCCACCAAATCGAAGTGGCCCAGGGATAAAACCTAGAGGTATTACCCCAGAACATTTATAAGGGCACAAGAAAAAAAAAGCTAGGTGAAAAGAAGCATGATGACGTGGCACTATGATGTGCACCCAACACGATTGCTATTGATTAGAATGGTAGACCCACAACCACATTGGCATGGATGCCTAGCCTGAAAGCATGAAGTGAATGCGTAAAGTGAAAACATCGGGCAAAGCCTGGTGGGATGACATAAAAGGGATACATGGCCCCGATTGCATCATTTTTGTGGTGTTATTGGGTCATGGACTGGCCACTTGCCAAGTCATCCTGACAAATTTCATCCGGAGGTTTAAGCGGGAGTCTGATGTAAGGTACTAGGAGGTAAGCTAGTGGGATGATGTAAGACACTCCATGCAACGATACACACCATCCTATTGGTGGAGAAGGATCCTGGTAGCCATGTCAGCCTGATGCCATTACCCCAAAAGAGATTAAGAGGGTAGGAAATTTTTAAATGCTAGAATGGAGGAAAACAAGGTGATGTGGGTTGACTGCATGGCCATACACGCAAGCCCGACAAAGCTCTAATTGGGAGAGGAAGTACCCGCATCCAAGTCATCCCAATGTTGTGTTCCCCACAGAATAAAGTGTCCCCATAAGATATGAGGTGTCGGGATAGTTGCAAGCGTCGAGAGAGGGTGACAGGGATGACGTGTCTAGTAGGACGCACCCGGAAGTTGCTGGCTGATGCAAATAGTGGAATCCATTGGATTTTACCGGGAATAACATGTGTGTGTGTGTATAATTACCCCATTCCTCTAATGGTAACTTAAGGGGTCAGGTGACATTACATTTTACCCTAGATGGGGTGACTAACGAGGTAGGGGGTGAGGGCAGCGGTGGAACGCCACTGCCCCACCTAGAAAACGAGCCAAGGGAAGTTGCAACCCATCCTCGACGATGTTAAATGCAACTGCAGACAAGTTTCAAAGGATATTATTATGATGGGAATGAGACAACTACAGACTGTGGCTGGAGAGAATAATCAGTTTATTCATGTGATGATAGGGGTGGTTATTACCCCACCCAAGATGTTAAATTTATGGTGAAGGAATGTTGGCTACTCAACTACATGCATAGAGAAGCAGGTGGTGGAGGAAGAGTCGCTGGTGACAAGGGTGAACAAGGCAGAGAATATTGCAGTCATGAAGGGTCTTGCTGCACATAACTACCGACTCCCAAGCTAAAACTCCATTAGGAAGTGATTATTGTCCTCCTCTAGGTGTTGCGGGTTCGGTTGTTATCCAATATTTTTGTGTTTATTCTCTGATTTATATTCTATTCATTATTTTAGAATATTTGTAGGGTGCTTAGTGTTGCGGGGAAAAGTATCCGATGCGGATGACCCTATCCCTACTCTAAAGGTGACAGTCTTTAGCAACAACTGAAAGTAAAGTTTTGATGATTTCCTTTATGAAAGTACAGAGAGAATGGAGAAAGATTAACCAACCTGGTGTCTTTCGCTTAGTCGATCCTTGTCCTCTCTCTTTGTCTCTTGTTCCCAGCTCTTTGCTCTCTTTGCCGGTCCAGCTACACACAGATCCTGCACAAACAAGAGAAGAGACTACAAGATACAAGTACTCATAACTGATACATGGATTAGAGTGAATCAAATATACATGTAAATACAATACATCAATGCAATACAAGTATATAGGAGAACATGCAAAACTTTATTGATAGAAGTAACAGGGTTCTGAGAAGGTTACAACCAATAACGGCTCCAATCCAGCAGCACCTCCCCAGCAGCAAGAACTCTCCTCTTCACCTCTAGTAAAACAATCACCCAATAGCTCTAACTGTAAACCAACAGCACCTCCTTGCTTTACACAAAATTCCAGCCTCCTTAGACCTCATAGAAGAGCTCTATATATAGGAGAGAAGAAGAGAGGATGAGTCAGCTTGAGACTGACATAAAGCTGCCTTGTGTCCTCTCCCTCTTCAGTTAATCTTCAGTTCTTGAGTCCACTTGGAGATCCTTGCTTACACATGGTGATCAAGTACCTCTTACTCATCACAGGGCGAATCTCATGAACCAAGTGTCAGTTTGGAAGCTTCCTGGGCAATTGACACCTTGCAGAATGACTGTGCCACTTGGCCAATCTCGCCCAGCGCAGGTAGCCTTCATTGCTTTTGACTTTCAGCGCAGGTACAAGGAAGAGCAGTTGACATTCAGCGCAGTTGCTCAGTGGAGCAGCTGACATGATCCAAAATTAGCTTGTTTTGAAGTGTTTTCAGGTGGAGAACTGATTGGAAGTGCTGTTGTTTGATGACCTTGTTCTTTTAGGGGTAAGAACAACATGTTTAGGGACTGAGGACCCCTGTAATTATTGACATTTCATGCTCCATGCTGCGAGGCACAAAAATGTCTATAACAGTTGCCCCCTAAAGTATGAGGCCGTTTATCGAGTGAAATGCTTTATCTAGAGGGTCCGAAGTTCATTCCAGTGCTGAGGAGGCGCCCTGTAATACAATACAATACAATACATTATTTTTCATTCTTTTTTCATGATCTAGCTGAGGCGGGCATTCCCATGCTCAGCTTTATAAATACATTTTGGTACATAGAACAGACGATCGTCTGATGGTAGACTGATAATTTTCTGCTGAAATTATCATCCTTTGAATAGGATGATCATCTGTTGCAATGATGTACATGACAAATGCTTTTATATTTCCTGAATATATATCGCAGCCCGGATGGATGAAACTAGATCCGGGGTCTTCAAACTCGTTCGATCTTCACTCTAAGTACAAGTCGATCCATGTGAGAATTGCACTGAAGTCGAACATGGAAAGACATCGCTTGATTACCGGTCAATAATGAAAACCGTTAACAAGCGCGAGAGGAATCACCAATAATGATAATGACCCTCAAGGTACTGCAGTACAATTCACGTGGCGTGAATAAAGGACTTGGCGTCGAACGCCACGCAAAATCTTCTGGTCGAAGGTCATTGATGTATACCTGTCGCCGGAAGTGAGAAACTTGCCATTGAGGCATGCAAGCTTCAAAGTACTGATGGGGGTGTTCCTAGATCAACTTCTTGGATAATGAGCTGAAGTCGACAAGAAGCGATCCGTCGAAGGAGGGCCTTAATGAATCCCACATCAATGACACGGAACGGAGTTAATGACTTTAGTGGAGGTGAAAACAAACTGTGACATATGATTCAGGGTGGCGATCATGAATGGATGAAGGATAATGTATGGCAGTGGATGGGACACGGTTGACACTTTCAGAATGACCCCTCTTGAACATATAACGACACTGATGCGATGGATTGGCAGCATTACCCCAAAAGTGGATGGTTTGGCGAGGACCATGGTGATGAGACCGGTGAATGAAACAACCCAACCCGATGTGGAACGGAGGAAAAGTGTCATGTTCAAGAGTGACTTGCTACCATTAAGTTTTGATGTTCTCCCAATTTTTCCCCAGTCATTTCTGACCAGTACCTCTTTATTTTTGTCAAGCTTGAGGAGGATAACATATGCTTGTTCTATAACCTGCCCTTCGGGCAAGCCCATCGCTATGATTTAACGAGCCTAGCGATAGGGAAACTCGTTCTCGTCTAAAGACAAGTTTGTCGCTATTTAATCATTTTAACGAGTCTAACGACAAAGAAGACTCGGTCCTTTTCATTTTTAGAGAGTCTGAAAAGGTACAGAAAGTCAACTCCATGATTCCTTTTTCGTCATCTAATCCCCTAAGTCCGAAAAAGTATAAAACAATACAGAAGGGATGGCTGTTCGGTATTTTTACGAGCCGAACAAGACAAGCGCTCGATCCTTTTGTGCAATAATCCCTCAGGTCCAAAAAGATTAAAATTTAGAGGAGGGATAGCGTTCCGGTCATTTAACGAGCTGGAAGGCCAAAACTCGGCAAACTTTTCATATTTTACGAGTCAGTGAAAATAGCTGAAAGAAGACTCGTCTTTTGAGGAACGAGTGATAAACAGGGATAGCATCAGATTCCAGGTACAGGTTGGAATTTTCCAATCACGGCAGTGTTACGAGGATGGCTAGGTGGAATCACTCTTCGCAGCTGTTTCTCAAAAGAGGTAAACACTCAAATGGAAGTGAATAATCGGCCAAATGAACGGTGGAGGTGATGGATGATAACACGATCAAGGTTCTTATGGCTAATGAATTTACGATCTCAAAAGGTTATTTACCGGTTCATTTTTTCCATGAGCTTGAACTCTGGGGGAAACTTTTGCTCACACTTTTCTATTTTTTAACGAGCATAGATTCAGTCATAAAACTGCTCGAATTTTGCGTTTATTTTTTAACGAGCATGAACTATATGCTAAAACTGCTCGATATACCAGTCGTAAAAAGAACGCCTCCCGTAAGGACCAATTTTTATAGAGCTTATGCCTTACCACAGCTATGCTCACTTTGGCAAATTTTACTTCTGCCCCACAGGCTTCTTTCATGCAAGTTTGGAAACGGCTAATCTTAAAACCAGATAAATAACCGCCCCTAGCTTGCACTCCAGAAGGTTTGCATGCCCCCAGGTATAGGATAGAATTTCGAGGCTGCCCCTCCTCTCCCCTACCTCTGCTTTTCTTTGGGTGTTCACAGTTACTTGTCATCTTGCCAATCTAATGCTAACGATACTTGTCTTCTCGTTATTCTAAGGGGTCTTGCCCACTTTTAATAAACAGCTATTTGTGACAATAGAAGAACACTACTCAAAGACAAAACATTGGTATTATTGAGGGAGGCTTGCCTCTTTCTTATTATTCCAAAGACGGTTCGATTTGCTGCTGCAAATCAATCTCTTTCTTCGGCGGTGTCTATCATTGGGTTTTCCAAACATGGTTACCCTCTGTCACAACAATACGGTCTCCTTCTTCGTAGACTGCCCCTGCTTATCCTTCAAAAACATATGTTTCGATGGGCGAGGCTTGAACTCAAAGATGGTTACTACTTGTTGCAATAAGGGAATTCCTACTCGGGCATTGCCCACTTTTCAGACAAAGGTGAATGACTCTTTGGTCAAACACATAACTTTAACAAAAGATTATTATTCTAGAACAACCCCACTTCCTTCGGACGGGGTACGGACTAGTCATATTCTTCTGCGGAAATTCTTTCTTATACCCGGGGTTTCTTCTGCCCGAAGCAGACCAGGGTGCATGCCCCCTGGGTCCTAGTCTTTCTTTCCGAATCACTCGCGCTCATCGGGAAGGAGGACCGGGGGTGGAGGCGAATCTTGAGTGAACAGACCATTTAGGAATGGTATTTGACTATTTGCGATGCGAGATCCCGGAAACGAAAGTTGGTCTACGAGCTTGACCACCCTTCCTTCGTGTGGAAAACACATTACTCTAAAGAGTGAGGAGACTATCGCTCCCATGCAATAAATATAGTCGCGTCTAAGGAGTAGGTTATAATCCAAGGGTCCTTGAACTACCAACACGTTCATCCTGACGGTCTTCCCTTTCAATGTAACAGGTACATCGGGGAGGATCCCTAATGGTCGACTGGTTCCTTTATCAAAACCTGAGAGATTTCTCAACTCAGGTAAAAGCGCTGGGGAACCCAGTGCTTTCCAAGCAACAGAGGAAAGGATACTCACAGACGCCCCTTCATCAATGATAGTACCAGCCATAATCATTCTATAGATCTGGACAATGATTCTGAATGGTATACTGGCTGGTAACCGGGGTCTGCCTAGTTGATTCCAATCAAAGGATACAACCAGGTTGCTTGGTGGTGGGACCGAATATACGGCCGAATATGACTCTGATGATGTTCCTTCCTGCGATAAAGGAATGGGCGCATTGCCCTGATGCTCATCGGAGTCGGTGTTGATGAAAAGAACCTGGATGGTGTCATCTTTATTCTCTTCAGTGAGGGTGTCGCATGAAGACGATTCTTCGGCGACGGTGTCATTTGAAGACGGGTCTTCAATGACGGAGTCATTGGACGATAGAACCTCTGAAGGAAGAACCGGGTCAACTGCCGTTTCGACCTTTAGACTTTCGTCTGGTCTGGATTCAGTAGGTTCATTCTCAATGACCGACACTTCAGCTGACCACTTGAGCGGGCCAGCTGGATTTTCAACTATCGAGGGATTAGGCACGAGTTTTTGGTATCCAGGAGGAAGTCGTAACGGTGATACCGGACGATCTTCCAAAACTCTCTTTGCCTCCTCTAAGAATGGACATTTGTGGATGGCATGATTGCCTTCACACAATAGACAGGGTGATCTTGGTCCCCTTCTTCGTCCTTCACTCTCGTTAGTTGACGGATTGCAATCAACATGACAACCAGAGGTTGATGCTACCGGATTGTGCAACCTTGGGGACCAGTCCCTTAGTATCCGGGGAATACAAGGACAATCACGATGGAAGTGGGTCCCTTTGCAAATGACACATGGCGATTTAGGCCCGGTCGGTGCAGTGTGTGGGTTTTTGTCAGCTTTCTTCTGCTTGCCCCCAGTCGCCTTCGCCAGAGGCTCCTTCTGCTTCTTTTCTCTCTTCTTCTTTTCCTTCTTCTCCTTGGGAGGCTGACTTTTGCCGGCTCTACCTTGCGAAGATGAAGGATCAGAGGAAGTATCATAAGAAGTGGAAGGCTGGTGGGTAGTTCTAGATTGTTCTGACTGTTGATTCGACTGCTCAGGATTAGTGGCGATCTGGACTACATTAGTTGAAAAGAGCCATACAGGGAGGCCGATTGTCAATCCTGGAAGTGACAATGTAGCCATATGAGGCGCACCAACATCTCCCCAAGAGGAGAAGGGATTTGGACTTCCGCCAAGGTTACTTCCTT
Source organism: Pinus tabuliformis (assembly GCA_031772625.1). Lineage (NCBI taxonomy): Eukaryota > Viridiplantae > Streptophyta > Pinopsida > Pinales > Pinaceae > Pinus > Pinus tabuliformis. The sequence continues at coordinate 903,853,845 of CM062804.1, forward strand.
GGTTGGTGGGCTCCATACTTTTCAACTGAAAGATCAACGTGGGAATAACAGGTGATTATGTTCCGCTTAAAATAAATTTTATTAACGACGCTTTTAGACACAAACTTGCTTTTTCATGTTTTAAGAGTCGAGAAAAAGCTAAAGATGACTCTAGTCGCCTTCGATGTATTAACGAGCCCGAAGTGACAAATGCTCGGTTGGACTTTTTCAGTTATAGAGTTTGAAAAAGGCCAAAAGAAACTGCTCTGGAGATCTAGGCAGAGGGTGTGCCAAACCTTTCGCGAAACCACAGAATACGTTTTACGGTACGGGTGGTCGATCTTCGTGAATGCTGTGTTCACTGCATCGCGATCAGTAGGGCGGCCGACACGGTTTCCTAAGGATAAAGGATAAAAGCCTATAGGGGTCTCCCAATATACGCGACGGTACGCGGGAGCTCAAGTCCGTGTTAGTGCCACCGACTCTCAGGAGGACTCACCCACCTTCGTAGAGATCGACAGTCACTATGTTTAACGACGCCGGAACACGTCTCTACCTAGACCTCTAGATGTTTGCGTTAAATTCCAAAGCGTTGTTATGTAAATTGAGTTTATTTTAATGTTGATCTTTCTTAACAGTTTGCCTTTCAGGTTCGCCACGAGATGTATATATACAACTTCCTATATGCAATCTAAGAATGAGAAGCAAATCTTTTCAATCTTTCAACTTTGAAAACCTTAATCTACTTGAGGGAAAAGAAAGACACAACTTTTTCCACAGATCAAAGAACACACACTAAAATGCACATCTTCCTAAATCGTCAAGCATACAGTCAAATGCAAAACGCACAATGCATGTATTTCTTTTCGTTATCCTTAATGTTGATGCTAGACAGAAAGGAAACTGTTGTATAATTTTGAATCTAATTTCAAGTAGAAATAAACAAGCTTGTCCACAATAAAAAAGACACCTTATGATAGACTTGTTTAAAACACAGGAAATGTATAGATTCAAACCATGAAATGACAAGCAAACAAACTCAAACAGCCATGAACAGTAATAAAACTAGCTCTTAAGATCACAAAGACACTTTTACAGTTCAGGATCTAAGAGGCCACAGCTATACTAGTTCGCTTTTCACAATGGGAAACTGTAACTGAAGCAAGAAATATTGAAAGAACATTCACAGTTTCATCACACAACTGAGGCGGAATAATGTCAAGGAGAAGTGGTCTACAGCAAGTACAATGACCAGCAAGCAATCAGCTAAAACTCAGTGAAAACAGGGCCAAGACACAAAGGGAAAGCTGAGCAAGACAATGGCTAACTGGACCAGCGCAGGTTCTAGTCTGCCAGTTTGACTCTCAGCGCAGTTCCCGAAGGGAGTACCTGCGCTGTAATGCAGACTGCCTGTGGACAGCCTGCACTGACTCACGAGAGTTTCGTCTACAAAGAATTCCGGGTCATAAAAAGCTGAAAAATGCACTGTTTTTGCTGAAATAAAAAGCTATAGGTCAAGTACAGGCTAAGGGATGATCAAGAGGATGAAGATCTATCACAAAGAGTAAAGAGTCTTTTGTAGATAGGCTCTTCAAATCTTGAATTTGCTCAACAAATGAGCAAGAGTAGCAGTCCCTCTACTTCGCTTTTGATATAGTCAAAAGCTTTTCGATTTGGTACTCTTTTCTTCAAGAAATGAATAGCAAAATACTACAAACACCAACAAGATACTAGGCTCCCCAGCGGAGTCGCCAGTTTGTTGCGGGGAAAAGTATCCGATGCGGATGACCCTATCCCTACTCTAAAGGTGACAGTCTTTAGCAACAACTGAAAGTAAAGTTTTGATGATTTCCTTTATGAAAGTACAGAGAGAATGGAGAAAGATTAACCAACCTGGTGTCTTTCGCTTAGTCGATCCTTGTCCTCTCTCTTTGTCTCTTGTTCCCAGCTCTTTGCTCTCTTTGCCGGTCCAGCTACACACAGATCCTGCACAAACAAGAGAAGAGACTACAAGATACAAGTACTCATAACTGATACATGGATTAGAGTGAATCAAATATACATGTAAATACAATACATCAATGCAATACAAGTATATAGGAGAACATGCAAAACTTTATTGATAGAAGTAACAGGGTTCTGAGAAGGTTACAACCAATAACGGCTCCAATCCAGCAGCACCTCCCCAGCAGCAAGAACTCTCCTCTTCACCTCTAGTAAAACAATCACCCAATAGCTCTAACTGTAAACCAACAGCACCTCCTTGCTTTACACAAAATTCCAGCCTCCTTAGACCTCATAGAAGAGCTCTATATATAGGAGAGAAGAAGAGAGGATGAGTCAGCTTGAGACTGACATAAAGCTGCCTTGTGTCCTCTCCCTCTTCAGTTAATCTTCAGTTCTTGAGTCCACTTGGAGATCCTTGCTTACACATGGTGATCAAGTACCTCTTACTCATCACAGGGCGAATCTCATGAACCAAGTGTCAGTTTGGAAGCTTCCTGGGCAATTGACACCTTGCAAAATGACTGTGCCACTTGGCCAATCTCGCCCAGCGCAGGTAGCCTTCATTGCTTTTGACTTTCAGCGCAGGTACAAGGAAGAGCAGTTGACATTCAGCGCAGTTGCTCAGTGGAGCAGCTGACATGATCCAAAATTAGCCTGTTTTGAAGTGTTTTCAGGTGGAGAACTGATTGGAAGTGCTGTTGTTTGATGACCTTGTTCTTTTAGGGGTAAGAACAACATGTTTAGGGACTGAGGACCCCTGTAATTATTGACATTTCATGCTCCATGTTGCGAGGCACAAAAATGTCTATAACACTTAGTGTGGTGTCTGGGTGAGGCTAGAGGTCATTGCTTTTTCCCTCTATGTGCTCCTCTCCCTGTTATTCCTGGTGTGTATTTCCTTTTCAATCTTGTAACAAGTCTTTGAGTGGTGACTTTAACCCTCCACCTCAATTTCTATCCGAGCTTTATGCTCTTGCTATTCTTCTCCTCTAAGTGGTGTTGTTTCCTTTTACACATATAGGATTTCCTTTTCTAAGGGGAGCATTATCTCAGTGGTTTATTGGAAAAGTTGTTGGTTTGAGCTAGATGGGGAATTCGTGGTTAGTTGGTTCTTTTGTTGCTTGCTCCTCTCCTTGATTCCTTTTTCACTCTTTAGGTAGGTCATTGTGTGGTGTCTTCATCCCTCTATCTTGGTTTATGTCTATATTTTAAACTCTTTCCATTCCCACACTTTGAGCAACGATGTTTCCTTGTTCGTTCGAAGGCTTTCCATTTCTAATGGGATTTTTATCTTGATGGTTTATTGGAAAAGTTGTTGGTTTATGTTGGGTGGGGAATTCGTGGTGAATGGGTTCTTCTATTGTTTTTCCATATCTTGGGTTTTTTGGAGCTTCTCTTTTAGGAAGTGATTACTTGGGGTCGCATCCCTGCTCCTCTCACAAAATGGGTCCGGTTTTGTCACCTTTTGAATTCCTTTTACTGGTGGGTCTGCTCCCCATTGCATACCAACGGGCTCATTTCATAAGAGGGGTTGCGTACTACCGAGAGTGAGCCCATAGAGGTCACATCCACATGCACCACAGACTATAAAATTTTCCTCGTGATACGGGGATCTTACACTAGCCAATGTTCAGGAAAAACTTCATCAACTTGAGGGGGAAGCATCCTCCCACAAGATTACTCTCTTAGACACAAGGGTTATGAAAAAATATGATGATTAGATCCTAAATATAGGGCACACAAGAGGACACCTCAACTAATACACACAGACAATGGAACTTTACTGGAAGATGAATTTTTTACCGGAATGGACTATCTAGGACCGACATGAGAATCACATGGATGTCCTACACTCTTTTGAACACTTGCACAAGAATTTGAGGGGTCTAGATCAGAGAATGAAGAGGATTAAACAACACCTCAACATTCCTCCAATAAAAAGAGGTACTCAAGAGGACCCAAAAGCACCAATCTAGGTTGCAATATTGAATACAGACCCTTCAACTTAGATGTGATATGATATTAGTCATTGACTTATTGTTTTTGTTTACAAATGTCTATGTACAAGGCCAGTCAAGCCAATTTATGGGTCTCAGTGAATTTAATTGTGTATATGTTAGAACTCAATTATCCTTGTCAATTTAATTGTGTATATGTTATAACTCAATTACCCCTCTTCTTTAAGAAGAGTATATTTTTGGATATGGTCTGGTCTCCCCAGTAAGAGACTGATTTAACTACATACATCTCATTATGTAAATTTTAGTTTCCAAAAATAATAAAATTCAACATTAAAAAAAAATAAAAAATAAACATCTTAGATTTTAAGTATTTTGCTCATAAAAACAATAATAATAACATATAAAAAAATAGAATTTCTTGAACCACCTAAAATTGCTTACCAATCACAAAGTATATTGTACATTCATAACCATTTAAAGCAACTTTTAACTTAATCATAAGCATATTCTTCTTTGTGGAGTAATAATTATATTACTATGCAAACTATAAGTTTAACATTCACATGTCAATATCTTACAAAAAATTATAGCGAAAGACTATGAAAACCAGAAAAAGGCTCACTTTACAATAGTTTGACTTTTTGTTATAACCAGCCTAGATCCATCTAACTCTGGATCTATCATGCGTCAAGAGGGATCAAATCCCTCGAGGTGCAAACCTTCTTTTTGGAATGTAGATTTTGAGGAAAAGTTTGCACCTTGAGGGATTTGATCCCTCTCGGCACATGATAGATCCGAAGTTAGATGGATCTAGGCTGATTCCAGTTGAGGGCAAGAATGACACATTTTTAGATTATCATTATTATGTATATGTTTGAGATAACTTCATACTTTGAAATTTACATTATGTTTTATTTGTTTGACATGACTATATCATTCTCTTCTTTAATTTTTTGTTGCTGTTGCTTGCATCGAATGCTTTGTACGTCTGTGCTTGGATGTTTTGAGAGGTTTGTGTGTTTATGTGTTTGGCTTTGGATGGTAATGTTTGCGAATGTTACAATTGTTTGGTTATATTTATATATGTGTATGTAATTGTTTGTTAGTAATTAGTTAGTGATGAAGAAGGGAGACAATATTGTCAATAGTTTGCAAGAGGAATGATACCACACATTTGTTTAATTTAATTTTAGGTATCAAAACTTTTGACAATTGATTAATTCTTAATAGTGTCCCTCCAAGTATTACTAAATATATCTTCAAGAGTAGTTTAATAATTTACTACATCAATATTACTCTTGAAATAGTTTGTTTCATTGCTAATGTTTGAAATAATTTATTTCCTTCAAAATATTTTGATGATTTTTTTTTCTTATCTATAGTTTGTTTTGCAAAAGTCAAGAAATAACACAATTTTGATTTTTTTTTTTTTAATGAGTGGTCAAATTTAAAAAATCTTTACATTATTTGTTAGTTTTTCCATCTTTTCATATCGATTATATGAAAAGGATAGTTGAGATCGTAAACCATTCAATTATTTAACTCGAACTATTGTAGTAAACATCATACCTTGTCTCTCTTGCTCTCCAATATTAATAGGTTGAATTACTATAACACAAAAATCAATGCACATTGTTAATCATCTTTTTGTGCTTACATTGAAATCAATGCACATTGTTAATCCAATCACTTTAAGTTAATTTACCATCATACATTGAGTTACATCAAATCAGAATTCATCATCTACACTTAAATCAATGCATCTAATGCACGTAATCAAATAAGATTGGAAAACATCTACACTGAAATCAATGGTCCAGGGGATCAATAAAGTACTCAAAATTAAAAGTGTTCAAAAGTGCTTGAAACCTGTACCAAAGTGTAGATATCGACAACCTGAATCCAATGCAACTTGAATGTCTCAAAACCAATATTGTATTCTCCCAATATCGCGTTCCAAAATAGGTAAAAACATTTGCAGGTTGGTTGCAAGACTGCTGACTGCACAATCCGTACGCTGACTAGGCAAGGTAACTAGACTGGTTGACTGGGTTTCTCGGGCCAATGGAAGGTTGACACTTGGCCTCATCGTATTGGTTCAAATCTACAGAGTTTTGATTGGTTGAAATGGTGGTTTGTTGGACGAATGAGTGGGAGCCATGTGGCCTCCGGGAGAGTCGAACATAAGACCTTCGAACCAACAATGTAACACCTTATTGTTAGGGCACATATTGTTTCTTGTTATGTATAGTGGCACAATTATATTTAAATTGAATGTAGTTTGATATTGGGGGACGGGGTCGAGACTAATACTTCGCCCCTAGTCACCCCATGCCCACGAGACCATAGGAAAGGGAGTTGAGGGCTCGAGCTTAGTCCCGACCCAAGGTTCTAGCACCATAAGTTGTAGCCATCAGACCAACGCCAACAGATGGGAAGCGGAGGAATTAGGACCGACCCATGGTCGTAGCACGTTGCATCAAACAACATGCCAAAGCACAGAGTGATAAAGAGTTACATGGCAGAGTTTTGGGACCAGCCCACGATCACCACAGAGCGCATGTAACCACGCTCCACCACAATAGAGGGCTTGTTGTAGAGTTTGGAGTTTAGGCGCGGAAAAATAGGAACGAACTTGATTTTATGTGACACATAGAACCAACCACCAAAGAGCCATGGGGCTATGCTGATGGGGGTGGGTGGTTAGCCCTAGCCCGTGGGCGCATGGCCCCATGCGGCCATAGTTTTCCACTACAAGCCTTATTGGACAATTAAAATGAGCGACATAATGCACCCAATTCGGCGCAAATCTCGTTGGCGCCGAGAGAAATTGTTGTTCGACACACCCTGGAAAGGCGAAATTCCTAAGAGGGTTAGTAGTCCAATGAAGTTTGTAGATCAGTTAGCAGAGAAAACTTTGGGAGAGCATAACTTCTTTAGTTTTTGGCCAAATTGAGCCTAATAAAAGCCCATCTAGGGGTTTTTACTGTTCTGAAGCCATTGGAGACATAATATTTACATTCCAAGTAATGTAAATCCATGTAAACACAAATTTGAGCACTTAATGTAAGAGGCCCAACATTGGAAGCTGGACGAGGAGATGTAGCCCAGAAGAGGGGTGAACTCCTTTATCATTTTGGCTATGATGTGTTTATGATATGGTATATTGTCTCTATTAATTCTATTAACTAAGTTTAAAAAACATTATTTTATGTGTTTTGTAAAGTGATCCATTACCCAAAATACATAAAAGTTTACTTGCAATTTTTTCATCACCTCCAAGTTTGCATTTCAGATCAGTTTGGTGTTAGAGCTCAAGGTTATTGTGAAGGTTTGATTTTGTTTGCAAGTGTTTTCTTATGCTTACAAGGTTGAAGCTTAAAACAGGATAAGGAGAACTTGTGGAGCCAAGGTCTCAAATTGTTTCAAGGGTAACACACATACCTCAAGCTTCACTAGTCATGGCACATGAAGAAGGTCCTGAAGGGATGTTTGAAGATGAAAGAACTTTCAAAAAAACTTTCATTGAAATGTCTGAAAAGGTAAAGGTTATTTATGAAGAGAGGAATTCAAGGTTGCAAGGACAGAGCTCAAAAAATTCAAAAGAATATGGAGGAAAAGGAGACAAACCTCCAAAAGTAAATGGAGGGAATGATGACAAGCCACCACCTTCACCTCCATCCTCATCCTCATCTTCTTCCAATTCTTCTACTCTTTCACAAGCACCTCCAAATTCTCCAAAAGAACATGGTAAAAATCATTTGTTAAAGCTCAACATAAAGTTTGAATTGCCTATGTATGATGGAGAGGTAGATGCTAAGAAATTAGATATTTGGATTCGTCAGATTGAAGTGTATTGCAGGACACAAAGAATCAAGGATGAAAGACCAAAATTTAGCTTGCTTCTCTTAGGTTGGAAAGTGCAACACTTATTTGGTGGGAGGCCAAAACTCAATAGGGCATGAATAAACATTGTAAGGTTTTATCCCCTTGGAATGAATTTTTTATTGCAATAAGAAGATAATTTTATCCATTAGCACACATGTAAAAAGATATAATGGATTGACAAAACTTTAGGCAAGATAAGGGTCAAAATGTGCAAAGCTATACCCAATAATTTAAGACAAATGCTTTGATTTTGAGTATAGATTTGTCCTCCCAAGATAATGTGCTGAAATACATTGGAGGTTTGCATAGTTATTTGAGACACACAATTCTCATGTTTAACCCTACAAAACTAGATGAAGTTTGTGTACAAGCAACTCATTTAGAAGCAAGAGGGAAGAATGTTTTGAAGAAATTGGTGAGAAGTCATTTAAGTCTGGAGAAAAAGGAAAAGGAAAGTTGAAAGGCAAGGATAAAAATAATGCTTCACTCAAGAAGGGGAGAATAAATCACATGTAAGCAATGTTCAAAAGAAGGTCGTGATGAAGACCACAATTGGAAACTTCATCCCGAGATGAGACCCAAAAAGTTTAATAACAAGGAGAAAGAAAACACTGCTGCAACTGCAAAACAATATCTAGGATTTGATTCCAGAGATTAAACAAAAATCATAGCCATGGGATTAAAGGGTAAGGATTCAATTGCAACTACTAGTTCTTCTAGCAAGCCCATTGAAATTCAAAATGAAAGAGAAAGAATAGAGATTTTCCATATTAGAGTCATCACTAAACATAACAAAGTAGATATTTTGTTTGATAGTGGATCACAAGCAAACCTAATTTCAGAAGACATTGCCAAGAAACTAAATTTGGAAACCATTCCTCATCCTAAACCTTATCCTTTGGGCTAGGTATGTGACAATGCCAAATTGCAAGTGACAAGAAAATGTATACCTAAATTTTCCATCACTACAAATTTTATTGATGACATAGAACTTGATGTGGTTCCACTTGACGTTTGTGGGATTATTTTGGGAAGCCCATACTTATATGACATGAAAGCTGTATTTCATCGCCATTATAACAAGTATCATTTGTTTAAAAATGGGATTGAGTATATTGTTAGAATACATCGCAAAAATTTGAATTTGTCTCTTGCGAATGTTGGACAAATGAAAAGGTTTGTAAATGCTAGTAAAAATTTTGCATTGTTGATGATTAAACATAAAGATGTTGATGAATCTGAAGCCTTCCAAGAATGTGATGCAACATTAAAATCATATGTAGTTGAAATTATTAACACATGTGATAAGATGTTTCAAGAATCTAAGGTGTTGCCTCCCAAAAGAGGAAAACAACATGAAGTTCATTATTCGCAGGATGCATCACTTTTGAACATTGTTTTGAACAAGATGCCAATGTTAGAGAAAGAATCAAGAAGCAGATGCAAGAGCTACTTGACGAAGGGAACATTAGTTCTAATACATCCTCTTGTGGGTATCCTAGTGTTTTGGCTTTAAGGAATAATGATGCATGGTGATGTCGATCCTATTTGGTAAAGAGTCAAGACAAATACAAGGCTAAACATGATCACCATCGTGTTGACCACAATTTTCAGGTTGGAGATGAAGTAAGGCTATGCATCAGCAAAGAAAAGCTTCAAGGTGAAAAGAAATTGAAATTGGGTGAACCTATTTTGATTGAATAGCTAGGAGAGAATGTTCAAATTCTTTCAAGATAAGTGTTCTCTACTGAATATCTTAAAGAATTGTAGCAAGATCCTAATATTGACAGAAAAACATGAACTTCAAGAAGAAGGAACGAGAAGCACCTTCATATGGGGCTCAAACATACAAAACTAGGCAAAGCTAAATGGATTGAAAAGGGAAGGGTGAGGGAACTGTACCCTCATCTGTTTGTTGACTGAAAATAGTCTTTTGGAGGTCCAAAATCTTCCAGTTGGGAGGAGTGATCCAAGGGATTAGTAAAGTGCTCAAAATTCGAAGTGTTCAAAAGCTCTTGAAACCTATACGAGAGCGTAGATCTCGACGACCTGAATCCAACGTAACTTGAATCGTTCAAAACTGATATCGTATGCACCTGATATTGCGTTGTGATATTTTCCCAAATAGGTAAAACAAATTGCAGGTTGGTTGCAGGACTGCTGACTGGGTAGTCTGTATGTTGACTGGGAAGGGTGACTGGACTGGTTGACTAGGTTTCTCGAGTCACTAGCAGGCTGCCACTTGGCCTCACCATATTGGTTTGAATCTGCAGAGTTTTGATTGGTTGAAATGTTGGTTTGTTGGAACGATGAGTTGGAGCCACATGGGCTAATGGTGGGTAGCCACATGGCCTCCCAACAATCAACTAAAATTTTGTATGGCCAAACTTCCTCCAGGAGATTCGAACACAAGACCTCTGAACCAACAATGCAATGCCTTACCATTAGGGTGCATGGTGTTTCTTGTTATGTATAGTGGCACAATTATATTTAAAATGAATGTAGTTTGGTATTTGGGGATAGGGTCGAGGCTAAGCATTGGCCCTCGGTCACCCCACGTCCACAAGACCCCAGGCAAGGGAGCCGAGGGCTCAATCTTAGCCCCAACCCAAGGTTCATGCACCATAAGTTGTAGCCACCAGACCAATGCCAACAGACGGGGGGCAGAGGAACTGGGACCAACCCACGGTTGTGGCGCATTGCATCAGACCACATGCCAAAGCGCGAAGTAATAAAAAGTTATAGGGCAAAGTTTTGGGACCAACTCATGGTCACCACGAAGCGCATGTAACCACACACTACTAAAACATAGGGGTTGACACAAAGTTTGGAGTTTGGGCGTAGAAAAATAGGAATAACCCCATGTTTATGCGACACATAGAACCAACCGCCGAAGAACTAGGGGGCTATGCCGACTGGGGCGAGCGGTTAGCCCCAGCCCCCGAGTGCATGGCCCCAGGTGGCCATAATTTTCCGCTACATTCCTTACTAAACAATTAAACTCAATGACAGAATGCACCCAATTTGACATGAATCTCATCGACGTCAGGGAAAAATTGTCACTCAACATGCCCTGGAAAGGAAAAATTCGTAGCATGGTTAGTAGTCCAGTGCAATTTGTAGATTAGTTAACAGAGAAAAATTTGGGAGAGCATAACTTCTACAGTTTTTGGCCAAATCGAGCCAAACAAAAACCCACCTAGGGGTTTTTCGACTGTTCTAAAGTCATTGGAGACATAATATTTACATTCTAAGCACTGTAAATCCATGTAAACACAAATTTGAGCACTTAATAAAAGAGGCCCAACATTGGAAGCTGGATGTAGCCTGGGAGAGGGGTGAACTCCTTTATCATTTTTGTTGTTATGTGTTTCTGATTTGTTATTGCTGTTAACTAAGTGTAAAATTCATTATTTTATGTGTTTTGTAAAGTGATCCATTACCCAAAATACATAAAAGTTTACTTGTAATTTTTCCATCACCTTCAAGTTTACATTTTAGATCAATCAATGAATCTAATGCAAGCAATCAAATAAGATTAGAAATCAACATCTACACTAAAATCAATGCATCTAGTGCAAGAAATCAAGTAAGCTTAGAAATCAACATCTACACTGATATCAATGCATTCAGTGCAAGTAATCAAATACGACTAGAAATCAACATCTACACTGAAACCAATGCATCTAGTGCAAGCAATCAACAAGGATTAGAAATCAACATATACACTGAAATAAATGCATCTAGTGCAAGCAATCAAATAGGATTAGAAATCACCATCTACACTAAAATCAATGCATCTAGTGTAAGCAATCAAATAGGATTAGAAATTACTATCTACATTGAAATTAATGCATCTAGTGCAAACAATCAAATAGAATTAGAAATCACCATCTACACCAAAATCAATGAATCTAGTGTAAGCAATCAAATAGAATTAGAAAAAAACATCTACACTAAAATCAATGTATTTAGTGCAAGAAACCAAACATAATTAAACATCTACATTGAAATCAATGCATCTAGTGCAAGCAATCAAATAGGATTAGAAATCAACATCTACATTGAAATCAATGCATCTAGTGCAAGCAATCAAATGTAATTAGAAATCAACATCTACACTGAAATCAATGCATCTAGTGGAAGCAATCAAATAGGATTAGAAATCACCATCTACCATGAATTCAATGCATTTTGTGCAAGAAATATTCTTCCCTCTCTCCCCCCTCCATCTATATCATCTATATCTATATCTTCCTCAATCTCTTCTTCTTTGTCTCTCTATCTCATCCCCAAACATACACACTCTCTCTCCATCTCTTCCTTTTCACTCCCTCTCTCTCTCTCTCTCCACTTTTATCTCTCTATGTATTTTTTCTTCCCTCCCTCTCCCCCCTTCCAAATCCATCTCTTTCTCCTCCCTCTCTCCTCCTCTATCTCCTTCCCTATATCCTCCTCTCCTCTCAAGTATTGTCTCTCCCTTTCTCTCCTACCTCCCTCTCCCCCACCCATCTCTCTTTTTCTCTCTTTGCCCTCCAACCCTGTCACTATCTCCCTCCATCTCTCCTTCTCTCTCTCCCCCTCTCTCCCACCTCCATATTTATGTCTCCCTTTCTCTCTCTTACCCTTTTATCCCTCTCTCACTCCTCTCCTTCTCTCCCTTCATTCCTCCTCTCCCCCCTCCTTCTTTGCAAGCAATAAAATAGGATTAGAAATCACCATCTACAATGAAATCAATGCATCTAGTGAAAGAATTATTCTTCCCTCTCTCCCTCCTCATTCTATATATACATCTCCCTCCATCTCTCCTTCTTTGTCTCTCTATCTCACCCCCCCAAACACACATGCTTTCTCTACCAAAATCACCATCAACACCAAAATAAATGCATCTAGCGAAAGCAATCAAATAGAGTTAGAAATAAACATGTACACTAAAATCAATGTATTTAGTGCAAGCAATCAAATGAAATTAGAAAACATCTACATTGAAATCAATGCATCTAGTGCAATCAATCAAATAGGATTAGAAATCAACATCTACACTTAAATAATGCATCTAGTGCAAGCAGTAAAATATCATTAGAAATCAACATCTACACTGAAATCAATGCATCCAGTGCAAGCAAACAAATAGGATTAGAAATCACCATCTACCATGAATTCAATGCATTTAGTGCAAGAAATATTCTACCCTCTCTCCCCCCTCATCTATATATATATCTCCCTCCATCTCTTCTTCTTTGTCTCTCTATCTCACCCCCAAACATACACACTCTCTCTCCATCTCTTCCTTTTCACTCCCTCTCTCTCTCCACTTTTCTCTCTCTCTATGTATTTCTTCTTCTCTCCCTCTCCCCCTTCCAAATCCATCTCTTTGTCCTCCCTCTCTCCTCCTTTCTACCCCTCCCTCTCTCCTCCTCTCTCTCAAGTCCCCTCTCTCCCATTCTCCTACCTCCCTCTCTCCCCCCATATCTCTCTCTCTCTTTGCCCTCCAACCCTGTCACTATCTCCCTACCTCTCTCCTTCTCTCTCCCCCTCTCTCCCGCCTCCATATTTATGTCTCCCTCTCTCTCTTCCCCTTCTCTCCCTCTATCACTCCTCTCCTTCTCTCTCTTACCCTTCTCTCCCTCTATCACTCCTCTCCTTTTCTCTCTCTTAATTCCTCCTCTCCCATCTCCTCCAGTTTATCTCCTTCATTGCAAGCAATCAAATAGGGTTAGAAATCACCATCTACAATGAAATCAATGCATCTAGTGCAAGAATTATTCTTCCCTATCTCCCTCCTCCTTCTATATCTATATCTCCCTCCATCTCTCCTTATTTGTCTCTCTATCTCAACCCCCAAATACACATGCTTTCTCTCCCCATATCTATCTTCTCTCCCTCTCTCTATCTCTCTCTTCTTCCCTCTCTTCACCTTCCATCTATATATCTATCTCTCCCTTTCTCTCTTTTGTCTCTCTATATCTCCCCCAAAATATACACACTCTTTCTCCATATTTATCTATCTCTCCCTCCCTCTTCCTCTCCCTCTCTCTCTCTCTCTCCCTTATCTCCCTCTCTCCCCCCATCTATCTCTCTTCCCTCTTGTTCTCCTCTCTCCATCTCCCTTATCACTCCCTCTCTCTCTCTCCACCTTTCTCTCTCTGTGTCTTTCTTCTTACCTCCCTCTTTCTCTCCCTTCCTCTCTCTCCTCTCTCTCACATCCTCGTTGTCTTCGTTCCTCTCTCTCCCTCTCTCTCCTTTCCTCTCACACTCCCTCTATCTCTCCACCTCTATCACTGTAAGTTTTTGTTGTTCCCTCCCATATATATCTAGAGTTAATATATATAATGATATATTAATATATATTATAATATAACAAATTTAATATTGTATTAATCCTAGGTTATTAAATTTATAATATTAATGTTATAATACATTAATATTAATATTAGATTGAATGATATTTTTTAGATGACACGATAACAAAATTTTCAAATATTACAACTTTGATGTGGAAATATTTATGTCTTAGGATATTTTAAATATCCATATGATATGGTTTTCCTCTTAAAGATTCATTTTACAAATATTTAATTAAAATAAATATTAAAAGATTTTGGAGCAACATTTTAGATTTTTTGTGTGTGTTGAATTAACCTTTTTACTTTATTTTAAGAAATGGTATCGACTTTAATAAAGAGTAAATATGTTTAGAAGTTTAGGTGATTTGGAATTTTAATGTGGTAAAATTCAACGTATATGATAAAATAACTATTAAACGCAAAAGATATTTGTATTGTAGTTTTTTTTCATTAGTTTCTCAAATTAAAAAAAAAAAACTACAATACAATTATCTCACCTGTTTAATAGTTATTTTATCATATAAATTGAATTTGAATAAAGAATTAAATAACTATACAATTATTAATTATGGGCGCAATTAAATTAAAAAAAATTATTTATAAAATATTTTGATTCCTAAATAAGAATGGATTTTGGGCATGTGGTATTGATGAGCCATGGTATTAGCCCATGGTATGGTATGGTTAATAATATCCATGGTAAGTGGGGTGAGTATCCACAATGAGAATGACTTTTGGGCATGTGGTATTGATGAGCCATTGTATTGACCCATGGTGTGATATGGATAATAATGTCTATGGTAAAGTGATGGTGAATATCCATGGTTAAAAATCTTATATTGTAAGTATTAAGTTTTTTTGTGTTTATTAATGAAATTTAAATATGGTTTTTTTTGTGTTTTTGTTGTTGTTGTTAGGTAAGCACCCACGAGGGATTTGAACCAATGACCTATCAAAAGGAGTGCCTTAACAGTGCACCCATTCATTGTCAATCCAAAGCCCCGTGGGCTCAAACTTCTTATTTTAATTTATATAGTGAACTTATATATTTTAATGTAATATGTATCTTATGTTTTTTTTTTAATCTAAAATGTTATTAGTAATTTTATTAATAAAAACAAAATTCCGATGTAACAAATTTGAATTTTATTATTTTGATTATTTTTAACTTTTACCGGACACTAGAACATCTCCCTTGGGCTCATATTAATTTTAACTGGCATATAAATGTTTACCAATTCTCTTGCATTATCCCCACTCTAATATAGGCCGATATTTTTTTATGTTGTCCTCAATCTATTTTCTAGGTTGCTAATCAACTTGCCCTTGGCCCAATGCCATGTCAACAGGTGCGGACTTAGAGGGGGTAGCATATTATCAAGAAGTGCGGACTTAGAGGGGGTAGCATATTATCAAGAAAGAGCCTAAAGGGTTCACACTCGTATGCATCATCGTTTGGAGGACTTCTGTAAGAACCCCGATTTCAAATTAATTTCAAATACGAGAACATGAAATTTGAATACTGAATTTGAAAGATTAATCTAATGAATTGAAAGGTTAATCTAATGAATACCAACCTGTCTGCTCTGCTACAAATTTGTCTTGTCTGGCTACGTCACCAAAACAACCAAAACCTCCCTGCCGAACTGGGTACAACCTAGGTACAACCTAGGTACTCAATCTCAGAATGCTTTCCAATTGAAGCAATCTGATTCCTCTGTGCCCAAAAACTCTAGTATAAGACTCAAGTTCCCTTCATAGTTGTACCACCGTGTTCCAAAATTGTTCTCATGTCTGCTCCCTCCGTAAAAATGGTTTTTCTCCCCCCTCTTTCAAGATTTCCTTCCTCCTTTTATTTCCTCATCCCCGCCTTCTTCACATATCTGTGTAACTTTTATGAAATCAAATGAGAATCTCATTTGATTTCATTGATTTTATTTGGATACGCAGTTTTGATTTAATAAAGTTTATTTATTATTTTAATAAATTAATTTGATTAATTTGATTTATAATTTTAATTAATTTATATTATTATTTTATTAATTTTAAAATTTAATTTTTAATTTGTAAATTAAAATTAACGTTTTCTGTTGGTTTTAAGGATTTATCATATATATGATACTCTCGTGAGGTATTAGTTCATTACCTTAATTTATATCTCATCATGTAGTAACTAGATTATATATAGTGCGATACATGCGGGTCCATGCATACATAGCTATCATATGGAGGTCTCGTATGTATGCTAATACTTGTATTTTATTTATAGGAGGGTCATTAGAACTTTGTTGGTCAATACTAGGACTTGATGCTATGCCCTATCTAGGAAGAAATTACTTGAGTAGAGGGAGAGGCTTCCACTCATAGATCTCCTCTCTCAAATACAAAGGTCTTGGTAGAGCGGGCAGACCAGATTCCAAATGCAAGGCACTCTAAGGGGAATTTTAACAAGTATATGCAAACTATTGACCTCTATTGATAGATGAAATTCTTAATGGGGCACACACTAGTTGTCATGTAGGAGCATCAAGAGGAAGTCCTTCATCCTCTAGAGCACATTCATTGCGAGCTAAGGGATTTGGGCCGCAGAATGAACAAACCAAAGGAAAACCTTGGCATCCCTCCTATGGTGACGACTGCTCATGATAATTCAAAGGAGCCAATACAAATTGCAGTTTCAGACTCATATCCCTCAACATAGATATCTCATGTCGATGTTCTAGGTGCCTTATGATATAAATGTTTCTAAGAAGTATATCTTAGGCCAGTTCTCTAGTTTTATTTTGAATTTTGTAATATATGTTTGTTCTCAGTTATCATTGTCCTCTCTATGGAGTGTTTTTCCCTGGTTATGGTCAGGTCTCCCTAGTGAGAGACTAAAGAGACAACTTTGACTCTTGATGTAATCTCTAGTTTTTGCAAATAATGAAATTCACCCCCCTCTCTCTATGTGTGTGTGTGCGTAGGTAGAATGTAACTTATAGATATAATGGTCTTTTTCATCGGAATTTGGTGATACAAGTTCAAGCAAGATTGCAATTTTTTGTTATTGTTTAAAATACAAATTTCAATGCATAAATGGATTCAACACCCTGAAAAACCCCTGGGTCACTTGAATTTTAGAGATTAAACAACTTAATCTCAAAATTTTAAAAATCTATGTTAGATTTTAGCCTTTAGATATCAACATGGAGTGGCAGCGGCAACTGGAGAGCCCCGCAACAACTAAGTTTTTGGCATAGCCATCTGTCGTAGTGTGGCCCTCCTATTTAGCTACGAGATTTGTAGTCTGTAATAGTGAATACTCGAGAAATCAATGAATCTTGATGAAATTGCACCCAGTTCTACAAGTCCTTCCCCTCAAGTAGATTAAGGTAGGGTTTCTTACAACACCGTGTTGAAATTGAAAATGTGCTTTCGTTTGTCCGTGAAGCACCTGCTTTTAATGTCCCTTTGGGGGATGAAGCCATAAAAAATGCAAAATATTTTTCGAATCTTGGTTTGTTTTGCAGATTTAATAGGTTTTGGCCATGGTTGACTGATCTATGTAAGTGGATTTTCGACACATGGAAGCCCATTTTGTCTCAGGATATGAATATTTTCCCCATGGCTCAGGGTTTTTGTGTTGTTTTCTTTGCTAATCACAAGGATAAAAATATTATTTGGGATTCTAGGCCCTGTTTCTGGGGTAGTGTTGGCCTCTTCATGCAACCTTGGTCCCCTTCTTTTGACTCGGTTACAACAACAATGTCCTCGACTCTAGTATGGGTAAAGCTTTTGAACCTTCCCCTACATCTTTGGAATTTGTGTATGTTTAATACTATTGAGATGCAACAGGAAAATATTACAATTGTAGCCTTGACTCTAAGGATTTTCCTAAATCTAATTATAATTGAATATGCGTGGAGATGGATTTAAACAAGGATTTTCTTGTCGAGATCAATTTAATGACACTAGATTATGTATGGGTTTAGAAGCTCGATTATGAATTTCGATGCTAAGCATGTTATGAGATAGGGCATGTAATCAACAATTCATGAGAGGATGCAGAATAACAAAGTTCGAAAAAGTAGTTGGAGGCCCAAATGGTGGAAAGGTGTGCAAACAAAACATTATTTTGTACACAAGGAGGAAAAACTCAAGGCATGGAGGAATCAAAAGAAAGTCAAGATAAAGAAGATTCAGTGAAGGAAGAAAAAGACAATTAAGATGAAACATAAGTCAAAGAGGATCCACCAAATTCATAAACAGAGGACCGAGTCCAACAAACCTTGAAGAATTCAGGATCCCCCATTGAATTCTTAGAAAATAAGTTTGAAAAAGAAATTTCTTGCGCTGATGGCACATATGGACAAAGTAACAAAGACAAGAAAGGCCACTCTCAACAGAGCAACACTACGGATCCATCAAAAAACATAGATTATATCCAAATTGGGAAAAAGGGCAAAAATATCTCACCAAAGAAAACAAGAAGTCAATCAAAATCCAAATGATAAGTTGTAATGGAACGCAAATACCTTTAGGTTTTGGGATTTTTTTGGAAAATTTTTAGTTGGAATGAGAATAAAATTATTGTATCATGAAAATATCACTTGAGGGTTTGGATTAAGTCACCATTCTCATTTTCAAACTCATAGGGGATATTGACAATTTTGAAGAAATGTAACAGTGGTGAGTTGGATCCCAACTTTCTCTTTTTTAATAAAACACTCCTATTCCTTTTTTCAAAAAAAAAAAATTTCTTAGTCAAATTTTGGTTAAAATTAACCAAAAAAATATCCAAAAAAACCATTCTATCAGTTAATTAAATTACATATATAAATAATTATTTTTATTAAAAAATTAATTAAATTTATAAACCATTATTAATAAATAAACATTAAATTTATTATTATTATTATTTTATATAAAATGTTCCACTCATATATATATAACATATAAAATGTTCCACTCATATATATATATAACATAAAACAAAGGTTAAACTCTTTCTCATATTTAATTAGGAATATATATCACTTTTTTCAATATAATAATTTTTTATTTACCTCATTCAGCTACTATTCCATTTTGAATTATTATTTAAATTATTTTTAACTCAATCTTAATTAAAAATTATATTCTCACTTCACCTTTATTTAAACATTATTAAAATAAACATTATTAAATTCTTATGCAAAATCATTAAATATAAAAAATCATAAGTGCCCTTCGCTGACTATCAACCAACCTTGACCCTTATACCAAAATAAATACTCTAATCCTTGTCCATTCCAAATAAAATTTTACTAACTACTAACAAACCTTGACCTTTATTAACTCTAAATAAACACGCTAACCTTTGATTAGCTCCCAAGAAAATTGTTTTTGGACTATTTTCAAATGGTGCTCAACTTTTACATCGATTCACGGCATAGTGAAGTTAATAATTAAATCCCGAGTGTTAAAAGACGAAAATAATATATTATTTTTTTAAGGTGTTCTACTCCTGAGTACAATTAATTATTATTGAAATGGTAATGTGTATTTTTCAATTATATGACCCTAATAATTATAACAAGTGTAATATGTAGTGTTGTTGTTTAGTAATGGTCTATTATGTGTAATTAATAGTAAAATTTATTGTAACTAGAATAAAAATAATATTACTATTAGCAAAAACATGTCTATAGTTATAGTGATTTTTTAACTTATTTTTTAAAGTATATTTCTATTTTTTTACATCTAACATAAGATACTAATTTTTAAATGACACCAACTTCCATGGCTGAGCATGGTTTGTGACATACTTGAAACACAAATTTAAGATATAGTTTTTGGTGATCACAAAGATACATAGAACAAATCCTACGTTATACGACAACTAACATAGTATATTAATTAGGAGTTATAATGGCACTAACTTTCATGAGGAAACATGTTTTATGATATGTTTGAGACACAAATCCAAGTTATAGTTCTAGTGACCATATGAGCACATAGAAAAAAAAAAATCATTTCTTATAGTGATATCAAAAGATGATCAATGTCACTTAAAATACAATTGTGATAGTGATAGGGTACAAAATATAATTGTATATTTTTTTTTTCTAGTTAAGACTAACCTAAGTACCCACGGGGGATTTGAACCGGTGACCTATCACAAGGAGTGTCTTAACAGCGCACTCATTCACCGTCAATCCAAAGCCCCATGGGCTAAAATATAATTGTATATTAAAAATACATTGTTAAAAATTTCAAATAACAAAATCAAATTAATATAATATTTTTAATACATTAATAGTTGCTAACATCTTAACCATACTTCTAATTTTTATTTAAAAAACATATTTAAATATGCCTTTAAATTAAATACTCTTACATGAACTCATAAGTAACGTATAGGAGACAACTTCTCAATCAAATACAAGGTATGATTTCACATACAAAATAATTATTCAACTGTACTGCATATTAAAAAGAATTATTTAAGAGTTCACATCACATGCACAAATTAATAGAGTATTTTTGGTTTACATGTACTTGGTGGTATCATGACAATGTTTTAAATTTGATTTACCCCATATTTAGATATGTATTCAATCATAATATTATATTGTAATTATTGATAATTGAGCAATGTTAATCTCTTTAATAAATATAATATTATATAGTATAATATTTTTGATAGAGTCAAATAGAAAAAACAGTGTAACTTGTATAATTTTTTTTATTTAGATGCCTACATTACAAGCTCAGATCGATATATATATATATATATATATATACTAATAAATTTTGTTAACCCGAATATTTATAAAATATTGACCATCATCAATCTCTTTCTTATAATGAATATAATATTATATAAAAAACTATAATATAACGCGATCCAAGTCTCTACATAATTACATGAAGGTTAAATGTTGAAAAGCCATTCAATTGTTCAATTACAATAAGTTGGTGTACTAATATCATTATGTATATTCTCGTAATGCAATATAAATAAATGTTAGAGGAGAATCATTTTATGCCAGAGGTACGATATTTTAAAATAATTATTATTTTTAGCCATTGTAATTTTTTTCCAAGGAAAAAGGCATAATTTTATTAGTGAAAACAAAATTACATGTTGCATTTGCTAAGAACATAGCATCACCAAGTCAATGACTGATGATAAGCATAAACATACAATAACCAAACTAATATACAATGTGGAGAAAAATTAAGTTTTTCTCCCTTTCTTTTTCTCGACCTTGCGCCACCCCCCTTGAGACGGCGAAGAAGTGACAAGTGCAAGTTGATTACCATCAGATCTTGTATTGTCTTTGTTTGAATATGAATTGTCTGATGAATATATACGTTTGTACCCACTTGATTCCATTTCTTCTGGCATGTCTGTTGTCTGTAACTGGTTGTTCTGTGGTTCCATGGGTTCTTGAGAATGTGCCCCCTGGGTTTCTGGTACCTATGTTGTTTGGTTGTTCCCAAATAGTATGGGTTCCTCTTTTGCCTCATCCTCCTCCTCTTCCTGCTTGGGTGGAGGGAATTCCAACCCTTGAGTTGTTTCCCAGTCTTCTTCTTTCTACCGGTGTCTTTCTTGGTTTCTGGGCACATGTTCTGAAAGTGCCCTGTTTGCCTGCAAATTCTACATTTGAAGGCTGTGTTCTCATAGTCTAGAATCTAAGTCCAGTTCCTTTGTTTATGGATCAGTTGAATGCGATCTGGTAGACCTTTGTTGAGATATACTTCCACACATATCTGTGCATATGTGTAGATCCTTTCCTCCAATATTTGGGTATCTGTCTTAATATATGTCCCAATGATGTTCCTAATACTAGTAAGAACACGTTCATCCTAGAAATGAAGAGGGAGATTGTGCAGTTGGACCCACATCGACATTCTGGAGACAACCATGGTGTTTGCATCAAAATTTGGGAACCAAGGTGTGATGAAAAGGCTTGTCGATCCCCAAAACCATGGTCCATCCTGTAAGATGATGTCTCTTGCCTCCGATGATGGGAATTTTACAATGAAGAACCCTTTTGAGCATAGGTGTATTTCACAATCTAATGACCAATTAGTCAAAATCCAGTGAAAAAGATCAACAGGTTTTGGCCAGAAATAGTTGAAACAACAAATGATGGCTTGTGATTCAAATGAAGAACAATGCTCATCTATTTATGTGTTGTCTATTTCTAGTTCTGGAATGGAGTTCAGTTGCTCCACGATGTATGGGTTAGGGGAAGAACCTCCCGGTTTTGATGGTTCTATTTCTGCTCCTTTTCCTTATAGGATGTTCTTGAAGGATTCTCTCCCTTGTTGTTGTTTCTGTTTGGCTTCTGTGTTTTTCAAATTACTGCTCCCAAAACCACCTCCTAGATTTTTTGATTTGCTAGCTGTTACAACCCCTCCATGTAGTCTCAGGTTGAGGGTAATGGTTGATGCTGCTAGGATGTGATACTCCTTTAAAGACCTGTTGTCTTATAATGCTCTACCCTCAAATATCAAATTTTGGATTTGGGCCGGGTATCCAGCATATTTCGAGATGTTTAGCTTCAGTTGTTTCACTATGTCTGTGTTTTTTACCTAGATTAACACTGAAGTCCCAGTGGGGGTTTTTAAAAATATTTGGTATCTGAGTGAACATACCTGGTTCCGGGAGCCGAAACCCCTTTTCTAGTTGATGGGCCACACGGCTGTGGGTAGCTCGAATGGCCTAGAGGGCTGAGTGGTGCTCTTGTTGGTGTAGAATGGATGCAGGGCCACCACATTCAAGCCATGAAACAAAACCCGAACTGGCCAAGGCAATGGAAAGCAGATGATCGTGTTGCGCCATAGGAGTGGGGGGTAAAACTAGTTGCCAACAACAGCCGAGAGTTCTGAATCCGGTATGCCGAGTGCAGTATTTCGCCCGAACCCCGAATTGAAAAAGCATAGGTAATGGAGAGCCCATGGTCCCGCCCCCACCGCTGCGTCGATAGACCTGTGACCCATCCGCCGAACTCTGTACACAGTTTTTCCTTGCTCCAATGCAAAGCCACTTGCGAGATTCAGTCCGCAACAGGAAAATGAATCCCATATCCAGCGGAAGACAAAGGCATTGTTCACTGTGGCATAACCAGTCCCCGCCCATCGTAGGGCCTTCCACAACAGCCACATCATCCATTCCATTTGGTATGAGCTAACTTCTATGTACCCGAGACGATAAAGAACCCGAAAGCGGTAGAGTGATGATGATCTTGTTGCTTGGATAGCAAAGTCCGCCTTTAAACATTGTTCTCCTTTTTTCGCAAGTTCCAAGTTGCCAGCAACCCAAAATCCGGTTTGTTCCCTCTAAACTAGTTCATCAGATAAACCCCACCCAAGATACAGAACCCTCCATCAACCCAGCACTTCGAAATCCTTATTGCCCTGCACGCTGTGCAAGGGATAGAACATGGTGACCGATCCCAAACCCCCATTTTCGCACCGTGTAACCCTAGCTCTGTTTTGCTCCATTTTTTTTTCGGATCTAGCCATTGTAGTTATAAAATAATATTAAACAATACATATTTATTAATTAATGGATGTTATGTGGAATTACTAGGATTTTTTAAAATTTTATTATTTTTTTCTTCGTGACAAATATATTGTAAACACCATAAAAATTGTCAAATCAACTTCTATAACCAATAAAAAATCAGGAATTATAATTATTAAAAAGTTTAAAAATAATTTTTTGTTTTCAAAAAAATATTTTGATAAAAAAATATCAATAATATTATAAAAATTTTATAAGATTTTTAGTAATTAAGGTCAATGGTTTTTGACTAAAAACCAAAAACAATATAACGTGCGGTAGGAAGCTATAATAAATGCCATATTTTCATAACCTAAATGCCAATACAGAAAAAGTTTATAACATTTTTTTTTTCATTTTTAAAAGGTTTAATCTATGAAATTTTCATATATATAGAATATATTTGATTTCTCAAAATTTAATAGGATTTTTTTAGAATTATAAATTCCACTGATGCAATCTACACAATTTGAGTGCTTTAAGGGGTTTTGTTGAATCTATTTATGCATTCAAAAACACATTTAAGTAACAAAAAAACAATCTCACAAAAAAATCTATTGACAGATTCTAATAAAAAAAGACAAAAATATTAACTATTTTAATTACACCTTTTCAAAATTATTTAAAAAAAACTTAGTGAATAGAAACTTTGTAAATCATTATATTATAAAAATATTTATATTAAAATAATTCCATTAGTTAAAATAAAAGAGTTGAAAGTGTGTTTCCTCCTTCCAAGTTTTTGCGAATTGCAAGGTATCCTAAATTTCTTGTAATCTTTATAGACTTTATTGTGGTTCTATTACCCACCCAAACAAGACAATCTTGTTGATTCCATAATTTAATTCATGACATTTGGAGTTTAGAGGCTTATTGGTCCCATTGTTCTTTCATATTTTTATTGGATCTAACTAATTTTCCTTTCACCAAATTGTTGTTCATCTTCTATCATTGATACTATCATGACAATCTACAAAATATTTAAGGAAACTTGACTAAACTGAGAGGGGGGGGGAGAGGGGTGGCGGGTGAATCAGTTTAGTATATTCATGGACAATCTTTATTTTTCCTTTTTAATATTTGCCTGTACTATTTAATGAGCAACATAACAACTTATGAACAACCGATTTAATATATGAACAACATTTAATATGTGAACAACAACATCAAATCAACACATAAAAGCAACATATATGGACACAAGATATAAATGGAAACCCATAAGGGAGAAAACCATGACTTTGTAATTGTTGTGATGCAAAGGCAAGCTCCTACTCCCTTATTACATCATATTTTTTGTAGGTCCAACCTACATGAGGCTGCTACCTCAATTCTTCTGCAAGCTTCAACTTGCAAGGAAGCTCCAACTTTCACAATTTTTCTATAGGCTCCAACCCACAGAAGGCTCCTACCTCAATAGGCACCAACCTGTTATTTATCAAGCTACAACTTGAAAGGAGACTATAATCCCCTGATACATACAAGAAATATCTATTGGTTTACCTAGCCTATTATGCCCATACCTCCATCTCAGTCTTTGCTTCTTTTCCTCCTCAAATCTACTTCACATATGCTCTTCTTTGTACCAAATAACAAGAACTCACAAGAACTCAATTAACTCTCGCATACTCTCTAGCCTTCTAACCATACAACCTTCATACAACCTTCCAACCTCAGACAATTTTATAAACAAACATTGATGGCTATTAGTATTCTATACATGAACCTGAAATGAACAACTTTGTCTCTTTGCATTCTTGGGTTGTCCCTTTGTTTCCAATTTTTTTCAACCTTTGAATATTAAAAGCACATAATAGAAATTTGAGATATGCATCAACACAAGCCAACTTTAATATTTAGATAAGCAAACACACTGTAACACGGGCTAGATTAGGAGATGACATGTTATAGTCCAGGGTAACTTTTTCTGCTTGCTAAATGACTTGCATTATAGCCCTTGTAATGAATGTTGAAGGATGCGTTACAGTCATAAAGAGGCCTTGCATCACAAAATCTCCATCCATAAGCAACAAGTTTGTTCTTATCAAAATTTGTAACCTCAACAAACTCTATGTTAGGATATTCCGACACATAGGAAATAGTTAAATATAACTTGTTCTAGTGTAGATTTAGGTAAAGTGTGTTTCTTTACTATGTACTTTTGTAACTTACAATCCGACAATCACGATATGTAGTGATCCGACGGTTCATTCTCTCCTCGGTATTACTGACACTTGATCTATGGCTTAACACCTGCTTGGTCCATGATCTCTATTTAAAGAGCATGGAGGGTCATTTGTAGGGTAATCATTCATGAGAGAAGCTTATGTAAATTTTCATTATTTTATTAATAAATTGCCTGAACTGGCCACGTTGGCTCAGGCTGTGGACTGTTTCCCTCTTTGAGGGTTTTAACCACGTTAAGAATACTGATGTATTGATCTATGATCTATTTGTGAGCGGTGTCCTTTAATGTTTTGTCTGAGGAACTTACGCTGTAAATTCCTACATGGTATCAGAGCAATTTGAGGGCCGCATCCGTTGGTGATCCAAATTTGAAACCGGTACAACTACATCTGACTGTCGTTTCCTAGATCTACTCTTTCTAACTGCTTTCGGGCCGAGAGGATTGCTACATTGTGTTAGGAGTATTTGTTCAAGTGAGGAACCCGTTTCTTTTCACACGAAAAGGTTTCCGGTAGCCCTAGATACGTCATTTTTAAGATCTGGAGGTATACAATATTTATTTGTAGTTCTAGCTATTCATCTCTCTGTTTATTTCGGTTTATTTAGCTCTCTGTTTTTTTTTATTTATTACTGGATCTATACCTTTCATTTATGCGTATTCTCTTTGTCTTATGACTCTGTGCGATCTAAGCAAATAAGAAACAGAAAGGAAGGATTTTTCTCATGCGTATGCTCTTTTCCGCCGCACTTTAGTGTGATCTCGGAAAATCAGGAACATTGAGGAAAATATTTAGTTTCTGGCTAAAGCTAACTTCAAGCCGTAAGGTTTTTTTTTTTTTTTTGTATGTCCATGTTGGGTTTTGTGGTTTTTGTTTTGTAGGCAAAAGAGAGCTTTCTCAAGTAAGCACACACCCCAAAGCTTCAGTGACTAAAAAAAAAAAAAAAAAAAAAAACCCTTCCTCTTTTCCAAGAATTACTAACTTTTTAAATAGCTCACTTGGTCCAAAGTTACTTTATGAGAATAGAGGTCTTGGGTTCAAGTCTTTCTTTTTGTTGAGTTACTTTTTCAAAAAGCACATGTAGCTTATGTTTTAAAGTTAGTTTATGTAAAAGTGTTTTCACCCATTATAAACTGCGAATTACTTATAATTCTAAAGTCTCTTTATCTTTTATTTAGGTTACAATTTAGTGGGTAGCTCATAAAGTACCATTGTAAAAGTGACTTTCACTTATTTATAAAAGTGAGTCACATATTTTTTTTTAAAAAGTGAGTTAATTAGATTGAGTTTGGAAATGGGCGGATTTTTTTAAGTATAACATTATCATTCAGTTCTGCACATTCACGCACTTCGTCGACATCTTCAACAACTTTTCTTCAAAAAGCCATAACTTCTTCATTCGGAAGCTGTTTTTTTTAATTAGCCTAATTTTTCGAGATCTTTCATTGGAACACTTAGTTTCAGCATCTACAACTTCAGTTTCTGTTAAAATGGAAAGTCCATGTCAAGTTATTCTTGACAGCACCATCTACTCCAATGGTGGTCCTACATTGTGGATTTAATTAGAAGTAAAGGTCTTTACAGAATAGCCTCAGGCCAAGAAACCAAACCTCAAGATGAAGATAAGGCAGCCAAATGGGAAACTAGGAAATATCAAGCACGTGGGTTGATAGGGATGTCTATTTCTCCAAACCTTAGATTCCATATCGCAGAACTTGATACTCCTAATGAAGCAATGAAACAACTCACTAAAGCTTTTGGAATTAAAAATGAAATTAGAGCCCATCAACTCGAAAATGAGTTGCTTACATTGGACCCCAATAATTTTTCTTCCATTGAATATTTTTTGTCCAAGTTCAAGACCCTTAGACTTCTCTTGGAAGGTGTTAAGGTTAAGAAAGAAGATGGTAGCCTTATCTATTCCATTCTTACTAAGTTAGGACCAACATACTCTGTGTTTGTTTCCACCTTCCATTCTACTAGAGAAGCCTTTATTTCTCAAGGACAAGACTACAAGTCCCCCTCTTTTGATGCCTTTTGTGATTCTTTAATAAGAGAACAAGAAAAGCTCTTATATCTTGGTTTTCTTAATCTTGGAAACTCTTATAAGAAAGCCTTAGCCGCCCAGCAACAACCAAATTCAAAGAATCCTAAGAAGCAGTATCCTAAAAAGAATGGTCCTAAACCAAACAAGGGTCCTAAGCAATTTCAGCCTCAAAATGAAAAATTATTTCCATAGAATGATAAGGCAAATAAAAACAAAGGGTAGAAGACTGATAGACATTGCCACTTTTGTAATCGAGATGGCCACTTAGAATCCAAATGCTTTAAAAAGATGGAAGTCTTGGAAGCAACAATGAAGAATCATAACATCCCTTTGGAGCACTCTTCAACTTCAACTTCATCTTTAGGAATAACACTTTCTGCATGTGGTTGTCAAGCATCTCGGTCTGGTTATGCACTAAATGTATCTTCTTCTTCTCATTCTCATGAGTGACTCATTGATTCCGGAGCTTCTTATCACATGGCCAAAAACAAAGCCATGTTTTCTTCTTTAAATGATTGTAACACCAAAAATATATATGTTGGTGATTATATATCTCTTAGTTTTGTAGGCATTGGAACTATTCATCTAGACAATAGTCAATTTAATTATGTATTACGTGTTCCAAGCTTATCCTGCAACCTTCTATCTGTATATTAGATAACTCATTCAGGTGAAGGTAAAATCGTTGAATTTTCACCTCATGATGTTGTAATTAAGGACCTAAGAGATCCTAGACAGATTTTAGCTACTGACATTGTTGATGATTCTACAAGGTTGTATAAGTTTAACAACTTTGGGTCATCAAATCTTCCCTTGATATTTGTTGCTCATAATGATGAAGCGAGCAAACTTTGGCATGAACGATTTGGTCACTTAAACTATCGCTCCTTCAGAATCTAAGTAAAGAAAATATGGTGACAGGTCTTCCAATGGTATCTTGTAGAGATGGTGTATGTTCCGGATGTGTACTCGGAAAACATCATCGAGATAGTTTTGAAAAACGTGCTTCTTGGCATGCCTCAGCCCCTTTACAACTTGTGCATAGTGATTTATGTGGTCCACTTCCAATTGTTTCATTCTCTGGCTACAAGTATTTCTTAACTTTCATTGATGATTTCTCCAGACGCACTTGGGTATACTTCTTAAAACTCAAGAGTGAAGTATTTAACATGTTCTTGGCCTTTAAGGCCTTTGTTGAAAAACAATTTGGACGTCAAATTCTTAAGCTATGATATGATAATGGTGGAGAATATGTTAACAACAGATTCATCAACTTTTGCACTGAGAATGGAATTCAAATGCAACATATTGTTCCATATACTCCACAACAAAATGGTGTAGCTGAAAGGAAGAATCACACCTTAAAGGAAGGCTAATTGTATGCTTCAATCTAAAGGAATTAGTCTTAAATTTTGGGTAGAAGCAATTAACTGTGCAAATTACATAGTAAATCGCACTCCTACTAAGTTTCTAAAGAATATCACTCCAGAAAAAGCATGGAGCTCAATTAAACTAGATGTAAGTCACTTTCGTGTTTTTGGAAGTGAAGCATGGGCCCATATTCCAGATCAAAAACATAAAGCTTTAGAACCTAAGAGTGAAAAATGTATTTTTGTTGGATATTCTGAAGATGTCAAAGGATATAGACTTATTCCACTTAAGTCCAAAAATGTTATCATTAGAAGAGATGTAAAGTTTGCTGAAAATATATCGGCCTACAAGCCTAGTTTGGCGGATTTGCCACCTCTCTCTATCCCTTCTACTTCTGAAAATATTTCTTCTTCAGATGATGACAACAAGGGTGACAATCCTCCCCCTCCTACTTAGGATCCTCCTTCAGCTCCTCATTTTCCAAAATGGGTTCGTGCTACTTGGGATGCAGTAGGTGCACTTGCCGGTGATCCTACAGATCATCGACGTACACGTTCTCAGTTCCATAGAGCCTCTTCTTTATTGGCTCAAGCTTCAACAAATTATGATCCTGACACCTTTTGCAGAAGCTTCAAGCCATCCAGATTGGGACGCAGCGATGAATGAAGAATATCGTTCATTATTAGCAAATGATACATGGGATCTTGTTCCTCTTCGAAAGGGACGAAAACTTGTTAGATGAAAATGGGTTTACAAACCAAGTATTGACCAAATGGAAAAGTTGATAAACATAAAGCTCGTCATGTTGCTAAGGGTTTTGCACAAGTTGAAGGCATTGACTATACTGAAACCTTCTCCCCTGTTGCCAAAACGTACTCTTTTCATCTTGTTCTTTCCCTTGCCGCCTCTTTCAAATGGGAAGTTCATCAGATGGATGTTAAATCTGCCTTCTTTCATGGGGACTTGCATGAAGAAATCTATATGGAACAATCTACTGGCTTTATACAAACAGACTTCAGCCTTGTATGTCGACTTAAGAAATCCCTTTGTGGTGTCAAGCAAGCCCCTTGGGCTTGGTATGCCAAAATGGATAGCTTTTTTTAGAAACTGGCTTTTCTAGGTGTCATTTTGACAATACTATCTATTATCACTCAGATTTTCCTTAGAAGTTATTGGAAAGAAGGAAAGGATCCAAGGTGACTACAAACCAATCTTTTAGACTCAAGTTTTAGCCAACCTAAGTCCAGAGAGGGCTCTCTCTTTATGATTTAGATATGTTTTGATATGATATTAGGCTAGCTATTAATGTTCGGTAAGGTTGTTTTGTTTGAGAGTGGTGGAGTTTTGAAACAAATGGGCAAACTAGGCTTCTAGGCCATTGGGCTATGGAGTCAATCAGGGATAATTTAGATTGTTGAGGTAGGATTTCAACATGCAATATAACAGAATAAAAAAAAACTTTGGGGCTTGAATGGGTGATATTTCTTCTCAAAACTAGAGGGCAATTAAGAATCCTTAAGTTGGGATTAGAAAGAAGAAAGGAGGATAGGTCAACTAGTAGAGGGAATTTAAGAATCCTATACCAGGGACTTATGAGAAAAGCTAAGGGGATAGAGGAGCAATTAAGAATTCCTTTATCGAAATAGCTTAGAAGAAAACATAAAAATGGTAAACTGTTAATAGCAGAGAGCAATAAAGCTAATTCTAATACACTTTGATTATTTTACCATTTAGATTTAGGATGCATGAAACATTGAAACATATAGAAAACACATAAAATCACAAGGATAGAATACTTATTTGTGATCACACTACAAAAGAATCTGATGAAATGTTCCCAACTTTCATTCCTTTTCTAACAAAAAATCCAAGATTGATTACAAGAGCTTTATTAGCTTGATAGTATAGATATACAAAAATGTAATAGAATCCACCCACAGTACTTCGAATGGAGAAGTACTTATACAAAAATTACATCAAAAATATCTCATAGCTATATGAGATTTATTCTAGGAAATACAAAATATCTTTTTACAAAAATATAGAGACAGATGTAAAACTGACTACTGCTGTCCCTTTATTTATGCATGAGCTAGAGGTTGAAACTCGGATTTGCCTCTTATTGTTGCTGTGGTGATTATGTGCTGGATTTTTGTTTACTTTCCCTACTGATACTCTTTATCTGTTCCTGATACTCTTTACCTGTTTACCGACCTTTACCTTAGTAAATAATTCTATTTACCTCTGAATTACCATAGTAAATTATAGGATATCGAGCATATTGGTCCAACATTCTTCATTTGGTATCTTCATCCTGATCATTTTCCTATATACTTCGTCAGCTAGTGTGCTTTGCAAAATTGGGTTGGGCTGTGAACAAGTGTTTTACTTCATGCTCAATATAGAAGAGATTTTCTAAACCATCATACAACACTTTTCTAGTTGGTAGTGCTTTCACTGTGGAAGAGTTGGCTTGACTTTTGGCTTGCTTGTGCAATTTATCAATGTAGTCTACCTGGGTCATCAACTTGTCATTTATGACCAGTGGGTTTGGAAGTCCTTTATTCCTTAGAATGTCAAATTTTTCCATGAAATTATCTATGTCCTCTTGAATACTTTGACATCTTCTTTCCAGGTTGAGCATCAAGTTCTTTTTAGCAAGGACTTTCTTCACTTCAAGGATAGTACCAGTTCGATCCTTGATCTCCCATTGTTCCAACTGTTCCCTGCTTTTGCTATTAAAAAAGTTGATCAATTGAGTTGCCTCTTCAGGCTTGTATCCCAATTCTTCCTTGGTTTTTTGTATGGCCTCAGTAGCGAGTTTAACTAACTCAATCTGTTCAAAAATGATCTGAATAGAAGACCAAATATCATTGATGGAATCATTGATATTGGTCCATAAAATCTCTCTGATATCTCTTAAGGGCTTTTCAAATGTTAAGTCCTTCTCTATTGTTTTTATTCTATCAATCATCCTTCTGTTCTTTCTTTCTTCTGTAGTGTAGTTAATCTATGATATCTCATTATTATGTTCCAAGCTAGTAACCATTTCTTTTAATTTCTGTATCTCAGTTGCTTGGATTTTCATTTCCTCCATGGACTTGATTAAGTCCTCTGTTTGCTTTGTTGAAATTGCTGTTGTTTCAGAAGTATTTGTTGTTGTTGTTACTAGAAGAGCTGTTGTTGGAGGAATGTTGGGTGCCAAAGATGTTGCGATGGTAGATGGCACTGCTGTAGAAACCATAGGTATTACAGTCTGAGGCATGGTGGTCGATTCACCTTGTTTAGATTGCAAAGCTTTTTCTAACTCTTGTTCTGTTTCTTTTAGCTGTTCATTTAACTTAAGGACCAAGTCCATAAGTTCCTCCTCATTTTGTTTCTCAATGATTTATGCAGTTTGTGGATGTATGAGGGGAGGGAGCTTGAGTTGTTTTCTGAGTGCAACAATGTCTTCATTTTTCTTTTTTATCAAACTCTCAGCTGCCTTAACATCTTTGGGATTATGACCCAACTCAATCACTAGGTCTTCTAATGACTTTATTCTAGTGTCCTTAGCCTGAGAAGAGGCTTTTTCCAACTGTAATTGTGCTATAGTATTGCTCAAATAATTTTGCAACTGATGTGCAATGATGGCTTTACTGGTTAAATTGGAGTAGACCATCTCACCCGTTTGCTTGTGGAGCTCAATTTGATCAATTGGGTGGATATCTTTAGCAAGAACTTCAAAATTTGTTTTCAAATAATCAGCCATGGACTTTGGCTGTTGTACTGTTGGCTTCAAAAAGCTCATCTGCATTTTTCCCTCTTTGATGTCAAAAGCTGACATCAACCTAGTTTGATTTGTAGGAGCCATTTTTAGATATTTGGCATAGGTTTGAGCTTTGAGCTGCTCATTCCTAGCCTTAATCTCTTTATACTTTTCTTTCAAATCTTGGCTTGGCTCTGAAGCTGTCTTTAGTGATGACACTTCTACACTTTTCTGTCTGCTTAGTGCCTATGTTTGAGAGGTAGCGGGTGTCTCCCCTACTAATGTTGTCTGCACTGTGTCACTTCTTGTTTCTTCATGTTCCTGCTCAGACAAAGGATTCAATCTCTGTCTTTTTACATACACTTGGTCTAATGGCACTGAAGAAGGGCTAGCCTCATTCCTACTTCTTTTTTGAATTCTCTCCTCATTAAGAGGGGTCTGCAATACTAGAGGGTTTCCCATGTTTGTATCAGTTTGGGTCAACTCCTCAGAAATTCTCTGTGATCCTGAATCTTTCCCCTGTCCTGAAGTCTCTGGTTGGCCTGATGTCTCTGGATGTCCTGATGTCTGTGCACTATCCTCCTGTGTTGGTCTCTATGAAGATTCTGCAGGCACCTGTTCAAAGGAATCTAGATCAAGTCTTTTTTCTAAATCTTTCATAACATTCTCTACTTCAACTTGCTCACTATCCTGTTCTATAAGTGTTCCATCCACCCATTCATTTTGATTTGCATTTTGTTCTATCTATGCAATTCTATGATGAATGTAGGGGGGCAACTTATGCTTTTGTCTTCTGTCGTTGATGACGCTGTGAGGATCATAAGGCCAGATGAAACTCTTTTTCAGTTTCATTCTTTCAAGGATTTATTTTGCTGTTTTCCCCGCTTTTCTGTCATTACAAACAAATGGTCCTAAGTGATCCTTTATTCTCAATTGGGATTTCTTCTTGGCTTTCATAAAGTGGATTTCATCAGAGTTTATCAGTTGCCTGTAGTACTCCAGGGCAAATAATCTCATGGGGACATATTTGGGCAGTTTGTAGGGAGGTAATTCACACCCATAAACTCTAATCTTGATATGGTTTGGTATAAGTACCAGTCACCAATGTTGTATTGCTTGGATAATTGAAGGATTCTTTTGATATCATCACTGATTCTAGGAGGGGGACTTCCTATCAACATGGTAGTTACAGGATGGACAAATTGATCAATAAAATCTGTATAAGGGGAAGAAATTGAATAGTGAAAAATTGAAGTCCAGAAGACAACAGACCTGGGATTCCCTCTGGTGTCAAGCTTTTGTACAGGGAAAGGGAATTTATCAGTCTGGTAGTAAAGGAAAAGATGATATAGGACTGAAGAATATTTAAATACCCTCTCATTCTCTAATCTCATGAATTGGTCATGTATCTTGTCTGCAATGAATGTGGCATAGTCAAATTTAGCTGCAGGAGGTTGACCAGGGGTGAAAATAGTCATGAAGGCTAAGGTCAATTCATCTACATACTCACTGGTGGTAAAACCCAAAATGCAAGCAATCATGGTAACAATATCTTTGCCCAAATCAGTGAAAAAACATGACATGTAGGGAGGAGGGTCTTTTGGCATGTGTTTCTCATCAATGAAAGTATGACAAACTTTGCTAATTTTAGAACTAGACATTTTGGTAGATTTCTCAAGTAATTCTGCAATGGAAAGGGGAGTGAGGTTTTGGTCAGGCTGTAACTGCAACATCTCATTAATAGACTCGACTGTAATGGTGAAAAGGATTCTTTGGTCCGGGGACATTACAACTCTTAAATTGGGGTTGTAATTTGCATGGCATTGGTGGACAATATCTGGGAAAATGTGAATGGAAGGGAATTGGTACTTTGGTAGATTTGATTCCCAAAGACCTATGTTATCAGAGTGGTTCAGGTAATTGTCTCGGTACCTACAGTAGAATTTCAAGGGGCTATCATCAAAAGTAAGGTCTTTGATTTGAAAATCTTTATCGGCCAAGGGGAGGTAGTCCAAATCCCTGTGGGGAGTAGAGATTGGAGCAACGTTTAGGGAAACAAGAGCTTCCATCCTTGGTTCTTGTGTTTTCAAGGAGGAAAGTGTTGGAAATAATACTGAGCGGGGGGGTGAATCAGTAATATCAAATTCTTTTCAATATGCCTTCCAAATTTATACTTTAATTTATTCTTCAGATATTGATCATTAATTTATATGTTAGTACCATATAATAATGAACAAGAACCAAAAAAATAGATAAGCACACCAAAGAACACCAGATATAAGGTGGAAACCCAATGTGGGTGAAAACCACCTGCTGCAATATGTCTCTATCTTCTTTCAATTTAGAAACTTCTTTTACAAGGATTTTATACTGGTGCAGTCCTTTACTAGTACGCAGGCTACAACCTGCAGAGAGCTACAACTCTCTCTCGTTTTCCAGTCTCTCCTGGAAGGGAGCTACAACCCCCTTTTCTCTTCTACTTCTTTAAGGACCACGTTTCATTAATTTTCAGACTGGATCCAAGAAGATCAAATAATCATCAAGTACATGCAAATCACCCAATCTCCTTATACAACCAATGAATCACCCAACTACTCAGAATGTTGTAAACATAAAAGTAATACCAGGAATCTAAACCCAGAACTCTGCAACAATAGATAAAAGATAGCCAATGAATGTTTCAAGACAGGTCCGCAACTTCACCAATATAAACCTGCGGGCATCCGCAATCTTTCTGTGCCTGAACTGCACAGATCCACATTGTATCCTTCTGCTGCTCTGCGTACCAACGCAACTCCCCTTGTGCTGAACTGCATACCTCAACTCAGATACACACTGTACTGTGTGTCAGACTGCGTACCCCCGCACTGTTCCTTCTGTGCCTCTGCGTATCTCCGCACTTTGCTTTCTTCTGAACTGCGTACCTCGCATTGCGCCTTCTGATGAGATGCGTACCCCTGCACTGCGTCTTCTCCTGCATTGCGTACCCCCGCACCTATGCCGTGGATCGCCTGTGAACCTCTGATTAGGGCCAAATTAACAGTCCTCCAATGTGCCACAGTCAATCAGATCCACAGATCTGATCATGCGCCCGAGAGTTCACGACTTATCAATAGATTCACCTTAAGATTTCTCCTTGATTTAGATCTTAGCTTTGTAAAACCAAACACCCAAAATTTCAAATCTTAAGATATTCAATTTTTCACAAGTGTCTGGTCAAGTGATCTCCTTCCCCTTTTTATAGTCAAACCCTTATCCACACCACGGGACAAAACCATTAAAAACCAATACAAGGGATCCAAATCGGGGTTCAATAAAATAGATCCTATACCACGGGCCAAAACCATAGGATCGTAAAAGACGGGCTAAAAACCAAGGGCCAAACATAGGATACCCCATGTGAGCGCACTCTTCTACATTGGAGTGAGTGAACTGGGGGACCGCACCTTATGAACAGTGAACTTGCGGGTATGTCCGCACTCCCTGGACGACGAAACTGTGGGTCCGCACCTTTTGAACGTTGCACCTACGAACCTCTTATTTTTCATCATTTTAAGAGCCTGAAAAGAGATTTGCCACTTGAGTGAGTTGCTATCAAGTACAACACCTGTATCATAGAGCCAAACCAGATTCATAATGCCAACAGAAAGTTGGGGGTTTTCAAGGAATTTCAGGAAAAATAGGTGCTTGGGGAAGCTGGGGACTGAGAAAATAGCTTAATTGTACTGAATAATTTGGGTTTAAATCAATTTAGTGGAAATTCAGTACAAAACAGGGTTTTTGAGAGGGAAATGCGGTAAATACCTGTTTTTGGTTGACTGTCTGGACAAATGGTTACAGTGAAGACTTTTCAAGGTGCGCATAGTAGTCCGTAGTGGTTTAGAGTTCAACAACTGATGGCGGTTGACGGTTGGAAGTCAGTTGCTGGACTGGACGTACTCTGTGCGTGCATGGAAGGCAGAAGTCACTTTCTCGGAAAAAAGGGAAAACAATGAACATTTTTGTTTTTATGCACAAAGTCAATGATTTTTGGCGGGTGAATGAAAATGACAGTTGGCAACAACTAATTGATGGGACACTTCATCATTTAGTGGAGGCGGTAAACGAGAGCGGTAATGGTTTTCATCGCACTGCCTTTGGGAGGTTGGTGGTTTTGGCAGAGGGTCGCGCGATGCCATAGATCGAGTGACACGTAGCACCGACGAAAAGTCAAAACTGCTTGTATCGCGCGGTTAACATTCGGCCCAAAGGTCTATGCGATATGGGCGAGAGCCGTTGGATGTGGGGAGGTTGGTCGGATGGTAGTCGACAGGGGAATTGGCGGGGAGTTAATGGAGGGGCCCATTTATAATTAAAATGACTTTAATTACATCGGGGGTGATATGATTGATGGAGAGGTTATTAATTAATCCAAGTGATTAATTAATCCCTTCTTAATGCGTAGGGGGTTTAGCTCTTAATTAATTGCGATTCGATTAATTAATCCAACTGAGTTAACGTTATTATGGTTTATTTTTCAAACCATGGGGCGGGATATTTATTTATTATGGGGTTTTATTAATAATACGGGAAAGGGTAAAAATGTTTTGGGAGTTAAATAATAATAAGAATTAGGAATTAATATGATTTATGGAAAAAGAAAATGTGCTAAGTAAATGTCTCCGAAAATATATTCATCATCCAACATTATGACTTAGGCTAAAATGTGTTTGGGGGTTTTTTATAAAGAACCTTTATTTTTCCTAAGTAAAATAGTGATTTTACTTAGGAAAAGCATTTGAAGGAGATGAGTGATTTATGGAAGGAGTGAATTTTGATGAAGGGGCTTTAGCACTTAGGCCTTGCAAGTTATTGGGCCGAGGGTCCGGTCCCTCCAGAAGTCAGAGAAATGCTCTGAGCCCCTTTAACTTTCAGGTTGTTGGTGCCTTTAGTACTTATGGGGAAATTAGTAAAATTTGGGGAAAAATGAGTGAGGAAGTTAATTAATATGACTTTTTTCTATGATGTAAAGGTCTTCATTGTCATGCATATCTTTAAGTGATTTTGATGAAGAGAGTATATGACTTGAGCTTTTAACTTAACCATTCGTCATACATAATTCAGCAACCAATCGTCTACTTACCCACCTACACATCCTACAATTTTTACTTCTTTTATTAGGGTGCACTTAAACTGGAAAATCCTTATCAGACATTTTCTTTTATTTTACAATGGGAATCTAGCTAAGTCTATCCTTATTACATCCAAGGGCTCAGATTAAATTGTTGAGCTCCTTATTTTATTTACTCTACCTATCTACTTATCTGCGAAGATTAAACAGTTTGGTCAGATTTTATTCTCTATCTCTAAGCCTGAAATTGAAAACATGGAATAATCAAAATTAAACTATTTGGTTACCATGGATTGTGGCATAAGTAACAAGTTGCACACAATCTATATTATACAAAAAGTAAATAGTAGTGGCATTTGGACTTGCACACTTTTATGGTCTTTTTTCTTTTTCTTTGGGGTTCATTTTCTTTCATTTTTTGACCTTTTCTTTATTCTATTGGTTCTTTGATTTTTCTTTTAGGACATACCCTCTTTACATTTTTTATTTTTTTCTTTGATTTTTATACAAATATGGAAAACGTTTGCAACAAGCAAAGGTATGTACATATTTCAGAACTTAAACCAAGTCAATCATGATATATGACACCTATTGGTATAGGAACATAACACTATCTACACCAAGAAAGTGGGCAAGTATTTTATCATTCTTGTTCTTTATGCTGGTGATCTTATCCTTACTGGTAGTGATCCCAACCTTATAAACCATGTGAAGTCTAGCCTTAAAAAGAAGTTTGAAATGATAGACTTAGGACACTTGCATTACTTTCTTGGTCTTCAAGTCTTGCAATCCAAGGAAGGTATTTCCCTTTCCTAGTCCAAGTATGCCTGTGATCTTCTATGCCATTTTCACATGGAAGACTGTAAGCCAACCCCTTCTCCCTTTCAGTCTGGAGCCAAACTTTCAGTCACTTGTACTTCCCCTGAAGTTGATGCTACCTTATACCGTCAACTTGTAGGAAAACTTTTGTATCTAACCCATACTCGTCCTGACCTTGCCTTTGTTGTTGTCCTTATTGCTCGGTTTAGGCAAAACCCACATGAAATTCATTGGAAAGCAACTAAAAGAATACTTCATTATGTTCAAGGTACAGTTCAGTTTGGGATTCATTACAATGCAGAAGCATCTCCTCTATTGGTTGGTTTCACTGATTCCGATTGGGCTGGTGACCCTGATGATCGGAAGTCTACTGTAGGTTATGTGTTCACTCTTGGTTCAGGACCTATTACATGGGCTTGCAAGAAACAAAGTGCCATTTCTCTTTCTTCAGTAGAAGTAGAGTATCGTGGTGTCGTAGAATCTAGTAAGGAAGCCCTGTGGCTTCGTCAGATCCTATCAGAGTTTGGCTTTTAGTAGCAACATCCGACTACACTTTGGTGTGATAATCAAAGTGCCATTCAACTATGCAAAGATCAAGTCCAACATCAGTGCAACAAACACATTGAACTGCACATGCACTTCATCAAAAAGCTCATTCATGACCATGTTCTTGAAGTGCAATATTGTTCAACAGATGATCAAGTTGCAGACATCTTTACAAAGGCTCTCACAGAGGCGAAGTTTACTAAACTTCGATTTATGGTTGGAGTTCAGCAAGTTGTCATTAAGGGGGGATAGGCTCTAATGCCTCCTTCCTTCTCCTATTGTGGCATATTTGTACATCCTTCAATCTTATCCCAAGTTGTTCTTAAGGGGGGATGTTAGGATATTCCAACACATAGGAAATAGTTAAGTATAACTTGGTCTAGTGTAGAGTTAGGTAAAGTGTGTTTCTTTACTATGTACTTTTGTAACTTACAATCTGGCGGTCACGATATGTAGTGATCCAACAAGTCATTCTCTGCTCAGTATTACCGACACTTGATCCGTGGCTTAGCACCCGACTGGTCCATGATCTCTATTTAAAGAGCATGGAGGGTCATTTGTAGGGTAACTGTTCATGAGAGAAGCTTACGTAAATTTTCATTCTTTTATTAATAAATTACCTGAAGTGGCCGCGTTGGCTCAGGACGTGGACTGTTTCCCTCTTTGAGGGGTTTAACCACGTCAAGAATACTAGTGTATTGATTTGTGATTTGTTTGTGTGTGGTGTCCTTTAGTGTTCTGTCTGAGGAACTTACCCTGTAAATTCCTACACTCTACAACATTCAACTCCTTCACCTCTCATCAACAACACCTACTCAACAATCTTGCCTTTGCCTTTGCCTTGCATCACAACGGTGAGCAATCTCTACTCCTTTGCTCCTTTTCCAGAAGTGTCTGCAACATTTTTTCATCAACTCAATAACATATGCATACATCACAATATAAGAAACATCATAATTACTATAACAATCACAACATTATACCATATGTATATGTACAAGCAACCTCAATTTTTATGCAACTTTAGGAACCTTTGCAACATAACTAGCAACATAACAATATATGCAAGCAGTTCAATAACAAGCATCACAAATCCTTCACACTATAGCATCAATGCAAGCATAACTCAACGCATCACCATCAACACAAGCTATTATCTTACAAGCAACATACTCATCACACTTCTTGTTGCTCCTTTGCCATCAATGACAACAATGGCAATAATATCCCCTTTTGGCATTGATGGCAACAATGTGATCCTCCCCCTTTTGTCTTGAGAAGCATTTCTCCTTACTTTTGCTTACCTCCTCCTTTGACATCAACTGAAATAGGTCCTTTTAGTAGCAACAAGAAATTCTGATGAATAATGTTGTCCTCACCAATTTATAGCAACAATATATATATCATCAACAACACAAAGTTCAAGTCATTGAAATTGCCTTTGAAACTTGCTCATACACTTTCTTTAACAACACTACAATATGAAAAAACCTCGGCGACAATACTACTATGTCCATCTTTGATTAGCAACTCCATATGCAGGCAATATATGCGTATACAATGACCATATACACACTAAATGGCATATGCAATAACACAATCATATGATCAATAACTATAGGGCTATAAAGCTGCTACAACAGGCTGCAAAGACACTCTCAGTCATATACTCTCACTTTGTCCACTAACACCTGCAAAGATAATGTTAGTTAAATAAAACATATCATCTACAACATTATCAATCCACACTATGCACTCA
Organism: Pinus tabuliformis; assembly: GCA_031772625.1. Classification (NCBI taxonomy): domain Eukaryota; kingdom Viridiplantae; phylum Streptophyta; class Pinopsida; order Pinales; family Pinaceae; genus Pinus; species Pinus tabuliformis. The sequence continues at coordinate 903,895,154 of CM062804.1, forward strand.
AACTCTGTCTCTATTTATAAAATCTCTACCATCGATCCAATACTATGGTGTGTGCACTTGGTCTTCCATCCACGATCTCTGCATACTCTATTCCGGAACTGGTAAATAAGAGCTCTAGCGAATGCATTCCTGTCATATACACTCGAGATGTCTGCCAATCCATCAAAGGAATCATCCAAGACTTGAGGTCGTAGAAAGCCTTCCATACCGCGTACTAAGCCTAGGGTTTCTCTCCTCTTAGACAACATTTTCTCAGTTCATAAATCAACAATTAGATATTTATGGATATCATTGCAGGGTTCTTGATAATCGAAGGGCCACTATATATTAGTTGTATATGCATAAGCATCAAGATATATAATTTAAATGATTTCCTAGCGTCTAAAAGTTAATTCTTATGTAAGCAAGAAACTTGCTCAATATGATGAGGGTGAGTATGTTTTCGAAAGAATCTTTGGATCCTTTTTGAATAAGACAAAAGTAAACTGTGTTTTGGACATAATTCCGTTCAATTTCCAATTCATTTGGTTGAACGCTGAAAAATTTAGTAACATTCTACACGACATTCTAATATTTTGTAGCTGCTTCTCAGTCATGTATTTGCATGTTACAATATTCAACTGGAATATGCTACATTGTATGATTTTTATACAGATTCTTTTTACAGTGAAGAGTTTGAATGGTTGTATCTGTGTACAATTAGGGTACTCATTGATAGTGGCAACAATAAATGAATCATATATTGTTCAAGTCAATAGAGAGATTTTTCCAGAATATAAGGCCCACACTATTACATAAGGTGCCCACACTATGTCGCTTCCTTTCACATCCACACTGTAGGGAATGTCAGCAATCAAACCTAATTCTTGAATCTCATTCTTCACACTGCAAAGATCAAGTTCAACTCACGCACGTGTCTTCAAAGTTCAAATAGGTATGTCACTCTTGTTGTTGTTGCCATAAATAAGGTAATGCTTAAAACAAGGATAACATATATATTTAGAAACCAAGACACAAGCACAATGCTTTTCCTCTCCAAAACTGTAATTTGGTGACGTCAAAACATCCCAAAGTGATTTTGTAGAGTTGTTGGAGAAATTGTAGCAAGAAGCATATGAAACTCTATTCCAACTGTCTTCCAATGATCTAACATATATATCTTTTCCATAGTAGCCCAATGATCTAACATATATATCTTTTCCATAGGAGCCCACACAAATGAAAAGCATCCACATGCATCTTGGAAGCAATATCGGTGTTGTCCACATCTTTTAGAATTACACGAAGATTGAAAGCAATTCTAGCTAAGAGATAGATTAATACTGTGAAGATAGAGGGGATCAATACGTATACCATAATTTCCAAATAAAGAGCGAGAGGCCCATAAAAGAATAAGCATTTTCAATCACCAAATACTTGAACTCTCCAATACGTAAGAACTCCACAATAATTTCATCACATTACCTACTAAAAACTTTCAATCGAAGACATGACCATTAAGTTATTTTGATACAAATAATGATAACATCTTCCTCATACGTAATAAGGCCATGTTTCTCTATGAAATATCCATGAGATTGGTCTATCTGTAAGGAATTTTTAATTAATAATACTTGCATACAATAATGCTATCAAACCATTGAAATTTTGACTATGGTGCATCGATCACTTTGTATCCTGAACGTATACAATTTGGCACTCAATACACCATGGACAAAAACTACAACCAAAACTCTGGCACTGTAAATCTCAGACCCGTAAACATTGTAATAATTCATTTGATTATATCGTGCCACTGAATTATAATGTGTCTATACCGTTGTATTGTCAACAAATTAATGTATTTATGGCTTGCGCTATTATACATTTATGCCTTAGTGAACATGGCAGACGTAGCAGTCAGAATATCTAGAACAAATGACTTTTATAATGCATGGCAATGTATTGGTACAACCTCCAGCCATAGTTTGAATAATGCTCATCTGATCATCTATCCATTTTTGTTATCTCCTGTCAATTCTGTGTTATCTTTGTTAATTGACCTGGCGTGTAACACACATTTGGTATAAAAATTAAATAATTTCCAGTACATTTCTACCAATGCTGGGGTCTCTGTCATTTTTGCGGTACCTGTCACCTATGTCGTCCGAATATGCTCCATCTGCAAATTTTCAATAGGTTGTTCTCTCTCTAAAGTTTTCCTTTGTTCTTGAACCAAGAGTTTGCCATTCCCCTGATTTTGATCATGGATTTGTGTCATGCCCGCAACTTCGCCCTCGTATTGTTCAATTGTTTCATTTACAACTGCATCTTCACCTTTGGGCTGATTATTCCTTTCCAGCAAGCTTGTGCCTTTTCCCATCTGTTGAGCAATTTACTCTACTAGGTTCCTTATTATTAACATCATGAAACCATGGAGTTTAGAGTTCAAATGTCCATTTCCACTTATTTCATCTTCCACTCTTATTCAACTATCTACCCCGACATATATTTTCCTTCTTCGTTCATAGAGATTCTAAGTAGTAATAGGATTTACTACAACTATGAGACTTTGCTTTCTAATCCTCCTTATTAAGTGATTGATTAGAGCAATCCCTATACTAAGTGAATTCAAAGTGGTGCAACTGCGAAGTATGATGTCTCCCTTTCTCTAAACCTTTTTGGGAAGTTTCAAATCCATAGGACTTAATTTTGTATCTTGGGTTGGTGAGCCTAATGTGCTCCGTTCACCACATACATGTATAGGAATTGAACTCTTGTGATACACAAACATATCGTAAGAGCAAAAGCATAAAACCGGTCAATTTAGATATATTTCTTCTCTCAATTTAGATATATCTCTTATCTATAGTTACTTGTTTCTATGTCATTTGATCAAAGTATTTAGGATACCATTTTAAGTCTGGTTGATGGGTATTCTGAGACGCTGTTTATTTTAGTTTCTCCTCTTTAGGGCACTATGTTGAGCTGCTACTCTTTGTATTGTAAAGGGAGCCTATGGTAATCGATTACTGGATGATAAAACCTTTTGCAAACATATCCTGATCTCCAAAGTTTTGTCCCATAGAGCCTTTTGGTTCCTTACTGCTTGACCTTTCCATAAGTCTTCCTCCCCATGCTCTTTCAGGCTCTTCAAAATATTATCTTCCTCTTCACACATATTTGTATATTATTTTTTGAGGGCTTCCATTTCATATTCTATTCTATCCAACACTTTTGGTTTCACAATATTTTCATTCTTTCTTTGCAACATTTTTGTAGTTAACTTAGCTGCTAGATAGAGTTTACTCCATTTTTGGCAGCTTCTACTTATCACCTTTCTCTTTATAGGATGAACCTTGGCTAATGGAAGTTGGAATTTCTCAACACCAATATCAACTTATAGAAAATCTCTGACATCTACTAGATCTTTACCTTCATTATTTGAATAGTCCACCTCAAATCCTTTTCAATAATATCTTCCTAGTTTCCATACTTCATGTGCAATTTTGTCTCATCATGTCAATTATCTCTCCCAAAACATTCTGTTGATGAAGTCTCTTGTTCTTTTGTCTTTGAACTCAAGAGCCTTTTTCATATAATTGCAGAGGAATTTCAAAATTTTACGCATTCATCAATTGTATACATGAGTGGATGAGATCATAAATTTGGTCTTCAATAATGGACACACACACACACACATCTATAACATTCAACTTCCTTTTGATTGTAATGATAGACTTGAAGGATTTGAGGAAATCCTAGTGATGCACGAATGTACATACATTGAACTAGATTCATATTCTAAAAGCTTTGGCTATGCATATCCAACTGTTTCCCTTTGAATGAAGATAGTTCAAGTGCACATTTCTTGCATAGATTTTGATACCAATGCTATATGATCAAATACTGACTTTCTAAATGTTGAACCAACTTGATGGTTTTCTACATGAAGAAAATTGATTCAAGTTATATCGATTATTGTGCCATGGACTTCCTTATCTATCATTCTTGTTTTGTTGCTGCTCATACGATTGTCGAGTCTCCCACTTAGATAGTCCATCCTTTTCATATTTGATATCTCTTTTCTAAGACATCCTTGGGGCTACTCTCCCCCGAGATGTTACTGCTCTAACATGGACATTAACAATACTTTTCTTTACTTTCATTAACAACTCCCCTTAAGGCCATGATGACTTCATTATGTTATTGAAGTCACAAGTTGCCCCTTTTTCTTCCTCTTCCACTCTTTAGTGGATTACCTTCTGTTGCTCCATGCATTTCCTTTTGGCTCATTTTTTGGTCTGCTGGTAGTGGCTTCCATCTTATGTCTAGACTTCTTTAGAGTACTAGGAAACTTACAATCTTTGGCTTTGTGGCCAAGGTTACTACATAAATAGCACCTTATATGAATAATCAACGTTGGAAATAGCATGCATCTTCTTGTGCTCATCTTCTTCTTGCATATTGTTACACTAAAAAATGTCACCATGACTATTTACAGTTAGTATGGCTCCATCCACTGTCATACTATCCTCCTTGGCAAGTCTTATGCCTCTGCTCTCCATGTCAAACTTCAAGAAAGAGAGAAAAGTCATTTTAAGTCAAATTATCTCTGGTACGCAGTTTCTCTTAGCCTTACCTACGGGTATGCAACCCAAGTTCACAAAACCTGCGTACTTGTACGCTCTGTATGTAAAGGGATGGGTGCGTACTCCTGTAAAGGTCAAAAGGCGCAAGTTTCACTCCAAAAAAGTTACTTGTGGTCATTTCTAGAGTCTTCTAGAAGCATGTTTGACGTGTATGAAGCGCCTCCAGATGGTTCATGTACCCCTATCAAAGAGGAACTTATCCCATCAATAGGGGAGCTATCCCATCCAAAGAGGGGCTTATCCCATTGATGGTGGACCTGAATAACTTCCTCTAGAGCACTATAAATACAGGCATTGGGCCAAAGGGAGGGGAGGTTGAAAGCTGAACATTCCTAAGGGTAGATGCTGCTGGAATTAGGACTTCCTTGTAGAAGCTTGTGAGGAGAGATTACCATCTTTACTTGTTTCCATTGGGAGGTGGGTGAGCTGATCAGAGTAAGGGAGAACTCTTGTGGACCCTGGGAGGAGCTTGCACAACACCAAGGCTCAGGTTGTAATGGTTCCTTTTGTTACCTTTTAATACAAATTAGTCCATTCTTCTCAACAATTTGTTATTAATGAGTTGTTTCATATACTCGTTGGTCTATATGTTAAATATGTTTTATTTTATGTGATATTCAGGTGCTATTTAATCGTTTGATTGTTGGTGAATGCAGGTTTTGAAGGGAAGGAGGAGCTCATCCGGATCAACGAAGCTGGACTACTACAACAGCATTGGATTACAGGTAGGATCTAAACACTTGATTTCTCATATTGTAAAAGCATATTTAGGGAAGGATTGCTCTTATTTGTCTTGTTTGTCATTAGAGAGTCTTAGGCTTTCTAGGAAGGTCGGTTGTGTCCGCACTAACGACTCTTTCCGCGTGATAAAATGGCAACCCCGCTGGGGACTCCATGAATGTGTTTGAGTTCTTTTTGATTTGATATTTTGGTTTGAGAAAAATTGCTTGTTTTCTGATTTTTGGTTGTCTAGCTGTGTATTTGGGTGGGTTAGCTTAGAGTCAATTTAGTTTTTTATTTTTCTTAGCTTTGCCAGCAGTACGCAGTCTCTGGGTTTAACACAGTGCGTACTTGTACGCACTGCGTCTTTGTGCACAGTGCGTACCCGCGCCTGTGTGAACAGATGACCTGCGTACCCCTGTCAATTTTGAGAAAATTTCAATTTTTGCTTTTTTCTCTTTTAGATTTTGCTTTTACTTTGTTTTTACTGCCCAGATCCATCAGTTTAATGTCAAAGATCTTCACCTGAACTTGTCCCGTTAGTGTCGAGGGTTTTGGTGGAATTCATAGGGATTTTGCCTTAGGGTTTGATTTTTAACTGGTCCTGTAGTGACTTTGGCGTTAGGGGTTGTCAAACTTTGGATCTCCCTGGTTTTGATCAGTCCTCTTAGGAGTCGAACCTCTCATAGAAGTCACCCTAGTGAGAGACCTACCTTTGTGTCTTCTCTTTGCGAATCTCGAAAAGTTTGTTTATTAAAGCCTTGAATTCCATTCTTGAGAAAAAAGAACAAAAAAATTTCGATTTTGTTTTTTGGTTAGTTTATGATTCTGCATGAACTGATCCTTAGTTGCATTTTGACTAAGTAAAACATCCGGGAATCATCCTTGTAGGATTTTGTCCTCATTATTTTTACTTTTAGGTAAATTTGCTTTTGATTTGCTTTTGAATGAATTTGATTTGATTGTATTAGATTTGTTAAATTCGATTTGATAAAATAGTTTTACATGCTTTATTAACATAGAAAAAACACAAAAATTCTTTTGGAAAAAGTTTGCTTTGGTAGCATTTGTAGACTTTTGGGAGAAAAAGGAAATTTCGTAGAGTAATTAGTGGTCATGAGTTGTGTGTTTTGAAAAGATAAAGAGAATTGTTTCTTTGATTGTCTTTACTAAGAAAATTGTTTTCTATAAAATTTGCATTTTCCAACTCTCTTAGTTAGGAGATTCATTGAAAAGGAAAAGTAGTGTAAATCATCTTAGGTGCATCTTTGTAGTGGTTGCGAGTCGAGTCTACACACCACCAGTTTCATCTCCATCACCTTTTGTCTTTAAGAAAAACCATAAAATTAACGCTTAAAGTAAAATCAACGTAGTAACTTTTATTTACTAGGGCTATGAAACACCAATTTAGATCAGGCTAGTGTCTTGGAGTAGGAGAGTAATTAACTCTCCAAGACAAAAAAACCAAACAAGTAGCTTATCTTGTGATAGAATAAATCCAATTGTCTCATTTGTACTATGGGAAAGCTCCTCTTAAAGGAGAAGCACGAGCTCATGTCCGAACCAGTGAGGGGATCAATCCTCCCTCGTTGGGAACGACGCCAGACACACACGTATTACAAACGGTAAACCTCGAATTAACCATTGTAGAGGAGCCAGGGGTCACTTGTCGGTAAACCTTGTATTATTGTCAAGGAACCGGCAAGGGGATTGAGCTTGATACTCTGCCCTTGCGTGCTGTGGGAATGTAGACTGTTCCCCCAGGTGCATTTGTTGCGGTTGGTAACCTTAGAGACCATTATCTTTAGGATTCTACCGAGGTGACGGTGGAGGGAAGATCCCACTGTACCTGGAGCAGACGTCGGTTAGACTCACTTGGATTTTCCGGGGGGTTCACTTCACTCAAGACGGTTAAAGTGGAGGAACTTGTGCCTGTCTATTCATTAAGCAGGTTGCCGGGGTAACTGTTCCACCCGCCACTTCTGTACTGAATCCGGCGATGTTGGGTTTCATCTCCAACTAGCGTTTTCAGTCTGGAAGGCTACTGTTTGTGCTTGGTTTGACGCCCTAGATTCTTTAGGCGTATGATTCAAATTTGTTTGGTTCTTTAGAGACTTTAGGTGGTTTGCTTTGAGATTTTACTTTGTTTGCGTGTGCAGTAGTTAAAAGTTTTTAACTGTGGCGGAATTACCGAGACAGTCCCGTAGACTTCGGGGCAAGTCTCCTGAGGTTGTTTCTGTGGCCGAATTGTTGAGAAGATCCCGTAGACTTCGGGGTGAATCTCCTCAAGAGGTCCCAAGTCATTACGAAGGTTTAAAGGTCCTTGTAACTCCTCCTAGCGGTAGTAGAGTAGGTTCACCAGAAGAAGGAGAGTCTTCGTTGGTAGTCCATCAAGATTACCAAAGTCTAGAAACAGGTTATAATCCTGAAGCAGTTGAAGTTTCTGAGCTTGCTGGTAGTTTTTCATCTACTAGTGATATAGGCGAAGAACCTGCAATATCTGAACCTGTTACTCCAACTTCTAGTGTACCAGATTCACCCAGGGTAGAAAGAGTCATCACCGAAAATCTTCCTACTGGTTTGATAGCTATTGAAGAACTTACTCCAGAGGAAGAATTAGGCGTATCTACCCTTGAAGATCAACATACTATTGATCTAAGGGAGCGTGAATCTATCTTTTACAGTCCTCCTAGAAGTACTACTTGGTACCTTTCGTTAACCAATTATTTAGACAACTCATGGGTAGGTTTTTCTCCACCTTGTACTCCTTTTCCACCTGGAGGTATTTATACTCCTGTAAATATGTCTGGTCAGTCGTCCGTGTTCACTCAATCTCCTGAATCTTTCTTACACGACGGTCCTTCTGTTCCCACCGGGTATCAATCACTTTCTGGTACCTTTGCGGGAGCATCTCCTCAACCCATTGATCATGGGTTATTAGTTGGAAACAATGGTAATAAACCGTTGGGTGTAGGGGACATTTACATGATGTCAGGTTCAGTTCCCGTTTCTCAACCTCAAGGTGGTCAATTACCGCCTGGGGGGCAGCCTCAATTAACGCTTGGGGGGCAACCTCAAGGTACACAAATTGTGTCTGGGGGGCAGCTTCAAGGTCAGTATGTACCCATGGTACAATACATGCCTCAAGGTCAACCCCAGCCTTAATATGTACCCCAGGGTCAACCTCAGTATCAATATTTACCTCAAGGGTATCAACCCCAAGGGTATCAACCTCAAGGTCAAGGTCAACCCCAGTATCAGTATTTGCCCCAAGGTTATCAACCTCAAGGTCAATACTCGAGTCAAAGTTATCAACCACCTCAAGGTCAGTCATATGTTCAAGGTATGGGAACTATGCCTTTCAGTTATCAATCCTATCCTCAATCCAGTTATGGATCTCAGTATCCTCAACCTGTTACGGGTCAATACCCCGGAATGATAGTGTGGGATCCATTACAAGGTCAACAGGTGTTGCAGCCAAGTATACAGTTGTTACCTCAAACTGGACAACCCGTAGTTTCTGGTTCACCCCAGCAACCGCAACCTGTCCAGTCAAACGTTCAAACTTCTGTAACTTCGGTAGTTACTCAGCCGCCAATTGCACCTAGTACTCCATCTCAAACAGCTGCTGCAACTACCGCAACATTTACCGCACTTACTTCTGGAGTGTCGACAGCTCCGGTTTCTACTGTCTCTGCAACCACTCCTCAGACATCTTTACCGTTGTCCGGATCTACGATCCAAACTACGGTCCAGATGCCTGTAGGGCAGCCTGGTTTAAGTACTGTTGTAAAAACTCAACCTCAATTTACCCACCAACAGTACCAGGGACAGTACCAATTCGGTCCTGCTATCCAACAACCGATTTACCAGTATCAACCGTATCCTGGGTATACTTATCAACAACCTCAACAACCCTAGTACGGTCCGGTTAATCCTGGTTTTCCAGGAGGATATAATATCCCTAATGCGATTCCTGTTCCTAGTTATCCTGGATATCCTCCTCCTGGGACTGGTCTTGTGACCCAGAGTTTTAGAGATCCTAATCGGCAGTTACCGTTTATCGCAACTTTGGATTTACCAGACTTGACGCGCCTAACGAACGATCCAATTCAATATCTTCTGTTCTGGCCGCCAATGCCAAATAAGTTGCCCAGTGATATACCCAAGTTCGAAGGTAAGTTTGGAGAGGATCCGTCCAATCACGTGATGACTTACCACCTCTGGTGTGCTTCCAATTCTATCTCGGATGATTCGATCCGCTTACGTCTTTTCCAGCGTACGCTCATTGGTCTCGCGGCCAAGTGGTACATTGAGTTACCACGGGCCTCTTTTTACAATTTTAGCCAGTTAGCTACCTCGTTCCTAACTCATTTTCAGTTGCCGGTCAGATACGATAACGACACGGAGCTATTAACTTCATTAAAACAGTCGACCTCCACTTATATTTCCGATCATATTCATGAATGGAGACGTCGAAGACGTTTAGTGAAAGTTTTTATCCCGGACCAAATCTTAGCTGAATGGTTTGTAAAATCATTATTACCGAAGATTACTGAAGATGTAGCTAAGGCCGGAGTAGTTACTGAGGAGCAAGTCATTGCTCAAGCCCAGTACCTTGACTTAGTTTACACTCAGTCGGGTACGTTGCACGAGAAGATCCCAGATCTTCCTAAGTCGAATCAAATTGCTGCTGCTCCTTCGGGGTCTCATGCTGCTAATAGCATGATTGGTACTGTGAATACTAAAAGTAAGAAGAAATCCTCAAAGAATTCTTCTCCAATAATAACCTTACCGGACTCCCCGACAGGAGAATCTTCTCCTGAAATTACTGCCGATATTCATGCTGTAGAGTCATCTACGGTTAAATCAAAAAACGGTGGTAAGAAGAAAGGCAAGAAGAAGGATAAAACAGACAAGGCTCCAAAGAAGAAAAAAGAGAAGTCGGAATCTAACGACGAAAAGCGCAAACCTCGCTATCCTTGTTTATTTTGTGAAGAAGATCATTTCACAAGAGATTGCCCTCATCGGGCAGAGGTTGTGAAAATCGTTAAAGGTTCCCCAACTCCTGCTGTTTTGAAAGATCCATTTCCAAAGCAGGAGAGTAAAATGATAGGTTCTTCCTCGAGTGCCAGTGAAGAACCCATATTGATGATGTCTCATGTACGGATTGCGACTCGATCGCAAGATTATGGTAGTAAGAATCCTGTTGATGGCAAAGAAGCAGAATCTTCTCATTCTAATCAATCAACCTCAGCTCCCGGTTCCGATCCACTACAGATCGAGAAACCTAACCCGGACTTGATAATTAAACGCCCGCCAAGGGTATACTTCGAAAGTCTGCTTTCAATCCACATGTGAGAGCAGCTCAGAATTATAACATTGTTGAGGATTTAGCTGTTTCACCCTCAGCAATGTCGGCTTTGGAAGTGCTGCAATCATGCCCAGCACAACGAAAATTACTCTTGTCGGCTATAGGAGCTGTTGATATTCAGGACCCGAACCTGATAATCTTTGATCTAGAAAATAGTACACCGCGTCTCCCTCATCAAATGGCTTTCCAGATTCCAGTGATAGTAAAAAACATGCCTATTCATCGGACTGTAATTGATGAAGGAGCTTCTACGTGTATTATGTCGATTCAGTGTTGGAGATCGCTTGGTTCTCCTTCACTGAACCAATCCCCGACGATTCTTAAGGCCTTTGATGGCCGTGGGTTCCATCCGTTTGGCATTCTACAGGATTTGCCTATAGGGGTTGAAGGAAAAACCGTTAGTCTGGATGTGGAGGTGGTTGATGCCCCTCTAGACTACAACCTTCTTTTGGGTCGCAGTTGGTCTTATGCTATGACAGCAGTCGTGTCATCGGTCTTCAGAGTTATAAAGTTTCCACATAATGGTAAGATCGTGACGATAGACCAGCTGGCTTACTTTTCATCCGACCCAGCCTCTTCAGAGAGTATCCAGCATGTCGGTAAAACGACTATCCCTTACAGGGATGTTGGTGTAGGATTGGTTAAAGATTCCGGTTTACTGGGAACTTTTCCCTTTCCTTCGATCAATGCAGACCCTTCACTCGCATCCATTCATATGATTACTTCAGACACTATTATTTACGATGATCCTTGGATTATCCCATCTGAATCTGAAATAGACTCCTTCGGTAATGCAATGCCTTTGAGTCCATATGAAATTGCTTATGAGGCCGTGCAGTCTTTTTCCGACTCCAGTTCAACCCAATTCGACCAAATGAATGTGGTCCGTGAGGAATCACTTTTCACATCAACCTCAGAACGGATAACGTTTCCCAAAGTTGTGTCATCTGACGAACAACTTTGCGAAATCCTAAGTGTAGACGATCTACCATGGGAAGATCTTCATCATAGATCTTCGTTTTTACCTGAGGGTGATGACTTTGAAAACGATTTTTCATCAAATTTTACAGCTGAATATGTCAAGGACGCTCAGAATCCCATGAAACATCCTGATTCAGAGTTGAATTTGGGAAACATTTCCCAAACTATTGCCATCGACATTTCAGTCAAAACCGGAGTTATTGAAAACATTCATATAGGTGCCTCGTGTACAGATAACGAAATTCAAACATACAAGGTCCTATTTCAAGAATTCCGCGACGTGTTTGCCTGGTCCTATGAGGAAATGCCAGGAATTGATCCCTCCATTGTTGTTCATGAAATTAAGACCTACCCGGACGCTAAACCCGTTCGGCAACGTCTGCGTCAGATACACCCTAGGAAAGCGGCTGCGATTAAAGCAGAAGTCGAAAAGCTATTGAAAGCAGGTTTCATTTATCCGATCCCGTTAACGGATTGGGTATCGAATATTATTTCGGTTAACAAGAAACAAGGAACAATAAGAATATGTATCAACTATAGGGATATAAATCGTGCTTGTCCCAAAGACAACTATCCTACACCCTATATCGATCAAATAATTGATGATTGTGCCGGCAGTGAAATATTTTCCTTTATGGACGGTTTTTCCGGTTACAACCAAATCAATATTCTACCTGTCGATCAACCAAAAATGGCTTTCATTTGTCCTTGGGGGACATTTGCTTATTGCAAATTACCTTTCGAACTTAAGAATGCCGGAGCCACTTTCCAATGGGCAATGTCTTACGCGTTTCACGACATCAAGCACATTGTGCAACCGTATCTCGATGATTTGCCTGCTCATTCTTTACATCAAGCTGACCACCTTGTCCACTTACGCGCTATTTTTATGAGATGTCGGCATTATCGAATTCGGTTGAACCCACACAAATGTGTCTTCTGCATAGAAGTGGGACGATTGCTAGGATTTGTCGTTTTAAAAGCCGGTATCCGCGTCAATCCCTCGAAGGTCGAAACCATCATCAAATTGCCTCCTCCTTCGAGTTTGCGCCAACTCCAAAGTTTGCAAGGGAAAGCAAACTTTTTACGTCGATTCATTCCTAAGTACGCCGAGGTTACAAAGGGTTTCACCCGGTTGTTGAAACAAAACGCTCAATTTTCTTGGGATGAGATAGCTCAGAAATCTTTTGATGCACTTAAGCACTCGTTGACCCATGCACCGTTGCTGCATCCTCCCAACTACAACCAGGACTACTTTTTGTATCTCGCCGCCTCCCACTCCACCATTGGAATGGTCTTAGTTCAGGAAGATGAATTCGGAACGGAACATGTGATATATTATCTTAGTAGGACGTTAAATCCCACTGAGCTAAAATATTCGCATGTGGAGAAATTGGCCCTGGCAGCTGTTCAGGCTGTCCAGCGTTTTCGTCATTACATTATTCTCCGTAAAACTACAGTGATTTCGGATTGCAACCCTATGATCTATATTTTGACAAAACAATTGCTAGGGGGCAAGTACTCCAAATGGATTGTTATCCTGCAGGAGTTTGATTTGGAGTTCAAGAAGTCCAAGTCTAAGAAATCCTTAGTTTTTGCGGAATTAATGTGTGACTTCCCGCGTGCTAACACAGAAACTGTGGCAGAGGAACCCATTGTGGACGAATCTCTGTTTCTTATCAGCACTTTAGATCCTTGGTATGGGGATATAATCGTCTATCTCCAAACCCAATCCTTTCGGCCTGAAGCTTCAAAGTCGGAACGCCGGAAAATTCGATTCCAGTCCCAACAATACAGAATTATTGGAGATACTCTTTATCGTTGTGGGGCGGACTTGGTTTTTCGACGTTGTTTAACTCATGAAGAGGCAGAAAGGGTTTTGAATGACTGTCATTCTGGAGCATGTGGCGGTCATATGTCTGGGTATGCCACAACTCAGAAGGTGTTGCGTGCTGGCTATTTCTGGCCGTCCATGTTTAAAGATTGTATCATTGCAGTCCGAAAATGCCACAACTGTCAAGTGTTTGATCGCAAGATGCGCGCACCACCTGCTCCTATCCACCCTATAATTGCCGTTGGTCCTTTTGCTAAATGGGGTATCGATTTTATTACTTGTAACCCTCACTCGGCCGGGGGGCATGCGTATATCATCCTTGCGGTTGATTATTTTACTAAATGGGCCGAGGCGATGCCTACATTCGAGGCAAGCGGCAAAACAGCAACGATTTTCGTATTCAATCATATTATTGCTAGGTTTGGTGTCCCACAAGCGATAATCACTGACCATGGGTGCCATTTTCGAAACATTATGATGACAGAACTTACAAGCCAACTTGGTTTACGCCATGATAGTTCTACTCCTTATTACCCCCAAGCAAACGGTTTGGTTGAATCTATCAACAAAGTTCTAGTTATCATGATCCGACGAATCATTGGTATTCATCAGTCGAATTGGCACAACATGTTATTTTCAGCGCTTTGGGCGTATCGAACCTCAGTAAAAACATCAACAGGGTTCACTCCTTTCCAGCTAGTTTATGGTTTGGAAGCAGTGTTGCCCATTGAATGCGAAATCCCATCACTTCAAATGGCTATCGAATTACTCCCAGCTACTTCTGAAGAGGAGAAGCGTCTGTTATACTTAGCTAAATTAGATGAGACTCGGCGTGATGCTACTTTGGCAATCGAGACTCATGCAAAAAGGATGAAAGCTCAGTATGACTGTAACGTGACCCCTCGTAATTTTTCGGAAGGGGACCTAGTGCTATTATATGATCAAGCTAACGATAAATTAGGTGTTGGAAAATTCGTTCCCATGTGGCATGGGCCCTACATTGTCAAGCGAAAGCTGGCAAAAGGGGCCTATGAGCTGGTAGATTTTGATGGGGACTCTTTGGGTAAACCCAGAAATGGACTTTACCTAAAGAGGTATTATGCTTAAATGGTGGGTATGGAGATTTAGTTAGTTCTAGTTAGGTTACTTTTCTTTCTAGCTGGTGTGTTTGCTTAGTTTAGGCTGTGTGCTTAATTTAAAGAGTGCGTTTTTGTCGTTATTCTGGCTTATCTTGGTTTTACTCTTGATATTGCAGATGTCGACGCCTCTCCAAACGTACATTGGATTTGCTGATGGTGCTTGTCGTAGTATACGGAATATCTCTTCTGCAGCTTGGGTTATCTATTCGCCCTCTGACGAGTTAGTTTCTATGCATGGGGTAAGCCTCGATCAAACAACAAACAACATTGCAGAATACAGTGCAGTGATTGAATTATTACCTGAATCTATTTCATTTGGGATTCGGAGTTTGATAGTGAGGTTAGATTCTGAACTCGTTGTATTACAGCTTAATAGAGTCTATGCCATTAGAAATCCAGTGTTATTAAGATTGTTTTTGAGGGTGCGTCCTTGGAACGTGAATTTGATTACATTGAATATCAGCATATTCCAAGGTCTTTAAATACATTAGCAGATGCAATGGCGTCTCGAATGTTAAATAGGCATTTGTAACAATCATAAATGTAAATTTATAAACATTTCATCACACATGTTTAACAAAATAAGCCGGTAATAATGATATATATAGATAGGAGTGTGTCAAAAATATCCATCGTCTTCGATCATAGGTTGAAAAACACCTTATGATCGGCAAAAATGATAAGTACAAAAAACCAAAAATATCATATGTGTCTACAAAGTGACTAGCCAATCACTGGTGGTGCTCTCTATACGAGACCACTGCCCGCGCTACCCTACACAGGAACCTCCTGAAAGGTCCTGGGACTGCGACCACGTAGCGCTGAAGTCGGATAGGAATGTCATCTATAGTGGTCTCTGGTATATCTGCTGTCAGACGCTCTAGATCCTGTTCCAGCTCGGCTAAGGTCTCTGCGGCCGCATCCTGTGGGGCTGGTGCTGGTACAGCTGGTACTCTCCTCTCAAAAGCTTGGAGGTTGGCCGGACGCCGTGGACCTACATCTGCATTTTGAAATTTTGTGCTGTCAGTTTTGAGACGATATATATAAAAAAAAAATAAAAAAAAATGCATAATTTAAAAACTTGTGAAAAATGAAATACCTCTGTCGTGCCATTGTTCTCCCTGTGGAAGAACCATGTCCGGATCATTGCGAAAATCCATTCCGGCATACGGAAAATCCTGAATTGCAAAGACCTGGCCCTCCAGCCAGTGAAAGCAACCATTAGGAAATCGAACAACTGCTGCTCCCTCGTCAGGATGCCGGGCCATTACCGCAACCCATCTCGTCAACTTAGGCTCCCGAGGAGGCCCAACTGGAACTGTAAGATGCTGGGGGATCAGCATTGAAACTCTCTCTAGGGCAAAGCTCACAACTAAAGGCCCATATCCAAAAGTCTTCAGTAGTCCTCTCTTTGCCCTGGTTAGTTGGCCCTTCATATTGGCCAACACAGCATCACACCAGTTAAAAATGGTGCCTTGGAAGCAATCTATAGCCATCCGCATTTGGGAACCAGTGGCTATGTGCAAAGCGGCAGCGCCGCAAAGTATGGTAACTGTAAAGGCAATTACCATGAGTTCAGGTCGGGATATATATTTGATTTCTATCCCCTTCTCCTGGTTTTGATTGTTGCACCACTCTAGCCGGAGACTAGCAAGGGATTGGCCACCCGGCCTAGTCCCGAATAGAGAGAGTTGCTCGCCCCTGTTAGGCAAGCCAGTGAGAAAGTATATGTCAGAGGACTCTATCTCGAGCTGGTTTTCTCCGATGTAAAAACATTGATCCTGAATATTCCACCTTTCAACCAGCCACTCTAAGAATGGCACCTGGGCCCTCATGCCAGGTATGGCCCAGTACTTGTAGAGACCGCATGCCTTTAACGCATCAATAGAAGGTTGATGACCTATTGCGGCCAAATCAACGTCTTCGTGCTCTCTTTCACGCCAATCTAGCATGGTGAGTGACCTACACACCAAAAAACAATAGTTAGAATTCATTAAACAATTTTTGATTGGTTAAAATTGGGGTTTGGGGTTTCAAAATCCGTGTTTCACGGGGTACGCACCCCGCGTTCAGAAGACAGAGCGGCGGTACGTAGCTGTCCTGAAGGCGGGCTGCGTACCCCGACCTTTTTCCCATATACGAAAAAGTCGGGGTACGCAGGTCGCCCATGGGGCACCTGCGTCCCCCGAGAAATGCATTTTAAAACCCTAAACCCTCCAAAAAATCAAACTAAAACTTGAAATGAAATTCTAAACGCATGAAATTGAAGAGGAGGATGTTGTGAAATACTTGAAAGAGGAGGATGTTGATTCTGACGGTCGGATTCTCCGCAAAGTCCACGGGAAGTTTTCTTGTCAAAAGCCTTTTTCTCAACCTCAGCAGTAAAATGGTAAAAATGACATGGTAAAAAGTCTTTTTATAGGTTTTTTGGATGAATGAATGCTAAGTTTGTTTATTTTTCACCATGAAAGGAAATTTTTCAATGTATTTTTACCCATCTTAAACAGGTATGAGTAATGTGTCGTTTTTGTGCAGGACAAAAGGAATTTAGAGCAAAATCATCATTTTTCACGAACCAAAACATTAGAGTCATCTTTTAAGCTCTTTTCTGACTCCTAAAACATGAAAAGATTGCCGAGCGTTTCTTTTACACTCGTTAAAACAGAACTAAAAGACGGTCCCCTTATAGCTCTTTTCTGACCGTAAAAACAGGAAAAGATTGCCGGGTTTTTGTCGTTTCAAACTCGATACGGAAATAAAACGACATGTCCTTGATCGCTTTTTACTTTTCAGGTCAGAGACACTAATCATGAAAGTACTCCTTGGTCGCGAGATCAAGCGGTTCTCTCAGGTATTATTTTATACTTTTTCAGGCTTGGGAGACACAAATTTACGAAAAAGTTCACCGTGGAGTCTTCTTTAGTTTTTTTAGACTCTCTAAAAATGAAAAACGCCGAGTTTCTCCTATACTGGACTCGTTAAAATTTCACAGTAAAGGACCTGTTCGATTACAAACAGGAACGGACCACTCCTTCTTAGGGTCCGAATCTAAACTAAGTTGGACTCATCCGAAGGATGAGCTTATAATCAAGCATATGTTATCCTCCTCAAGCTTGTAAAAAATAAAGAGGTACTTGCCAGAAATGGTGGGGGAAAAGAGAGAAGAATGAACCGATTTGTCATCCTTTGTTACAGAAGAACCTTATCACCGCTCTTGAACACGACACTTTTCATTCACCTGGGTTGGGAAATCCTTTGCCTTAAAAGTTGATCAAACCACTTTGAAAGTCTTCAACCGTTTCCGGGTATTAACTTTGGGTCAATCGTCACCAAACCATCTGTCGTGTCGTTATGTGTTCAAGAGGTCTCTGCAAATAAACCATTCATATGCAAAATACTTGTCATCCATTTGATCATCCCTGAGTCAGTCCTTACAGCAACATTTCTTCAACTTGAACAATGATTTCGAGTTGTGGGCTTGCCTGCAACGGGTCGCTTTCTATCGACATCAGCACATTATCTGGAAAGATGACTTAGAAATCGACAGTACCTTGAAGTCTGCATGCATCAATGGCAGGTTTCTCGCCTTCGACGACAGTTTACATCATTGACTTTCGATCGAAGGATTCCGTGACGTGTTCGACATCAACTCATTCATTCACATTTCATGGATTGTACTGGGTACTTTGAGAACCATTGACATCACTGGTGGTCTCTCTCACACTTGTTAACGGTTTACATCATTGACTGGTAATCAAGTGGTTTCTACCATGCTCGACATCAACTCATTTATTCGCATGGATAGAATCGTACCAATTCGGGAAGTAGAAATGAAGACCCTGGATCTAGTTTCCACCATCCAGGCTGCGAGGAGTTTTGTATTCATTATACAGTAGACTAATCATAAACAGATGGCTGCGTCCATACTGTGTCTACAAAAGTCTATGATTGTGATGTACTGCAAAATCATTCTTGTATCAGAGCAGTAGTTAGATTGTTAGTTAAAGTTTTCAATCTGAGTATGGGAATGGCTACCTCAGCGATGATATCATCTTATATATGTATTTTGTGTTGAAAATTTGCAGGTTCTGACAGGGTCCTCCGCAAGATACTCCTTGAAATGATAAAGTACTTCACCCTTCCTAGATCATAAAAACCCTAATCTACTACAGGCTTCGCACTTTAGGGGGCAATCTGTTACACTTAAAAATGTCACCATGACTATTTACAGTTAGTATGGCTCCATCCATTGTCATATTATCCTCCTTGGCAAGTCTTATGCCTCTGCTCTCCATGTCAAACTTCAAGAAAGAGAGAAAAGTCATTTTAAGTTAAATTATCTCTGGTACGCAGTTTCTCTTAGCCTTACCTGCGGGTACGCAACCCAAGTTCACAAAACCTGCGTACTTGTACGCTCTGTATGTAAAGGGATGGGTGCGTACCCATGTAAAGGTCAAAAGGCGCAAGTTTCACTCCATAAAAGTTACTTGTGGTCATTTCTAGAGTCTTCTAGAAGCATGTTTGACGTGTATGAAGCGCCTCCAGATGGTTCATGTACCCCTATCAAAGAGGAACTTATCCCATCAATAGGGGAGCTATCCCATCCAAAGAGGGGCTTACCCCATTGATGGTGGACCTGAATAACTTCCTCTAGAGCACTATAAATACAGGCATTGGGCCAAAGGGAGGGGAGGTTGAAAGCTGAACATTCCTAAGGGTAGATGCTGCTGGAATTAGGACTTCCTTGTAGAAGCTTGTGAGGAGAGATTACCATCTTTACTTGTTTCCATTGGGAGGTGGGTGAGCTGATCAGAGTAAGGGAGAACTCTTGTGGACCCTGGGAGGAGCTTGCACAACACCAAGGCTCAGGTTGTAATGGTTCCTTTTGTTACCTTTTAATACAAATTAGTCCATTCTTCTCAACAATTTGTTATTAATGAGTTGTTTCATATACTCGTTGGTCTATATGTTAAATATGTTTTATTTTATGTGATATTCAGGTGCTATTTAATCGTTTGATTGTTGGTGAATGCAGGTTTCGAAGGGAAGGAGGAGCTCATCCGGATCAACGAAGCTGGACTACTACAACAGCGTTGGATTACAGGTAGGATCTAAACACTTGATTTCTCATATTTTAAAAGCATATTTAGGGAAGGATTGCTCTTATTTGTCTTGTTTGTCATTAGAGAGTCTTAGGCTTTCTAGGAAGGTCGGTTGTGTCCGCACTAACGACTCTTTCCGCGTGACACATATAGTTTACATTCAATAGCTTTGTGTCCAAAACCATTACATAAGTGACAACAACCATAGAAAGAGTTTGTGTACCTGGTTACTGATTGTATTCTTTGTTTGCTTGCTTGAGAAAACCTTCTTGTTTGCAGCATCTTCTACTGATTAGTCTTGATTTCATTTATCGTACATTATACTCTTACATGTCCAATTTCATGGCAATAAAAACACTTGATATATTTCACGGGATAAAAGAATCTCCTTTGGGATCTTACAAATTCACTCACTTCATCTCCAGGAGCAAATCAACTTCATGAAAAGGACCCTTTCTTCACCCCAATCTTTGGCTTTTGGTTATGCACTTGCCTTTGTTTATTTCTTTTCTAATCATACTGCTTGTCCCTTCTCTTATAGGTATTTTTGATGTTGTTATATTCTCTTTAATGACTGTCTTATATGAGTTCTTAATGGAGACAACCTCCTCTTCTAGTTTTTACACAATTTGTTCTTTTCTTCTAACTCATTTCTAGCTGAATTAGTCCCAACCTCTAGTCTTTCACATTGTTCTTCTTTGTCCTTCAATTGATTTCTCATCACCTCTTCTATTCTCCTCGCTTCTTCAAGCTGTGTCCTCAGGATAATAATTTCCTCCTTGAACTCATGTTCTCTTTCATCACATATCTATAAAATTTTCTTATGGTCTTTTCTCTCATTTGCAAGTTTGTCTATTTCAAACAAGGTTCAGTCAAGCCTAACTTGATGTTCATATGTATTTTCTTCATGAGAATCAGGTACATTCACATTAGTAGAATAGGTCTCATTTGATTGAACACTTTCTTTTTTACAAGACATTTTATTCTTCCTCTTTGTATTCTCTTTTGCTATGCTGCTACTCCTAGTATCTCCTTCATGCCTGTGCTCAACCTTTCCCAATTTTTTTTGCAGAATTTAAATCTATTACTATCTCAATATCCTTGTTGTGTAGGTTGTTGTATATTGTACATTTTTTTGAGCATTCCACTATTGTTCTTATTTAGAGGGGGAATCTTTGCTGTATCATTCACACACTAGCTTCCATACATTAGGTCCATAACCCATAAGTTCAAATTTTACATTTTCTTTCCATTTTTTAAAGTTTGCAGTACTAAGCATTGGTACATTTCAATAATCCATGACTCAACCAAGTCTACCTTCCAGCTGGTAGGCTTACGCAAAAGGAACCTTCCCTGATACCAATTGTTGGAAACTTGACTAAACTGGCGGGGGGGGGGGGGGGGGGGGGGGTGAATTAGTTTAGTACATTCATGGACAACTTTTATTTTATTTTTAATATTTGTATGTACTATTTAATGATCAACATAACAACTTATGGAAAACAAATTTAAAATATGAATAACTTGTAATATGTGAACAATAACATCAAATAAACACATAAAAGCAACACATATGGACAAAATATTTAAGTGGAAACCCATAAAGGGAGAAAAACACGACTTTTTTATTGTTCTGATGTAAAGGCAAGCTCCTACTCCCTTATTATATTATATTTTCTATAGGCTACAACCTACAAGAGGCTGCTACCTCAATTCTTTTGCAAGCTTCACCTTGCAAGGAAGCTCCAACTTGCAAGGAAGCTCCAAATTGACATAAATTTTCTATAAGGTACAACCCATAAGAGGCTCCTACCTCAATAGGCTCACCCCTATTATTTATCAAGCTAAAACTTGAAAGGAGCCTACAATCCCTGATACATATAAGAAATAATCTATTGGTTTACCTAGTCCATAACTCTACATACCTCCATCTCAGTATTTGCTTCTTTTCCTCAAATATGCTTCACATATACTCTTCTTTGCACCAGGTAACAATAACTCACAATAACTCAATCAAATCTCACATACTCTCTAACCATCTAACCATACAACCTTCCAACCTCACACATTTTTATAAACAAACTTTGATGGTTGTTAGTATTCCTTACATGAACATGAAATGAACAAATTTGTCTCTTTGCATTCTTGGGATGTCTCTTCGTTTCCAAACTTTTTCAACCTTTGAATATTAAAAACACAAGATAAATTAGAAATATGGATTAACACAAGCAAACTTTAATATTTACAACATCTAACAACATGTCATAAAAGATTATTGCTCAGATAGATAAGCAAACACACTGTAACATGGGCTAAATGAAAAGATGATGCGGTAAGATCCAAGGTAATGTCGTTTGCAGGCTAAATGACCTATGTTGTAGCACATGTCCTTAGTGTTGAAGGATGCATTACATTCATAAAGAGGCCTTACATCAGAACATCTCCATCATAAGAAACAAATATGTTCTTAACAAACTCTGTAACCTCAACAACCTATGCAACATTCAACTCCTTCACCTTTGATCAACAACACCTACTCAACAATCTTGCCTTTACCTTTGCCTTTCATCACAACAATGATCAATATGTACTCCTTTTCTCCTTTGCTGACCGTCTCTGCAACATTCGATCATCAACTTATAACATATGCATACGTCCCAATATAAGCAACATCATAACTACCATAGCAATCACAACGTCATAACATATGTACATGCAAGAAGCCTTAACTTTTCTGCAACATTAGCAACCTTAGCAATATTTGCAACATAACAATATATGTAAGCAATTTAATGACAAACATCAAAACTAATTCACAACATAACATCAACACAAGAATAAAGCAATGCATCACCACCAACACAAGCTATTCTTTGACAAGCAACATACTCAACAAACTTCTTGCTACTCCTTTGCCATCAATGACAACAATCCCAACAAAGTTTTTTTTTTTTTTGACACAAATAAGAAAAGCTTTGCTATTAATTATGTACCTGGCCATTACAAGATATACGAGAAATTTACATATTTCTCATAATGACCAAAGGTTCTAAGAGGAAAGGAAGAGATATCTCTAAATGATCTGGCATGTGTTTACTACATTCCTTCCCGATGCCAAAATTTATACTTCTGCTATTGTAGACTCTAAAAAATTGACCATTTACCAAAATACATTTACATGGATTTATCATATCTTACTGAGGTGGATCAATTGACATTTGGTTTGTAAGAGCACTACTTGTTGTGCTTCTTGAGTCCTCATTGTTCCTTTGGGCTTGGAGATCAACTAGTTGAAGGTCCATCTTGTCCTCCATGTATTGAATTTTAAGGTGCTGACTTTTCACAGTTTCTATCAGGACCAAAATTTGTTGACACAAATATGAGACCTCCGTGTACCAATCTAGTGGCGGGTGCGAACACAGGTGGCATTGATGAGCCATTAGATTTTTTGCACAGGCACTTTGATTGGAAACATTCCATGAGGTGTCATTGTCTTCAATACACTGGCCTAAAAACCACAGAGGGGAAAAATACAATGACCAACCCAATCTTCACTGCTTATTATTGACTTTTGAGTTCAGTTTGACCCACTATACTTGCTTTAACACAAATACTAGAGGAAAAGTGGTTGGAGAGTTGCTTCTAAGGCTTTAGACACTCTTATAGGCTCTAATTTTGGAATAATGCTAAGCTCTAACATGTTTTCATTCCCCTCAATAGAGATTATTACACTTGGAGCAGAGTTTGCTGGTACCGAATTTGATGGAGGAAAAATAGAACAGGGAAAGGATGACTCCTGGATGAAAGAGAAACATAGCAGGTTTGCAAAAGTTTCCCAATTCAATATTTTCCATCCGACTGACCCTCAACTTTAACAACATTAAATAAATTTTGTAGCCTCAACATGAGCTCATCGCGCATTAACGTCTACATATGGTTCATGATTTCCTATGCTTTCTAGATTTCCATTGACATTGAAACCTGTAGGAGGTGATTATTACTGTCAATTTTGTAAGAGTACAATGGAGAGTGAGAGATAATGCAAAGGGCTTGAATTTAAGTATGAACCAACTCTTTTATGCATAGGATCCATGTCTCTGTATGAGGAAACTATCGTTATGAAGGATCTAACACACTATTATAGCCATTTAGATGGCTTCACACAAACATAGGGCACATGGGAAATAAGAGAGATGTTATTGAATTTGCTAACCATGAGTAGTGGGGCCTTCCAATTTCATAGATGATTAAAAACAATCTTTCCAATGACTAAGCTTTGTCCTTTCCTCCTTTGAGAAATTCGCTTAATGATGGAGAGATAAAG
Source organism: Pinus tabuliformis (assembly GCA_031772625.1). Taxonomy (NCBI): domain Eukaryota; kingdom Viridiplantae; phylum Streptophyta; class Pinopsida; order Pinales; family Pinaceae; genus Pinus; species Pinus tabuliformis. Next base: position 903,919,259 of record CM062804.1, read on the forward strand.
TAAAAATTTTTCCTTGGTCATGGGATGTGTTTCAAGTGAGATTGTCGTTAATACTAAGTTTCCCTTCTTCTAGCTGGTAAGATTTATTGGTTTGCTTGTCAAATTCCTGATTTTGATTGCAAAGAATATAATGAAATGACTTATGAGAGAATGATTTCAAGATGCCAGAAATTATGCAGAGAAGGAGAGAAAGCACATTTTTTGAAGGGAAAGAAGCCAAGTAGAGGTACTGAATAATTAAAAGAGAGCCACATAGAACAACAATATAAGAGATACCCTGGTCTTTGGCTATCTGAAGGCCAAGAAGGAGACCATACATTTCGATCTCTGCCCCAGGGCCTAGGAAAACTTAGTTTCTGTTTCTCCTTCGGGATTTACAATATCCCTCCCCCTCCTGCCACCCTTGCCAACAGTTTTTTTTTGGAGTGTAAGAATTTAATCAATATTTGTGGGACTCTTAACACATGGAGGCCTCTTACTTGTAAATGAATGCCAATCCTCACCCTATGTATATTTCCAATTAGCCATGCTAATTGATCACCAATGATGAGGAAGTTGTCCACTACTATTTTCCATGTAATAGACCCTCCAAAAAATGCCTTTCTAAGGAATCTCATCCAATCCTTTAAGACCAGTGGCTCAATTTATTCAATCTTCATCATTATATTCCGTAAGCATTCAATGGAAATGATTTTTCACGTTCCTTTAGCAACCATTTAAGCTCTTAAGAATAGCAATAAAATTTTGAACCCTCATCCCCCTTTGTTACTTAGTATTAACAAATTTTTCCATTCAACTAAATGCATGCCTCCTTTATCTCTCATCATTAACCAAAAATACTTGAAACAAATATTTTTCATTTCCTCAAACAAAATATCATCACTAGGTTTGGTGTTCTTATGTCACTTGTTTTCGATAATGCAACTTATTTCTCATTGCTTAAACTTTACGATTTTGTATTAGAGAATGATATTATTTTAAACATTCATCTAACTATTATCCACAGGGTAACGGTATTTCCAAGCCAACCAATAAAAATTGATCTGTATTATCAAGAAAATTGTATACTCTTAATAAAGGAACTAGTACGATGCTTTGGTGAATTCTTTATGATCACGCCTAATCCCTCTCTAAAAACCTCCCCTTACTTTCCAGTGTATGAGAAAGAAGCCATCCTACTTCCAAACATATACCTCCCAGCCCTTCAAATTTCTCAAGCGTCTCGGGGTAAGCCTTGTCTTGTGGTTTAGAGTAGGATAGACACTCTTTTGAAGGTATAGGAAGAAAGGAGGAAAGTGAAAGAAATTTTTTTTATCCATCAGAATCATATCAAGAGATGGTTTGATAAGATGTCTGCAGAGAATAAATAATTCAGTGCAGATACCTAGTATTTATATGGGATAAAGCACACAAAGAGAAAGGGAAAGACACTAAATTCCAGTCCTTGTGGATTGAACCATATGAATTCATGACAAACTTGGCCACCACATTTATCGTCTCCTGTCCTTGGATGGGAAAACAGATTCTATTCCTATCAATGACCAAGACCTTAAACGATATTTTCAATAGAAGTCTAAGGTTGTGTCCCTACTTGATGTAGTCTTTAGTTTGTATGTTTGTTCATGTTATGTTAAGTATTTTCCACTGTCCTTGTAAATAAAACCTTGTGTGAAAGTGTTTTTTCTGGTTCTAATGCATGTGGAAAAATGGAAAAGTGCCTTGTGACACCACAACATTTGGCTAACTTTCAGTCATTCTTCTTTTTCTTGGTTTATATCTTTCAATCAATTATTTTTTAATGGAAAATTTGATCCTTCGAGGAGGGAAGCTTTGTGTAGAACCATGATACCCATGTTTATTCTAGGAATCTTGTTTCTAAGCTCGGTTATGTGATGATTCAATGTTTTACATGTTGATGCAATCAAATAGAGAAGGGAAAGGAGAAAATCTATAGCGAGCATGTTAATATCAGAGGTATATATAGTCGTCTATGAAGGAACCTACTCTCAATAATTCAGGATCCCTCTTCCGCCCCAATGAAATAATAAGTTCCTAATCATAATTCTATAAGTAAAATAAATAAGAGGTGAAAGAAGAGAAAGGCTTCCTACGCAGAGAGGTGAAGCAAGTAACTTCATCGAGGTACTGAACAAGCTTGCTGGCAGTGAAGCGATTCTTGCATTCATGTAGTTACTCCGCTAGAGTACTAAACATGCTCATTGGTAGCAAAGCAACACTAAATATGAAAACTCATACTCTGATTATCTTAAAATCGCCAATATATATTACCCTTCTCTTGAATTAAAATAAATGTGATATAGATCACTTTGTGAATGCGTTTAACCGAGAAAGGGATGGAGGGAACTACATTTGTAACTGGGTTAAGTGGGAAAACCAAAGTAATCCATAGATGAATTAATACTTCTTGAGAAACTAGACTCTGTGCATAAAGTTAGACTAAGGTAGAGAAGTTGGAGTCCTACCAATGTGTTGCCAAGTGTTTTTGTTGTTACAAAATCCTCTAAAATTTTGGCCTATATCCAAATTTCAGAGCTTACTTTGACCTTGTGAATTGTCTTTTCTAGTAGTAAGAGATATTCCATGTAAATCCTTTAAGTTTTCTAGTCCCCTTTTGAATAGAATCTAAGTGTCGTCTTTTGGCATGGGAAGTGTTGCACATTGTAAAAGCAGAGTTACATTTCATTGTAAGAGGAAACTTTGTAACCAATGGGTCCTATTTATCCTATGGACATGTACTAGACTCATTCCCAAATTTTTATGCATTTTTTTGTTAGTGTTGTTACTAGTGTCACAAAGTGTATTGTAAGTGTCGCAATTGGGAGAAAGTGTTATTTTGTCGTCACATCTAAGGGATTATGTTGATTCTAGGTGCTCAGTGTTGAATGTTGAGTTATAGATTATTCTAAGTGTGTAATCATGTTCAATATTTATCTTAGTTTCATCTCTGCCTCACTGATCCCACACTTAGCCAAATTTTGGAAAGTTTCATGCCCGACCAACTTGGACTCATTTTGCCTCTCTGAACTACACACTGTGCAATTGCAATCCCCAGTATTGCATCCTTGCCTTCTAAAATTGGGTAATGCACAGTCATTGCCTTGAAGGACTGCACATTACGCAGTTATAGTGCTCAAGAATAACCTCTTTCTCCCCAGATATGTGCAATCCTACGTCCCATCCAACCTCTTTCTGTGCACTGTACAGTTTCAGTTAGTAGTCTCTCTCTCTACCTCCCTGAACTACGTAATCTAGTGGCTTAGTCTTCCTCCAGAACTGCGCACTGCACAATTAAATTGGGAATCCTATCTCGCTGTAACCCTCAACTACACAACCCTACTTCTCAGGCCTCTAGTTACTGTGCATTGTGTAGTCATAATCATCAGTCCCTCAATATTGTCCTCTAGAAATGTGCAATATGCAATCTCTGAGCCTTCCTCCTAGTCCAATACTCAGTTCCAAGCCAATTAGTGATTCTCATGAAGAAAGTTAGATTGGGATATTTCTGGATTGATGTCGTCTTGACATGAGTGAATTTCATTTGTAGGTACCCTATCTTGACATGACAGGATGATGCTTAGAAAGGAGTAGAAAGATACTATGCTAGAAGACACACATGAAATTGTGAAGACAAGATGATTGTTGAACAAGAAGATGAAGGGACACTAAATTGCGATAAAAAATGAAGGATTAGAATCATAATGAAGACTCCCTATTTTCAATCCTTTTGGAAGAGAAAGAGGAAGAACATGCAACATCTTTCATGAAGACACAAAGATAGCAGTAAGAGAAGAAGCTTGACATTAACACAGCATCAACAAGTCCATGTCATTGGTGTCAAGTCATGTCTTGTCAAAGTGTCATCTCTAGAGTCATATGAGTCATCATGTGTCACATCATTTGTGGATGTAATTATGTACTTTTCAATAAAATGAGAAATGTAAAGTTGGTGGAAGTCCAAAGGTCACCTATAGAATGTGAAAGGTCATGTAGAAGTCAAAGGGTCTCATGAGAATTCAAAAATTCGTATGGAAGTTCAAGAGTCATGAGGGGAGCTCAAGAGTCTCAAGGAGGTAGAGAGTCACCTCATTTGTTATATATACACCCTCATTGCTCAAGTAAAGGACCTTTCACCTTGGATCCTCCAAATAAGCATTAGAGAGAAAGATAGTTCTTTTAGAGAGAAAGTGGTGGCTTAAGACTCCACTATTGGAGCTAGTGGTGTTCATTGTATCAATGTATCTTGGAACTTTAAATTAATACTTGAATCTCACTGAGCGAACACACTTTCATGTGTATATCGTAAATATTGTAAGACTATTCTTTGAATGTTTGTGGTATATGTTCTTCTCATTTCTACTAAAGAAATTGAACTATTTCATTGGCCTTGGTGCTCACTTTGTTGAATGTGTGTTGTACTTTCTTCAATGATTGTTACTGCTATGCAAACTATTTTGTTGTGTTCATTGTATCGATGTATATTGGAACTTTTGCTTAATACTTGAAGTTCATTGAGCCAACACACTTTCATTTGTATATCGTAAATATTGTAAGACTATTATGTTATCCATGATAACACTTAGGAATTTTTTTTCTTTTAGTCATTAGTCAAATTTAGCTAGGGTTTTCAAAGTTTCTCAAAATAGGGTTCATGATCATTGTGTTTTTGGTTATCATGTCATGGTGTGGGGCCCATATAAGTTAAAAAGGGGTTTGTCATAAAGCTTCAATTTCAAATTTTTATGTGCTTCATGCTTATCCATCCATAATTGGCTTTTAAATATTTTTACAGAATTCTGTAACAAATCCAGTTATAAAAATAGGGGGTTTTCTACGGAAGTTGCTAACAGTTTTGTAGCAACTCCCCATAGTAAAACCGATTTTTTGCTGCAAAATTGCAATAGGTTTTCATGAAGGTTAAGGCAGGTCTAAAACTCAGCAAAGGAGGTTCTAAAGGCATGTATTTAGCTTATAAACATGAAGGAAGACATCAGAACTTGCAGAACTTGCAGAGAGGTAGCAGAGGTGTTTTTTGAATTTGCTACAATTTTTGTTTGCTATGAAATTTCTGGAAATGACTGTTTTAGTAGTCATATTAAAGCTCACTTTATAACCAAATGGTAAGGAATTTTGGAAATATGAAGGAGGTTTTTGTTCAAAACATGCTCATCTACAAAAACCGCTCTCAATTTTTACACAACTATCAGGGTTTGGATAATACATACTTATCTTTGGGTCCTATTTTACCAAAGTTTCCTAGCTAGATTTGTTGTAGAAAATTTAAATATCGACTTGGTGGAGGTCCAGCTCAGCAAAGTCAACTAGGTCAACACATCCACGTGGCATGAGACACATCAGAAACACATTTAGCATTTGGTTGGATTTGATAAGGTCCACCAACATAAGTTTGTTGAGCTCATTAAGATAGAAGAGTCTTATTTGTATTGAAATTTGTGTAAAACAGAAAATCCCTAAAGTTTCTCAATAGATGTGAGATAAGAATCTAGAATGATCGATCCTAGCCCCAAGTGGCAGATTTTGTAATTAATGATAATATGGATAGCTTGGTCTACATATTTGTAGTTTTTTTTGACTAAATGGGGGATCGATAATGTGAAGGAGGCCACTCTTTGTAAATTTTTATATTTATTTATTATTTTATTATATATATATATATATTTTCCCAGTTAATACATATGTTGCAGCAACTCTGTTTTACTATCTGAGACTCATGTGTTTGGCTTTATGTTTATTTTTTCTCATCATGTTCTTTATATTTCTATGTTTCTATCAGTGTTCATGGCAATCTGATTACTTGGAATTCACGATAAGTGCTCTGAATTCCTTCATTTGCTGTGAATGACAGTAAATGTTTATTTGATATCAGGTTTAAAGCCAGATATGCCTCAGTTTCCATTAAGCACTGTTATTTGTCAATGATTTTCCTTTATCTAATTGCATGCCCAATGGTGGCAACCATCACATTCTCCTTCACTAATAAAACCACATAAAAAAAGAAAACCAGAGTTAGCCATATGAATTTTTGAGCTTATCATCGTAAAATTTTTAAGTATATTGAGAGAGCCCTCTCAGATTGGAAGGGCTAACTTCCATTCAAAATTTGGTTTGAAATAGTGATGCTGGGTTGAAGGTTGACACAACGCAACCCTTTATAGCCCAGTGATAACATTTTGGTGTGTTTTCCAGGAGCTGAAAAGCTCCATTTCCCGAATTTTCTTTGAGTCTCTTGATTCTGAATCTTGAGGGTAACAGGAAACCAAAGTTTTCTGAAGGTTGTGATATTACCCTTGCAACTCCAATCTCAAGAGATCCAGAAGATCAGATCTTCATGGTGACTCCATTGCTTGATGATCAGTAGCTTTAAGAAGTTCCAAGATGATTTCAACTGTAAGAAGAAATGTCAGGTATGCTCCTATGGATCGGTCTCACATCTATGGTTTTCCAAATCCTATGACTTGTGTTGATTGGTCAACTCATCTTCTCATGTTCAAAGATGAAAAGAAAGATGATGCTAGTCTACATTTGGTTAAAATTCCATTTACATGTATGCATATTAAGGGTTGAGTTCCTGAGGATTGTCTCATGAAGATGTTTATGGATACCCTAGAAGACACAACTAGAGTATGTTATGAAGGGTTGCCATCAGGAAGCTTGTGTTCTCTTAAAGATTTCCATAGAATATTTTGTGGAAAATATGGGAAGTCTCATCCTTCATCACCACTGTTTCAAGACTGTTGTAATTTTTGGAAAGGTTTCATTCAATATCTTGAAAGTGTTGATGATGATGTAGAATGTATGGATGATGAGAGATGTTAGAGGCACTTTATGATTTTTCTTCTCAAGCTAGTTGTCATGATGATCAAGAAGTTTTCCAACAAGAAGATGTCTCTTCTTTAGCTGAAGATGAAATGGATCAACAATTTGACAACCAAGTCATAGTACATGAAATCCATGAGGATTTGCAGCCTTGTCAATCTATATGCAGTCAAAGGTATGTGCCAAATCATTCAAATTGTTTTTCAACCCATTCCTTTTCTGAGATTTTATGTAAAGAAGAAACTCCTCAAGATCAAGTTGTTCAAAATACATGCATGAAAATTATAAACAGTGAGGTAACATGTGATGAAAGTTGTCTACCTAGACAAGAAATTTGTTCCGTTGAAAATCATAATGATGTTGTCCCGGTTAAAGTGCATGAAAGTTCACTTTTAGGTAAACCCGAGTTACATGAAGAGCTGAATATACAGGATTTACCTATTCTATTTGAGGATCATCAAAATGACATGGATGATATGCATAAAGTTGTTTGTATAAGAGCTGTTAGTGTTCAAACTCAAGATGCCATTCCTAAAGAAAAACTACCAAAGGTTATATCTGATTTGTTTGATAAGCAAAATATTAGTTTTGATACACACAATATGGATATCATGTTTGAAGATGTTCAAGGATGCATGGATGATTTTTTTGATTTACATGAAAGGGAAGACAAATCTATTGTTGTCTTTTTATTTTATGATGTTCTTGGAATTGAAGACATATGACAAAAGAAGCCATCAGTTATGAATGAATTCAACCCTCATGATTTTACTCATCGAGAATAGGTGATTTTTCATAATTATTAAGATCATTTGGTAAGTCTATTCCAGTCATCAGTGAAGGTGAAGTTTCTTTCATTTACAAGTTCAGGTTGTGGATTCAATTTTCATTCCATGTTGCCGATAGATGATCCACTACTGATTTTGTTCAAGCACAATTTGTGGATTCAATTTTCATTCCAAGTTGCCAATAGATGATCCAATACGGATTTTGTTCAAGCATAATCAAGGAGCCCAGGTGTTGGATCAACTCTTTGACTAGTTATACTAGAGCTTTCATCTTGCTTGAATTAAGCATTTGGATTTTTAGCTACTAGAGTAGGAGTGGTATGTACATAAATAAGCTTGCTGGGGAAGCATCTCTTTCAGCATTTAGTTTGAAGATTGTAGTCACAAATTCCAGTTTATACAATGTTTTTGCTTCAAAATCATGTCAAGGGTCGAATGCATGCTAACGAATATGACAAGAGGTTGGGAACAACCTAATGAATAGGCACGTAGTCTACGGGATTGAAGCTGTGTTTCCAAGCTCCCTTGGAGTTCGAGTAATGAAATTGTTACAAGGATTGGAGGAAGAACCAAATATAGTTCAATGAAGGATCAATCAATTGATTACCTTGAAGGAAAAAATAAAAGAAGTCTACATAAACTATCATCAATCCCAAAACAGGTTTGAGCCCAAAGTTAAGGCCATAAGAACTTGGAGAGGATATCATCGGTTTTCAAGTTTTCAATAAGGCAATTGGTCTGCTGGTTCTTTGCTGCACCACAGGGGCGCAACATCCCCATTGAAGCAACTGTTATCGATGATAACACTTAGGAATTTTTTTCTTTTATTCATTGGTCAAAATTGGCTAGGATTTTCAAAGTTTCTCAAAATAGGTTCATGGTCATTGTGTTTTTGGTCATCATGCCATGATGTGGGGTCCATATAAGTTAAAAAGGGGTTTGTAATAAAGCTTCAATTTCAAATTTTTATGTGCCTCACGCTTATCCATCCATAATTGGATTTTAAAAACTTTAACAGAATTCTGTAACAAATCTAGTTATAAAAACAATGGATTTGCTACGGAAGTTCTTAAGAGTTTCGTAGCAACCCCCCATAGTAAAACCAATTTTTTTCTACAAAATTGCTGTAGGTTTTCATGAAGGTTAAGGTAAGTATAAAACTCAACAAAGGAGGTTCTAAAGGCATGTATTTAGCTTACAAACATTAAAGAAGACCTCAGAACTTGTAGAACTTGCAGAGAGGTAGCGGAGAGGTGTTTTTTGAATTTGCTACAATTTTTTTTTTGCTACGAAATTTTTGGAAATGACTGTTTTAGTAGTGAAGTTCAAGCTCACTTTCTGACCAAATGGTAAGGAATTTTGGAAATCTAAAGGAGGCTTTTGTTCAGCACAACTCATATACAAAAACATCTCTCATTTTTTACACAACTATTAGGGTTTGGATAATACACACTTATCTTTGAGGCCTATTTTACCAAATTTTTCCTAGCCATATTTGTTGCAGAAATTTTAAAATTCGACTTGGTGGAGGTCCAACTCAGCAAAGTCAACTAGGTCAGCACATCCACGTGGCATGAGACACATCAACAACACATTTAGCATTTGGTTGGATTCGATAAGGTCCACCAACAGAAGTTTGTTGAGCTCATTAAGATAGAAGAGTCCTATTTGTATTGAAATTTGTGTAAAACAGAAAATCCATAAAGTTTCTCAATAGGTGTCAAATAGGAATCTAGAATGATCGATTCTAGCCCTAAGTGGCAGATTTTGTAATTAATGATAAGATGGATAGGTTGGTCTATATATTTGTAGTTTTTTTTTGACTAAATGAGGGATCGGCAATGTGAAGGAGGCCACTCTTTGTTATAGCTCCAAATCTCACTCTTATGGTTTGTGATGCTGCACTTATGGCCTAGGGCAACCCCTCCTTCCAGACCTGGTCAAAAAATTTAAAAAACAGTGTTTTATTCCCTATACGCGACTTTGCCCTGTGTTAAACGCGTGTACACGCCGGTCTGTCATACCCAACCCGCGTGTATCTATTAAAACACTTAAAAAAATATAATTTCCTCTTTTTCGGGCGGTGATCGCGGGTTTACCTGCTGGATCACCTGTTAGTGCCCGTGGCCCAACTGTTCCCAACCAACTCCTAACTAAAAAACTACTTTGGAGAGGGTATAAAAAGACATCAAAGGGAAGGCCAAGGGGAGAGAGAAAGGAGAGCAAGATTATTATGCTGAGATTTTTCCCTTAGACCAGGTCTGAAGTCCTTGGTGCATTCTGCATTTCCCCCATTTTGCATAGGAAACCCTTGTTTCCATGTGTATTGGTGATCATTCATCCTTGACATCATCATTGAGTAAGACTTGGAAGGAGCTCTTGTTGGAGGCTGGAGGCTGGAACGAAGCCGGGAGGAGGCTTGCTTGGAGCCTGCTGAAGGTGTTCAGGTGATATCTTTTCGATATATGTACTTTATTTGCCTTTATATATAAAGAAACACGTCTTTGTTCCCGAATAATCTTTCTTTATGCTTATGAGATTCTTGTGTTGAATTCTTATGAAAGTAGTTACTTAAAGATTTTTTATAACTAACTTTATAGCATGAAGATGATTTATACATAAACTTATATACATGTACTGTTGTGTTCTTTGATTTGTTTGTCTTGCAGGTCAGAGAAAGAAGAAGGGAACTCTAAGAAGGGTTTGCACCCTAACGGTCTTCTCGAACGTAGGACCTTAGGTATGTACCCTAAACATTAGAATTTGCTTAAAAGTAAAAAAGATGGCTGTGTGTGTGTGTTTCTTTGTATAAGCAATTTTCAGTCTGGTAGAGTCTTAGCCCAAAGGACCCTAGGGGTACTTTCCCTTCAACCACTCTTTGTAATTATTATTATTATTATTATTTTTAATACATATGTTGCAGCGACTATGTTTTACTACTTGAGATTCATGTGTTTGGATTTATGTTTTATGTTTTCTCATCATGTTCTTTATGTTTCTATTAGTGTTCATGGAAATCAGATTACTTGGAATTCACGACAAGTGCTCCAACTTCCTTCATTTGTTGTGTATGACTGTAAATGTTTATTTGATATTGGTTTTAAAGCCAGATGTGCCTTAGTTTCCATTAACCACTATTTTTTGTTAATGATTTTCCTTTATCTGACTCCATGCCCAATGGTGGCAGCCATCACATTCTCCTTCACCTGTAAAACCACATAAAAAAAGAAAACCAGAGTTAGCCATTTGAATTTTTGAGCTTATCGTAGTCAAATTTTTAAGTATATTGAGAGAGCCCTCTCAGATTGGAAGGCTAACTTCCAGTCAGAAGTTCATTTGAAATAGTTATGCTGGGTTGAAGGTTGACATAACTCAACCCTTTCTATTCCAGTGATAACATATTCTTTGAATGTTTGCGCTATATGTTGTTCTCATTTGTACTAAAGAAATTGAACTATTTCATTGGCTTTGGTGCTCACTTTGTTGAATTTGTGTTGTACTTGCTTTAATGATCATTACTGCTATGTGAACTATTTCACTATTTGATTAATGATTATTTCATATGTATGTGTATGTGTCTTTATGAGAATAATACTATTATTTTTCTCTTAAAGGCTCACTTTCGTTTCCCTCCAGTGAAAGAACCTTGATACATTTTGCAATTGAACATTTCACAAGGCATACTCACTTGTTCATTCAAAAGTACATGTACATTATCCTCTTGTGCTAACTATTGCAACCAAGGAAAATATTTAAAAACAATGGCAGTCAAGCCATATTTCCGAAAGGGCTCCTTTACCAAACGACGTGAGGTCTAATTGGGACTTCATATCGGGTAGACCTCTTGTATGTTGGCAGGTTCCAACATTGTCAACAATGCCTTATCATTTTATAGCATTTCCTTAGCTTCCTTTTCTTCCCAAACTTGCAATTAGCATATTTTCCTACTTGTTGGATTATTTCCTGTAGCAAAACAGGGACTACTGTAGCAGTTTACAACTTTCTTAGATTTGCATCCAATTCATGTTTTGCCTTATTTTATGTATTACAACACTCTTGGAACCCTGAAAATCAAGTTTGTAGGTAGAGAGACCAAGTATATGCCTTTATCTATATTGTTGTAGAAATTAATCTTCTCCTTCAGACTCTAGAGTTTACTATTTGCAAGCTTTTACTTTAGCAGCGTGTTTTATTTTCTTACAAAATAGAATAGATATTCTTTCATTTCATTATAGTTAATATGGTTTTCCTTCCCTCATTGTAAGTATCACAAGTTTTCTTGTTGCATTTCATTCCCTGCAATTTCAGTCTTTCCTATAGCACAAAATAGTTAGATTGGTCTCTATACAACTAGATTTCATCTCAGTGCTCCCACCTACATAAAAGTTATAAAAAAAAAGAGATCGTTTTTTCTACACATACAATGTTGACTCCTCTTAAGTTTGTACGAACGTCGTTTTGACATTTAAAGTTGAGATACTTGGGAGTTGCAATGCTTTTATTTCAACATTGAGGGCGATCACTTTTTATCGTTGTTGTCTAGGAGGTGTTATAGTATGTATTGTCTTTTTCCTTAGTTGATCTACTCTTCCTTTCATTTTATCTATATATATATATATTTATTTTATGCCTCGAAGAGCTAGGGACATAACAAGAAAATTCTTACCAAAAACCCCCACTTCCACTTGCAATCATCCTCTTTTTGTTGACTGTGAGCCTCTTATCTTATCCACAGGGACCCTTGAGGCCCTTTTTGGTGAGCAAGTGAGGATCTTTGAGGGGATTGAACAAGGTGAAATACGCTCACATCCCACCAATAATATCGATGGAGATAGACAACCATGAGTTCACATTTATGATTAGAGAAACATATGGAGAAGTTAAAATGAAAACATTAGTCCATCTATTCTACCAAAATTATATGGTTTGATTTTGGAAGATCCCGATACTTTTATGTTTGAGTTTGTTGTAGAATGAAGGAACTATGACTATACAACTGATGAGAAGAAGCTCAAACTTTTCCCTTTCACTCTTAAGGATGCAAAACTTTGATGGTTCATGCGCCTAGAAGGAGACGACATCACAACATGGGAACAAATTCAACAAACCTTCAACAAAAATTGTTGGGATTATTATAGAGAAATGGATACGAGAGATGAGATATCCATAATGGTCCAAGGAGTAGATGAGTCTTTGAAATATTGTGAGGAAATATTTCAATTGAGTACTGAAGGGTGCACAATTTCACCCTAAATCAAAACTCCTTGAATGTAGTTCTACTATGAGAATTCAAGGAAGAACTGATGGAGACACTCAACCTACTAGCCAATTGAGACATATATTAGATCAAGTATGTTGATATCAAAATAATATTTGAGAATCTGTTGATGGTGCTGGACCCGCCAATTGTCAGGGGATCTCATCGGTAAGAAGTCCCAATTAGACCTCAGATCGTGTGGTGTAGGAGTCCCAACAGTGGGTTGTACGGTAATGCCTTGACCGTGGTTTCACAAAGAGGCAAGTAAGATGTCGCTGTTGGTAGCAAGGGCGTGACATATGTAGTAAGTAAAGGAAGGTGCATGAGTGGTTCTAACACACGAAGGGTCAGGTGAGTGTACCCCTTGGAAACCTATGATAGCATGGAGTTAAGAAGGGAACACACGAGAAAAGATGCATCACAACATGGAAGGAAAGTTAGCAAGAAAAAATGATGGTTAAACCAACAAAACATTTCAGAAAGATTCATGCATGGATATACAAAAATAGCTACACATGCATGCGTAAGAAAATAGATACATATATCATTTAGAGTACTCAAGATATCTGAAATACAATACAACATATGCATGAAACGCGCTGGCTCTGTTATATTAAGAAGTGTAAGTTCTGGTCATATAATACATCCATGTCCAACCACTAGTTCCGACAACGGAATGTTACAGCCACAACCGCTTTCTCCTCCAAATATACATAATAACTTTGCGTAGTTGAGAAGCCAAGGCTCATTACAATATTGTCCAAGCTTTCTCTAAGATACTCCTATCGAAAGCTTGGCTGACAAAAAGCCTCTACAATGAGTTATGAGGGACTATTTATAGCAAAGGGTGGGGTGGCCCTTGACATTCCCCTTTGTGATAGTTCATCTACCCTCATGACTCTTCATCTACTCTATGACTGTTACATCCAACTATTGACACTTGAACTTACACTTGACAAGGCATTACATCACAATGCACATGTACCCATGTGAGACAAAATGGTTTGAGCAAGCCATGCAAGACATCGCTATGACTCAGATAACTATTGGAAGAACAACTCTTCAACATCCTCACGGTGGTTGACAGTAGCGAACTGATGCCAAGCTTGGTAGTCCATGATGGTGTCTGTGTGCTCTAAGGTGACATCTTTTTGGAAATGAACTCTTGCCTCCATAGCATCTAGGTACATTGCTCGAGCTCTTCTATCCAACTCGTCTGATATAATGCACATCATTGTCTTGAGTGCGACTGGACCAACAACATACTTGTGCATGGTGTCTGCACTGCTGGACAAGCCTGGGCTAGTGGCTATGTGCATCAAGTCATCAAAGTACGAGTCAAGATCTAGCCAGACCTGTGCCTTTGTCTTCGCTTGGGTGAGTGTCATCGCATGTGTGTGCACAAAATTATCCATACTCTTGAATACACGTGCATGGGAAACCTGTAGACTATTGATGAGCTGCAGGAGCTCTTCATAGTTCTGGATCTGACTCTGGATGAGTTCCTTCAGCTCGACCGCTCTGGGCTTCATCACCTTAGACAAGTGAAGTGGGGCTCCCTTGTATCTCATCGTCCATGTTTGCATGTAATCAAAAACTACATGCACGTTCGACAAAATACATGCTCTCCTATCACATCACTGCTGCCACCCGTTGAGTTGGACGACTGCCTTATGCATGGTACCAAACTTGGAATACAATGCCCGCATGACTGTATCAAGAGACAATACTTCATCCAGTATTGCCTTCTTCAATTCTGCTCAGGTAGATGCTGTAACCAATTCTCCTCCCTGCTTGGCCATCTGTAGCTCCTTAGCCATTCCCTCATTCTTAGCTATTAGGAAGCGAACACCTGAGCTAGTGGCTTTAGCATATGCTTTGGTAGCATCAGCCAATGATGCTAGATTTTGCGCACGTCAGACATGATCACTCGTTCCTCAAACTGCATAGGAGAAGTATGATCATCTGGAGTTGACACTCTTTGATATTGCACAACTCCATGTTGAGACTCGTCGAATGATATGTTGTGCATCTCTCCTTCTTGCTGATCTCCAAGGATCTCAGTGTCTCCTTGGGAATTGCTCTTCTTCTGGATGCGGTGAAACTGTTGGGTGGACCTCTTGGTGGTGAGGCATGAGGTTGATGTCTTGCTCTAACTCCTGTTGCTCCATATTCGTATCCATCTGTTCAAGTGCTTGCTCTATTTCCTGTTCGAAGTCCTGCTCCTGTGATGGTTCACCCTGTATGCCTAATGCCAACTGTTATGATGAGTCTACTACTTGTACGGGTACAATTTCATCTGTCTATACAAGTTGCGCCCCCTTCTGTACCTGTTCCTACTACGCTTCCTTCTCCTGTTTATGAAACTCCTGTTCCTTCCGGAGTTACTCCTTCAACTCATGCAACTCCTTCTCTGTTTCCTCCATTCTTCATTTCTCTCTCTCTCTTTGCGCGTTTCTCTTGTCGCGCTGTTGCCTATTTACCTCTTTTGCCAAAACAGATTTCTACACAAGTGGGTCTGCTCGAAACTTGCAGCTTTGCTCTTCCTCCATGATGTCGACAATCTTCCTCTTGCCCTTTTTGCGTACTGGTATGTTTGCCTCTGCTTCTGGTGCTCTCCGGGATGCTGTTTCAGGCCGCTTTGCTATCCATTCCACAGTGAGGCCGACCGGTTCATTGAGTCTGGAGGAGTTGTAACAAAATCTCCATGGGTCTTCCTCCGCCCAATGACACGCCCCATGGATCCAGTTAAACTATACTCTCACGCACTGATCTTTCACAAGACAATACGAGTCATATGGATTGTAACTTTGGAGGTCGAATGGATACTTCTTCATCTACTCTATTTCGACATCTACATGCTTGAAACTCTGTGTCTCGTATAAATCGATCCATAATGGAAGAGCGACCCAAGGTGCCTTCTTCTTCCGGTGCATCCTAGTTGTCAATCTTGCCGAGATATGATATGATACTTCCTGCATGACGATCTTGTCCAAGGCAAACTTTGGTAAAACATGCAGAGGATTCTCCATGCTGTACACTTGTATGAAGATGCCGGATGGTGAGGCATACCAATCAGCTATGTCAATTAGTTCCTCCATTTCGACATGCAGGGTGGATCCTATTCGAATATAATCTTGTAAACCAGGGTGACGAAATGATCGGACAACTGTGTGATAACTCCTCTGAAGCTGCATTCTGACAACATCTTACAATAAGTGTTTGCAGAGGTCTCCGTCGGTGTCCATGCCCACTTCAAGGCTGGGAACTCTTGACGGGCACAGATTCCATCCAAGATGTAAGAGAACATGTAGATTTCTGCTTGCACACCTTTGGGTGGCGTTCGAGCCTTTGTTACCTGTTCCTTCAGCTGATGAGACAACATGTTGGACTAATTGCATGCTTTTCCTTCTCTGGTCAGTTGGTCCAATGCGATCACCAAACTCTGTGGGAAAGTTTCCGTGGTTTCTTGGCCATACAGATGACATGCAAAGATGACCAAGTATTAATACACCTTTTGCCGGCTGCTTCACCCAGTTCTTCAAGATATCTCTGGAGTTGGCATTGTTGCTAGGTAAGATGAAGGGTGTCTCCATGGTGATCATGGGCTTTGACATCTGATACATGTCATCATAATCATGTGACTTGAAGGTATAAATCTTTGTCCCACTGACATTGCTCAATGTCATCATCTTAGGATCAATGTGCGAGACGATCCAATGTATCATGTCCGTGCATGGGAGCATGGGATACCTGCATGCAATCCAATACAATCCGGACTTGTGGATGTTCACATAGACTTCGAGGTCTTTGAGGTCTTCCCCAAATATGCCT
Source organism: Pinus tabuliformis (assembly GCA_031772625.1). NCBI lineage: Eukaryota > Viridiplantae > Streptophyta > Pinopsida > Pinales > Pinaceae > Pinus > Pinus tabuliformis. The sequence continues at coordinate 903,935,993 of CM062804.1, forward strand.
GCAAATGCATCATTGACCTCTTATCGTTTCAACTTGATGTCCTTGTCTACAATCAACTTGGTATCTTCATAGACCAACAAACTTATAGACACTCGCTCAACTGCTGCTCCATTTGCACTTCTGTTAGTGTCCTTTGGTCCTGCTCTCTTGAAGGCCATTGATCCTAAATTGCTAAGAGGCAGATGAACACCTCTTATATCTGGAGACATAGTGACATGCATGGCAAGAAATCTGTCAGCAAAAACCAAAGAAAAATTGAGGAACAACATGCAACATACCTTGGGATTGACTGGCAAGGATTATGCAATTTTTCCTGGGAGGCTGGGAGTTTGGCTTCCAAAACTGCACAAAATGTAGTCAGGGCTGTCTGGGGAGGCTGGCTAGCTGCTAGATTTGCACAATGTGTAATCCAGGGTGGCCTGTTGGCTACTGGAACTGCGTAATTTCAGCTGGCAGTGATTGCATGCCTAGTGACTGCATTGCGCAATTTTTTGGGCCAACAGTCACTATCCCCCAGAATTGTGCAATGCAAGACTGGAGGATAGTCACTGTACATAGATGCACATTCCCTGAGAGGAAGACAAAGCCTTCCCTCTCAAGATTGTGCAATGCTGTCTTGGTGAGGCAGAGTCCGAGCCAAGGCTATCCAGACTCGCCGACGGGCAACCAAAAGAAAATGTGAAAGTGAATGCATGGCGATACAGAATGTAAGTAGGAGTGAATGATCATGCATGCAAACAATGAATGAAAGATTGAGAAAATGGAACGACATGCATGTGGGTGGAGTGAGTCTTCGAATCGACTGACATCCGGGGTGTCCTGCAAGTGATCAACAATCGGTCCATCCGTAGATGAAGGTACACATGCGAAATCATGGATGGTAGGTTCACCAAAGATGTCAGGAAATAACGAAGGGGGCTCAGACAGAAGGAATTCATCCTTCACCAAGTGTTGATGCTCAAGCTCCCAGTCATACTCTTCATGAATGACAACGCATGTTGGTTGTGTAACACCAATTCCGTTGATGGCTTGATCCTCGTTCACAACAAGTGTAGAGTCCAGAATGGAAGAAAACAAGACAATATCATTTGGAGGATCATCCGAGTACGAAGATGGAGGTTGTGGTGCAAAATGCATATGACAACTTGATGGAATCACAACCAAATCTGCGCAAAAATTAAGCGAAGTGATGTTGGAGGATGCGATAGCTGAATAGATGTATGTGCCTGTTCTCCCACATCACTCCACAATGGTAGAACTATTTGATGAGGGGATCACGAAAGTCACTTGTGACAATGACCGTATCCGTCTGTGATTGCGCACCTCCATCACTGAAGTATGCTGAGTGAGGATTGAGCTAAAACTTCTTCTTGGGATGGATTGATTTGTTAAGAAAATACTTGAATCTGTTAACACCCAGGTTGTTCCCTATGACTCCCAAGGGAATACGGTCGGGGTAACCACTAACCAATCTTTGGATTACAGTTTCTAGCCAAACTGTAATCAGAGAGGGCTCTCTCTTTATGATTTGTCTCTGTTTATGATAGTATTTTAGGCTAGCTATTATGCTCAGGTTTTTGTTTATGTTTTGGTTGAAGGATGTCTTTCAATACCTAAGATGTAATGTTTAGACAGTTTTATTTCATTGGGCAATGGAGTCTAGAGCTGTGAAATGCTTGAAATGCTTCAGTGGGAATGTTCAGACTGCAGGGCCTATTGGGTATCTCAACAAACAAAATTTAAAGCTTAAGTGATGATGTATGATGATGCATGTTTAGCCAATGGAAAGCAATTAAGAATTCTCCATTAAGCTAATGCTGTGAAAGTGAAATGTATTGCTCAGGAGCAAACTTGAATTCCTGAACAAAGGATCACTGTGAAAGATATATTCTGAAAGTGTAGCAATTAAGAATTACGCTTATCAAGATTATAACTGAGGAAAACATTCAGTAACAACATAGATTGAGCTCAGGGTATTCCATGAATAAATCCTGAAGGCTATTCTTTTTCTTTGCTGCTAAATACTTAGAACTTAGAAATATTTATGGATTGCAAAAGACTGAAACACAAAACGAAGAGAGTTACAGAAAACTTATTGTATATGAGATGCACAGGGATCCTGCCAATTTCAACAAACACCATGAACGCATTCAAACAACTCAGAACTTCAGAAATTCCATTACTTCTGTTATTAAACTCTGCAAAGGTTACAACATAGGAACTTCTTCAAGAGAAATCAACAACAACCCCTGCAAGCTTATGCGAGGGGCAAATATATACAAACGGTAATACAAAATATCTAAGGCGTTGAGTCATCTGAGAAATAAATGTTTCACCAATCTTTTTACAAAATAGCAGATAAGAAGTTATTGCTGCTTTCAATACAACATAAATGCTCATTTATATCAGTCAGAAGATATTTTGGCCTGCGGAGGCCACTGAGTCGGTTGGAATGATCTGCTTTAAATGCTGGAAAATGCGCTTTTGTGGATGCTGTGCTGTAACTTTTCGGCCCTGTCACCTGTAGCTGTCCATCTTGACCTGCTGGCTGAAAGTTCTGCTGAGTTGGCTCAACTTTTATCTTTTCATGCATGCTGATTTTACTAAGTTTTCGTGTGCATGCCAATTTGTATTTTTTGATGAAAAACTTGAAGAATGGCTTCCTGGTCTATAGGATCATCTGTATTGCCTTTGTCCACCATTCCTGTGTGGGCAGTTGATGCCTGATAATTGCATCTAATGTCTCATCTGCCTCTGTATATTTATAAAAAGTGGGAGGTACTTCAAACAGGTGTGTAATTTCATTCATTATAAAAAATAGATTCTCCACTCTGTTGTAGAGACTTTGCCCTGTAGCTGGCCCTGTTTCCTCTGAGGTGCTGGCCTTCTCTGTGATCTGATTTGTGGCAAAGGTGTTCACCCTCTTGGCGTAGTTTTCATGTGAAAGAAGTTTTCCTGCGTTGTTCAGTAAGCCTGGAAGACCTCTGTTCTGCAAAGCCACAAATTTTTCCATGAATCTATTGACCTCTGTCTGCATATCTTGGGTCCTTCTTTCTAGTGTCTGCACTAGGCTTCTCAGTGTTAGGACCCTCTTTATTAGCTGAATAGTCTCAGTTCTATTGGGGATTCCCATAGTAGCTAACTGAGCACTTGTTCTGTTATTAAGCACATTGATCATTCTGTTGGCAACTTCAGGCATATTGCCTAGAGATGCCCTTGATCTCTGGATTTCTCTTCGTGCTTTTTCTATGAGCTCAATCTGCTCATGGATTGTCTCAATATATTGCCATTGTTCAGTGATGGACTGGCCAATATTTGCCCATAACACTGTCTTGAGCTCAGCTGTCACTTTATCTAATGTGAGCTCCTTCTCCAACTCCTTAATCCTGTCTTTAAGGGCTTTTATTTCCCTGCCCTTTTCGGCCACAGTCTGCTTGGATTTGTCATATCTTTCATTTACTTTGGCTAATTTCTCCCTGGCCTCATTTAGTTCTGTCATTTGTGCTTCCAAGGACTGAATCTCATTTCTCAGTTTTTGCATGTCGAGGCTTTGGGCCTGCTCTGTTGTTGGTGGTGGTGCTGAGGTGGATGGTGTTGCATGTTCTGTTTGTTGGGGAGGAGGAACAGTAGTTGGAGTAGCTTCCTCAAGGTTTATTATTTCAGGAGGAGGCTGGGAGGTCTGACCTTCTTCTTTTTGCTTCAAAGCTGCCTGTAATGCTGCCTGTGCAACCTCTGATTCTCCCAGCTTTTCTTGAGTCTGGATTAGCTGCTTATATAGAGACACCAGCAAAGCTGAGGTATCCTGATCATGCCTCTGCTTGGCAACTTCATCTGTTTGAGGGTGAATAGTGGCTGGAATTTTGATTTTTCTCTTCAAGGCTGCCATGTCTGCATCCCTCAACTTCAATATTTCTTGTATGCCCTTGATATCCTTGGGATCATGCCCAATCTCTATAATTATATCTTCTAAGGACCTTATTCTGTTGTCCTTTGCTTGAGAGGATGCTCTCTCCAACTCAAGTTGGGCAACTGTATTATTAAGGCTATTTTCTAGCCTATAATTGTCCAATGTTTTGTCTGCCAAGGAGGCATACACCATCTCACCCGTTTGCTTATGTAATTCAATTCTGTCCATTGGGTGGATGTCCTTGGCAAGGACCTCAAGATTGGTCCTTATATAATCCGCAGGGGACTGGGGCTGTGCTACCGCTGGCATAAAATGACTCATGATCATTTTGCCCTCCTGTACATCATAGGCAGACATCAGTCTTTGCTGGTTGGTAGGAGCCATTTTCAGCAGATGATTGTAGAGCTGTATTCTAAGTGGCTCATTTCTCATTTTAATATCAATAAACTGCTATTTGATTCCTCCTTCAGCTTCTTTTTGGTGGCTTGAGGAGCTGACTTCTCCTCCTATTGTTCTGTCCTGTCCCTGCTCGAAGGAGCTAGCAGATGCTTCTCTACTAGGTGGGCCCATGCCCAGAGACTGCCCTATTGGCATTTCCTCCTCAGAGAAAGGATTCAATCTCTGTCTTTTCTTGCCATGACTTATTGATGTGGTCAAGGGAGTCTCTCTGTCCCTTTTCCTGCTTATATCCTCCTTTTGTGGAGTTTGGAGGATTGATGCTTCAGCTGATGTCTCTTGCCTTGGAGGCACAGTTTGTTGTGGCTGTTGCTCAGTGGATTTTGGGGCTTCCACTGCCCCTTCTTGCTGTGGGGGCTGCTCTTTGTGATGCTGCCCTTCTTCTTGCTGTAATTCCTGTTGTTGTTGTTGTTCTACCTGCTGCTGTTGTTGCTGCACCTTCTCATGAGGTGGCTGTTCGGTCTCCATTTCCTTTTCCTGGCCTTTGCTAGATATATCTTCAGTGGCTTTGGGTGCTTGCTGATTTGCAGTTGAGGAGGATGCAACTGCTCCCAATTGTGTGCTTGGAAGGGAAAACACCTGTGAACAAAGTTCAAGGTCAGCCATCTTCTTTAGATTCCTCACCGCTCTTTGATTCAGCTCTTCTTGTGTAACATGCTCTTCTAAGGTTCCTCTCCTCCATTTTACTTGGTTTGCATATTTTTCAATGTGAGGAATCTTTACATGATCATAGCCAGACAGCTTATATTTGAGTCTTCTCAAAGCTATGAAGTGATTGGGGTCATAAGGTTTCCAAAGGAAACTGGTTTGAAGGCCAAGGGACTCAAGCATCCTGTCTGCTTCTTTCCAACCTTCCTCCCTCTGGTTATAGACAAAGTGGCCAAGTTGGTTCCTGACTTTCAACTGTGCTTTCTTGCCTTTGCCTGAAAAGTGAAGCACATCAACATTGCCAAATTTCCTGAAGTATTCTAGGGCAAACAGCCTCATAGGCACATATTTGGGTAGTCTGTAAGGAGGCAATTCACACCCATATATCCTGATGACGGTGTGGTTCTGGTAAAAGTACCAGTCCCCAATGCTGTATGATTTGGATAACTGCAGGATCCTTTACATGTCATCAGTGAGCCTTGGAGGAGGTGAGCTCATCAACATAGACATAGCTGGGTGGATGAAGAGATCTATGAACTCACAATAAGTATAAGGAGACTCGAATCTACAGTGGAAAACAGAGGACCAATAGACCACTGATATTGGATTGCCTTGGGCATCCACTCTTTTGATTGGAAAAGAGAACTTCTGATGTTGATGATACAAGATTGAGTGGTAAATGTAAGAGGTGTATCTGAACACCCTTTCTCTTGCCAGGTTCATTAATTGCTCATGTATTTTGTCTGATATATAGGTGGCATAGTCATAGCAGATAGGAGACTTGCCAGGGGCAAACATAAGCATCATTACCAACACAGTTTCATCAACAAACTCAATTGAATTGTAGCCCAAAATGGGACTAATCATGTCTGCAAGATCTCTGCCCAATTGGTTGAGGTATACCTGATTGATAGGAGGATACATCACAGAGTCAGAGTCAATGTACAGCTGATTTAATTTGGTGACCTGAGCATCTGTCAATCTGGCTCCTTGATTTATCAAGTCTATGAGTGATAGAGGGACCAGTTTCTTCTCAGTCCTGAAGCAGAGCATCTCTTTGATAGCTTCTGGGGTGATATAAAACACAGCTGAGCCTGAAGGGTCAAGAACTGCCCTCTGAGTGGGGTCATAGTTTTCAGCACACAGGTGGATCAAATCAGGGAATTGTTTAACCTGAGGGAGCTTGAAAATAGGGAGGAAAGACTCCCATATGCCCAGCACATCTGTTCCAGTCTCATGTTTGGCCTTCAATTCATTGAGCAGGTGGATGTGGAACTTGGTCCTCATCAGCATTTCCTCTGAAATTTGATAGTCCATGTCTGCCAGAGGCTGCCATTCCAATTGTCTCTGAGGGGCATTCAATGGAGCAACGTTTAATGCCACCGGGGCCACTGGTGGATCCATGGTTTCTCCTAGGATTATAGATGGGTGTTGCTATGCAGAACAACACAAAGGAGTTTTCTTTATCAGAGAGATGTGAATTATTCAGGGATGAAGGATAAATGATCAGCTGCAGCAATTGAAATACTGCTTTAAAGTGCAGATAAGACTAATGTCTGGTTTTAGTCTCTCTCTTATAACAAGTAGGTATAATTTGAGTAACCGGTTCGCGATTGTGTGAACAGAGTGCAGTTTTTTGGTGAAATTTAGGCAAACAAGGCTCAGCTGATAGTTTTCGACCTTACAGTTGCAAATGGGGACTAGGCGCAGGAATTTTTCTGGCGAATTGCAAGTTTCTTTGTCTCTTAAGCTTTTTTGAGGGAATTTACAGACAAATCACGTGTATGATGGATTTACGAGGATAAATACCTGGTATATAGCGAGCAACGATCACGAATATATGTAGAAATGACGCGCCGAAGGTCTCCAGGTCGAGTTCAGTAAGGTGGTGCACGTTTGAACGTAAAAACCATGCAGAGAAAGCAACAACGTTTTGGAAAAAAGGTATAAAAAACGCGAAAATTCGGCCAAAATATGGATTTTTTGGGACATTGGCGCCTTTTTTGGATGATGTCAGCATGACGTCATCAGGTGGGGTCAAGGCTGGATGACGTTAGCATGACGTCATCGGGTGATGTGGCAAGCTGTGATTGGTCCACGGGGATAATGAGGTGGCAGGCATATTAGCGCAGGGGCGGACAAGGGTGCTGACGCGATGGCGGGGTGGCACTGACGTGGGTCTGACGTGGGCCGGGCGGATCGACCGAAACCGGAAGTGGTTAGCGGTTTCTCATCGCACCGCTTTTGATACGGAAGCAGAATTGTCAGGCGTACCTCCGATACGCTGTGGGGGTGACGCGTGGCAGAGGCCTGACGTCACCCTCTGACAGATATCGGAAGGTATCTGTCGGACGTCGGGGCCGGTCCGATATGGATGAGGGCCGTCGGATCAAAAGGGTCCGATCCGACGGTTGACGGATCAGTGAGGTGATCGGACAATACGGAAGGGGGTGGGATTAAATTAATATTTCTTTCGGGATTTGTGCTCGGCAGAAACCCTTTGGGATATGGCGGATTGTAATGGTTTTTTCAATGCATTTTCAAATAAAATGATATGGCGCCGATACTTTGGATAAGTGAAAAAAATGGGTTTTTGTGCGCTTATTGCAAATACAACAGGTTATAGGTAAAATGGGTTTTTCATAAGGTTTGCTTAGCAAATAAAGGTTTAATGGGTCAAATGGATTCAGAAGGGGGAAGGGGGGTAAGGCTTAGGTTTCTCAAACTGACCAGATGTCCATTTGATCCCTGACAGAGAACATATGGCTATAATGCCAAGGGGAGGGATATTTATACCATGTTTGGGGTTTATACACCATGGTGCTATAATAATAGGGAAAGGGTAATATAGGGGAATTATATAATAGATGTTAGGGGTTAATGTGGATGAAAGGGTGGATGAGGGGTGATATTTCTAAGTTGATTTGAAAATCGCTTAGCTTAAGGAGTAGATCAAAATAAAAAGATTTTTAGACAAGAAATGTGGCTTTCAAAGGACTAAGAACCACCATAAAACCACCAATTCTTCCATGAATCTCAACTGATGAGGGGATGTTAGTAATGAATGGAAAAGGGGAAAATTGGGAAGTTAGACATGCTTCTTTGCTTTGCTGCAACCTGATAGAGAAGAAGGACTTCTCAATCCATTGATTTTGCTTTGTGAAATAGGTTAGCACACCTTCAATTGTAAGGAATGACACTTCTGCAACCCCATCTGCCTACCCATCTATTTGCCTAGCATTTTTTTGTTTCTTCTTGGAGGGTGCACTTAGACTTGCAGACCCTTATTTGCCTTTTCTTTTCTCTGGCTTTTCCTTCTGATTTTCTATCTAATGCTACCCTTATTTCTTCCAAGGTCCCAGATTAAGCAGTTGGGAGCCTTACTTCTCTACCTAAGCTACTTGTCTGCCAAGATTAAACAGTTTGGACAGACTTCTTTCTCTATTCTACAACTGAAAATTTAAAACATGGCATGATCCAGATTAGGCTGTTGGACCATCCATCAAAATTGAGTCCACATCAAGCTATATACAAACCTTGTCTCCTCATGGAAATATGGGATCTTTGCATCATCAAAGCAGAGCATATTTGGACCTTTCTTTGCCAATCATGAAATATGAAACCTATTGGTATAGGTAGCTAACAGAATCTATCCCAAAGATAAGGAAATTTCATCTGGTTCTATGAGCTTGAAATAGAAAATCACGGAAGCACTGCCAAAAATCCATAGGCGATTCATGTGGAGCCTTCCATTGTTGTAACAATTTTTGGTCAAGATGTTTTGGATCAAAATGATAGAAATTGTCTTCAATGAGATCAAAGAAGTGCTCCAGTAAGTGCACGCACTAGCCGGTAGGTTGCACAACCACCGATGTGGGGATTTGTGAAGTGTGTATGCAAGCAACATACTGGCCTGTTCGTCAGAACGTCCATCTTCCTCATGAAGCATGGCAAGGAAGTCATGTAAGAACTCAGGCCATGCCACTTCTCCTTCACCATCATACATGTATGTGGACAAAAGATCAAAAAAATCCCTCGAGACGGTAACAGGTTTGACATACGAAAAACATCATGGAGGGTTGAGAGTGAAAGACTCCATGATAGGTATGCAAAGGTTCAAAACATGATGAGAGGAAACAACTTTTCATCTAGCCCTCCTTCTAGCGCCAGAAATGTTGACGATGCTGGACCCACCAAAATGTCAGCGGATCTCCCTGGTAAGAAGTCCCAATTAGACCTCAGACCGTTTGGTGTAGGAGTCCCAACAGTGGGTCTGTTGATGGTGCTAGACCCACCAACATTCAGGGTATCACCCGGGTATGAAGTCCCAACTAGACCTCACACTGTTTGGTGTGGGAGTCCAATCTAGTATGATGGCCTGGTTTCCATTGTCTTAAGGATTTGTCTCAACTCTTGCTTGTCAGCACATGAGAGTGGTTCACTTTGTCTTCGAGAAGCGAGGTTCGTGTGCCTGGTGAGTGTAAGTGTACTTGTGTCAATGGTTCTTTCACCATGAGGGGAAGAAGGTGAAGTTGAGTTCCAGGTTGAAAGGGATCAATCCCAACTCGGCTAGGAACACACAACACAAAATGACATACACAGCCTTCGGCAGAGCAGTCCACTCGGATGTGGCAGTCACAACATACAAGGTAAGATAACACGCACAACACTCACAGAACAATCTGAACGAGTGAAACAGTTGTTACAACAAGGTTTAGGTGAAAGGTCTGTCTGATGTTCGACAGAGAAGTCGACATGAATGGGAAAACATTAACAACATATACAACACATTTCCATTAATATATTATGCATTACAACAAAAGGAACAGTTCAGATGTAGAACACAGGTTAAAGCAACATGCACTACAAGTGTTAAAGATTAGCCTTACAATAGAACAATACATGTGTGAAAACGTGCTGGCCTATTAACAAGCTTCTGAATTAAGTGAAAGTTCCAAGACACACCATTACACCATACATCACTAACTCCGTAAGTGGGGTGTTGGAGCCACTACTTACTCCTCAAAGAAAAGATTATAGATTCTCTTGGCTATGTGGGAGGAGCTGAGGTGAAAATTCCTTTCATGTACAAATGAGTGGATATTTATAGCCAAGGGTGAAATTGACCCTTGTGGCTATTCGACTACCCTCATGACCATTCGACTTCCATGAATTTTTGACTTACATGACTCTATGTTCAACAAGTGGGTCTCTTGGACTTCCATGTTACATCACCTTGATGACAACAAGCCCATAGTGGAGATGTGGGCAACACGACTCATGACTTGACTCAACATGACTTGACATGACAATGCTGGGACATTCGTGCTGCTGCTAGAGTGCATGTCGCGATGCAGTGCTGCTGGGTGATGGATGTCTTCATGGTGTATCATAGCTTCACCTCTGCATGGCGAAGTGCATGGAGTCTTCGATGGTGCTTGGTTCGCTTGATGAAGCTTTACCATGTTGTTCGTTGCTTGCATTATGGAGGGCTTGACATGTTCATATGTTTGCGAAGGTGCATGTTCGTCACATTTGTCCGCTTCACATGCTTCGTTCGTTTGCCCGTTAGTGAACCTGTCCTTTTGCATGTACTCCCTTCGTTCATCCCGTTCGACTTCTTTCCATGTCGGTTGGTGTACCTGTATCTATAGTCATTCATGACGAGATGAAATCAAATCCAAAACCTCCTAGTCTACCATGGCACATGATCATTGAAATGCAGGTGACTGAGAGAGGCAGCAAGGCTATAATGCGGGATGATGGCTCTGGGTAGTTGTTGATGCAAACTGCGCAAGAGTCACTGAGAGATGGAGATACACAATCTGAGTCGACAGTGGCTGCCTCCAAGGTCTGGCTCGGTTGAGAGGCAAAATTGCGTAAATTTTGGGAGGGATAGTCTGCGCTACAGGAGGGTAAGGCAGGCATGCTCTGTGAATTTTCCGAAATGAACAGTCAGCAGGGGCTGGACATCTAGATTTGTATAATTTTCCTAAGGAACGAGCTGGGCTACATGATGGGTCAACGGGCAGGGATTGAGCAGTTTTCTGGGGGAACTGCCTGGGAGACTGTCAGCTAGAACTACACAATTCCCAGAGGGAACTAATAGTTGGCTGTTGGGGTCACTTGCAGCCAAAACTACACAATTCCCAGAGGGAACTGGCGGTTGGCTGCTTAGTCTCTGGTAACAGAAACTACGCAATTCCTGGAGGGAACTGGTAGTATGCTGCTAGGAGCTGCTGGCAGGGAAATTGCACTGAAGCTAAGAAGCCAACATGTTGATCATCTCTACGCAATTTCTAAGATGAGTGGATTGCTGGACAATAGAAGCCTTGCTCATGAAACTTGCACAATTTCTTGGATGAGCAGCTGGTCGACCGTCCGGATGACTGACTGGGAAAACTTCGTAATTTTCTGAAGGAGACAAGGACAGGCACTTGGTGTCTGTCCGGCCTGTCTGCACAATATACTCAGTCAGTTGAGCGGGTAAGGTCAATGGCCTCTGCACAATTTTTGAGGGGAGTCAGTCCTGGGGTGACTGCCGGGTCTGACTGTCCGAGTGGCCAACATGAGAGTTGATTGAGTTGCTTGCAGGCAGCGCAGCTTAGAAGGACTAGCTTGGTGCTTTTGTGCTGTTCTGGTTGAAAATCGATAGAGTCGAAAGCAGGGTGATGGTTCAGCTGTTAGTGAGGAGTCTAGTCATCAGAACTTCAGCAAAAATGACTAAGTGTGTGAATAGTCAAAAGGTGCATATGTGATCATACGAACACACACTTGCATGACTTGACAACGAATGGACCAAACCATCCACACACACATGTTCAACATGACTGACCGACGGTGCATGTGACAAGCGAAACACTCGTGATTGATAGTTCATTGATCGAGATAACGCTTGCACGACAACGAATTTGACTCTGTGTGTGAGTGCGACAGATGCTTTCATGCCGAACACAACAAACACATATGAAGTGAAGACTTTGAGCATAACCAGAACATGGTTGCAAGCATGACTTGGACATCAATATGCAGAGACTTGAATGCAATGAAGAAGAAAGGCAGATGTAAAGACTCACACGAGCTCACAGTGTGAACTCAAGTGTGTGCAGTTATCAAGTGAAACTCTTTAAGGGAGGCTCCGAAATTAGTGCAGGCCAAAATTTTGGAGGGTGGTTGTAGCTGTTACAACACTTGGCGACACACTGGTAGAACTCTAGCTTCTTTGTTTTGGTTCGTTGCTAGCACAGGGCCTTGGTCTTTCGGGGAGTATTGAATTACTGTGAAGGTTACTTCATTTTCCCCACTTACCCCATGGACATATATGGTTCACCTTTTTTGAACTCAGTCGAACACAATCAAAAGTTCAACTTAGATCTCAGTGTTTCAAATCTGGGAAGGGTAGTTTAGATCGCGAGTTGAATATTTTTAGAGTATAAGTTTTCATCTCTTGTGTTGCTCCATTGCCAGTAGGCCTGGATAGTACCCCAGCGGAGTCACACAGGAACACAAACATTTCTCCATTGCTAGCGAGCTTGGTCAGTACCTCGGTGGAGTTGCATGCTTCACCTCTCTATGCAGGAAGCCTTTCTCTTATTTTGCCTTTGTATTTTTCAAGGGGACTGTGCATAGGCACTTATTTATTTTTGGGGTAGAAGAGAGATCCCGACTTATTGAGAGCATAAAAGGTTGTTCCTTCACAGAAGCATGTAATACCTCTGACATAGGTTTTTTCATTTAGATTTTCCCCTTATCCATTTGTACTAGTTGGATTAGCTTAAACGAACAGAGAAGAAGGCTGAGTACAGGCATGGGGCTTCCAATGTGGACACAGGTTCACGGTTGGACCAAAGCTTCCGTTATAGATGGTTCGTATTTTCCGTTAGGACTTCATCGACTGAAGGTTGTAACTAAGCATAGAGAAAATGGACACAAGACTGGCCAAGTGCTGCAGTGTCACAAGTCTCTTCAAATTTCAGCCACATACTCTATTCAAAAGCCAGAACGTAGTAGTTGGAAACACTTATTTCCAGAAACAAAAATAGTAATATATCAAACAAAAAAAATGAATGTGAACAAAAATAGTAAGTATAATCAAACAAAGTGAAAGCAAAGATAATAAGCAAAACAAACCAAATGAAACAACAAGCAGCAAGCAGACTATGTACATGGCACGGAACGGCTCGGCCTATTGAAAATAATGCTTGAGATCTTGGCCGTTGACAGGAAGGTTGTGAATCCTCCCATCGTCGCAAATGATACGTGTATGTGCCAAGCTTCTGATGAACTGTGTATGTGCCAATCCATAGGGACTAGAACTTCATATGTTTGCCTTTGTCTTCATGGGGCTTATCCCATTTCAGAACTAAGTCATCCACATCGAAGCTAGCTTTCCCTGCAGACTTCTAATCAAACAGCCTCTTGATATAGTTCTGGTAGAGTGTGAAATTTTATTTTTCTTTCATCCTTTCTTCTTGGATCTTATGGAGAGCATCCATCCTACGTCGAACTAGCTGGCAAGGCTCGCCTTGGGATTCCTGGGAAAGCTGAAGAGCAGGAAAGTAGATATTTGGCAGGAGGATAGCTTCTTTATCGTAAACCAGGAAGTATGGTGAGGTATTTAGAGAGGGCTTAGGTGTTACACGGTCAGCCCATATTGCATTCATTAGGGCGGTATGCCAGTTACGCTGCTTAGAGAAAACAATCTTCTTGATTATACAGATGAGGATTTTATTCGTAGACTTTGCTAGGTTGCTTCCTTGTGAATAGTAATTCGATGAATGTTTTAGCACAACACCATTCTGTAATGCAAAGTCATAGAGTTTCAAAGATTAAAAATAAGTTGCATTATAAAAAACAAGTCATACCAGAACGTTGAAGCGTGAGATGATATTATGCTAGAGGAAGCTGATGACCTCTTGGTCATTCACTTATTTGAGCGGAACTACCTCTGTCCACCATGTAAAGTAGTCAGTTGCGATTAGGATATAGCGATGTTTCTTTGATGAATGAGGGAAAATTTCTCCAACGATGTCCAGGCCCCGCTGTTGGAATGGTTTAGTCACTGCAACAGGGTGTAGTGGGGTTGCTGATCTTTGTGTTCTGCTGGCGCATCGCTGACAGATCGGGCATAGGCATGCACATCCTTGAATAATGTGGGCAAGTAAAAACTGACTCACATAACCTTCTGTGCAGTGGTATTTCCTGCAAAGTGACCCTTGACATGTCCGTCATGTGAATCTTGAAGTACCTTCTCTGATTCTTATGCCTCCACACACCTGAGAAAAACTCCATTACTGTGCTTTCTGTAAAGCACTCCGTGCATCGACTAATATGCTAAGGCTTTCAGGCGTAATGCCCTCTTCTGTCTGATAGAAAAGTGAGAGGGTATGGTGCCATGCTCAAGGTACTGGCGTACATCTGCGTACCAAGAGGTTCCATTTTCCGTGGGGTTTCTCGCCTTATTTCGTACATTTCAATCTCCTGCTCCCAACCGACGAGCTCTTCTTCATTCTCCGGAGCATGTACTACTTCAGTTGCAAGTCTGCAGAGCCCATGTCCTTTGATCGTGTGTACTGGCTTGATTTCAAGATCATATTCTTGCAAACCTGTCATCCAGTTTGCACGTCGTTCTCCTAGCTCTTGTTGTACCAACAATGTACGAACTGCTTGGTGGGGGACGAAGACTATGCAGTGGTTCTTCAGCAAGTAGGGCCTAAAGTGTTTCACCGCCTTGTAAACTGCATAAGCTTGTTTTTTAATGGTGGGGTAGTTAAGCTCTGGTCCCTGCATGCTTGCACTCATGAAAGAGATGGGACGTTCATCATTAGCTTCATCTTTCTGAGTGAGTACTGCAACTAGTGAGTTATCGGAAGCAAAGGTGTATAGCAGGAAATCTTTTTTGAAATCTGGGCTGTAAAGTGCGGGCGCTTCGGAAATGGCTTGCTTAATTTGGGCAAATGCATGCTTTTCTTTCTTGCCCCAGGTGTACACTACATCTTTCTTAATCATGTCCTGCATGGGCTTGACTATTTGCGCATAATCCGAGATGAATTTCCAGAGGAAGTTTATCTTGCCCAAGAAGGACTGCATGGCTTTCTTGTTGACTGGGTGAGGAATCTGTGTGATAGCTTGGACCTGGTTCAGATCCACCTTGATCCCGCTCTTAGCAACAATGTGTCCGAGGAGGTTCCCCTCTGACACAACGAATACGCTCTTCTTAGGATTCAAGGAAATCCCGTATCTTTGGCATCACTCGAAAATTTTCTTAAGATGGCGTATGTGGTCTTCTCGTCTTCTTGAGAACAAAGTCACATCATTGAGTTATACCACCACATTCTGCCCAATGAGTTCGTGAAAGGCAAGGTCCATAGTGCGTTGAAATGTTGCGCCTGCATTTACAAACCTAAATGGAATTTGTCTATATGCAAACCCCCACTTGGTACGGAAAGTAGTTTTGAGTCTGTTAGTTTCTGCTACCAGAACCTGATTGTATCCTGAAAAACCGTCAAGGAGAGAGAACATTTGTGCCCCAGATACTGTTTGAAAAATATGGTCCATAGATGACACGGGGTAGTTGTGTTTTTCTGAGGCACAGTTAACGTTACGAAAATCGACACACAAGCGGATTTCACCAGACTTCTTTCATACAGGTACAAGGTTGAAGACCCAAGTGGAATGATGAACTTTATATATGATCCATGCATCCAACAATTTAGTAAGCTCTTTCTATATGAGGGGTTCAAGCGACAGATGTACTTTTCTCAACTTTTGTTGATATGGCTTGACCCCTTCCTTGATTGGGATGATATGTTGGATGATCCGTGTGTCATAAGTTTTCAGGTCGTTATACGTCCACGTGAACACATCTCGGTACTATTTGAACAAGCGGATGAAGGCTTTCCGTTCTTCCTATGTACAACATGTACCAAGACTGACAAAACTCGGATCCTTTTTTGTTCCTAGGTTTATCAGCTCATGCCTCATGGTGGAACTATGGGTCTTGCTATTGCTTGGCCATTGGAACCACTCTTGCAAGTCATATAGCTTTTCCAGTGATACCACACCTTTTGTGATAATGTGGCCTTTCATGTCATCAACTCCTGCTTGCAGAGAGCACTTATGCTCGTCGTCGTCTATTGTTGCATCTTTGAAAATGTCAGCGTTGGCCATAAAATGTAGTATCTGTTGATAATCATTAAACATGCATAAGTTAGTTATGATATCTGGGATAGATGGTTTGTACAAAATTTCAATAGTAAATATATCCCTAATCGGTAACATTCTTGAGGCTGCATTTTCTAGTGCATTGGCAGTTGCATTACGCCTACGTGGCACAATAATGATATTAAACGCTTGGAAGTTTGAGATTAGTCGCCATACCTATTATTCCTAGTTTTTTAGATGCGGTGATAAATAGTGAATGGTGTCACGTACTTGTCGTACCACCATCTCTGAATCACCTACCACTTTAAGCATGAACACATTGAGGCTGATGGCTTTCTGCAAGCCCAACACGAGTGCTTCATATTCTAATACATTCTTCATGCACTCAAAATCCAAATGGCTTGACACCAGATGCTTCCTGTTGTAAGGGTAAATTAGAACACACCCAGCTCCTGAGTCGTCCTGTGTCTTTGATCCATCGAATTACAAAGTCCACAACTCATCTATACACGAATCACTTGATGTGCTATTATTGCTGCTACTACTGTCACTGCTATTACTGCTACTATTGGTACAATGTGCTATACAAGTTTCATTACCATTAGTTGGGCAAGGAAGGAGTCCCAACTGTGTGTCTAGTGGGGTTGGAGCTTGGCCGTGCAGGATAACACCCCAATGTTTTGTCAAGGACGTAGTTTCTGAACATGAGTTCTGCAAGATCTAACGGTTCATTCTTGACATTGATGGGAGTGACATTATGCTTCATGTACCTCTCACATTCTACCTAGATTTGGTTGCACTTGTCCTTGTGTGGAAGCCACATGTGAGACCAGTCTGTAGCAAAATATCCATCCAACTTGTTGGACCAGTCCCTACTGAGTAATAGACCATATGCTTCCGGGATGTCCACAACCACTATGTTGATGCATTGATGGACTAGACTGTCATGGGATAGTCAAATGATCATGTCTTGTAATTCACCAACGATTGGTATCGATGTTCGATCAAGTTGGATGATTCGCATAAATGTCTCACTCAACTGTGCATTGATCCTTTTAGCGATGGAGAGTGGAATGATGTTGGCTGCTGCACCAGAATCAACCAAACAGTTGTGAACGTTGTAGTTGAAGATTTCAAAAGATAGCAGGAATGAAGAGCAACCTGAGTTTTCTTCTTCCATCCGGAGTGTATTGAGCATAGTTGAAAGTGATTCGGGAGGTGTGCTTGCTCCCTTGCTAGTAGAGGCTGCGTTGTTCATTGCTGTCTGTCCCAATGCACACATCAGGATATCTCATTGACTCTGGATCTTAGCCAACTCAAAGAAACTAATGTTCACTCGAGTTTTCTTCATGTCATAAAAAATGTTGTAATCCAGAGGTGGTAGACTCATTGAGGTGTCTAGGGTAAGATGAGTGTTCGTGTTATCCAGTGGAGTGTTGTGTAGGTTACTTCTCATGGATGTGTTTTTGTCCACTGCTGTCCTCCCAGACTTGCTTTGTGTTCTCTGCTTTGGGCCGGCCAGTGGATCGATCTTCCTTATCAGTAGTATGGTCTTTTCTTGCATATACCCATGTGTTGGGGGGGCCCCTTTACTTCTAAGGCTGTAATGGTTAGTTTGCTTCAGGGGCTGTTTCTCGGTGTTCGTATTTGCCATTGTTTGTGAGAAATGATACATGTTCACCACATGCTTAGAACTTGATCGCTCATCAGGTGAAACCTCTTCATCATTGTACGTGTCTTCCGATCATTCTTTCATATTATTTCCCACCTTGAGTGTACGACTATAAAAAGTATTTGTGACTCGCTTCCAACTCGGACAAGAATTCTTAGGATGATGTTCTTCGTGGAAAGAACAAAATTTCGGATCTGCACACTGTTCAAGCTGGAACACAGGCTTCTGCGCAGTTTTTGGAATGAATTGGCTACTGCTTGTTGTACTACTTGCCTGTCTCTTCCTAGGCAGGTGATTTCTTGAAAATCTGTCCAATCTACATTGTTTGAGTTTGGAAATTTCAATGGACAAGCTCTTGACAAGACGAGTGAGGGTCTTAATGTTGATTGCTTCCTTGTCTCTACCCTTTCTCGCCATTTCTTGGGACTTCCTACTCATATCCTTGGAGTCCTTCATCGAATCATCATCCTTGATGACTCCATTGCACACAGGTCTTTCTCAACAATGATAGCCTCTTCACAATTTTCCAATAGTGTTGGTCTCACAGATCACTTGACGAACTGCACAATGCTGGTTGGCAGTGTGGATGTGTAGTAATCGGTGGTGATGGAATCACGAGGCTTAGTGTCTGCTGGGAACTTGTTCAATATACATGTAAACCTCTGATTAAAATCTTTCACTTTCTCTTTTCCCTCCGTCTTGAGGCTTCCCAACTCTTTGAGTAGCATGGCTAGGGTCTTGTCATTAATGAACTTCTCAAGGAACATGCATTTGAATGCGACCCAATTTTGTATAGAGTTGTGTGATACCAGGTGTCACACGGAATGAGTCGATCTTGCGGACAAGATAGACCTTCCTAGAATCTAACGATATCTAGTGACAAGCAAGCCAATCAAAAACTATCTTTCTCTAAATATGCATTTATAAACAAAGGCAAACAAGTGTTTTAGGCCTACCTTGGGTCCAATGCAAGTTTGTGGAAGCCTCGCTCCTTCGATCCAAATGAGCTCCCTTGTTGTGAATCTGCAAACACAAACAAGCAAACAAATTAAATAGCACCTGAAAAGCGAATATCATAAAGCATACTTAACATGATGATCAAGGAATTCATGAAACAAATGACATAAGACAATTTGTTGAGAAAAATGAATCTGATTGTATTAATTCAAATCAAAGAAAAACTTTACAACCTGTGCCTTGATGCTGTATAAGTTCCTCCCAGGGTCCAACAAGAAGTCTCCTCTACTTTGACAAGTTTCACTCTCTTCCCAATGAAGCCAAAAAGGTATGTGATCTCTCCTCTCAAGCTTAACTAGGAAGTCTCAATTCCACCATCATTTACCCTAAAAAATGTTCAGCTTCTAACCTCCCTAGTAACCAGCCCAATGCCTTAATTTATAGTGCAATGGAGGGAAGTTAATAGGTCCTCCTTCAAAGGGATAAAGCCCTCCTTCAAAGGGATAGCTCCTCTCATCAAGGGATTAGCTCCTTCTCTTTTGGGATGCATGAACAACCTAAGAGCGACCAATCCACGTCAAAATTCCTTCTAGAATCATCTAGAATTAACCCAAAGTGAGTTTTTTAGAATAAACTTGCGCCTTTTTGACTTTCACAGGGGTCCGCACCCACTCCTTTAGGGACAGAGTGGGCAGGTCCGCAGTTTTTGTGAACAGGGGGTGCGGGACCGCAGGCAACAGTGAGAGAAAGTGCGGAACCAGAGCTTTGTTGATTTTCAATGTCTTTCTCTCATTTTCAAAGCTTGACTTGAAGAGCTGAGGTCTGAGACTTGCTTAGGAGGTCAGTACAAGTGATGATAGACCCATACTGACTGCAAATAATCATGGTGACGATATTTTTGTGTAACAGATTGCCCCCTAAAGTGTGAAGTCTGTAGTAGATGAGGATTTTATTTATCATTTAGGAAGAGTGAAGTACTTTATCATTTCGAGGATCATCTTGTGGAGAACCCGGTCGGAACCTGTAAAAACATTCAATGCAAGATATATATATGAGATCATATCATCGTTGAGGTAGGCATTCCCATACTCAGATCAAAACTGACTTAGAAAACTAACTACTGCTCTGATACATGAATGATCTTGTAATACATCACAAGTATAGACTCTTGTGGACACAGTATGGACATAGCCATCTGTTTATGAATAGTCCACCATATAATGAATACAAAATTCCTGGCAGCCTGGATTGCGAAAACTAGATCCAGGGTCTTCATTTTTACTTCCCGAAACAGTACGATTCTATCTATGCGAATGAATGTGTTGAAGTCGAACATGGTAGAAACCCCTTGATTACTAGTCAATGATGTAAACTGTTAACAAGTGTGAGAGAAACCACCAGTGATGTCAATGGCTCTCAAATTACCCAGTACAATCCATGAGATGTGAATAGATGTGTTGATGTCAAACATGTCATGGAATCCTTTGATCGAAGGTCATTGATGAAACCTGTCGTCAAAGGCGAGAAACCTGCCATTGAGGCATGCAGATCCCAAGGTACTGATGATTTCTAAATCATCTTTCTAGATAATGAGCTGAAGTCGATAGAAAACGATCCATCGCAGGCAAGCCCACAACACGAAATCATAGATCAAGTTGAAGAAATTTAGTTGCAAGGACTGACTTAGGGATGGTCAAGATGGATGACAGATATTTTGTAGATGAATGGCTTTATTGGCAGTGACCTCTTGAACACATAACGATGCAGCAAATGGTTTGTTGACAATTGACCCAAAGTTAATACCCAGAAACCGGCTAAAGACTTTCAATGTGGTTTGATCAACTGTTAGGCAAAGGATTTCCCAACCCAGGTGAATAAAAGTGTCGTGTTCAAGAGTGGTTACAAAGTATGACAAACAGGCTCATTTTTCTCTCTTTTCCCCCACCATTTCTGACAAGTACCTCTTTATTTTTGACAAGCTTGAGGAGGATAACATTTGCTTGATTATAAGCTCATCCTTCGGATGAGTCCAACTTAGTTTAAATTCGAACCCTAAGAAGGAGTGGTTCGTTCCCGTTTGTAATTGAATAGGTCCTTTACTGTGAAATTTTAACGAGTCCAGTATAGGAGAAACTCAATGTTTTTCAATTTTAGAGAGTCTGAAAAAACTTAAGAAGACTCCAGGGTTGACCTTTTTCGTAAATTTGTGTCTCCCAAGCCCGAAAAAGTATAAAATAATACTTGAGAGAATCGCTTGATCTTTATGACCAAGGAGTACTTTTCGTAATTAGTGCCCCTGATCCAAAAAAGTAAAAAAGAGATCAACGACACGTCGTTTTATAACCAATATCGAATTTGAAACGACAAAAATCCGGCAATCTTTTCATGTTTTTACGGTCAGAAAAGAGTTGTAAGTGGACCGTCTTTTTAGTTCCGTTTTAACGAGTTTAAAAAGAAAAACTCGGCGATATTTTCATGTTTTAGGAGTCAGAAAAGAGCTTAAAGGTGACTCTAAATGTTTTTTCATCGAAAATGATAGATTTTGCCTGAATAATCCATTATCCTGAACAAAAATGCAAACATTACTCATACCTGTTTGAAATGGATAAAAATGCTGCAAAAATCACCTTTCTAAAGTGAAACATAAACAAATTTGCAATTCATTTATTCAAAAAACTTATAAAAAGGGCTTTCGTCAATTCATTTTTACCGTTTGAGATTTTGGTGAGAAAATAGTGCTTTTGTTCAGAAACTTCCCATGAAGATTGCGGAAAATCCAACCGTCGGAATCGAACGCCGTCTTCTCCAGGTAATCCACATCATCCTACTCTTCAATTTCAACCATTTCAATTTTTGTTTTAGGGTTTTATTTCATTTTTTAGAGGGTTTTTAGGCTAAAAACCTGCGCGTGGGGGCCCACAGGCATAACACTGGCAGCCCGCGGACCCCGACTTTTTCTCAATGGGGAAAAAGTCAGGGTCCACACCTTCCATGAAGGCAAGGTGCGGACCCACGCACTGTCTCTAATACAGAGGGTGCGGTCCCTGCAACAAGGGTTTTTAACCCAAAAATTCTCAAAATTGACCCAACCAATTTAAATTCTTACATTCTAATTTGCCTTTTTGTTGGATGTAGAGTGTACATCATGCTAGATTGGTGAGAACGGGAGCATGAGGACGTGGATCTTGCCGCGTTGAATCACCAACCTTCGATCGATGCATTGAAGGCATTTGGCTTGTACAAATTCTGGGCCATATCTGGCATGAGGGTCCAGGTGGATTTCTTACAGTGGCTGGTAGACAGGTGGAGCATACAGGACCAGTGCTTCTTCATTGGTGGCCACCAGCTTGAAATTGAGCCGGAAAACATATACTTTTTGACCGGTTTGCCTAAGAGAGACGAAGACTTGACTCTATTCAGGACTAGGCCAGGTGGCCAGTCTGTCGATAACCTCCGGCTAGAGTTCTGCAACAACCAGGCTAGAGACAAAGGGATAGACATTAAAACCATATCCCGTCCGGAACTCATGGTGATCGCGTTTACTGTCACCAGACTTTGCGGGAACGCCACACTACATATTGCCACCGGATCCCAGATGCGGATGGAAGTTGACTACTTTTGAGGCACCATCTTCAACTGGTGCGATGCTGTGTTGGCCAATGTAAAAGGCCAACTGACCAGAGCCAAGAACGGACAACTAAAGACCTTTGGTTATGGGGCTTTGGTTGTGAGCTTTGGTCTAGAGAGGGTCCCAATGTTGGTCTCGCAGCACCTTACTGTTGGAGCTGGGCTTCCTCGAGAGCCCAAACTGATGCGATGGGTTGCAGTTATGGCCCGTCATCCGGACGAGGGGACAGAGGTTGTTCGATTCAAACCTGAGTATTTCCAATGGTTGGAAAACCAGTTTTTTTCTATTCAGGACTTCCCTTACGCTGGTGTAGATTTTCGTGGTGACCCAGACATGGCTCTTCCACCAGGAGAGCAATGGGATGACTCAGGTAAAATCATTTTCAACATTTTCCTATTTAATATTTTTTTGTTTTTTATATCGTCCCAAAACTGATAGTAAAAGTTTCAATGCAGATGTGGGTCCACAGCGACCAGCCGCTCTCCGACCTTACGAGAGGAAACAACCAGCTGCAGCGGTGCCAGCCCCACAGGACGAATCAACAGAGACCTTGGCCGAGTTGGAGAGTCATCTAGAGTGCTTGACAGGGGACATTCTAGAGACCAGCATAGATGACATTCCTCGTCGACTTCAGCGCTATGTGATTGGGGTCCCAGGACCTTTTAGGAGGTTCCTTTGCAAAGTGGCCCGTGCAGTGGTTTCTTATCGAGATCATCACCAGTGATAGGATGATCGCCTATTGTAGGCACATATGACATTTTCGCTTTTTGTACTTATCATTTTTGACGATCATAAGGTGTTTTTCGGCCTATGATAGAGGATGATGTATTTTTGACACACTCCTATATATATATATATATATATATATATATATCACTATTACCGGCTTATCTTGTAAATCATGTTATGGAATGCTTTTAAATTTACATGTATGATTATTGCAAATTTCTACTTAACATTCGAGAAGAAATTGCATCTGCTAATGTATTTAAAGATCTTGGAATATGCTGATATTCAATATAATCAAATTCACGTTCCAAGAGACGCACTCTCAAAAATAATCTCAATAACACTGGATTTCTAATGGCATACACTCTATTAAGCTGTAATACAACGAGTTCAGAATCTAACCTCACTATCAAACTCCGAATCCCAAATGAAATAGATTCAGATAATAACTCAATCACTGCACTATACTCGGCAATGTTGTTCATTGTTTGACCGAGGCTTACCCCATGCATAGATACCAAATCGTCAGAGGGCGAATAGATAACCCAAGTTGCGCAAGAAATGTTCCGTGTATTACGACAAGCGAAACCAATGTATTTTTGGAGAGGCATGGACATCTGCAATATCAAGAGTAAAACCAAGATAAGCAGGAATAATGACGAAAAACACTCTCTAAGCTAAGCACACTTTTTAAACTAAAACACACCAGCTAGAAAGAAAACTATCCTAACTAAAAATCTCCATACCCATTCTTTAAGCATAATACCTCTTCAGGTAAAGACCATTTCTGGGTTTACCTAAAGAGTCCTCGTCAAAGTCTACCAATTCATAGGCCCCTTTTGCTAGCTTTCGCTTGACAACATAGGGACCATGCCACATAGGAACGAATTTTCCAGCGCCTAATTTATCATTAGCTTGATCGTACAATAAGACTAGATCTCCTTCCGAAAATTTTCGAGGGGTCGCATTTTGATCATACTGAGCTTTCATACGTTTTGCGTGAGTTTCGATTGCCAATGCAGCATCACGTCGATTCTCATCTAATTGAGCCAAGTATAACAAATGTTTTTCCTCTTCGGAAGTGGCTGGAAGTAACTCGATGGCCATTTGCAATGACGGGATTTCACATTCAATGGGTAACACAGCTTCCAGACCATAAACTAGTTGGAAAGGAGTGAACCCTGTTGACGTTTTTACTGAGGTTTGATACGCCCAAAGCGCTGAAAATAGCATGTTATGCCAATTCGACCGATGAATCCCAATGATTCGTTGGATCATGATGACTAAAACTTTGTTGATGGATTCAACCAGACCATTAGCTTGTGGATAATAAGGAGTTGAACTATCGTGACGCAAGCCAAGCTGGCCTGTAAGTTCGGCCATCATAACGTTTCGAAAATGACGCCCATGATCAGTGATGATCGCTTGTGGAACACCAAACCTAGCAATTATATG
Source organism: Pinus tabuliformis (assembly GCA_031772625.1). Taxonomy (NCBI): domain Eukaryota; kingdom Viridiplantae; phylum Streptophyta; class Pinopsida; order Pinales; family Pinaceae; genus Pinus; species Pinus tabuliformis. Next base: position 903,960,608 of record CM062804.1, read on the forward strand.
ATTGAACACAAAAATTGTAGCTATTTTTCCGTCTGCCTCAAATGTAGGCATCGCCTCGGCCCACTTGGTAAAATAATCTATCGCAAGGATGATATACGCATGCACCCTGGCTGAGTGAGGGTTACATGTAATAAAATCGATACCCCATTTGGCAAAAGGACCAATGGCAATTATAGGGTGGAGAGGAGCAGGTGGAGCGCGCATCTTTCGATCAAACATTTGGCAGTTGTGGCATTTTCGGACCGCGTTAATACAATCTTTAAACAAAGACGGCCAGAAGTAGCCAGCACGCAATATCTTTTGGGTTGTGGCATACCCAGACATATGACTGCCACACGCTCCAGAGTGATAGTCATTTAGAACCCTTTCAGCTTCCTCGTGAGATAAACAACGTCGAAAAATAGAGTCCGCCCCATGGCGATAAAGACTATCTCCAATAATTCTGAATTGTTGGGACTGGAATCGTATTTTCCGACGTTCTGACTTAGAAATTTCTGGCCGGAAGTATTGGGTCTGGAGATAAACGATGATATCGCCATACCACGGATCCAAAGTGCTGATTAGAAACAAGGATTCGTCCGCAATGGGCTCCTCTGCCACAGTTTCCGTGTCAGCACGCGGGAAGTCACACATTAACTCCACAAAAACTAAAGATTTCTTAGACTTAGATTTTTCAAATTCCAAGTCGAACTATTGCAGGATGACAATCCATTTAGAGTACTTGCCCCCTAACAATTGCTTGGTCAAAATGTAGATCATAGGGTTGCAATCAGAAATTACTGTAGTTTTACGTAGTAAAATGTAGTGACGAAAACGTTGGACAGCTTGAACAGCTGCCAATGCAAATTTCTCCACATGTGAGTATTTTAGCTCAGTTGGATTTAAAGTTTGACTAAAATAATATATCGCATGTTCAGTACCGAATTCATCTTCCTGAACTAAGACCATTCCAATGGTGGAATGAGAGGTGGTGAGGTACAAGAAGTAGTCCTGGTGGTGGTTGGGAGGATGCAATAATGGTGCATGGGTCAACGCGTGTTTTAGTGCATCAAAATATTTCTGAGCTATCTCATCCCAATAGAATGGAGTATTCTATTTCAACAACCGGGTAAAACCCTTTGTAACCGCGGCGTAGTTAGGAATGAATCGTCGTAAAAAGTTTGCTTTCCCTTGCAAACTTTGGAGTTGGTGAAGACTCGAAGGAGGAGGCAATTTGACAATAGCTTCAACCTTCGAGGGATTGATGCGAATGCCGGCTTTCGAAACAACAAACCCCAGCAATCGACCCGTTTCTATATAGAAAACACACTTGTGTGGATTCAACCTAATCCGATAATGCCTACACCTCATAAAGATTGCTTGTAAATGGATGAGATGATCAGCTCGATGTAATGAATGAGCAGGAAAATCATCGAGATAGGGTTGCACAATGTGCTTGATGTCATGAAACACATAAGACATGGCCCTTTGAAAAATTGCCCCGACATTCTTGAGCCCAAAAGGTAATTTGCAATAAGAAAATGTCCCCCATGGACAAATGAAAGCCGTTTTTGGTTGATCGGCAGGTAGAATATTGATTTGATTGTATCCGGAAAAACCATCCATGAAGGAGAATATTTCGCTGCTGGCACAATCATCAATGATTTGATCGATATAGGGAGTTGGGTAATTGTCCTTTGGACAGGCTCGATTAATGTCCCTATAATCGATACATATTCTTATTGTCCCTTGCTTTTTGTTAACCGGAACAATATTCGATACCCAATCCGTTAACGAAATCGGATAAATGAAACCTGCTTTGAGTAATTTTTCAACTTCTGCTTTAATAGCGGTAGCTTTTCTTGGGTGAATCTGATGCAAACGTTGCCCGATGGGTTTAGCATCCGGGTAAGTCTTGATTTTATGAACAACAATTGCGGGGTCAATTCCTGGCAGTTCCTCATAGGACCAGGCAAACACGTCGTGGAATTCTTGAAATAGGGCCTTATATATTTGAATTTCATCTTCTGTACATGAGGCACCTATATGAATGTTTTCAACAATTCCAGGCTTAACCGAAATGTCAATAGGAATAGTTCGAGAGATGTTTCCCAAATTTAACTCTGAATCAGGATTTTTCATTGGATTCTGAGGTTCCTTGACATATTCAGTCGTAAAAATTGATGAAAAATCATTTTCAAAACGATCATTCTCGGGTAAGAACGAAGATCTGTGATGGAGATCTTCCCATGGTAAATCATCTACACATAGGATTTCGCGAATTTGCTCATCAGAGTGAACAAGTTCAGAAAATGTTGTTGAATCCGAGCTTGATGTGAAAAGTGATTCCTCACGGACCACATTCATTAAGTCAATTTTGGTTGAAGATGGGTCGATAAACGATTGCACGGCCTCATACGCAATTTCATATGGACTCAAAGGCATAACATCACCAAATGAGTCTATCTCAGATTCAGAAGGTACGATCCAAGGATCATCATAAACAATGGTGTCTGACGAAATCATATGAATGGTTGTAAAAGAAGATGATGCGTTGATCGGAGGAAAAGGAAAACTTCCCAGTAAACTGGCATCTTTAACTAGTCCTACTCCAACATCCTTATACGGGATAGTCGTTTTACCGACATGCTGAATACTTTCAAAAGAGGCTGGGTCAGATGAAAAGTAAGCCAGCTGGTCTATTGTTACGATCTTTCCATTATGAGGAAACTTTATAACCCGAAAGATCGATGAAACGACAGCTGTCATAGCGTAAGACCAACTACGACCCAAGAGAAGGTTGTAATCTAGAGGGGCATCAACCACCTCCACGTCTAGATTAACAGTTTTTCCTTCAACCCCTATAGGTAGATCCTGTAGAATGCCAAAAGGATGAAACCCACGGCCATCAAAGGCCTTTAGAATTGTCGGGGATTGATTTAGTGAAGGAGAACCAAGTGATCTCCAACACTGTATCGACATAATACACATTGAGGCACCCTCATCAATCACAGTCCTGTGAATAGGTCTATTTTTTACTATCACTGGGATCTGGAAAGCCATTTGATGAGTAAGCGCGGTGTACTATTTTCTAGATCGAAAATTATTAGGTTTGAGTCCTGAACGTCAACAGCTCCTATAGCCGACAAAAGTAATTTACGCTGTACTGGACATGATTGCAGCACTTCCAAAGCCGACATTGCTGAGGGTGAAACATCTAAATCCTCAACAATGTTATAGTTCTGAGCCGCTCTCGCATGTGGATTGAAAGCTGACTTTCGAAGTATACCCTTGGCAGGCGGTTTGATTACTAAGTCTGGATTAGGTTTCTCGATCTGTAGTGGATCGGAACCGGGAGCTGAGGTTGATGGGTTAGAATGAGAAGATTCTGCTTCTTTCCCATCAACAGGACTTTTACTACCATAATCATGTGATCGAGTCGCAATCCTAACATGGGACATCATCAGTATGGGTTCTTCATTGGCACTCGAGGAAGAACCTATCATCTTACTGTCTTGACTTGGAAAAGGATCCTTCAAAACAGCAGGCGTTTGGGAACCTTTGACAATCTTCGCAACCTCTGCACGATGAGGGCAGTCTCTTGTAAAATGTTCTTCGTCACAAATGAGACAAGGATAACGAGGTTTGCGTTTTTCATCATTGGATTCCACTTTTTCAGGTTTCTCTTTTGAATTTTTGTCCGTTTTATTTTTCTTCTTCCCTTTCTTCTTACCACCGGATTTTGATTTGGATGTAGATGTCTCTACAACGTGAATATCGGTGGAAATTTCCGCGGAAGAATCTCCTGTCGGGGAATCTGGCAAGGTTATGATAGGAGAAGAATTCTTGGAAGACTTCTTCTTACTTTTGGTGTTAACCGTACCAATCATACCATCAGCGACATGAGACCCTGAAGGAGCTGCAGCGATTTGATTTTGCTTAGGAAGATCGGGGATTTTATCATGTAACGTACCTGACTGAGTATAAACCAAGTCAAGGTACTGTGCTTGAGCAATTACTTGCTCCTCAGTAATGACTCCGGCCTTAGCTACATCCTCAGTGATCTTTCGCAACAACAAACCATTCAGCTAAGATCTGATCCAGAATAAAAACCTTCGCTAAACGCCGTCGACGTCTCCATCCATGAATGTGATCTGAAATGTAAGTGGTCGTCGACTGCTTTAATGAAGTTAGTAATTCCGTGCCATTGTCATATCTGACTGGCAACTGAAAATGAGTTAAAAACGAGGTAGCTAACTGACTAAAGTTATAAAAAGTGCCTCGCAGTAACTCAATGTACCACTTGGCTGCGAGACCAATTAGAGTGCGCTGGAAAAGCCTTAGACGGATTGAATCATTTGAAATGGAGTTAGACGCACACCAGAGGTGATAAGTCATCACATGGTTCGACGGGTCCTCTCCTGATTTGCCTTCAAACTTAGGAATATCACTTGGCAACTTATTCGGCATTGGTAGCCAAAACAGAAGATAATTAATGGGATCGTTCGTTAGGCATGACAAGTCAGGCAAGTCCAAAGTTGCGATAAACGGTAACTGACGATTAGGGTCCCTAAAACTCCGGGTCATGAGACCAGCCCTAGGAGGAGGATATCCAGGATAACTAGGAATAGGAATTGCATTTGGGATATTTTATCCTCCTGGAAAACCAGGATTAACTGGACCGTACTGGGGTTGTTGAGGTTGTTGATATGTGTACTCAGGGTATGGTTGATACTGATAGACTGGCTGCTGTACAGCAGGACCGAATTGGTACTGTCCCTGGTACGGTTGATAAGTAAATTGTGGTTGACTTGTGACAGCCGTACTTGAACCAGGTTGTCCTACAGGCATCTGAACCGAAGTTTGAATCGTGGATCCAGATGGAGGTAAAGATGTCTGAGGAGTAGATACAGGAACAGTAGAAACCGGAGCTGTCGATACTCCAGAAGTAGGTGGGGTAGATTGAACAGATGTTGCAGCAGTTGCAACAGCCGTTTGAGGCGGAGTACAAGGCGTGCTAGGCCCAGGCTGAGAAACTACCGAAGGTACAGAAGTTTGAATAGTAGACTAGACAGGTTGCTGGGGTGAACCAGAAACTAAGGGTTGTCCAGTTTGAGATGACAACTGTTCATTTGGTTGCAAGACCTGTTGAGTTTGCGATGGATCCCACACTAAATTCATTCCGGGGTACGGACCCATAGCAGGTTGAGGATATTGAGGACCATAACCGGGTTGAGGGTAGGGTTGATAATTTAAAGGTACATTTCCCGTTCCTTGAACATATGATTGACCGGAGGGTGGTTGGAAACCTTGGTTCGAGTACTGACCTTGGGGTTGATACCCTTGTGGCACGTACTGATACTAGGGTTGACCTTGAGGTACATATTGATACTGGGGTTGACCTTGAGGTACATATTGAGTCTGGGGTTGACCTTGAGGAACGTACTGTCCTGTAGGTATGTACTGTCCTTGAGGTTGCCCCCAGGCGCAAATTAGGTACCTTGAGGTTGCCGCCCAGGCGATAATTGAGGATTTTGAGGCTGCCCCCCAAGCGGTAACTAGCCACCTTGAGGTTGAGGATTAGGAATAGTACCTGACATCATGAGAATATCTTCTACACTCAACGGCTTAGTACCATTGTTTCCACTTAATAACCCTTGTTCAATGGGTTGAGGAGATGCTCCCGAAAAAGTACCAGAAAGTGACTGATACCCAGAGGGAACAGAAGGACTGCCGTATAAAAAGGATTCTGGCGATTGAGTAAATATGGACGACTGCCTTGACATATTTAATGGAGGATAGTAACCTCTAGGTGTTGGGTGATAAAGAACACGAGGTTGTGAAAAACTTAGCCCTGGGTTTTCCAAGAAATTAGTCAAAGAAAGATACCAAGCACTGCTCCTAGGTGGATTGTAAAAATTTGATTCACACTCCCTTAGCTCAATAGCAGGTTGATTTTCAGGGATAGGGATGCCTACTTCTTCTTCCGGAGTAGCAAGTTCTTCGATAGCTACAAATCCAGAAGGAAGATTTTGGGTAATTATTCTTTCTACCCTAGGTGAACCAGGACCACTAGAAGCTGGAGAAGTAAACCCCGATGTTGGAGTAGCAGCAAATTCACTTTCAGGTTCGGATATTTCAGGTTCCTCACCTATATCACTAGTAGATGAAAAGCTTCCAGTAACTTTGGAAATAGACACTGATTGTGGATTATAATCTGCTACTAAAGCTTGAAAATCAGGATGTACCACCAAAGAAGACTCTCCTTCGTCCGGTGACCCAACTCTACTGTCTCTAGGAGTTACGAGGGCTCTTAACCCTTCAGGCTGGCTCGGTGAAAACTCAGGAGGTCGGCCCCGAAGTCTATGAGACTTCCTCGGTAATTCAGCCACGATTAAAAATTTTTAACTACTTCACACGCAAACAAAGTAAAATCTCAATGAAAACCACCTAAAGCCTCTAAAGAACCAAACAAATTTGAATCACACGCCTAAAGAATCTAGGAGATCAAACACACACAAACAGTAACTTTCCGAACTGAAAACACTAGTTGGTGATGAAGCCCAACGTCGTAGAGTTCAATACAGAAATGGCGGTTAGAACAGTTACCCCGGCAACCTGCTTAATGAATAGACTGGCACAAGTTCCTCCACTAAACCGTCTCAAGTGAAGAGAACCCCCCAGAAAATCCAAGTTAGTCTAGCCGACGTCTGCTCCAGGTACAGTGGTATCTTCCCACCACTGTCACCTTAGGAAGAATCCTAAAGAATATGGTCACTAAGGTTACCAACGAAAACAAATATACCTGGGGGAACAGTCTACGATCTGATACGCACGCAAGGGTAGAGTAACAAGATCAATCCCCTTGAAGGCTCCTTGACATAATCCAAGGTTTATCAACAAGTGACCCCAGGCTCCTCGACAATGGTTAATCCGAGGTTTACCGTTTTTAATACGTGAATATCTAGCGTCGTTCCTAATGAGGAAGGATTGATTCCCACACTGGTTCGGACACGATCTCGTGCTTCTTCTTTAAGAGGAGATTTCCCAGGGCATAAATGCAACAATTGGATTTCTCTCCTACCGCAAGATACAACTACTTGTTTGTTTTACTGTCTTGGAGAGTTAATTACTCCCTACTCCAAGACACTAGCCTAACCTATATTGGTGTATCAGAGCCCTAGAAATAAAAATATTACTAGATAGATTTTACTTTAAGCGTTATTTTTATTGGCTTTTGTTTAAGTCAAGAGGTGCGGAGATGAAACTCGTGGTATGAAGACTCGACTCGAAATCACTAAAAAATGCACTTAAGATGATTAAGCAATCTTTTTCCTTCAATGAACTTCTAGCTAGGAAAGAGTTTGAGAATGCAAATACTTGTAAACACAAATCTTTCTTAACAAACAAATTAAAAGAAGAGCTTTTTGTCTTTTACAATGCACTGAAAACGAGACAACTAGTTATTTTCACAAAAATTTCCCTTTCTTTCAAAACACTCAACCACTACAAAAACAAACTTTTTTCAAAAGAGATTTATTTTTTATTTTTTATAAAACACTCAAAACTATGGAAATGACTAATCTTGAGATCTATAAACTATAAAAACCTATTTGAAGTCAAAGCTTACAAGATGTCTTTTTCAAGGATGTTTTACTTAGCTAGATGTAAACTAAGGACCAATTTATGCAGAATCACAAATCAGTCAAAAAACAACCAATTTTTGTTTTCTTTTCTAAAAATGAAATCCAAACTTTTAAACACAAGCTTTTTCGAAGTTTCGTAAAGAGAAAACACAAGGTGGATTCCTCAACAAAGGTAGATTTTACAAATGGTCAGACTCATAAGAAGGCTGGTAAAAACCAAGGTGATCTGAGGTTTCTACAGCTTCTAAACTCAGAGCTACTACAAGACCAAAATGAAAACCAAACCCAACAACCAAAACTTCTAGGAATTTCACCTAAAACCCTAACACCAATGAAATTAACCTAAGGAAAGCTTCTGACAGGTTATATGCAAGTCTGGGCAGGGGATAATAACATCTAAACAAAAACTAAGCTGACTAACAGAGAAAATCTTAGGTTTTCCAAAATTTTGACAGGGTCCGCAGGCCCATAGTTAACACAGGTGCGGTACCGCTCTGTGCTAAAAGCAAAAGTGCGCATAGGTCTGCACTGTGTCAAAAGCCTAGGGTGCGGTCCTCTCCCAAAGTTATGAAAAACAAAAAATAATCTTGGATCTACTAAATCTACCCAATTCCACACAACAAGCCAAAAACAGAAACAAAAACACAGTTTCTCAGGTCAAAGTAAAAACAAGGAAAAAAATCAAGTCCCCAGTGGAGTCGACATTTTGTCACACGGAATGAGTCGATCTTGCTGACAAGATAGACCTTCCTAGAATCTAACGATATCTAGTGACAAGTAAGCCAATCAAAAACTATCTTTCTCTAAATATGCATTTATAAACAAAGGCAAACGAGTGTTTTAGGCCTACCTTGGGTCCAATGCAAGTTTGTGGAAGCCTCGCTCCTTTGATCCAAATGAGCTCCCTTGTTGCGAATTTGCAAACACAAACAAGCAAACAAATTAAATAGCACCTGAAAATCCAATATCATAAAGCATACTTAACATGATGATCAAGGAATTCATGAAACAAATAACATAAGAAAATTTGTTGAGAAAAATGAATTTGATTGTATTAATTCAAATCAAAGAAGAACTTTACAACCTGTGCCTTGATGCTGTACAAGTTCCTCCCAGGGTCCAACAAGAAGTCTCCTCTACTTTGACAAGTTTCACTCTCTTCCCAATGAAGCCAAAAAGGTATGTGCTCTCTCCTCTCAAGCTTAACTACGAAGTCTCAATTCCACCAGCATTTACCCTAAAAAATGTTCAGCTTCTAACCTCCCTAGCAACCAACCCAATGCCTTAATTTATAGTGCAATGGAGGGAAGTTACTAGGTCCTCCTTCAAAGGGATAAATCCGTCCTTCAAAGGGATAGCTCCTCTCATCAAGGGATTAGCTCCTTCTCTTTTGGGATGCATGAAGCACCTAAGAGCGACCAATCCATGTCAAAATTCCTTCTAGAATCATCTAGAATTAACCCAAAGTGAGTTTTTTAGAATAAACTTGCGCCTTTTTGACTTTCACAGGGGTCCGCACCCACTCCTTTAGGGACAGAGTGAGCAGGTCCGCAGTTTTTGTAAACAGGGGGTGCGGGACCACAGGCAACAGTGAGAGAAAGTGCGGAACCAGAGCTTTGTTGATTTTCATTGTCTTTCTCTCATTTTCAAAGCTTGACTTGAAGAGCTTAGGTCTAGGACTTGCTTAGGAGGTCAGTACAAGTGATGATAGACCCATACTGACTGCAAATAATCATGTTGATGATATTTTTGTGTAACACCAGGCAGCTGCATGACCAACAAAGGTACATGGGAACAATCTACATGCGACATCATCATAACGTACCTTGAGGGTCTGCAGCTGTAGGTAGAAGTTGTCTAGGTGGTCTTCTGCCTTTACCGTGCTGTCAAGGTTGAACTTGACGTTCATTCTCTCCACTCGCCTTAACATCTTATGCAAGATGGAAGGGAGACCCAATGGTCCCTGAGTCAGCCATTCAAGATTTGGGTTAGCCATCTGTTCGTCTTCTTTGTACTCTTCCTCTCCTTCGAAGTCTGATGTTTTCGACTCTAAGTCTGTTGGTTCGTCTCCACCTCCGCCTCCTCCGTTGCCTTCCCCTTCACGTCCTACACCAAAGTCTGGTCATGAGATCACAAGAGTGCCTTGTTCACCTTGTTAGATAGATTCTCCTATACCTTCAAGTGTGGCAAGGGTTGCTTCTTCCACTGATGATACAACAACACTCATGGGAGTGGCCTTTGGCTTCCTCACTATGTGTGGAATATGCTATCTGTTTGGGATCATTTCGACTGCTTTCGTGAGCTAGCGAGTGAATGGAGTGAAGGTGTTGATCTGAAGTCTCGTGATCAACACTGGGGGGTGAGGAGTAACCAACCACTGAGTCGCGTGTAGGTGAGAGAGAGTGTGAGTTACTGCCTTGACCAGATGTTTGTTGAATGAATGTGAGGGGAATTTTAGCCATGTACAATTGGTTGCCCTCTTTCTAGCACCAAAAATGTTGACGGTGCTGGACCCGTCAACATTCAAGGGATCACCCTGGTATGAAGTCCCAACTAGACCTTGCACTGTTTGGTGTGGGAGTCCCATCTGGTATGATGGCCCAGTTGCCATTGTCTTAAGGATTTGCCTCAAATATTACTTGTCAGCATAGGAGAGTGGTTTGCTTTGTCTTCGAGAAGTGAGGTTCACATGCCTGGTGAGTGTAAGTGTACTTGTGTCAATGGTTCTTTCACTATGAGGGTATGAAGGTGAAGGTGAGTTCCAGGTTGAAAGGGATCAATCCCAACTCGGCTAGGAACACACAACACAAAAGGACATACATAGCTTCCGGCAGAACTGTCCACTCAGATGCAGCAGCCACAACATACAAGGTAAGATAACACGTACAACACTCATAGAATAGTTTGAACTAGTGCAATGATTGTTACAACAAGGTTCAAGTGAAAGGTTTTCTGATGTCCAACAGAGCAGTCGACATGATCGAGACAAAATTCACAACATATACAACACATTTCCATTAATAGATTATGCATTACAACAAATGAAACAATTCAGATGTAGAACACAGGTTAAAGAAACATGCATTATAAGTGTTAAAGATTAGTCTTACAACAAATACAATACATGTGTGAAAACGTACTGGTCTGTTAACGATCTTTCTAATTAAGTGAAAGTTCAAAGACACATCGTTACACCATACATCACACACACTGTTAGCGAGACGTTGGAGCCACTACTTACTCCTCAAAGAAAATATTAAAGACTCTCTTGGCTACGTGGAAGGAGCTGAGGTGAAAAGTCCTTTCATGTACAAATGAGGGGGTATTTATAGCCAAGTGTGAAACTAACCCTTGTGGCTATTCGACTACCCTCATGACCATTTGACTTCCATGAATTTTTGACGTAAACGACTCTATGTTCAACAAGTGGGTCTCTTGGATTTCCACGTTACATCACATTGATTGAAAACAAGCTCAGAGTGGAGATGTGGGCGACATGACTCATGACTTGACTCGATATGACTTGACATGACAATGCTAGAATGTGCTTCTACTGGAGTGCATGTCGAGCTACAGTGCTACTGGGTGATGGATGTCTTCATGGTGTGTCATAGCTTCACCTCCACATGACGAAGTGCACGGAGTCTTCAATGGTGCTTGGTTCGCTTGATGAATCTTTAGTATGTTGTTCCTTTCTTGCATGCTGGAAGGATTGATAGGTTCATCTGTTCGCGAAGGTACATGTTCGTCATGTTCATTTGCTTCGCATGCTTCATTCGTTCATCCATTAGTGAACCTATCCTTCTACATGTGCTCCCTTCGTTCATCCTGTTCATTGTCTTGCCATGTTGGTTGGTGTACCTGTATCTCCAGTCACTCTTGATGTGATGAAATCAAATCCAAAACCTCCTAGTCTACCATGGAACATGATCATTCAGATGCAGGTGACTGGGAGAGGCAGCAAGGCTATGATGTGGGATGATGGCTCTGGGTAGCTGCTGATGAAAACTATGTAAGAGTCATTGAGAGATGGAGACAGACAATCTGAGTTGACAATAACTGCCTGCAAGGTTTGGCTCGGCTGAGAGGCAAAATTGTGCAATTTGGGAGGGACAGTTCGAGATGCAGGAGGGCAAGTCAGGCATGCTTTGCGCATTTTCCGGAATGAACAGTCAGGGGGGGTTGGACAGCCAGATTTGCTCAATTTTCTAGAGGAACGGGGTGGGCTGTATGATGGGTCAGCAGGGAGGGATTGTACAATTTTCTGGGGGAACTGCCTGGGAGACTGTAAGCCAGAACTGCGTAATTCCTAGAGGGAACTGCTAGTTTTCTGCTTGGGTCAATGGCAACCAAAAATGTGCAATTCACAGAGGGAATTGGCAGCTTGCTGCTCAGTCACTGGCAGCAGAAACTGCGCAATTCCTGGAGGGAACCGGTAGTCTATTGCTAGGCGCTGCTGGCGGGGAAGTTGCATTGAAGCTAGGAAGCCAACCTACTAATCATATCTACAAAATTTCTGAGTTGAGAAGACTCCTGGAAAATAGAAGGCCTGCTCATAAAACTTGCTCAATTTCTTGGGTGAGCAACCGGTCGACTGTCCAGATGACTGATTGGGAAAACTGCGCAATTTTCTGAAGGAGACAGGGACTAGCACTTGGTGTCTATCTGGCCTGTCTGTGCAATATCCTCAGTCAGTTGAGCAGGTAAGGTCAATGGACTTTGCCCAATTTTTGAGGGGAGTCAGTCCCAGGGTGACTACTGGGTTTGACTGCTCGAGTGGCCAACATGAGTGTTGATTGAGTTGCTTGTGGGCAGTGCGACTTGGAAGGACTAGCTTGGTGCTTCTGCACTGTTCTGGTTGAGAGTCGATCGAGTCAAAAGCAGGGTGATGGTCTGGCTGTCAGTGAGGAGTCCAGTCGTCATAAATTCAGCAAAAATGGCTAAGTGCATGAACAATCGAAAGGTGCATTGGTGATCATACAAACACACACTCGCATGACTTGATGACAAAACGACCAAACCATCCGGACACACATGTTCAACATGACTGACCGACAGTGCAAGCGACATGCACGACACTCGTGATTGATCGTCATTGATCGAGACGACGCTTGCGCGACAACAAATGTGACTCAATGTGTGAGTGCGATAGATGCTTTCATGGCAAACAAAACAAACACATACGAAGCGAGGAATTTGAGCATAACCAGAACATGGTCGCAAGCATGACTTGGACATCAACATGCAGAGACTTGAATGCAATGAACAAGCAAGGCGGATGTAAATACTCACACAATCTCACAGACTGAACCCGAGTGTGTGCAGTAATCAAGTGAAACTCATCAAGGGAGGCTCCGAAATCGGGGCATACCAAAATTTTGGAGGGTGGTTGTAGTCACTACAACAAGGTCGCACGGTAATGCCTTGATCGTGGTTTCACATAGATACAAGTAAGATGTTCGTGTTGGTAGCAAGGGTGTGACATATGCAGTAAGTAAAGGAAGGTGCATGAGCAGTTCTAACACACAAAGGGTGAGGTGAGTGCACCCCTTGGAAACCTGTGATAGCAAAAAGTTAAGAAGGGAACATACGAGCAAAGATGCATCACAACATGGAAGGAAAGTTAGTGAGAAATCCAAAGCGATGGTTAAACCAACATAACATTTTAGAAAGATTCATGCATACATATACAAAAATAGCTACACATGCATCTGTAAGCAAACAAATACATATATCATTTAGAGTAATCAAGATAGTTGAAATACAATACAACATATGCATGAAATGTGCTAGCTCTGTTGTATTAAGAAGTGTAAGTTTCGGTCATACAATACATTCATGTCCAACCACTAGTTCTAACAGTGGAACGTTATAGTCACAACCGCCTACTCCTCCAAAGATATATACTAGCTCTGCGCAGTGGAGAAGCCAAAGCTTGTTACAATATTGTCCAATCTTTCTCTAAGATACTCCTATCGGAAGCTTGGCTGACCAAAAGCCTCTACAATGAGTTATGAGGGACTATTTATAGCAAAGGGTGGGGTGGCCCTTAACATTCCCCTTTGTGACAATTCATCTACCCTAATGACTCTTCATTTACTCTATGACTGTTACATCCAACTATCGACACTTGAACTTACACTTGAAAAGATGTTACATCACAATGCACATGTACCCATGTGAGACAAAATGGCTTGAGCAAGCCATGCAAGACATCACTATGACTCAGAAAATTGTTGGAAGAGCATCTCTTTGACATCCTCAAAGTGGTTGACCGTAATAAACTGATGCCAATCTCGATAGTCTGCAATGGTGTCCGTGTACTCTAAGGTGACATCTTTTTGGAAATGAACTCTTGCCTCCATAGCATTCGAGTACATTTCTCGGGCTCCTCTGTCCAACTCGTCTGATAGCATGCACATCATTTTCTTGAGTGCGGCCAGACCAACAACATACTTGTGCATGGTGTCTGCATTGATGGACAAGTCTGGGTTGGTGGCTATGCACATCAACTCGTCAAAGTATGAGTCAAGCTCCAGTCGGACCTATGCCTTTATCTTTGCCTGGGTGAGTGTCCCAATAGATGGGATCGCATGTGCATGCACAACAACATCCATACTCTTGAATACATGTGCATGGGAAGCCTGTAGACTAGTGATGAGCTATATGAGCTCTTCATAGTTCTGGATCTGACTCCGAATGCATGCCTTCATCTCGACCACTCTGGGCTTCATCACCTTAGGCAAGTGAACTAGAGCTCCCTTGTATCTCATCGTCCATGTTTGCATGTAATCAATAACAACATGCACGTTAGATAAGATACGTGCTCTCCTGGCACATCGCTGCTACCACCCATTGAGATGGACCACTACCTTATGCACGATACCAAACTTGGAATACAATGCCCACGTGATTGTATCAAGAGACAATACTTCATCCAGTATTTCCTTCTTCAATTCTGATAAGGCGGATGCTGTAACCAATTCTCCTCCTTGCTTGGTCGTCTGTAGCTCCTTAGCCATTTGCTCATTCTCAACTATCAGGAAGTGAACACTTGAGCTAGTGGCTTTGGCATATGCTATGGTAGCATCAGCCAATGCTGCTGGATGTTTGCGCACATTAGACACGATCACTCATTCCTCAAACTGTGCAGGAGATGTATGATCATCCGGAGTCGACACTTTGTGAGATTGCACAACTCTATGTTGAGACTCGTCGAATGAGATGTTGTGCATCTCACCTTTCGGCTGATCTCCAAGGATATCAGTGTCTCCTCGGTCACTTGGGACTTGCTCTTCTTCTAGATGTGGTGAAGCTGGTGGGTCTACCTCTTGGTGGTGAGGCATGAGGTTGATGTCTTTCTCTAACTCCTGTTGCTCCATATTCGTATCCGTCTATTCAAGTGCTTGCTCTATATCCTGAAGCGAAGTCCTGCTCCTGCGATGGTTCACCCTATCTTCCTGATTCGAACTGTTAGGACAAGTCTACTACCTGTACGGGTGCAATTTCATCTGTCTGTACAAGTTGCGCCCCTTGCTGTACATATTCCTACTACACTTCATTCTCCTGTCTGTGCAACTCCCATTCCTTCTGGAGTTTCTCTTTCAACTCATGCAACTCCTTCTCTGTTTCCTCCATTATTCGTTTCTCTCTCTCTCTTTGTGCATTTCTCTTGTAGCTCTATTGCCTCTTTGCCTCTATTGCCAAAGCTTCTTTCTGCACAAGTGGGTCTTCTCGGAACTTGCAAATTTTCTCTTCCTCCATAATGTCAACAATCTTCCTCTTTCCCTTGTCGTGCACTGGTATGTTTGCCTCTGCTGCTGCTACTTCTGGCGCTCTCCGAGATGCTGCTTCACGTTGCTTCACTATCCATTCCACAACGAGGTTGACCGGTTCATTGAGTCTGGAGGAGTTATAAAAATATCTCCATGGGTCTTCCTCTACCCAATGACATGCCCTGTGGATCCAGTTAAATTGTACTCTCGCGCAATGATATTTCACAAGACAATGCGGGTGATACAGATTGTAACTTCAGAGGGTGAATGGACACTTCTTCATCTACTCTACTTCGACATTTGCATGCTTGAAACTTTGTATCTCATATAACCTAATCTACAACAGAAGAGTGGCCCAAGTGCCTTCTTCTTATGGTGCAGCCAAGCTGTCAGTCTTGCCGTGATGTGATATGATACTTCCTGCATGACGAGCTTATCCAAGGCAAACATCGGTAAAACATGCAGAGGCTTCTCCAAGCTTTACATCCATATGAAGGTTCTGGATGGTGAGGCATACCAATCAACTATGTCGATCAGTGCCTCCATTGCTACCTTTGACATGTAGGGTGGATCCTGTTCGAATATCATCTTGTAAACCGGGGTGATGAAATGATCGTACAACTATGTGATAACTCATCTGAAGCTACATTCGGACAACATCTTACAATAATTGTTCAGAGAGGTCTCCACTAGTGTCCATGCCTACTTCAAGCTCGGGAACTCTTGACGGGCACAGATTGCATCCAAGATGTAAGTGAACAAGTAGATTTTTGCTTGCATGCCTTTGGGAGGCTGTCGAGCCCTTGTTACCTGTTCCTTCAGCTGATGAGACAACATGCCAGACCAATTGTATTCTTTTCGTTCTCTGGCTAGTTGGTCCAAAGTGATTACCAAACTCTATGGGAAGGTTTCCGTGCTTTCTTGGCCATACAGATGACATGCCAAGATGACCAAGTATTGACACGTCTTCCATAGTATCTTCATTTGGTAGACCTGGTTGGGTGTCATCCTGAATTTAGTCGGATCCTTCACCTAATTCTTCAAGATATCTCTGGAGTTGGCATTGCTGCTGGGTGTCTCCATGGTGATCATGGGCTTCGACATTTGATACATCTCATCATAATCATGTGCCATGAAGGCAGAAATCTTTGTCCCGCTAACACTTCTCAATGTCATCATCTCGGGATCAGTGTGCAAGATGATTCAATATATCATGTCTGCGCATGGGAGCTCAGGATACCTGCATGCAATCCAGTACAAGCCGGACTTGTGGATGTTCACATAGACTTGGTGGTATTCGAGGTCTTCCCCAGATGTGCCTGCAAATGCATGATTGACCTCTTGCCATTTCAACTTGATGTCCTTGTCTACAATTAGCTTGGTATCTTCATAGATCGACAGACTTGTAGACACTCGCTCAACTGCTACTCCAGTTGCACTTCTGTCAGTGTCCTTTGATCTTGCTCTCTTGGAGGCCATTGATCTTGAACTTCTAAGAGGCAGATGAACACCTGCTAGATCTGGAGACAAAGCGACATGCATGGCAAGAAATCTGTCAGCGAAAACCAAAGCAAACTTGAGGAACAACATGCAACATACCTGGGGATTGACTAGCAAGGATTGCACAATTTTTCTTGGGAGGCTGGGAGACTGGCTGCCAGAACTGTACGAAAGGTAGTGTGGGCTGTCTAGGGAGGCTGGCTGGTTGCTGTATTTGCACAATGCGCAATCCAGGCTGGCCTGTTAGCTATTGGAACTGCGTAATGCACAATTCTAGCTAGAAGTGGTTGCAGGGCTAGTGACTGCATTACACAATTTTTTGGGCCAACAATCACTGTCCCTCTTAGGATTGCGCAATTCTCTCTTGGTGAGGCAGAGTCTAGGCCAAGGCTACCAAGACTCGCCGACGGGCAACTAAAAGCAAATGTGAAAGTGAATGCATGGCGATATTGAGCGTAAGTTGGAGTGAATGATTGTGCATGGAAACATTAAATGAAATATTGAGAAAACATAACAACATGCATGTGGGTGGAGCGAGTCGTCGAATCGGCGACCGCTCATGCAAAACAGTTTCATGCATGTGACATCAGTGATATGCTAACGAAAACTGAAACGGTGCTAGTACAAGCTAGTATGCATGTAAATGACAACAAGCATTCAGAGAAATCAAGGAAACATCACTCACACAAGCCAAAGCATAAAAAGCGACAGAAATGCTGCAAAAGACAAGTTGAGACAACTTACTCGTGAATAACTAAGTTGGATGTGTCAAAGACTCCTAGATGTGCTGTGGGATGTTATAGCTCCAAGATTGATGTGAATAAGTGAGCTTTGAAGCGTTGAATAAATAAGTTTGAGGCTCATGACGCACATACCACAACTAGGAAAAAGCGACACTTGGAGGAAATATTCTAAAAATATCTTTGCATGTAACCTCTAGCTGCTAAAATAGATCCCTAAAATCTAGGGATGCTTTTTGCATGTTGCTTTTGCTATTCCACGAAAAAGTAGCCCATGCATGCAAGTCAAGTTTTCCCGATCCTGGGTGGAACCGGTCAACTCAATGGCACATGAAATAGCTTGCTCAGTTGAGGGGAAAAATGCGCATTTCTGGAAGGGAGTTGGGCAGGCTGCCCAAAAGGTTTTCGCAATTTCTAGGTTGAGCAGCTGACTTCTGCCCAAAATTGCGCAATTTCTGGGTTGAGCAGCCCTGCTGGGAGGAATTGCACAATTTTCTCAGTGAATCTTGACAGGCAGATTTGTGCAATTCTGGAGCCCAGCAAGTTGCCAGACAAAATTGCACAATTTTTGGAAGGAGGGTTGGTTCCCCTCCAGAATTGCACAACTTCTTGAGGGAGCTGCTCAGCCTGTAGCTAGACCAAGTCTGGAGAAACAACCTGTGAGAGGGATGCAACAAGCTCTGATGCATAGGCTGGCAATATGGTAGAAAATCACTGAAGCTTGTGTACTTGACAAGGGAAGACATGCTGATGAGGATGGTTCGTAGGGATGCTCCAAAACCAAGCTAAGGAAAAATTTTGGAGGTTGGTTGTAGCCGCTACAACACTTGGCGTCACACTGGTAGAACTCCAGCTCTCTGAATGGACCTTGTTTGTGAAAAGCAAGTCTAACACCTCTGGAAGTATTGTTCAGTTCTTAGTTCGTCTTGGCTTCCACACTTGCTTGATTGGAAGATGTAGCATCTTCCAAGCTCTTGGTTGATTGACACACATTCCAAGCCAAGGAACACAGTTGTTTCGATTGGGGTTGAGGGGTATATTGGTGCACAAGCAGTATAGTCATCAGAATCTTAGTTTCATCTCTCGTGTTGCTCTGCTGCCAGCAAGCCTGGACAATACCTCGACAAAGTCATGCAGGAACACAAGCATCACTCTGCTGCTAGCGAGCCTGGTTAGCACCTCGATGGAGTTACTTGCATCATCTCTTTGCGTAGGAAGCCTTTCTCTTCTTTCGCCTTATTCATTTTCCATTTTGAAATTTTTTCACTTTTCATTTTTTTCATTTTCATTTTCATAACTGTGCATAACACTTATTAATTTCAAAGGCGGAAGAGGGATCTCGACTTATTGAGAGAAGAAGAGGTTGTTCCTTTAGAGAAGTAGTTTGTTGTATAAATCTGACGTGCTTGTTAAGGTTTCCCCCCTCACCTTACTCTACTTGACTGAGTTGGCAAGGGTTAACCCAAAAACAACCGACTAGAGTAGGTGACACTAGTTAGCGCGCAAGCGTTGTGTTTTCACCAAAGTTCACTTCGAACGATATGTATTTTCCATTGACATATCATGGACTAAAAGTAACAAGTTATTCATACAGAGGCAGGATGACAGACAATCAATTAGTGATAGCTACACAAGGCCTCTTGTACTTTACC
Source organism: Pinus tabuliformis (assembly GCA_031772625.1). Lineage (NCBI taxonomy): Eukaryota > Viridiplantae > Streptophyta > Pinopsida > Pinales > Pinaceae > Pinus > Pinus tabuliformis. The sequence goes on from CM062804.1 coordinate 903,979,900, forward strand.
TAACTTGTTTCAAGAGTCGTGCACGATTTCATGCAAAACTAACCTACGAACAAAACAAGAAAACAAACAACAAATAAAAGCAGCAACATAAGTAGATGCGAAAACAATGTGAGTAAGAAAACAAGCAAGAAAACAAACAAACATGCAAAGCATGTAAGCAAAGAGGCATGCAAGCAAACAAGCTGAAAGAAAACACTACTCCTACTCCTAAGCTAATGGTGCATGGGCTTGATCATGTGAAGTGATATTTACAATGCAGCCACCAGCGCATTGGTTGACCCATGTTGGTGAAGGCTTGGTCCATGAACAACCCAGTTGTGTGAACCAACAAACAAGAAAGATATAACAATGAAGACTAACACACCTCATGTTCAACAGTGTCCACAAGACATAACTGAGTGCAAGTACATGACATGTGGTCCGTGGACTTGTCATAGCGTTGTGCGACACTGCATGCAACTTTGAAGCATATGCATACTATTGAATGTGACATGCAAGCAAACGAAAGAAACAAAGACAACTTGCATCATGCACATGTTCTTGCAATGTAAGATTCCTCCAATACATGAGCGATGGGATCGTGCGGTTCAAGTGGAGGAAGCATGATTTGTGTGTGAGATTGATCTTCAATTATACAGATTAGTGATGAGGAGCCTCGGGTGATTCAGCAATTTCCTGATCGGAAGTGAAACCAACCTCAGGACATCGAGGGCCTGACATAAACATCATCTCAAGCTGAAGTGCCTCGACAGTCTGGGGTGTTTCGACTTTGTCGTCAGATAGATCATCATAAACAGGTGTCCTGGAAAAATCAATTGCAATAGAATCATGATAGTGATCGAATATGGGAGTAAATAGATCATGATAGCTGCGATTAGAAAAATCAATGGTTTCATCGGCATCCTCATGATTTGATAAATCAAATAGAAGGGTATATGAGAAGCGAAAAAAATCATCCTATGTGTTTCCAGAAAAAGCAGATGAAAGATCAAGTGGATTTTCAATGAATAATTTATCCTCTTTGTTTTCGGATGATGGAATGACATCTGCCTGCGAGTGATCAACAATCGGTGCATCTATAGATGAAGGTACACATGCGAAATCATGGATGGTAGGTTAACCAAAGATGTTAGGAAATAACGGAGGGGGCTCAGACAAAAGGGATTCATCCTTCGCCGAGTGTTTATGCTCAAGCTCCCAGTCATACTCTTCATGAATGACAATGCATGTTGGTTGTGCAACACCAATTCCATTGATGGCTTGATCCTCATTCACAACAAGTGTAGAGTCTGGAACGGAAGGAAACAAGACAATATCATGCGGAGGCTCATCCGAGTACGAAGACGGAGGTTGTGGTGCAAAATGCATATGACAAATTGATGGACTCACAACCAAATCTACACGAAAATTAAGTGAAGTGATGTTGGGAGGATGTGACAACTGAACAAATGTATGTACCTATTCTCCTGCATCACTCTGCAGTGGTGGAGCTGTTGATGAAGGGATGAAAAACATTCACTTGTGATAGTGACCATATCTGTCTGTGATTGTGCAACTCCATCATTGAAGTATGCTGAGCGAGGATTGAGATCAAAATTATTCTTAGGATGGATAGATTTGTTAAGACATTACTCGAATCTATCCCAAAGATAAGGAAATTTCATCTGGATCTTCGGAGCTTGAAACTACAAGTCATAGAAGCGCTACCAAAAATCCATAGGCGATTCATGTGGAACCTTCCGTTGTTGTAATAGTTTTTGGTCAAGAAGTTCTAGATCAAAATGATAGAAAGTGTCTTCAATGAGATCAAAGAAGTGATCAAGTGAGTGCACGCTATCAGCCGGTAGGCTGCACAACTATCGATGTGGGGATTCGCAAAGTGTGTATGTAAGCAACAGACTAGCTTGTTCGTCAGAACATCCATCTTCCTTGTGAAGCATGGCATGGAAGTCATGTAAGAACTGAAGCCAGGCCACTTCACCTTCACCATTATACGTGTATGTGGACAAATATAAAAAACTCCCTCGAGATGGTAACAGGTTCGGAATGCGAAAAACATCGTGGAGGGTTGAGAGTGAAAGACTCCTGATAGATATGAAAAGGTTCAAAATAGGATGAGAGGACACAACTTGTCATCTGGCCCTCTTTCTAGCGCCAGAAATGTTGATGGTGCTGGACCCACCAACATGTAAGGGGATCTCCCCAGTAAGAAGTTCCAATTAGACGATAGACTGTTTGGTGTAGGAGTCCCAGCAATGGGTCGTACGGTAATGCCTTGGCCGCGGTTTCACACAGAGGCAAGTAAGATGTCCCTGTTGGTAGCAAGGGTGTGACATATTCAGTAAGTCAAGAAAGGTGCATGAGCAGTTCTAACACACGGGGGGTGAGGTGAGGGCACCCCTTGGAAACATGTGATGGCATGAAGTTGAGAAGGGAACACATGAGAAAAGGTGCATCACAACATGGAAGGAAAGTTAGTGAGCAATCCAAAGTGATGGTTAAACCAACAACACATTTAAGGATGATTCATACATAAATATACAAAAATAGCTACACATGCATGCAGAAGAAAACAGATACATATATCATTTAAAGTACTCAAGATAGCTCAAATACAATACAACATATGCATGAAACATGCTAGCTCTGTTATATTAAGAAGTGTAAGTTCCGATCGTAAAATTCATCCATTTCCAACCACTAGTTCCAACAACGGAATGTTACAGCCACAACCGCCTGCTCCTCCAAAGAGATATACTAGCACCGCGCAATGGAGAAGCCAAGGCTCATTACAATACTGTCCAAGCTTTCTCTAAGATACTCCTATCGAAATCTTGGCTGACCAAAAGCCTCTACAATGAGTTATGAGGGACTATTTATACCAAAGGGTGGGGTGGCCGTTGACATTCCCCTTTGTGATAGTTCATCTACCCTCATGAATCTTCATCTACTTTATGACTGTTACATCCAACTATCGACACTTGAACTTAAACTTGACAAGATGTTACATCAAAATGCACATGTACCCATGTGAGACAAAATGGATTGAGCAAGCCCTACAAGACATCACTATGACTCAGACAACTATTGGAAGACTAACTCTTCAACATCCTCATGGTGTTCAACAATAGCGAATTTATTCCAAGCTCAGTAGTCCGCAATGGTGTCCGTGTACTCTAAGGTGACATATTTTTGGAAATGAACTCTTGCCTCCATAACATCCGGGTACACTGCTTGAGATCCTCATCTAACTCATCTGATAGCATGTACATCATTGTCTTGAGTGTGGCCAGACCAACAACATACTTGTGCATGATGTCTGCACTAATGGACAAGACTAGGCTAGTGGCTATGCACATCAACTCATCAAAGTATGAGTCAAGATCTAGTCGGACCTGTGCCTTTGTCTTTGCCTGGGTGAGTGTACTAATAGATGGGATCACATGTGCGGGCACAACAACATCCATACTCTTGAATACACGTGCATGGGAAGCCTGTAGACTAGTGATGAGTTGCAGGAGCTCTTCATAGTTTTGGATCTAACTCAGGATGCGTGCTTTCAGCTCAACTGCTCTAGGCTTCATCACCTTAGGCAAGTGAAGTGGGGCTCCCTTGTATCTCATCGTCCATGTTTGCATGTAATCAACAACAACATGCACATTCGACAAGATACATGCTCATCTAGCACATCACTGTTACCACCCATTGAGATGGATGACTGCCTTATGCATGGTACCAAACTTAGAATACAATTCCCGCATGACTGTATCAAGAGACAATACTTCATCCATTATTGCCTTCTTCAATTCTACTCGGGCAAATGTTGTAAGCAATTCTCCTCCCTGCTTGGCCGTTTGTAGCTCCTTAGCCATTCGCTCATTCTCAACTATCAGGAAGCGAACACTTTAGCTTGTGGCTTCGGCATATGCTCTGGTAGCATCAGCCAATTTTGTTGCATGTTTGTGAACATCACACACGATCACTCATTCCTCAAACTATGCAGGAGATGTATGATCATTTGGAGTTGACACTTTGCGAGATTGCATAACTCTCCTTCTGGCTAATCTCCAAGGATCTCAATGTCTCCTTGGTCACTTGGGACTTACTCTTCTTCTAGATGTAATGAAGCTGGTGGGTCAACCTCTTGGTGGTGAGGCATGAGGTCGATGTCTTTCTCTAACTCCTATTGCACCATATCCATATCCATCTGTTCAAGTGCTTGCTCTATCTCCTGAGTGAAGTCATGCTCCTGCGATAGTTCAACCTTTCTTCCTGATGCCAACTGTTATGATGAGTCTACTACCTGTACGGGTGAAATTTCATCTGTTTGTACAAGTTTCTCCCCTTGCTGTACATGTTCCTGCTGCACTTCCTTCACAAGACAATGCAGGTCATACAGATTATAACTTCGGAGGTCGATTGGATACATCTTCATCCACTTTGCTTCGACATCTGCATGCTTGAAACCCCATATGTTGTATAACCCGATCGGAAACAAAAGAGTGGCTGAAGGGGCCTTCTTCTTCCGGTGCAACCTAGCTGTCAATCACGCCGAGAAGTGATATGATACTTCTTGCATGACGATCTTGTCCAAGGAAAAATTCGGTAAAACATGCAAAGGCTTCTCCGCACTGTGCATCCGTATGAAGGTGCCAGACAGTGAGGCATACCAACCAACTATGTTGATCAGTGCTTCCATTGTTGCCTTCGACATGCAGGGTGGATCTCATTCGAATATCATCTTGTAAACCAGGGTGACGAAATTATTAGAAAATTGTGTGATAACTCTTCTGAAACTGCATTTAGACAACATCTTATAATAAGTGTTTGCAAAGGTCTGTGTCGGTGTCCATGCCCGTTTAAATCCTGGGAATTCTTGATGGGCATAGATTGCATCTAAGATGTAATCGAACACGTAGATTTATACTTGCATACCTTTGGGTTATCGAGCCCTTGTTACCTGTTCCTTCAACTAATTAGCCAACATGTCAGACCAATTGCATGCTTTGCCTTCTCTGGCCAGTTGGTCCAACGTGATCACAAAACTCTGTGGGAAGGTTTTCGTGCTTTCTTAGCCATACAGATGACATGCAAAGATGACCAAGTATTGATTTGCCTTCGGCAGTATCTTCGTCTTGTAGACCTAGTTGGGTGTCATCTTGAATTTAGTCGACTCCTTCACCCAGTTCTTCAAGATATCTCTGGAGTTGTCATTGCTGCTAGGTAAGCTCAAGGGTGTTTCTATGGTGATCATGGGCTTCAACATCTAATACATCTCGTCATAATCCTTTGCCCTAAGGGTAGTAATCTCCGTCTCACTGACACTGCTAAATGTCATTGTCTCAGGATCAGTGTGTGAGACGATCCATTGTATCATGTTTGTGCATGGGATCACAGGATACCCGCATGCAATCTAGTACAAGATGGAATTGTGGATGTTCACATAGACTTGGAGGTCTTCGAGGTCTTCCCCAAATGTGCCTACAAATGCATCATTTACCTCTTTCCATTTCAACTTGATGTCCTTGTCTACAATCAACTTGGTATCTTCATAGACCGATAGAATTGTAGATACTTGCTCAATTGCTGCTCCAGTTGCACTTCTGTCAGTGTCCTTTGATCCTACTCTCTTGGAGGCCATTGATCCTGAACTGCTAAGAGGTAGATGAACACCTGTTAGATCTAGAGACAAAGCGACATGCATGGCAAGAAATATGTCAACGAAAACCAAAGAAAACTTGAGGAACGACATGCAACATACTTGGGGATTGACTGGCAAGGATTGCACAATTTTTCTTGGGAGGCTGGGAGACTGGTTTCCAGAACTGTGCAAAAGGCAGTTTGGGCTATTTGGGGAGGTTGGCTGGATACTGGATTTGCACAATCTAGGCTGGCCTGCTGGCTGCTGGAACTGCGCAATGCGCAATTTCAGCTAGCAGTAGTTGCAGGCCCAATGACTGCATTGCACAATTTTCTTGGACAACAGTCAATATCCTTTAGAATTGCACAATGAAAGATTGGAGGACAGTCATGGGGAAAAATGCACATTTCTTGAGAGGAAGACAGAGCCTTCCCTCTTAGGATTGCGCAATGCTACCTAGGCTGCCTAGACCCGCCGACGGGCAACTGAAAGCAAATGTGAAAGTGAATGCATGGCGATACTGAATGTAAGCAGGAGTGAATGATTGGCATGCAAATAGTGAATGAAATATTGAGAAAACGGAACAACATGCATGTGGGTAGAGCGAGTTGCCGAATCGGTGACCGTTCGTGCAAAACAATTTCATGCATTTGACAACAATGAGATGCTAATGAAAACTAAAATGGTGCTAGTACAAGCTAGTATGCATGTAAACGACAACAAGCATTCACAGAAATCAAGAAAACAACACTCACACAAGCCAAAACATAAAAAGCGACATAAATTTTTCAAAAGACAAGTTAAGACGACTTACCTGTGAATCGCTGAGCTAGATGTGTCAAAGACTCCTGGATGTGATGTGGGATGCCAGAGCTCCAAGATCCGTGTGAATAAGTGAGTTTTGAAGTGTCAAATAAATAAGTTTGAGGCTCATGATGTGCATGCCACAAATCTAGGAAAAAGCGACACTTGGAGGAAAGATTCTAAAACGATCTTTGCATGTAACCTCGAGCTGCTAAAATAACTCCCTAAAATCTAGGGATGATTTTTTTATGTTGCTTTTGTTATTCTGGGAAAAATCATCCCATGCATGCAAGTCAAATTTTCCTAGTCCTGGGTGGAACCGGTAAACTCAATGGCACATGCAACAACCAGATCAACTGAGGGGAAAATGTGCATTTCTGGGAGGGAGCTGGGCTAGATGCCTAAAAGGTTTGTGCAATTTCTTGATGGAGCAGCTAACTGCTGCCTAGAATTGTGCAATTTCTAGGCTAAGCAGCCTTGCTGGGAGGAATTACACAAGTTTCTTAGTGAAGCTTGATAGGCAAATTTGTGCAATTTTGGAGCCCAACAGGTTGCCAAACAGAATTGCGCAATTTCTAGAGGGAAAGCTGGTTACCCTCCAGAATTGCGTTATTTCTTGAGGGAGCTACTCAGCCTGTAGCTGGACCATGTTCGGAGAAACAACCTGTGAGGGGGATGCAACAAGCTCTGATGTAGACGCTGGAAATCTACTAGAAAATCACTGAAGCTTGTTTACTTGACAAGGCAAGACATGCTGACGAGGATGGTTGGTAGGGAGTCTCCAAAACAAAGCTAAGGCAAAATTTTGGAGCGTGGTTGTAGCCGCTACAACTAAATCATTCAAGGGCTACTAGAAAAAGAGATAGAACAAACAAAAGCTTGGTAAGTCTCTCTTCCTCCTCCTTGATTACAAAAAATTACATAGGAGGTATGATAGAGGATAAGAAGACTGAAATATTACATATTATTTCCATGCATATGGAAACCATACAAATCAAGAGAAAAAAAGAGGAAGCAAAAAAGGCATTAGCCATATTTTGTCCTTAATGCACTAAAAGAAATCCTAGGAATGAATTTCATAGAAATGTGTTATGTATGTGAGGAATATAATTCCATCGAAAAATGTCCATCATTTTTGGGTTTGAAGGTTGTGTTCTAGGGAGAAAATGGGAGCATGGAACAACTTTGATTTATCAACCAAAAGAGGCCATGAGCCCCTAGGCAATGTAGGTTTTAACCCCGTACAGAAATTACCTGCATACGAATTCTAAAACACAGAAAATAAATAATACGAGATCATAACACATAAAACACATATACATAGAGATTTTCCCATGGATCCCAAAACCAGGACTATTAGCTTGATTTTTCATTATGTTCCTTTCAATGTTACAATACATATTTATACATGCTGAAGCATCCAATACCATGGACCGAAAGCCATCGCGTCCAAAAAAACATGTGCAAAAATCATGCTTAAAACCATAAGTGGGTCCGCCCAACCTAACATAGGGTTCAAAACCAAAATTTTCCGGGGCGCTGCCCCAGACCCCATAAAGTGGAGTTACGGGTGCCCTTCAAACTGCCTGTTAACTACGTGGAAAGAATATAACACAACCCAACATTATCCTACTTGTTGTTTTCTTTCCACAGGGGGCCACAAGAGAGCTTAGTCATTTTCCCAGCCCTGAAATGCCCATTGTCTCTCTACAGATTTTGTCAATGCATCTGCAGTAATCTTCAAAGTGTCCACCTTTACAAGAAACACCTTTTTGTCTTCTATCATATCCCTCACAAAGTGATACTGAACATCAATGTGCTTTGTCTTTGAATGATATGCAGGGTTCTTTGCGAAGAAAATTGCACTTTGGCTGTCACAGTCTATCCTTATAGCTTCTTGTACTAACCCCATACTTGAACACAATCTCTGCAAACAAACTGCTTCCTTGCTTGCATGAGTGGCTGCCATGTATTTTTCCTTTGTAGTTGATAGTGCCACTACAGATTGTTTCTTACTCATCCAATTGACTGCACCTCCAAATAGGTTAAACACATATCCACTTGTAGATTTTCTCTGATCCAGATCTCCAGCCCAGTCTGCATCAACAAAGCCATGAATATCCAACACTCTATCCAATCTTGGTCTTCCTTGGTAGCACAGATCATAATCACTAGTGCCACGCAAATACCTGAAAACCTGCTTCACTACTATCCAATGCTCCTTTCTTGGTTTTGACATAAACCTGCTCAATACTCCCACTGCATGTGCAATGTTTGGTCTAGTACAGACCATTGCATACATCAGGCTACCGACTGCACTTGCATATGGAACACGGGACATGTCCTCTTCCTCTTCTTGTGTCTTGGGACATTGTTCAACAGATAACCTCACACCTACAGGAATAGGAACCTTCACCGGTTTACTATCCTCCATATTAAACCTTTGCAGTATTGTCTCGACATACTTCCTCTGGTTTAACCAGAGCTTCCTCTTTGCTCGATCTCTTTTAATTTCCATGCCCAAAATATAGTTTGCAGCACCAAGATCTTTCATGTCGAATTTGGAGGACAAGTGGGTCTTCAAATCATGGATAATTTCTTTGTCATTTCCAACCAGCAACATATCATCCACATACAAGACCAGATAAATAACACGGTCACCAATTAATTTAAAATACACATAGTGATCTTCTTTGCTTCTGGTGAAGCCAAGTCCCTGTATAAATGTATCAAATTTCTGATACCACATCCTTGGTGACTGTTTTAACCCATACAAAGACTTCTTTAACTTGCATACCAGTTCTTTCTTACCCTTCACTACAAAGCCTTCAGGTTGCTTCATGTAGATTTCCTCTTCCAGACCCCCGTGGAGAAATGCTACCTTCACATCCATCTGTTCTACATCAAAATCAAAAGCAGCAACAATAGATAAAAGTAATCTAATAGAAGTTACCTTGGCAACAGGAGAAAAAATATCGCCAAAATCAATTCCTGGCACCTGGGAATAACCTTTTGCTACCAACTAAGCTTTGTATTTCTCCACTTTTCCTTCTGCATTTGTCTTCTTTTTGAACACCCATTTGCTGCCAATGGGTTTTCTTTTAGCCGGCAACTCCACTAGATCCCAAGCCTCATTTTTATGCAAAGATGCCATTTCATCAACCATGGCCTCTTTCCAGAGTTTTCCATCCTCTGAATCTACTGCTTCCTTCACAGTTCTGGGATCATCGTTAGTAACAAATAAAGCAAAATTTGAACAGAAAGCAGATGGAATATACATTTCAAGCTGCCTTCTTTCTCAAACTGATCTTCTCAAAGCCAGAGTTTGTGGCTCTTCATTTTCTGATTCCTCCTCTGCTTTAGATTAGGATTCTTCCTCCTTTAGCTCAAACTCTATCTTCTTGGGTTCCTTTGGTTGGATTTCATGTTTAATAACATCTTTCACCTCTCTGAACACCACATCTCGGCTGTACACAACCTTTTGTGTGACTGGGTTCTAAAGCTTATAAACCTTTAAACCATCCTTATACCCAATAAAGATGCACTTTTCAGATTTACTATCCAACTTGGTTCGTTTCTCCTTTGGAACATGTACATATGCATCACATCCAAATACCCTCAAATGTGAAAGAGAGGGTTTCTTACTAGTCCATACCTCTTGTGGAGTCTTATCCTCCAACGCTGATGAAGGTGACCTATTGACCAGGTAACATGCAGTATCCACCGCCTCTGCCCAGAATTCTTGTCCTAACCCAGCACCACTGAGCATGCTTCTTGCCATTTCCATCAACGTCTTATTCATTCTTTCTAAAACTCCATTTTGCTGAGGTGTATATGGAGTAGTCTTCTGCCATGCTATACCACACTTCTTACAGAATTCTTCAAATTCCTTACTACAAAACTTTCCACCGTTATCTTTCCTCAGCACCTTTATCTTCTTCTTTGTATGGTTTTCCACCAGAGCCTTAAATTCTTTAAACTTGTCAAAGACTTCAGATTTCTTCTTAAGGAAATATATCCATGTATTCCTTGAGAAGTCATCTATAAATGATACATACTACACAGACTTACTCAGTGATGGAACCTTCACAGGTCCAAACACATCACTGTGCACAAGTTCTAATATCTGTTTCACCCTCTTACTACCAGAGGGAAAACTCACCCGATTCTTCTTCCCATATACACAATTTTCACAAAAATCAAAATCCAGAGAGCTATTACTCATACCTTCTACCATACCTTTACCATGAAGTATCCGAAGGCCCTTTTCTCCAATATGTCCAAGCCTTTGATGCCACAGCATGGTCTTTTCTCTAGAGACCGCTAGATTTTCTGCTCCACTTTCAGGAACCACATAACTATTGCACCCATCAATAACAATGCTACCTTGCAACTTGTACATAGTTCCAATCCAAACTCCCTACATCAATACCAGTGCTCCCCGAACCATCTTGCAAGTATCCTTCTCGAACACTGTTTTTACACCTGCATCATCCAGCTTGCTAACAGAAATCAGATTTCTGGCTAATGCAGGAATATGTAGAACACCTGGAAGCGTTCTAATCCTTCCACCTTGCAACTTCAACTTTACTTTTCTGCGACCAACGATTCTAGCCTTCCTGTCATCCCCCAAGAAGACATCACCACCATCATATTTCTCATACTTGCAGAACCACTCTCTATGGGGAGTGAGGTGAAATGATGCACCTGAGTCAATCAACCATGCCTCATGATCTACATGTGTACTTGAAGAAGCCAAGTACACATCCCCACCTTTATCTGAGGTGGTTTTCGCCTTTGTAGAAGAAGCCTCATCAGATACCTTTCCTTTTTCAGGAGCTTTAGATTTACAGTCCCTTTTGTAGTGCCCTTCCTTTCCACATTTCCAGCACACCACCTTTACAGGTTTTCCTGGAGATTTAGATCTCCCTTTAGATTTAGATCTCCCACTCGATGACTTATTTTTGTTTCTATTCTGGGTCCGCCCTCGTACAGACAAGGCATCACCATTTTGGCTCTCCATATTTTTCTATCTCATCTCCTCCGTCAGCAAGGATGAGACTATTTCATCAAAATGCAAGGCAGTTGCATTGCTACCTATTGCAATAACCAGACTATCCCACGAATATGGGAGAGAACACAACAAACTGATGCACTTATCTTCATCTGAAATTTTAATATCAACAGATGCTAACTGACTTACCACAGTATTAAATGCATTCAGATGCTCTGTCACTGAGTCTCCATCTTTCATCCTCAGGTTATACAACTTTTTCCGTAGGAACAGTTTATTCACCAGAGACTTAGATTGCTACAAAGTCCCTAACTTGTCCCACAAAGCCTTCGCCGTAGCTTCCCCTGATACATTCAGCAATACTGAATCTGAGACACACAATTGCATTATGCTCTTTGCCTTCTGATCCAACTTCTTCCATTCTTCATCGAACACTCCCGTCGGTTTAGTACTCGGATCTACCGCGATCCACTGGTCTTTATCCACCAATAGATCCTCCATCTTGAGTTTCCACAACTCAAAACTCTGAGCATTAAATTTCTCGATCTCTATATTTCCACTACTCGCAATCTTCTTTCACCACCAGAATCAATCTCGCAGATCTCCCACTGAACAGGGTCTACCACAGGCCCGAGCGAAACCCCTCAGCAACAAAGGCGTCCCCTTGAAGCCAAAACAACTCTGATACCAAATGTAGGTTTTAACCCCGTACAGAAATTACCTGCATATGAATTCTAAAACACAGAAAATAAACAATGCGAGATCATAACACATAAAACACATATAGATAGAGATTTTCCCCTGGATCCCAAAACCAGGACTACCAGCTTGATTTTTCATTATGTTCCTTTCAATGTTACAATACATATTTATACATGCCGAAGCATCCAATACCATGGACCGAAAACCATCGCGTCCAATACCATGGACCGAAAACCATCACATCCAAAAAAACATGTGCGAAAATCATGCACAAAACCATAGGTGGGTTTGCCCAACCTAACATAGGGTCTAAAACCAAAATTTTCTGGGGTTCTACCCCGGACCCCATAAAGTGGGGCTACGGGTGCCCTTCAAGCCCCTTGTTAACTGAATGGAAAGAATATAACACAACCCAACATGCAATACCAAAAACGTATGAACTTGCCCTCTCCATTTATTTTTAATTATAATGCTCATTATCAACCTTGGTGTCCTCCTAACCCTTGACCTTGGCATATTCCCACTGCTTGGCCATATCCTCCTCAAAATATTACTCCATTTCAACCATATCCTATTGACACTCCTCAATGGGGTAATCCATCACCAGGATGGATGCCTCAGATGACCCAACAACCTTCCTTAATTCCTCCTCCTTAGCAATATCAAGTACCCCAAAACATTCCTTTGAAGCAACCACAAACACTTTCCCAACCAAATCCAAATCTCAATAATAGCTCAACTAGTATACAACAAAGAAACTACTTACCAAACCTATGTTGTATACATATAGGAAATCGACCTGTGGTTTGGGAAGGTCCTTCTTGATGTCCACCCACCTCCTCCAATTGAGAATATCGAGAAAGATAAGAAAGAACATGTATCTAAATTCAACAACCAAAACCTCCCTATCCTGAAACTTTGACAACCCACAAAGCACACACCCCAAAAGAAGCCGAACTTGTGGGAGAATTGAAAAATATGTGTCAATATCCCTCTTCTTCAAGCCATCAAATATGTTCCTACATATAAAAATTTCATTAAAGAAGAATGTATTAGAAGGCTTGAGAGGAAGAAAAAGGATGCCCCCACTATTAATATCATGGGGTAGCCAGTTGATCTTATGCTTGGGAGAGAAATCATCCCCAAGTACTTAGATCCTGGGAGCCCAATACTAGATGTGCACATTAATGAAATCACAGTTCTAGACACTCTCATTGGTATGGGAGCTACAATCAATGTCATGACCAAGGAAATGATGCTTAAACTTAACCTCTAAAAATATGTAAGGAAGACCTCTACTATGCAACAACTCTCGGATAGATCCATGGTAGCACTTGAAGGTATCATAAAGGATGTAATTGTATCCATTAATTCTTGGGAGTATCCCATTGATATTTTTGTCCTTTAGCCCAAGTCCAAGTTTAAATGCTACCAACTCTCAGGAATACCTTGGTTAGCCATTGTTGATGCATACATTAGTTGTATAGTTAGGAACATGACCATCACCAATGGGAAATCAAGAAAACAACTTGTATTATACCCACTAGCTTAGCATTTTGTTGACGATGAATTTTCGAAATGAGTAGAGGAAGAAGGAGAATAAGAGGACTCTTTCCTCTGATCATCGTACCTTGTATGTACATTAGAAACAACCATTAACAACATGCAAATTGATTAAGATAATTTGATTCATAAATTTCTGCAAAACCACTACCCTGATCTCATGAATATTGATGGATTCAAAGAAGATTCATCTATAGGGAATCCAAGTTGTTCTCAATACATTTCATGGGAAGATTTGATAACTGTTGGTTCTAAGAAAAACAATGTGAAAAACATAGAAATCATCCCCTTTCTCTCATTTGATCAAGAATACCAACTGTTCATTGTCTTGAAATGACATATTGATGCGTTTGAATGGGGCTATAAAGAGATGAAGTATATATATATATATATATATATATATATATCAAGAAGTAACGTAAACTTGTTCGCAAGCCATAAAGGCGAATGAACCCTGAATTAAAAGACATTGTGAAAGGTGAATTGTAGAAATTATTGGATGCGAGATTCATCCATCCAATCTCAGATAGTGAATGGGTGTCTCCGCTAGTCATTTTCCATAATAAAAATGAAAAATGGAGTATTTATGTTGACTACAAAGACTTCAACAAATCCACTAGGAAATACCATTTTCACTTTCCTTCCATTAACCAAATTCTTAATGTCCTAGTTGGGAAAAAATCTTCTCCTTTTTAGATAGATTCAGTGCGTACAACCAAACCCAAATTAGTATTGAGGATCAAGACAAGACTACCTTCACATGTTCTTGGGTAACTTTTTCTTATAGAGTTATTCCATTTAGCCCGTGTAATTCCCTTGCCACCTTCCAAAGGGATGTGTTGAGCATATTCTCTGATATTGTGCATGATTTGGCGGAAATATACATGGATGATTTTACACTCTATAGGGATGATTTCCAAGAGGCTCTCTCAAACCTAAGCAAATTCTTGCAAAGGTGTTAATAAATGAACCTGTCCCTGAGCCATGAGAAATGCCTATTTCTGATGAATGAGGGGACTGTATTAGGGCATTTCCTCTCTTCAAAAGCAACCCAAGTTGACCCTAACAAAATAGCCATCATAAAAAAAGTTCATGTTCCTAAAAAACAAAAAGATGTTAGAGGTTTTGTAAGCCTTGTGGGATATTATCGAAGCTTCATAAAAGATTTTAGCAAAATTTCTTCTCCTCTATTTTTCTTACTGATAATAGATTTCAAGTTTTGTTGGACATATTTATGTCAAGAAGAATTTGAGGGAATTAAAGAAAAAATAATGACAACACCTCTCCTCAAAGGTTTGTATTAGACCCAACCCTTCTGTATCCATATAGATGCATCATATGGGGAAATTGGGCAGCTCTAGGACAACTCAAAGGTAAACTCCCCTATGAAATTTATTTTATTAGCAAAAAATTTCCAGTTGAGTTCAACTACACAATAACTAAAAATGAATTTCTTGCCATTGTAAATTCTCTAAACAAATTCAAACATTACATCACTGATTCTTAAGTCTTTGTGCAAATTGACCACACAACAATCAAATACTTAATGGATAAATTAGATGTGAATGTTTGCATAATTAGGTGGTTATTTTTGTTGTAGTAATTTGATTTTACTATAGCTGACAAACCTGGCAAGGATAATGTTGCTTCATATTTTCTATGAAGACTGGCCCTTTGAATGAACGCTTGTGTGATTCATTATCATATGTCAAGTCTCTTTCAGATCAATCACATAATTGTTTTTAGGTCAACGCGTTTCAAACCACTTACTGTGGTTCATCATCAGGACAAATATGATCAGCTTTGTGACGAGTATCTCTTTTCCATATCACTCTTGTTTCCATGGTTCGTTGTCATAACCAAATTCCTAGCTATTGGCCAATTCTCTCCTAACCTATCTTCAAAGGAGAAAAGAAAGATTGTTAGAAAGAGTGCTTCTTATACTTAGATTGGTGGAAACCTATTAAAATTAGGGCCTGATCATATTCTGAGAAGATTTGTGAGGGAAGATGAAGTTTATGATGTCCTCTTAGTTTTCCATGATGGACCTTGTGGGGGCCATTGTGCTACAAAGAAGATAGCCTAGGAAATCTTGCAAGTAGTATACTTTTGGCCAACTCTTCATAAGGACTCCCAGAGGTATGCTTCCCAGTGTGATGAGATGCCCCTCCAAACTCAAGAGTCTTTCAAGCTATTTGAGAAGTTGGGCATGGAATTCATTGGTCCCATTGACCCTCCATCTGGGAAGAAGAAGTACATCATTGTTTGCACGGACCACCTGGCCAAGTGGGATGAAGTGAAGGTAATGAGAGTAGCAAAAGAATAGAAAATGATTGATTTTGTAAGGGAAAAAATATTCTACAAGTTTGGTTTTCAAAGAGAATTGGTGACAGATCAAGGCTCCTAGTTCACCTCCAATATGCTCAAGGGAATAATGAAGTAACACCACATCCCACACCAGAGGTCTACTCCATATTACTGTTGGCCAGATAAATGGATCTTGCAGACAAGACCGATCTCCCTAGTATCGGAAGATAGTCTAGCAACAAACAGACAAACAAACCTATCTTTCTCTAGACATATGATATTTA
Source organism: Pinus tabuliformis (assembly GCA_031772625.1). NCBI lineage: Eukaryota > Viridiplantae > Streptophyta > Pinopsida > Pinales > Pinaceae > Pinus > Pinus tabuliformis. The sequence goes on from CM062804.1 coordinate 903,996,215, forward strand.
TAAGTAAATACTATAAATGTGTTAAGATCCTATCTTAGATACAGTGCTTATTCGTAGTAGTCATCCTCTAATCGTTCAAAAGAGTTATCTTTGAAGACCTGCAATCACAAACAAGCAACATTAAATAGCACCTACATAGAAAATATTATAAATCATGCCTATTATGGTGATCAAGGAATCCATCAAATAAACAATGAATTAACAGCTTATTGAGAAAAACAAAAGTATTTGTATTAACTTTGAATAGTAGAAGAAATTTACAACCCTTTCAGCCTTGATGTTGAACAAGTTCTTCCTGGGGTCCAAAATAGGAATTTCCTTTACTTTGACAAGTCTTGCACTCTTCCAAATGAGATACATAGAGGTATGTAATCTCTCCTCATAAAAACTAAACTAAAGAAGACTAAGTTCCAACAGCATTTTACCTCAAAAAATACTAAGCTTCTAACTTCAACTAGTTAACCAGCTCAATGCTTCTTTTTATAGTGTAGAGGAGGAGGTTACAGCTCCACCTATGAAGGGATAGAATCCTCCTTCAAAGGAATAAGCTCCTCACATCAAGGGGTTAGCTCCTTAAGGTATGGGTTACATGAACCTTAAAAGAGCGAAATTGCCACCTCAATATTCCTTCCAGAAGCTTCTAGAAATAACTGAAAGTGAGTTTTTTAGAGTATACTTGCGCCTTTTTAACTTTTACAGGGGTTTGCACATTTAACACATAGACAGTGCGGTCAGGTGCGCCGGAGACATGACCATTAGGTGCGGGACCATAGGTAAGATAAAAAGAAAGTGCGGAACCAGAGTTTTAAAAACTTTTGAGAGCTTTTCTCTTATTTTCAAGACTTGATATGAGGAATTGATTTTTTAGACTTGTAGAGGAGGAGAGTATGAGTGGTAATGAACTCACACAGGTAGCAGAATGTCAAGGTGACAATTTTCAGTGTAATAGATTGCCCCCTAAAGTGCGAAGTCTGTAATAGATGAAGATAGATTCTGTCATGTATGAAGAGTGAAGTACTTTATTATTTCAAGGATCATCTTGTGGACACCCCAATCAGAACCTGTAAAAACATTCAATGCATATATATATATATATATATATATATATATATATGTAGACATATCATCATTGAGGTAGGCATTCCCATACTCAAATCAAAACTGACTAGAAAACTGAATAAACTGTTTTGATACAGGAATGATTTTGTAATACATCAAGAGTATAGACATGTGTAGACATAGTATGGACGCAGCCATATATATATATATATATATCTATATATGTAGACATATCATCATTGAGGTAGGCATTCCCATACTCAAATCAAAACTGACTAGAAAACTGACTAAACTGTTTTGATACAGGAATGATTTTGTAATACATCAAGAGTATAGACATGTGTAGACATAGTATGGACGCAGCCATATGTTTATGAATAGTCCACTGTATAATGAATAACAAAATTCCTCGTAGCCTGGATGGTAGAAACTAGATCCAGGGTCTTGATTTCCGCTTCCCGAACTAGTATGATTCTATCCATGTGAATGAATGTGTCGAAGTCGAACATGGTAGAAACCACTTGATTACCAGTCAATGATATGGACTGTTAACAAGTGTGAGAGAAACCACCATTAATGTCAATGGCTCTCAAAGTACTCAATACAATCCATGAAATGTGAATAAATGAGCTAAAGTTGAACATGTCATAGAATCATTCGATCGAAGGTCAATGATGCAACCTATCGTCGAAGGCGAGAAACCTGCCATTAGGGCATGCAGATTTCAAGGTACTGATGATTTCTAGATCAAATTCCTAGATAATGAGCTGAAGTCGATAGAAAGCGATCCGTCGTAGGCAAGCCCACAACACGAAATCATAGATCAAGTTTTGAAGAAATATATTGGCAAGGACTGACTCAGGGATGGTCAAAATGGATGATAGATATCTCGCAGATGAATGGTTTGTTTGAACTGTTCTCTTGAACACATAACGACACTGCAGATGGCTTGGTGACAATTGACCCAAAGCTAATACCCAGAAACCGGCTGAAGACTTTCAATGTGGTTTGATTAATTGTTAGGCAAAGGATTTTCCCAACCCAGGTGAACAAAAAGTGTCGTGTTCAAGAGTGGTTAACGGCTTTTTAAAAAACAAAGTGTAACAAACAGGTTCATTTTTCTCTCTTTTCCCCCACCATTTCTGGCAAGTACCTATTTATTTTTGACAAGCTTGAGGAGGATAACATTTGCTTGTTTATAAGCTCATCCTTTGGATGAGTCCAACTTAGTTTAAAATTTGAACCCTAAGAAGGAGTGGTTCGTTCCTGTTTAAAATTAAACAGGGCCTTTACTATTAAATTTTAATGAGTCCAGTATAGGAAAAAATCGGTGTTTTTCAATTTTAGGGAGTCAGAAGAAAAACTTAAGAAAACTCCATGGGGGTGCTTTTTCATAAATTTAGTCCCTCGAGCCCGAAAAAGGATAAAATAATGTGGGAGAGAACTCTATTGACCGTAATTAGTCAACGTATACCTTTTTCATAAATAGTCCATTTCAGTCCGTAAAAGGGGTAAACTTATATTGAAGGGACGATTATTCATTTATTTTAACGAGTTCGAACAATCAAGTGCTCGACAATCTTTTCAATTTTCGAGAGTCTGAAAAGGGCTTAAAGAGGACTCCAATGTTTTGCTTTTTCGTAAATTTTTGAAAGAGTCCAAAAAAGTGATAAAAGTATTCTCTTTGTTGAAAAATGATCAATTTTCCCAAAAAATCCAATATTCTGCACAAAAACTCGAAACATTACACATACCTGTTTAAGATAAATAAAAATGTTTTTAAAATTTTACCTTTTTAAAGTGAAAAATAAATAAATTAAAAATTCATTTATTCGAAAAAACTTATAAAAAGGGCTTTTCTAACTTCATTTTTACCATTTGAGTTCAGAGTGAGAAGTGAGAGCTTTTGGGTAAAAAAGTTCCTGTGAAGATTCTGGAAAATCTGTTCGTTAGAATCGAAAACCGTCAGCTCCAGGTAATCCATGTCCTCCTTAACTTGCATTTCATCCATTTACATTTTGTTTTTAGGCTTTAAATATGATTTTTAAAGGAAAAATAGGTTTAAAAAATCACTCGGGGGGTGTTCGTAGGTGCAACATGCTGGCCATGCGGACCCCGAACATGGGTCCGCGCCTATTGCTCACAACCCGTGCGGACCTACACACTGTTTATAAGCAGCGGGTGCGGACCTCGTGCAATGAATTTTAAAACTTAAATTTCTCCATTTTTTCCCAAAATTTTTCAAACAAGCTTGTTCTAATATGTCTTTTTATGCATTGTAGGACATTCAAAATGCTTATTTAGCAAGAACGTGAGCATGAGGATGTAGATTATGCCGCAATAAATCATATGCCCACATTGCAGGCATTGAGAGCATGCAGACTGTATAAGTTCTAAGCCGTACAGGGCATGAGGGTCCAAGTAGACCTCTTGACATGGTTGGTAGACAGATGGAACACACAGGAACAATGCTTTGTGATTGGTGGCCACCGAATCGAAATCGAGCTGGAGGACATATACTTTTTGACTGGTTTGTCTAAGAGGGGCGAACAATTATCTCTTTTCGGGACTAGGCCAGGTGGCCAGTCTGTTGCTAGTCCCTGATTGGAGTTTTGCAATGATCAAGCAGACCCCAAGGATAAACGGATTGATATTAAACCTATCATCCATCTTGAGCTTAAAGTTATTGCAATCACTGTTACCAGACTATGCGAGAGTGCAACATTGCATGTGGCTACTAGATCACAAATGCAGATGGCTGTAGACTGTTTTCGAGGCACCATATACAACTGGTGTGAGGTTGTGTTGGAAAATGTGAAAGGCCAACTAACTAGAGCAAAGAATGGAAAGCTGAACAATTTTTTGGATATGGATTTATCGTAGTCACCTTTGCTCTAGAGAGGATCCCCATTGTTGTAGGGAAAAGTATCCGACTCGGATGACCCTATCCCACTCTAAGGGTGACAGTTCCTTAGCAACAACTGTAAAACAAACTACTTAAGGTTTACTTCTTTATGAAAGCAAAAGAGAATGGAGAAAGCACTAACCGTTGCCTTGCGCTTAATGTCGAATCCAAACTCTTCTCTTTGGCCGCTTGCTCCTAGCTCTTTGTTCCTCTGCTCACCCAGCTACAATGAGATCCTGCAAAATAACAAAGAAGGAAACTACAAGAGGCATGCAATCATAACTGGTTCATGGATTAGTGTAAACCAAACATGCAATCATCACAATATATAATTGAAACAAGAGCACATAGAAGAACCTCAATAGCTTTTATTAATGAAGAAATAAAGGTTCTGAGAGTATTACAACCATTGAAGGCTCCAACCCAGCAACACCTCCCAGCAGAAAGAATTGCTCTTCTTCACCTCTCTCAAACAATCACCCAATAACTCAATAATGAAACCAACAGCATATCATTACTTTGCACAAAATTCCAGCCTCCTGAGCTCATAGGAGAGAGCTCAATATATAGATGAATTGAGAAAGGATGAGTCAGCTTGCAACTGATGTGTAGCTGCCTTGTGTCCTCTCTCTCTTCAGTTAATCTTTAGTTGATCTTCAGTTCTTGAGTCCACTTGGAGAACTTTGCTTCCACTTGGAGAAACAGAGCCTCTGACTCATCACAAGGCGAAATACCTGATCCAAGTGTCATTTTTGGAAGATTCCAAAGCAATGACTCATTGTGCCACTTGTCCCTTCTCGCTCAGCGCAGGTGGCCTTTGTCCCACTTGCTTTGCAACGCAGGTACACCATGGAGCAACTGAGTTTCAGCGCAGAAACCTAGTGGAGCACCTGCTTTGATTTCAGGATTGCTTGTTTTTGAGTGTTTTCAGGTGGAGAACTGATTTGAGAGCTGTTGGTTTGCTGACCTTGTTCCTCTAGGGGTAGGAACATCATGTTTAGGGAACTTTGGATCCCTTGGATTATTGACAATTCATGCTTGTTGCTGTAAGGCACAAAATTGTCTATAACAGATGCCCCCTAAAGTATGAGGTCGTTTATCGGGTGAAATGCTTTATTGAGAGGATCCGAAGTTCATTCAATCTGCTGAGAAGTGTCCTGTAATAAGATACAATACAATACATTATTTTTCATACATTTTTCATGATCTAGCTGAGGCGGGCATTCCCATGCTCAGCTTTATAAATAGATTTTGGTACATAGAACAGACGATCGTCTGTTTGTAGACTGATAATTCTCTGCCGAAATTATCATCCTTTGAGAAGGATGATCATCTGCTGTAATGATGTACATATCAAATGTCTTTATGTCCTGAATATATATCGCAGCCCGGATGGATGAAACTAGATCCGGGGTCTTCAATCTCTTCCGATCTTCACTCGATGTACAAGTCGATCCATGTGAGAATTTCTTGAAGTCGAACATGGAAAGACATCGCTTGATTACCGGTCAATAATGTAAACCGTTAACAAGCGCGAGAGGAATCACCGATAAGGATGATGACCCTCAAGGTACGGCAGTACAATCCACATGGTGGGAATAAAGGACTTGGTGTCGACCACCATGCAAAATCTTCTGGTCGAAGGTCATTGATGTATACCTGTCGCCGGAAGTGAGAAACTTGCCATTGAGGCATGCAAGCTTCAAAGTACTGAGGTGGGTGTTCCTAGATCAACTCCTTGGATAATGAGCTGATGTCGACAAGGAGCGATCCGTCAAAGGAGGGCCTTAATGAATCCCACATCAGTGACACAGAACGGAGCTAGTGATTGTGATGAGGTGAAAACAAACTGTGATGTATGATTCAGGGTGGCGGTCATGAAGTGGATGAAGGATAATGTATGGCAGTGGATGGAACACGGTTGACTCTTTGCAGAACCACATCTCTTGAACATATAACGACACTGATGTGATGGATTGGTAGCATTACCCCAATTGCGGATGGTGTGGCGAGGACCATGGTTATGAGACCGGTGAATGAAACAACCCAACCCGATGTGATACGGAGGACAAAGTGTCATGTTCAAGAGCGACTTGCTACCATTAATGCTGTGAGGTTCTCCCAATTTTTCCCAGTCATTGCTGACCAGTACCTCTTTATTTTTGTCAAGCTTGAGGAGGATAACATATGCTTGTTCTATAACCTGCCCTTCGGGCAAGCCCATCGCTATATTTTAATGAGCCTAGCGATAGGGAAACTCGTTCTCTTCTAAAGACAAGTTTGTCGCTATTTAATCATTTTAACGAGTCTAACGACAAGGAAAACTCGGTCCTTTTCATTTTTAGAGAGTCTGAAAAGGTACGAAAAGTTAACTCCAAAATTCCTTTTTCGTTTTCTAATCCCTTAAGTCCGAAAAAGTATAAAACAATACAGAAGGGATGAATTTTCGATTTCTTTAATGAGCCGAACAAAACAAGCGCTCAATCTTTTTGTGTAATAATCCCTCAGGTCCAAAAAGATTAAAATCTAGAGGAGGGATAGCTCTTTTTGTCCTTTAACGAGCTGGAAGGCCAAAACTCGGCAAACTTTTCATATTTTACGAGTCAGTGAAAAGAGCTCAAAGAAGACTCGTCTTTTGAGGAACAAGTGATGAACAGGGATAGCAGCAGATTCCAGGTACAGGTTGGAATTTTCCAAACACGGCAGTGTCACAAGGATGGCTAAGTGAAATCACTCTTCGCAGCTGTTCCTCAAAATGGGTAAACAAACATATGGAGGTGAACGATTGGCCAAATGAACGGATGGAGGTGATGGCATATAAACACGACCAAGGGCTTTTTAATATGGCTTTCAAAGGTTACATTTCTCGAGATTGTTTACCGGTTCATTTTTTCTGGATGAGCTTGAACTGTCGGGAAAGATTGCTCACAACTTGTGTTTATTTTTTAACGAGCATGAACTCTGTACAAAACTGCTCGATTCTTGCGTTTATTTTTTAACGAGCATGAACATTGCTAAAACTGCTCGATTATATGTTTGCATGCCCCCAACATAATAACGCAAATCGAGGTGCATGCCCCCCAAGCTTCATTGCATTCAACTTTGTTGGTTGGAATGAAGGTTTACCATTGAGATCTGGAAAGGGGATCGTTTCATTTTTTAATGAGGTTGACATAGTAAAAGAACTATCTTCATTGCCCACTGTATTTACACTATTCGATAGAAAATCGAAAACTGAAGGATGATAAAGGTTATTTTGAGTATCTTCCCCACAACCCGGGAGAAGGGAACGATGGTGGAAATCATTCCATGGCGCCCCGTCAATTACCATTGATTGGACTATTCCTTTGTCGGTTCCATGCACTCGCGACCAAGGACTTAAAGGGGTGCCATATTCTCTAGACCTATCTATCCAAACGCTTGATGAGCGTTGATTTGGGGTTGCCCCCCAGGCCAAGAAAATTGATTGCTACAATACTTCCATTGGTCTTGGGGACAAAACCTTTGCATGATCCATGCTGATATCGTTTTCTGACAATCTTTTGTGCGGAAGATATCATATTGCCGGTTCCTACTGTCGCCACTTCTCCCACAATGAACGTTGGCGGAAGGGTGAAAGTTCCCATTAATGTAGGATCTTTTTGTAGGCCTACTCCGATATTTTGAAACGAATGGTCGCTTCCATGGATCAGAGGGACGCTTCCTGTAACTTGTGAACCATTAGGGAGGAAATTTTGTTGGTCAATGATCGTAATCTCTCCTTGAAAGGGGAATGCGATTTTCCTAAAATAGGTCGACACAACAGCTTCCATGGCATAAATCCATGGTCTTCCCAGTAGGATGTTATAGTCAAGATTGCCATCCATGACTTCAACATCTATTTCTACTGTTTTCCCCCCTAGTTCAACTTTCAAGTTACTAAGGATACCGTAAGGGGTATATGTCCTTCCGTCGAATGCTTTTAATGTTGTCGATGATCGCGACAAGGTTGGAGATCCTAAAGTTTTCCAGCAACTCATCGACATAATACATGTCGATGCCCCCTCATCAATAATTGTTCGATGAACAGTTTTGTTGAGGGCTTTCACTTGGACGAGGAAAGCTAGTTGAGCTGGTAACTGAGGATCATATCCTTTGTGATCAAAGGATACAAGATTGGAATCTTTAGGATCCACCCCACCAATTGCTGATAACAATGCCTGCTTTTGGGATGGGCAATTTTGTAGTACTTCAAGAGTCAACATAGCAGACGACGATTGCGCCAAATCTTCCACTATATTATAATGCTGTGCCGCTCTGGCCCGAGGATTAAATGTCGACTTGTGTACTACTCCCTTTGGCGGTTTTATTGTTAATTCATGTGTGATGGGGGGTACAACTTCTGCCGAAGTTGTTGTCGAACTGCTAGGTTGATCTTTACCTTTATCGTTCGACACCTGTGGATTCCCGTAATCTTTGTTCCTTGTCGAAATCAAAGCATCATTCTGTTGCTTCGATATCGATAACATAAGCACTTGCGACGGTGAAGCATTTCCACTACCAACTAGATTTTTTCCTCGATCGGGAAACGGATCAGTTAACACAGCTGGAGTTTGCGAACTCTTTAAGAATCTTTTTAGATCAGCTTTGTATGGACATTCTCTCGTCCAGTGATCCTCATCACATATCTGACACCCATAAGGTGGTTTCCTATCTCGAGGAGGGCTTGAAGAAGTTTTTCGAGGAGATGACTCTCCTTGTTTCTTCTTCTTCCCTTTGTTTTGTTTCTTCTTGCTTCCTGGTTGATTGGTTTCTTTGCCCTTATCCGTCGATACGGCATTTACTTCCGAAGCAAGAACTTCTTCATGTGCATTTTGATTCGAGTCCTTACGGGCCTTCTTTTGATTTGTCCTTTTCGGATTCGTGTTTGCTATGCCAATCACGCCATCGTCGGCATGAGAGTCACTATTTGATTTAGGAGGAGGAGGGATTGAAAACTCTGGTCTAGGGGCGTCTGGTATTTTGTCATAGAGCGTGCCGGATTGAGTATATACTAAGTCCAAATATTGTGCACGAGCGATAACTTGCTCTTCTGTCACGACCCCCCCCTTTGCCACATCTTCCGTTATGGCCGGAAGTAACAACTTTATAAACCACTCAGCTAAAAGCTGATCAGGAACGTATGTTTTAACCATTCTTCGTCGACGTCGCCACTCATGTATATGATCTGATATATGAGTTGCGGTTGTCTGTTTGAAGTTGGTCAATATCTCTGTTCCGGTTTCATACCTTATTGGTAATTGAAAGTGGGTTAAGAATGTCGTGGCAAGGGAGCTAAAATTGTCGAACGAAGCTCTAGGCAATTCTATATACCATTTTGCCGCTGGACCTGTCAATGTCCTCTGAAAGAGGCGAAGTCTTATCGAATCGTCATTTAAAGTGTTCGACGAACACCATAGATGAAATGTCATCACATGATTCGACGGGTCTTCACCTGGATTTCCATTGAATTTAGGAATGTCGGATGGAAGTTTGTGCGGAATCACTGGCCACCAAGGGGCGTAAGCAATTGGATCATTGGTTAACCGATGTAAATCAGGCAACTCTAAAGTCGCCACGAATGGTAACTGTTGATTCAAGTTAGGTGAAGCGTAACCAGGATACGATGGAATCGCCTGAACAGTTGGTCTTTGCATACCAGCATAATGGAGTTGATGTTGGTATGATTGATACGGTTGATGGACTTGACCACTATAAAGTGGTTGATTTTGACCATTTCGAATATATGGTTGTCCAGTATTCGCAAATATTTGCTGTTCAGAACCTTGGTACACTTGTTGGAATTGCGGCTGTTGGTATTGCACTATCCACGGTTGCGACACCATGGGTTGTTGCGCTACACTAACCATTGGACCAAGATGTGGGGTAGTTGTACCCAACTGTACTTGTGTTGTCCCACCAGTAGGCGATTGTGGTTGGGTCGCAGGGTCAAGGGGCTGTTGCATGAGAACCTGAGAAATCTGAGGTTGACATACAACAGGCATTGTTTGAACTTGCAACATGGTCACAATAGCCGGTGTAGTTGGGATGTTTGTCACAGGTACACACTGTTGCATAGAATATACAACTCTCGGTGGCTGGGATATCATAGGTACCCAACTACTCGTTGCAATTCCGCCATAACTTGAATAAGGTTGAGAACTCTCGTATGGGTACCCTCCCGGAGGGGGTAATGAAAGGGCATACTGCCCCCCATACGGTAGCAATCCAGAACTCAAGGCAATTGATTGTCCTGGAGGACTGGATGGCCTAATTAGATTCCCAAAAGGGTCAATTTGATGAGCCTCACCATGAGAGTTACCAGACATTACTCCGGAACAAACAGGAACAGACCATACTGTCGAGATAGTCTCTTGGTGGACTCCTTCTAGCAACTGAGAGCTAGTTGGGACAGATGGTATGCCGGCGAACATTGTTGGATTTGCAGCAGGTAATTCTGCCGTCGCCGTGTCATTTGACACAGTCCTAGATGTTGACGGTTGTTCAGACATTTTTTGTTTATCCAATTGATCGCCTAGTGATTCTACAGGAACTTCCACTGGTGATGGACAAACTTTTGTTGTAGCAGGAAATAGAGTGACCCCTACTCCAAACTGAATTGGAGTGGATACTTGCGGTTCCTCTATAATTTCCTCTATCGCAATCAGACCAGGTGGAAGAGGAAGACCGTCAGGTCCGTAAAAGATTTCCGGTGCCGAAGAAGGGGTTGTATCAAAAGCGACAGATGTTTGAGGAACAAAACTCTCTGGACCAGTTACAGATGGAACTGGTTCAGTCATACAAGTATTTGCCCCCAGACTAGGATCAGTATTACTGTCCCTCTGTGGCGGTTGAACTTCTTCTATGGAGGCAGGGTTTCCGGAAATGTTTGGAGTGACCAGAATCTCAGATGTTGTTGGAACACTTGTTCTAACTTTTAAAGGAGATTTTGAACTGGTTCGACGAGTTCGCTTTGCCCGGATTGTTTTCGATTCCGGAGACAAAGACGGTTGACTCGCAAGCCTCTGAGAACGACGGATATTCAATTGACTTTCTTCCACGATTGCGGATTACTCGATCAACTAAAATATAAAGGGGAAAATTTGTGTTTCCGATTTGAATGAATTTTATTAGACGCTTTTAAACATAACTTTGCTTTTTCATGTTTTAAGAGTCGAGAAAAAGCTAAAGATGACTCTAGTCTCCTTCGATGTATTAACGAGCCCGAAATGACAAATGCTCGGTTGGACCTTTTCAGTTATAGAGTTTGAAAAGGGCCAAAAGAAACTGCTCTGGAGATCTAGGCAGAGGGTGTGCCAAACCTTTCGCGAAACCACAGAATACGTTTTACGGTACGGGTGGTCGATCTTCGTGAATGCTGTGTTCACTGCATCGCGATCAGTAGGGCGGCCAACACGGCTTCCTATGGATAAAGGATAATTGCCTATAGGGGTCTCCCAATATATACGCGACGGTGCGTGGGAGCACAAGTCCGTATTAGTGCCACCGACTCTCAGGAGGAATCACCCACCTTCGTAGAGATCGACAGTCACTATGTTTAACGACGCCGGAACACGTCTCTACCTAGACCTCTAGATGTTTGCGTTATGTTTCAAATGCGTTGTTAGGTTCATTCAGTATATTTTAAGTTGATCTTTTTAAAGTTTGCCTTTCAAGGTTCACCACGAGATGTATATGACAAATTCCTAAATGCAGCCTAAGATGAGAAGCAAGTTTTTTCAAATCTTTTTGACTGATGAAAATCTTAACTACTGAGGGAGAAGAAAGGCCAATTCTTTTCACATAGTTTATACAGCACAAACTAATGCACTTTCTCCTAAATCATCATGCAAACTTTTTTCAAATGCAAAATGCACAATGCATGTATTTTCTTTTCCCTTTCTTAATGTGGATGGATTACAAAAAGAAAGTGGTTATATAACTTTGATTTCGATTTAAAGCGAAAGTAAACAAGTTTGTCCAAAATCAAAAGACACCTTAAGATTCACTTGCTTAATCACTGGAAAGACATGAAATCAAACCATACTAACGAAAGTAAAATGACTAATCAGCTATGGACAGTAAACAAGCTAACTCTTTAGACCAGCAAAATGCCTAACACAGGTTCAGATCCAAGAGGCCAAAAGCATGACTAGTTTACTCTTCGTTATGGGAAATTGTAAATGAGTAAGAAATACAAAGAACAAGTACAATTTCGTTATATAACAGAGGCAGAATGATGGCAAGTAATACTAGTTTCAAAACAGGCACAAGACTGACACCTAGCAGCAAAACTAAGTGAAAACAGGCAAGAGAAAGGAGGAAACCCCAAATGCACTAGGCAAATTTGGGCCAACGCAGGCTCTGCACAGCCAAACTGGCTCTCAGCGCAGGTAGCCCCTTCGGGACCTGCGTTGCAAAGCAGGTAGCCTGTGTACTACCTGCTTTGGAAAACGAGAATTGCGTTTTCACAGTTTCCGGGTCATAATTTTCTCAAAAATGCACGGTTTTTGCTCAAATCAGAAGCAATCAGTCAAGCACACTCAAAGGGATGATTAAGAAGGTGCAAAGCTATCACTAAGAGCTTACAAGGATCCTTGTAGATCAGCTCTTCAAATCATGAATTTGCTCAGAAGATGAGCAAGAGTAGCTGCCCTCTACTTCGCTTTTGATATAGTCAAAAGCTTTTCGATTTGGTACTCTTTTGTTCAGGAAATGAATAGCAAAATACTACAAACACAATCAAACGGATACGATCCCCAGTGGAGTCGCCAGTTTGTTGTAGGGAAAAGTATCCGACTCGGATGACCCTATCCCACTCTAAGGGTGACAGTTCCTTAGCAACAACTGTAAAACAAACTACTTAAGGTTTACTTCTTTATGAAAGCAAAAGAGAATGGAGAAAGCACTAACCGTTGCCTTGCGCTTAATGTCGAATCCAAACTCTTCTCTTTGGCCGCTTGCTCCTAGCTCTTTGTTCCTCTGCTCGCCCAGCTACAATGAGATCCTGCAAAATAACAAAGAAGGAAACTACAAGAGGCATGCAATCATAACTGGTTCATGGATTAGTGTAAACCAAACATGCAATCATCACAATATATAATTGAAACAAGAGCACATAGAAGAACCTCAATAGCTTTTATTAATGAAGAAATAAAGGTTCTGAGAGTATTACAACCATTGAAGGCTCCAACCCAGCAACACCTCCCAGCAGAAAGAATTGCTCTTCTTCACCTCTCTCAAACAATCACCCAATAACTCAATAATGAAACCAACAGCATATCATTACTTTGCACAAAATTCCAGCCTCCTGAGCTCATAGGAGAGAGCTCAATATATAGATGAATTGAGAAAGGATGAGTCAGCTTGCAACTGATGTGTAGCTGCCTTGTGTCCTCTCTCTCTTCAGTTAATCTTTAGTTGATCTTCAGTTCTTGAGTCCACTTGGAGAACTTTGCTTCCACTTGGAGAAACAGAGCCTCTGACTCATCACAAGGCGAAATACCTGATCCAAGTGTCATTTTTGGAAGATTCCAAAGCAATGACTCATTGTGCCACTTGTCCCTTCTTGCTCAGCGCAGGTGGCCTTTGTCCCACTTGCTTTGCAACGCAGGTACACCATGGAGCAACTGAGTTTCAGCGCAGAAACCTAGTGGAGCACCTACTTTGATTTCAGGATTGCTTGTTTTTGAGTGTTTTCAGGTGGAGAACTGATCTGAGAGCTGTTGGTTTGCTGACCTTGTTCCTCTAGGGGTAGGAACATCATGTTTAGGGAACTTTGGATCCCTTGGATTATTGACAATTCATGCTTGTTGCTGTAAGGCACAAAATTGTCTATAACACCCATGTTAGCCTCGCAACATATTCTTGTTGATGCTGGTCTTCCTCGAGAGCCTAGAATGGTTCGTTGGGTTGCTTTGATGGCCCATCACGCTGAGGGCATAGAGGTTGTTCGATTTCCGCCTGCATATTTTTGTTGGTTGAACAACCAACGTTTTGTGATTCAGGACTTTCCATACGCCGGGATGGATTACCGCGGCGATTTAGACATGATTCTTCCACTAGGAGAGCAATGGGATGATTCAGGTAAAAAACTTTTTCAACACTTTCTAAGTTTTATTTTTTATTTTATTTTTTTAAATCATCCAAAACTGAAAATAAAAAGTTTAAATGCAGGTGTGGGTCCACGATGACCAGCTGCTCTCCAACCTTATGAGAGGAGACACCCAGCTGCAGCAGCACCAGCCCCACAGGGCCAATTAGCGGAGATCTTGACCGACTTGGAGCACCATCTAGAGCGCTTGACACTAGATATTCCAGAGACCGATATAGATGATATTCCACTTAGGTTACAAAGATATGTGATTGGGGTCCCAGGACCTTTTAGGAGGTTCCTATGTAGGGTGGCCCAAGTAGTAGTTTCTTATCGTGATCATCACCAGAGATAGGATGATCGATTTTGTAGACTCACGACATTTTTGTCTTTTTGTATTATCATTTTTGCCAGTCATAAGGTGTTTTTCAACCTATGATTGAAGACGTTGTATATTTTGAAACACACTTCTATGCTATGATATATCATTATTACCAGCTATCTCGTGTAACATGTTATCGAATGTTATTAAATTTACTGTTTTGCTTATTGCAAATGTCTATTTGCAATACTAGAAGCAACTGAATTTGCTAATGTATTTAAATGTCTTAGAATATGCTGATATTCAATGTAATCAAATTCACGTTCCGAGAGACGAATTCTAAAAAATAACCTTAATAACACTGGATTTCTAATGGCATAAACCCTGTTAAGCTGTAATACGAGTTCAGAATCCAACCTAACAATCAAACTCTGAATCCCAAATGAGATGGATTCAGATAATAACTCAATCACTACACTATACTCTGCAATGTTATTCGTTGTTTGACTGAGGCTTACCCCTTGCATAGACACTAACGCATCAGAGGGTGAATAGATAACCCAAGCTGCGGAAGAAATGTTCCGTGTACTACGACAAGCACCATCAGAAAAACCAATGTATATTTGAAGAGACGTCGACATCTGCAATATCAAGAGTAAAATCAAGATAAGCAGGAATAGTGATAAGAGCACTCTCTAAACTAGGCATACTTTTCTAATCTAAAACACACCAACTGTAAAGAAACTAATCTAACAAAAAATCTCCACACAGAATTCAAGCATAATATTTCTTCAGATAAAGTCCATTTCTGGGTTTATCCAAAGAGACACCATCAAAATATATCAATTAATAAGCCCCTTTTGTCAGCTTTCGCTTAACAAAGTAAGGACCATGCCACATAGGTACAAATTTTCCAGCCCCTAGCTTATCGTTCGCTTGATCATATACTAAAACTAGGTCTCCTTCTGAAAAATTACGAGGTGTAACACTTCTGTCGTACTGAGCTTTCATTCGTTTCGCATGAGTCTCGTTTGCTATTGCTGTAGTACGTCGATTCTCATCTAGCTGAGCTAAGTACGAAAAATGTTTCTCTTCTTCAGAAGTGGCTGGGAGCAATTCTATGGCTAATTGCAATGACAAAATTTCACATTCAATAGGTAACACTGCTTCCAAACCGTAGACCCGTTGAAAAGGAGTGAAACAATCGATGTTTTCATTGAGGTCCGATATGCCCAAAGTGCTGAAAATAGCATGGTATGCCAATTTGACTTATAAATAACAATGATTCGTTTGATCATAGTGACTAAAACTTTATTGATAGCTTCAACCAGACCATTAGCCTGTGGGTAATACGGAGTAGAACTATCGTGGCGCAGGCCAAGTTGATTTGTCAGTTCAGTCATCATGATATTTCGAAAATGACTTCCATGATCAGTAATAATAGCTTGAGGAACACCGAATCTAGTAATTATATGAGTGAATACGAAAGTTGCAGCATTCTTGCTGTCTATCGAAAATGTAGGCATTGCCTCGACCCACTTAGTAAAATAATCTACCGATAGGATAATATACGCGTGACCCTCGGCCAAGTGAGGGTTACATGTAATAAAGTCAATACCCCACTTTGCGAACCAACAACAATTATAGGGTGAAGAGGAGCGGGTGGAGCACGCATTTTACGATTAAAGATTTGACAATTGTGGCATTTTCGGATTGCATAGATACAATCTTTGAATAAGGATGGCCAGAAATAACCAGCGCACAATATCTTTTGGGCTGTGGCATACCCAGACATATGACCGCCACATGCTCCAGAATGACAGTCATTCATAACCTTTTTAGCTTCTTCATGAGTTAGACAACGTCGAAAACAAAATGTGCTCCACGACGATAAAGTGTATCACCAATAATATTGTATTGTTGGGATTGGAAACGTATTTTCCGTCACTGAGATCGTGAGATTTCAGGCCGAAAATATTGGGTTTGGAGATAAAAAATAATATCTCCATACCAAGGTTCAAGAGTACTGATAAGAAACAAGGATTCATCCGTAATGGGCTGCTCTGCCACAGTTTCAGTATCAGTACACGGGAAATCACACATCAGTTCAGAAAAAACCAAAGATTTCTTTGCCTTGGATTTTTCAAATTCCAAGTCAAATTCATGCTGGATAACTATCCATTTGGAATAATTTCCCCCTAGCAATTGTTTAGTCAAGATATACATCATAGGGTTACAGTAAGAAATTACCGTGGTTTTGCGTAATAAGATGTAGTGACGAAATCTTTGGACAGCTTGGACAGCTGCCAAGGCCAATTTCTCCACATGCGAATATTTAAGCTTAGTTAGATGTAGATTTTGACTAAGATAGTAAATCACATGTTCATTGTTGAATTCATCTTCCTGAACTAAAACCATGCCAATGGTGGAATGAGAAGCGGCGAGATACAAAAATTAATCCTGGTTGTAATTGGGAGGATGCAGTAACGACGCATGGGTTAACGTGTGTTTAAGTGCATCAAAAGATTGATCAGTGATCTCATCCCAAAATAATGGAATATTATGTTTTAACAACCTGGTAAAACCTTTCGTTATCTCGACGTAGTTAGGAATGAAACGACGTAAAAAGTTTTCTTTCCCTTGCAAACATTGGAGTTGGCGAAGAGTCGAAGGAGGAGGTAAACTGACGATAGCTTCAACCTTCGAGGGGTCGACACGAATGCCAGCCTTTGAAATGACAAATCCCAGTAAGCGACCTGTTTCTATACAAAATACACATTTGTGTGGATTTAGTCGAATTCGATAATGCCTACATCTCATAAAGATAGCTCGTAAATGAGTGAGATGATCAACTCTACGCGATGAATGGGTAGGTAAATCATTGAGATAAGGCTGCACAATGTGCTTGATGTCATGAAATATGTAAGACATAGCCCTTTGAATCCAGCGTTCTTCAATCCAAAGGGTAATTTGCAATAAGCAAATGTCCCCCATGGACAAATGAAAGCTGTTTTAGGTTGATCAGCAGGGAGTATGTTGATTTGATTGTAACTGAAAAAACCATCCATAAAGGAGAACATTTCACTACCGGCACAATCATCAATAATTTGATCGATATAGGGGGTTGGATAATTGTCTTTAGGACAAGCTCAATTAATATCCCTATAGTCGTTACATATACATACTTTTTTGTTCACAAAAACAATATTTGATACCCAATCGGTTAAAGGAATTGGATAAATGAAACCTACGCGAAGTAATTTCTAAACTTCGGCTTTGATAGCAACAACTTTTCTCGGATGTATCTGATGTAAGCGTTGCCGGACAGGTTTAGCATCCAGGTAAGTTTTAATTTCATGGACAAAAATTGATGGATCGATTCCTGGCATTTCTTCATATGACTAAGAAAACACGTCATGAAATTCTTGAAATAGGGCTTTATAAGTTTGGATTCCATTGTCCGTATAGGAAGCACCTATATGAATGTTTTCAATAATTCCTGGCTTAACTGAAATGTCAATAGGAATCGTTCGAGAGATATTTCCCAAATTTAACTCAGAATCAGAATGTTGCAATGGATTCTGTTGTTCTTTGACATAGTCAGTAGTAAAAATATAAGAAAAATAATTTTCAAAATGATCAAGCTCAGGTAAAAACGAAGATCGGTGATGAAGATCTTCCCACGGTAAATCACCAATAGACAAAAGTTCATGAATCTGCTCATCGGTATGAACAGGATCAGAAAGTGTTGTTGTAGCTGAGGTTGATATCGAAAGTGATTCCCCATGGACCACATTCATTGGAACAGTTTCGGTTGAACAAGAATCAGAAAATGATTGTACAGCTTGATATGCAATTTCAAAGGGACTTAAAGGCATCGTGCCATCAAATGAATCCACCTCAGAATTGGAAGGTACAATCCAAGGATCATCAAAAGTAATAGTATTCGATGAAATCATATGAATATTTGCAATAGAAGGCGATACGTTAGGAGGAGGGAAGGAAAATGTTCCCAGTAAACCAAAATTTTTAATCAAACCTATGCCAACATCCTTGTAAGGGATAGTCATTTTACCGATGTGTTGAATACTATCTGTAGAGGCTGGGTCGGATGAGAAATAAGTCAGCTGGTCTATCGTAACGATCTTTCCGTTATGAGGAAACTTGATAAGCCAAAAGACCGATGAAACAATAACAGTCATATCATAAGACCAACTGTGACCCAGGAGAAGGTTGTAATCTAGAGGGGCATCAACCACTTCCACATCTAGATTTACAGTTTTTCCTTCGACCCCTATAGGTAAATCCTGCAAAATACCAAAAGGGTGGAACCCTCGACCATCAAAAGCCTTTAGAATTGTCAGAGATTGATTGAGTGTGGGAGAACCAAGCGATTTCCAACAGTCGATCAACATAATACACATAGAAGCCCCTTCATTAATCACAATCCAAAAGCAAGGTCTTTTTTTGACTAAAACTGAAATCTGGAAAGCCATTTGATGAGGTAGGCGGGGTGTACTATTCTCTAAATTGAAGATTATTAGGTTCAAATCCTAAATATCGACAGATCCTATAGCAGACAATAGTAATTTACGCTGTGCTGGGCACGATTGTAGCACTTCCAAAGCCGAAATTGCTAAAGGGACAATAGCTAAGTCTTTAACAATGTTGTAATTCTAAGCAGCTCTCGCATGTGGATTGAAAGTCGATTTACGAAGTACACCTTTAGCAGGCGGTTTGATTACTAATTCAGGGTTGGGTTTCTCGATCTGTAATGAATCAGAACGAGGAGGAGGTGTAGTTGATGTGTTTGATTTAGAAGATTCTGCTTCTTTACCACCAACAAGATTTTTACTACCATAATTTTGTGATCGCGTTGTAATCCTGACATGAGACATCATCATAATGGGTTCTTCTGAGGCATTCAAGGAAGAACCAATCATCTTACTATCTTGAGTAGGAAAAGGATCCTTCAAGATAGCAAGCGTTTGAGAACCTTTAACGAATTTCGAAACCTCTGCTCGATGTGGGCATTCTTTGGTAAAATGATCCTCGTCGCAAATGAAACAAGGATAGCGAGGTTTCTGTTTTTCGTCAGTAGATTAATTTTTAGCCGTTTTATATTTTGAATTTTGTTTGTTTTTCTTCTTCCCCTTCTTTTTACTACCGGATTTTGATTTGGTCGTAGATGATTCTAAGACATGGATGTCGGCAGAAAATTCAGCGGAAGAATCGGAATCGGGTAAAGTTATTATAGGAGAAGAATTCTTCAAAGATTTCTTCTTACTTTTAGTACTAAGTAAACCAATCATACCATCAGCGGCATGAGACCCTGAAGGAGCTGCAATTATTTTATCGTGTTTTGGAAGATCAAGGATTTTTTCATGTAAAGTACTTGACTGCTTCTAGATGAGGTCAAGGTACTGAGCCTGAGAAATGACTTGCTTTTCAATGAAAACTACTCCCTTAGCTACATCTTCAGTGATTTTGGGTAACAATGATTTAATGAACCATTCCGCTAAAATTTGATCCCGAATGAAAACTTTCACTAAATGCCTTCTACGTCGCCATTCATGAATATGATCAGAAATATATGTGTACATGGATTATTTCAGTGAAGTTAACAGTTCCATGCCATTGTCGTATCTGACAGGCAACTGAAAATGAGTTAAGAAAGCAGTGGCTAACTGATTGAAATTATTAAAAGAGCCTCATGGTAACTAAATGTAACATTTGGCGGCAAGACCAATAATATTTCATTGAAAAAGACGAAATTGAATTGAATCATCAATGATTGAATTAGATGCACACCAGAGGTGATAAGTCATAACGTGATTTGATGGATCCTCTCCTGACTTACCCTCGAATTTCGGGATATCACTGGGCAACTTACTAGGCATTGGCGGCCAATACGAAAGATAGTAAATCAGATTGTTTGTAAGGCGCGACAAATCAGGTAAATCCAAAGTTGCAATAAATGGTAACTAATGGTTAGGGTCGCGAAAACCTTGAGTAATGAGACCAGTTTCAGAGGAGGATATCTAGGATAACCTGGAATCAGATTTGCATTAGGAAAGTTATAACCTCCTGGAAAACTAGGATTAACTGGACCAAACTGGGGTTGTTGGAGCTGTTGATAAGTATAGCTAGGATACGGTTGATATTGATAAACTGGGTTTTGTATAGTTGGACCAAATTGATACTGTCCCTGGTACGGTTGATAGATGAATTGCGGTTGACTTGTGGCAATTGTACCAGCTTGTCCTGCAGGCATTTGGACCGATGTCTAAACTGTAGGTCCTGACTGTGGCACAGAGACTTGAGGAATTTTCACTGATGCAAGGATAGTAGAAACCGGAGCTACAGATACTCCAGAAACAGGTGTTGTAGGTTGAACAAAAGTTACAGTAGTTGCAGCAGTTTGAGGTGGAGTCTGAGGTGTGCTAGGCCCAGGCTGCTGAACTAAACCAGGTGCAGGGATTTGAATAGTAGGTTGGATACATTGCTGGGTTTGACCAGAAACCAAAGGCTATCCAGGTTGATTAGGTAACTGCACATTAGGTTGCATAGTCTGTTGAGTTTGAGACGGATTCCACACCATGTTCATTCTGGGGTATGGACCCATAAAAGGTTGTGCATATGGAGGACCATAACTTGGTTGAACGTAGGGTTGATAATTAAGCGGTACATTTCAAGCTCCTTGTAAAAATGATTAACCTGAAGGCGGTTGGAAACCTTGAGTTGGGTACTGACCTTGAGGTTGATAACCTTGAGGCACATATTGAATCTGGGGTTGATAAGCATCCTGAGGAATATACTGAGTCTGGGGTTGACCTTGGGGTATGTACTATCCTGAAGGTTCAAAACCTTGAGGTAGCTCTCCAGGTGGTAACTGACTACCTTGAGGTTGCCCCCCCAGGCGGTAACTGACTACCTTGGGGTTGCCCCCTAGGCGGTAACTAACTACCTTGGGGTTGCCCTCTAGGCGGTAACTGACTACCTTGAGGATGAGGATTTCAAATACTACCAGACATCATATGGATTTGCTCTGCGTTCAACGTTTGAGTTCCATTACTACCAGATGGTAACTCTTGTTCGGTCGATCAAGGAGTTGCTCCTGAAAAAGTACTAGAGAGTGACTGGTACCTCGAAGGAACAGAAGGACAACCGTATAAAAATGTTTCCAGTGATTGGGAAAACATAGATGATTCTCTTGACATGATCGATGAAGGATAATAACCTCTTGGTGTAGGATGAAAAGGAATTCGAGGTGGTGAAAAACTAAGACCCGAGTTTTCTAAAAAATTTGTCAATGATAAATACCAAGCGTCACTCCTAAAAGGATTGTAGAATATTGATTCATGCTCCCTAAGATTTAAAGTCTGTTGGTTTTTAGGAAGAGTTACATCTTCGTCTGGACTGACAAGTTCTTCAATAGAAATGAGGCCAGAAGGAAGATTTTGAGTAATGATATTTCTTACCCTAGGTGAACCAGGATCACTAGAAGTTGGAGTAACAAATCCTAAAGATGGTTCCAAAACAACAGGTTCAGTGTCAGGCTCAGAAATTTCAGGTTCTTTAACTAATTCACTGGAAGGAGAAATACTACCAGTAACTTTGGAAAATGAAATTGGCTCTTGAATATGCTATGTTGTTTGTATTTGATAATTAGGATGAGCAATTAGAGATGACTCTCCGGTTTCTAGTGATCCAACTCTACTGTCTCTAGGTGACACGAGAGCTCACAACCCTTCAAGTTGGCTTGGTGTATACTTAGGAGGTTTCCCTTGAAGTCTACGAGATTGTCTCAGTAATTCAGCCACAATTAAATATTAATTAATCACACGCAAACAAAGAAAATTTTAATAAAAACACCTAAAGTCTCTAAAGAAACAAACAGCTGAATCACACGCCTAAAAAATCTAAGAGTTCAAACCACACACAAACAGTAACTTCCCGTACTAAAAACACTAGTTGGTGATGAAATCCAACTTAGTAGAAGTTTAATACAGAAAGGGCAGTTGGAACAGTTACCTCGACAACCTGCTTAATGAAACGGATTGGCACAAGTTTCTTCACAAAACCATCTCGAGTGAAGAGAACCCCCTAGAGAATCCAAGTGAGTCTAGTCGACGTCTGCTCCAGGTACAGTGAGATCTTTCCGTCACCATGACCTTAGGAAATAATCTTAAGTTTATGGACACTAAGGTTACCAAAAACAAAAAATACAATTGGGGGGATATTCGACGATCTGATTCTACGCGCAAGGGCACAGTAACAAAGCTCAATCCCCTTGAAGGCTCCTTGACATGGTCAATCTGAGGTTTATCAACAAGTGACCCCAAGCTCCTTGATAATGGTTAATCCGAGGTTTATCGTTTATAATACGCGTAGATCTTCTATCTTTCCCAATGAAACATAATTGATTGTCTCAAAGGTTCGGACATGATCTCGTGATTGACTCCTTTAAGAGAAGCTTCCCAGAATGTATCAATTACAATTGGATTTATTTCCTACTACAATATGTATCTACTTGTTTGTTTTAACTATCTTGGAGAGTTAATTACTCCCTACTCCAAGATACTAGCTTAAGCTATATTGGTGATAAGAGCCCTAGAAATAGAAAAGATTACTAGATCAATTTTAGTTAAGCGTTGCTTTTATGGGTTTTTCTTTAAGTCAATAGGTATATAAATGAAACTTTGATGGTGTGAAGACTCGACTCCAAACACACTAAAAAAATGCACCTAAAATGATAAGCAATTCGTTTTTCTTTCAATGAAATTCTAGCTAAAAGAAAGAGTTCGAGAATGCAATTCTTTAAGAAAAAATTCTTTCTTTCAACATGGAAATGGAAAGAAAATATTTTTGTTTTTTAATAAGAACTCAAAACGAGACAAATAATTAATTCTCACAATAAATCCCTTTCACTTTTCAAAACTCGAAACTACAAAAAAAACAATTTGTTTCAAAAGAGATCTACAAGTTCTAGAAAAACACTCAAAACTACAAAAAACTTATTTTGAGATCTAAAAACTTTAAAAACCTAATTGAATAAAAGCTTCAATTCTTTTTTGATGACGTTTTACTTAATTGTTTAGTAAACTAAGGATTCATTTGCACAGAATAACAAACCAATCAAAAAACATCCAAATATGTTTTCTTTTGTAAAAATGAAATTCAGAACTTATAACAAAGTTTGTTCAAAGATTTGCAACGAGAAAGCTAAATCTATTTCTCACAAAGGATAGATTTCACAACCAAGTCAGACTCATGAAGAAGACGAAAAGACACCAGGGTGATCTAAGGTTTCTCAAGCTTCTGGTCTTTGAGTCACTATAGAGACAAAGTGAAAACCACTTCAAGCATGCAAAACTTCTCGAAAATCATTCAAAACAAAAATGCTATCAGAACTCACTCACAAGAGATTTTTGACAGGAAAAATACAGATTTGGGTAGGCACTAAGAATCCTAAATCAAACCTAAACTTAACTGGAAGAAGATATCTTAAGTTTTTCAAAAAACATTTACAGGGTCCGCAGGCTCCAAAAGCAACAGGTGCGGTCCCGCACTGTTTACTCAAGGAAAATGCGGATATGTCTGCACTGTTTGTGAAGACAAAGTGTGGTCCCCAGAAAAATTCAAAAAAAACAAAAATACTTCAAGATTTTTGAAAGCTACCCAAGCCAGTATACATCAATCAAAAACCAGAAAAAACAATTTTCTCAAGTCAAAACAAAGGAAAACCAAAAATCAAAAACCTTCCCCAGTGGAGTCGCTAATTTGTTGGCTGGATAAATCGATCTTGCGGACAGGACCGATCTCCCTAGTATCAAAATATAGTTTAGCAACAAGCAGACAAACAAACCTATCTTTCTCTAGATATATGCGATTTATAAGTAAACACTACAAAGGTGTTAAGATCCAGTGCTTGTTCATAGTAGTCATCCTCAAGTCGTTCGAAAGAGTTATCTTTGAAGACCTGCAATCACAAACAAGCAAACATTAAATAGCACTGGCATAGCAAATATTATAAATCATGCCTATTATGGTGATCAAGGAATCCATAAAATAAACAATGAATTAACAACTTATTGAGAAAAACAAATATATTTGTATTAACTTTGAATAGTAGAAGAACTTTACAACCTTTTCAGCCTTGATGTTGAACAAGTTCTTCGTGGGGTCTGAAACAAGAATTTCCTTTACTTTGACAAGTCTTGCACTCTTCCAAATGAGATACATAGAGGTATGTAATCTCTCCTCATAAAAACTTAACTAAAGATAACTAAGTTCCAACAACATCTTACCTCAAAAAATACTAAGCTTCTAACTTCAACCAGTTAACCAACTCAATGCTTCTTTTTATAGTGCAGAGGAGGAGGTTACAACTCCACCTATAAAGGGATAGAATCCTCCTTCAAAGGAATAAGCTCCTCACATCAACGGGTTAGCTCCTTAAGGTATGGGTTACATGAACCTTAAAAGAGAAAAATTGCCACCTCAAGATTCCTTCCAAAAGCTTCTAGAAATAACTGAAAGTGAGTTTTTTCAGAGTATACTTGCGCCTTTTTAACTTTTACAGGGGTTCGCACCTTTAACACAGAGACAGTGTGGTCAGGTGCGCCGGAGACATGACCATTAGGTGCGGGACCGCAGGTAAGACAAAGAGAAAGTGCGGAACCAGAGTTTTAAAAACTTTTGAGAGCTTTTCTCTTATTTTCAAGACTTGATATGAGGAATTGATGTTTTAGACTTGCAGAGGAGGAAAGTATGAGTGGTAATGAACTCACACAGATAACAGAAAGTCAAGGTGACAATTTTCAGTGTAACAATTACCTTAAGAAAATGGACAAGTGGAGGTTACCAACAGAGAATTAGAAGTCACTCTAATGACGGTGATCAATAGCAACAAAAAGGATTGGGTAAAGAGACTTGGTCAGGCCACTTGGGTCTACAACACCACTTGGAAAACGAATACTAGATTTACCCCATATGAGCTAGTGTATGGTAAGAAAGCTTTGTTGTCATTCGATTTTGAATATAACACCTTAAGGATGGAATCCCAACTTCATATTCTTTTAAATATCACACAGGATGAAATATTACAACAATTGAATGCACTATATGAATACAAAATGCAAGCTTTATTGCAAACATAAGTAGTCCAACTACAAAGAAAACTATGGCATGACAAGCACATCAAAACTAGAACCTTCCATAGGGTCATTGGGCCCTCTCATATGAATCTAGGTTTAAATACTTCAAGGGTAATATCATGACTAGATCTGGTTGAAAAATGGCTTGGTCAAAATAGATACTATTGATGAGGAACAAGTTCCACTCTTGGTAAGTGGATATTGGTTGAAATTCTACAAGAATCCCCTCTCTAGAGCTAAGTTTTCAAATTCAATAAGCAATGAACTGAATTTTATTGAGAGAATCAAGGCTCTCAATCCATTCATTCCTTCACCAAAAAAAAAAGGAAGAAAAATAACCTCAAGCGAAAACCTCCTTTGAGATACTTGAGGTAGACTCATTGGCTAAAAACCTGCATGAGGAATCCTGTAAGAGTAAAAAAAACTAGAAAAAATAAAGGACCCCAGGTCAAAAATTATTCATAGGAACTTGGGGCAGACCCATTGGCTAAAAACCTCCATGAGGCAGTTAGTAGGCCTCAGAAAAAAGAGAGGAAAGAAACACTTTTGTCTCACCTCAACTTGTGTGTAGGTGCTATAGGAAGGAAAAGTAAGCAATTCAATTTGCACATTTAACCCAAGAAATCAACTTAAGGACTCCTAGTGGGCGCAAATCATACCTCTTGTAGTATTTCCCAACTACTTTCATCATCCACCATACCAAAACTCCATCCTTACTTCTTTCCCATGTGTTTTTGTCAACATCCCTAAACTACCATAAGAAATTCTTGTAATTCTACAAGATAACCCAATTTCGAGTAATAGTTATAGGTTGAGGGATTTCTTTGCATTTGAGCTAGAGACAAGCACCATGAACATCCTAACATCTAGCTCCTCCATTACCATCCACCATGACCAAAATTTCCCTTCATTGGTTGTCATTTCTAGCCCTGCAACAACTCAATTTCTTGTCTTTTCCACAAAAACCACATTAAAAACCTTCTTTGTTAGCACCATTAGCTCTTTAATGAATTGTCAAGTCCCCATGAAATTTCAAAAAGGTATTTTGGTGAGCATGAGGGACCTCTGTGATTGCTACAAGAGACTACACAGTCATGTTGTAACCTATAGAGATCCTACAGGTTCAATCTGGAGAGAAAAAATAACCCTCTTGAAGAAGACTACAACCTCTAGAAAAAATATCAACAACTCCAGCAACATCAATGCAATCACTTGCTCCAGTTTGAAAAAATGAGCCTAAGAAACTACATAATTTCCTTTAAGCTGGTACAAGACTCTTTGATCATCAACAATTCCCTGAAAAACTAGCAAGTACACAAAAAGTAGCCTCCAAGCATCATGAAAAGGTAATACATTAAGTATGAAAACCCTTTGATACTCACCTATGAATTCATTTAGATCATAAGGAATTTTCTTTTGTGCAAAAGGAATTGGTTTTATAACTAGATAAGCTAGCAGAGGACTCCAAAAAGTTTGGCAGATAAACTTCACTTTGTCTTAAATTTCTTCCCACATTTGGGAGAGTGAAAGAGAAAAAAATAATTATTGATTAAAAAGGTGGTAATTGTAGCATCTTGATGACAAGTTAAAGCAGAGAACAAGTCATAAAGGCTGATAGGGGTAGGTGGGATTGATTCAAATGATGCACTTTAAGCTCTCTTCATCCACCACTTGGAATTATTTCCACTTAAGTGAGATATCAACTTGAAGTTCACCACTTGTTCCCGTTTAAACATCCTGCATGTAAAAAAGAGTTAAAAGGCCCACAATGAGTTTTTCCCTCACTACAGGGTATCGAGTCCATAATTTTAGAGCTACAGGAGCAAACCACGAGTAGTTGTAGGAGGGAGGGGTTTGCTACAAGAATATAGATAATTTGCTGAAAATGTTCACGCATGCCCTTAATAAGACTAATAGGTTGATTTCTATCCCAAAATCTATAAGTATAAGCTCTTTCCATCACTTTCATTCACATTTGGCATCAAGTTTGTTACTTAATTGCAGAAAGTTACCAGTCATCATATTTTATGTGTCAAAGGAGTAAATAAACAAAGGAATAGCTATTTGTTTGCCTCTCCATTTTTCTCTTGCCTCTAAGCATACTAGATAGTCTTCATTTGGGATACAAGTTGTTGATTTCAAATTTAATTGAATAATTGTGCATTTTTATTTCAAGACAAAATCCCTTGTTGCCATACGAGACCCTGATTCTTGTAGCAGAATCTTCTCCCTTGCCTAGAAATATATCCAAACTTGTGAAAACAAGTATTAGACTCCTGTAAATATTTTCATACACCACGGGGGGTGGATTCAAAAGATGAGATCCAAATGATACCACTATGATTCATTAGAATATTGAAGTCATGGCCATCCTAGAAAATTTCCATTGGTTGGGCTTCTTTGAAAAGATCACAAGATATGATGATGAAGTTTCCTTGGAATTTTCCATGACCTTAGAACACCCTGAAGGCCAAGAATTAACCACTGTAATCAAGGGGTTGGTAATATATTTTAATGAAAACTCAATCAGTAGCATCACCACCCTTCCAAAAGGGGTACATTGGATTTAAGAAGAAAGACATGAAATTATCATTTCAAAGAGAGGATTTTTCCTCCATAATGAACAACCATATGAGGAAAAGAATGGGATCATAAGGGAAATCCTAGCATACCTTTAGGATGAGATAACCTACCATGTTCTCAAGTATATTTCTTATGAAGGAAGCCTATTCATATTGTATTCTTACCAATTTATACTCCTCTACCAGCTAATATTTCAAGATGACCTACCAAATCATGAGTGGTTAAGTGTCCCATATTTCCTCCTCCAATCCCTAAAGGAGATTATCACCAAGGTCAAGGAGGGTAAACAAAATTACCTGGACCATCACAACCTGATTAGATTGTTAGTCATAGATGTATTAGAACATATATAACATCCCATTCTCTGGGTATACTTTGTGAATATGGACATATAGTCCTTCTTAAAGGCCCAAACAGAGTTTGAAAAACCTCAAGAAAAGGTTGAAAAACCCCAAAATAGTTCAACGAAGAAGACGAAAGAAAAGGTAGTGGAAAGCCATATAGAACAAAGATAAGGGGAAGAACTCTTAGAGGAAGAAGAGAAGGAAACTATAGCGACACTAGCAGGACTTAACACCCCTTACCAAGCCAAAATAAATCATGCATGTTGTTTACACTAGGAGGACTTATCCCACTCATACCACTATTAAAGAGACCCCCATTCTATAAAAATAAGAGCTACAAGATGTAAAGAAGAAGAAATTAAAGGCACCATATATGCAAACAATAGAAATTCAAGCACCACTTGGAGTAATAAAGCAACTGAAATAGTTACAAGGACATACTTCCCATCTACAGGAACATGTTTCCCTATTATAGGAACAACCTGCAGAACTACTTGAGACTGAAAGGACAACTAAGAAACCATCCCAAAGGAGATGTTCATCCTTTTTCTCTTGGATTGGTGGAAGAAGGATTCTTCTTGAACACCTAACACCACAACTATTACTCGAGGTGGAGAATAAAATGTTGAGACTCACTGATGGAAGAGGATCACCCAATCTAGAGGTGTGATTGATATCGTTAATATGGAAGATGAGATGAAGAGAATGAGAGAAGAAATGGCACCCCTAAGGTTGGATGAAGCAAAAAGGAAGGAGAAACTAGAGAAAGAAAATAAGCAACTGAAAATCTAACTACAACAAACACAAATATTGCTACAAGCAAGTGACACTTGAGTTTTAACCTTGGAAATGGCTTTGGGCACCATGGAACACCTCTCTTTAGTGGAAATTAGTTGCAGACAACCATCAAATAGTTACTCATTATTCCTGAAAGAAAAATGGTGCCAATTTTAGATAAACATGGTTACATAGAAAGGGTCTATCCCTTTGCAAGAAGTCAAGGAATTCATTGATATTTTCCTACTGAGCATTATGGAGATCAAAGCCAAGGTTTTTGAATTATAGCTTCACAACCTTCTGTATTAAGACATGAATATTTGGGATCCAAACCCATATAGAGGAGATACACAATTATTGGCCCTATCTTCTTATCTAAGGCATGAGGAGATCATAGTTGAAGAGATAAACAAGACTATGGATGGGGAGTTAAGGGAACCATTGTGGATTAGGAATTAACACCAAAACCCATCCATTCTCATCTCCACTCATGTAATTTTGGTAGAAGATCCAAAAATAGTGGAAGCTTACAAGTAGAGGAAATTGGAGGCCATACTCTACTTTGAGGATACTTTCAAATTGTTAGAAGAAGAAATATTTCAAAGGAGGCGGTAAGCACTATGTCAGAACATGAAAATTAGAGAGTACCACTCCCCTGATAGATTACAAGTTTCACTTGCCAAGACTCCTTTGTATAAGAGTATTATTCAGAGGCTTGAAGTCCAATGGATTAGGATTAGATTCAATCCTCCCTTTTTTCTAAGGCTCCAAAAAAATTAGAGTCAGGAATAGGATCTCAGGGAATGGTAGTACATTGAGGAGAATTTAGGTTTCCACCTAGCACACAAAACTACCTCTAGCTCAACATGAAATGTTAAGCAAGTTATCAGGGAAATGAATGAGAAGCAGCAAAGGGGGGCATAAGAGTAAGTTTCTCAGAGGGTGAGAAATAGTTCTAGTAAGGGGGTATGATGGGCCTCCCAATTAGGTAAAACATAAGGCCCATCTAACCACTCATAGGCACATAAAGGCTATAATAAATATTCTTTTTTTGCACTTAATAATACTTTCCTAACTTAATGAGTTCTTATGAGGGTCAAGGACATTTTTCTGGTTTATAAGCCTATCATGACAATTATGTAGGATAATAAGGAAGTTTTGCACAAATTTCAAGGGGATCCAACCAGAGATATTTGTGGGACCTTCTACTTGTTACAGAATACTTCCAACTTGGATGGATAAGGATAATAAATACTCCTTGCATCTTGTGGAGATGATTGTTGGAGAGTGGAGGACTTGTTGGCACTCTTGCCAAACTTTTATGTTGGCCTTTTAGATCAACTTGGAAAATGACACTTGGGAGCCATGTTTGATCCACTTGCATATGTTTCAAAAGCTATGTCAGAGGTTTGGAGGTTTGTAGAGGTTCTTAGAGAAGAAGAGGATCAGTTTCAAGAAGTTTAGATCTGAGAAGAGCTAGAAAACTTGGTTTTTGAGGGCATACACTAGTTTCCTTCATAGGAAAAACACAACATTCCTCGTGTTGCTCAAGTTAATTAAAGGTTTTTATAGCTTATGTTAGAGGTTTTATTATAGAGATGAATCAAGTTGAGCATAAAGTCTTGGGATCTAGTTTGAAAATAGATTAAAGGAGATCCATATAGAGGAGAGGAGCAATGACTTCATGGATGTGGAGTAGTGATTGTGAAGTTTCAACGAAAGAACAATTTCTCAATCCAATGGTAGTTTTATAGTCTAATAGGAGTTGGGCGAGGATCGATTGATCATGGTGGATTTTAGCAGATGGTAGTCCATAGATCCATGGAGAACATAGTCTTTCGAGATGATAAATAGAATCGAGTCTCCAGGATGATCAAAATCATCTGATTGTATATGAGGTCAAGTCTCCTTGTTGATGGTAGTTACCAAATCTATGTAAAAGACACATTTTTCTTAATATAAGATTCAGAGCAACACAACAACAAGCATTGTTTTTTGCCTAGTGAAGGGTTCCTGACCAGATATCTTGTCTCTGTTCTGTGATGGCTTTTGTGGATGTTTTGATGTGTTGATTATTGTTTCTCTCACGGTTATCTTGTTTTATCTTCTTATATGGTTTATGTTAATTATATAATCTAATGTGTTGCTGGTGAATATATGTGTGATTCAGTAAAGTGATGTTAATAAAAGGTAAAAATTGTATATAGATCACATACTGCTTCACCCCCCTTCTCAGTAGTGCTCAAAGGTTTCCAACAATTGGTATTGGAGCGAGGCTTGTGGTTGCAACTTGATCGCTGGAGAGTAGATCTAGGGTTTGTTGGCGAAAATGGTTTTTTTTTTAGAATGGTTGTTCTCACTGTTGCAAATTACAAGGTATGGCACAAAAAAGTAAAATGTCAATTATTATCTTATGTATCTAACATGTGGAGAGTAGTATGTGAAGGTTGTGGAAAGGATTCAATTGCAGATGAAATTTTGCAGCAAGATGCATAACCTACAAGAATATTCATGATGATGATATGAAGAGACTAGTGGGTTTGAAACAAGCCAAAGAAATGTGGGACAAGCTAGAATTCATATTTGGAGGTTGTACTAGCAACAATAAGGAAAATGAGACGAGGAGAAACAAGAAGAAGAACAAAAAGGAGAACAAAAAGAGGGGCCTTCTAAAACAAGAAGCTTAGCCACAAGAGTCTCATTCTTCTAGTGCACATGATTCAACAGATGATGAGAAGAGATAAAAAAATCATAAATCCAAAGGTATAAATATTAATGATTTTCTTTTGAGTTATAATTTTGATGATTCAGATTTAGATCATGTTGAAGCACATAGTGAAGATGATAATGTTATTAATGGTCTTAGAGTTGATATTTCTAGACTAATAGTTGCATGCAAGGATTAAGAAAAACTATTGTAGATCTGTGATGATAAGGAGGCCAAGCTTAAAGAAGAGATTGTCAGCTTAAATATTAAGTTGGATGAATCAGAAAAAGTTGAGGAAGGTAGGAGGAAACAATACCAAGTGAAGGTAGAAGAGTTTTAGAAATTAGAAGCTGAAGTGGTTTACTTCAGAAACTAGTGGAAGATGGAGAAGCCTTAGATAATTTTCTTGAGATCTAAAGATCACCATTGGATAAATCTAGTCTTGGATTTCAAAAGGGTGATTTTAGTTTGCACGCAGGGAAAAATAACAAAGAAGAACCCAAGAAACCTATAACAAACACTACCAATACCAATAGCAAAAGGAAACAATAAGCATATCCATCCAAGTAGCAAAAAAAAGAATCAACATCATAACAACAAGCAGAACCAACAACAAGGAAGAAAATCTCAAGGAGCACCTACTTTCAGAAAACCTTTTACTCTTAGACATGATCATGGAAACTCAATTAGGTTTCAAAGGAAACAAAGTCCTTTTATTACTTTGATGCATGAGATACAATGCTACATCTGTCACAAGTTTGGGCATATTGTAGCTAATTTCTAGAACATAATGTATATATCAAATCAACAAAAATTGCAGCAATATCAGTAGCCAAGGAGATTGGACAACATGTATAATTGTGGTTTTTATGGTTATTTTTATTCATGTAACTTGTTTGGCCATAAGGCATGTGATTTCATATCTAATCAATGGAGGAGAAGCACATTTCATGCAAGGCTTATATATGGCATGAGTATAAGAAGTTTTGATCCCCCTAGCCATGTGGAGTGCTATATATGCCATAATTTTGGCCATATGGAAAGAGACTGTTTGTTGCCCCATTAATCAAGCTAAGATCAACAACAGCAACAAAAGAAAAGAGGACCTAGTGAAAAACTAGTGAAGGAAGAAAATAAGCATTCAAAATCATGTAGACAAAGAAGGAGAAACAACTCTTCAAGTAGTGAAGAGCATCCCCTCCTGTAGTCCATGATTATTTCTTGCATATTCATAGATGACTACAGAGTTAATGAGAGGTGCACAACCTCAGGGGGGGATTTTAGTAGCTTGATGAGTATGAGTTATTGCAACAACATGTGACTTCTTCATTTGAGTCTCATGCACTTTCAGGTTCACAAGATTAGCTTGTCTATTGGAGGTATATTGAGCTCAGGTGGAGCTATGGATGGTATGGATTTACATGTCACATTCATAATTTTCTTCATTGTTTTTCACTTAGTCATTTGTGGGAGATTTATATGTGTTTTCATGAGTGAAAAAGAGAACATTTTTCAGCCATGTATATGCTTTGGTTTCCACTAACAACTGGTTGAAAAAATGTGCATCCATGCATAGATTGTGATCATCATTTCAAGATGTATTGATGACTTGTGACATGGACCAACCATGTAGGAGCTATTGTATGATGATTTTACAAAGACGTAGTTTCCATTGATTCATCATTATGTGTTGGTTGAGAGTCTAGTCAGTAGTTTGATTCATCATGATGATAAACTTGTTTTGGAGGAGTCTTATGGGGTCATATTGTAGCCAAATGTATGGGCTAATGATGATGTAATAGTCGTGATGTATTATGTATTTGAGTCATTGGTACACAAGAGATTATCATAGCAGTTATGTATTTATTGACATATTCATGTAAAATGATAATGAATTCATGTACTTGTATTGTACTATATTTTGGGTCATATAGTCATAAGTCATGAGGTTTTTATCACTGCTACAACCATGTATTTATCAATGTATATGTCATATGAGTCATGGTCATGTGGAGTCTTAGTCCACATGGTGCTTCCCTCTTGGTAAGGAAGCAATATTTGTAGCGAAAGCGGCTAATTTCAAGTTGGAGCTACTTTTGGCGATGACATGTGTTCAGAGGGAGCATCATTTTCTCTTGGTTACTTCGACCCTCCATTGTTGGCATTATGATTTGCTTGAGGTGTTCATGGTGTGCCTCATACTATGTTATGACAGTTGGGGTTTTTGGCCTCATGTGATGAGATATTTTGGTAGTTGTTGCTATGTAGTTATGGGGTAGATTGTGTGTAATTTCCTCATATGGACATTACTATTTATTATGATGATGTTGCATATGATGATTATGGTTTTCTTATGTTGGCATGTTGTTGCCCGCTGCTAGTAGTTGTTGGTTTTTATGATGATCTGAATGATGACTGGTATATTTGTTTCTCATTGCTTCTAGTATGTGGAGAGATAAAGGATGTTTTTTCTTGTATGGAGGAATGGATGACCTTTGATATGCATTATTTTTCACCCATGTTAGATCACCAATATTTGTGCTTCAGTTCTTGCTGCCTTATCATATGGAGTTGACCCTTTGCTGTTGATGTCAAATGGGGAGTGATAATGGATGATGGGGTGGAGTTTGTGTATGGTTGCCATCAATGCCAAAGTGGGATATTGTTGGCATTATGGTGTGCATGGTTCCAGCTAGCTGATGTTGACGTTGGTTTAGGATGGAAACTAGCTCATATTGGCATTGATGTCAACCACTTGTAGTGTAGCTTAAGTGTAGATTCCATTCATTGTAATATGGTTGCAGCTAGTTGTGTTGACATTGAGTTGATTGTGATGTCATTGATGTCAAAATTATGATGTCAAATTTGTGATGTATTGATGGACAAAGGATAACATTGGTTGGTTGATTATGTTGCTATAGGTTAATGATGCAGATCTACATGTGTTGGAGATGGTTGATGGAATACTAGTTGAATTATCAACTAGGTCTTCATGTATATGCTTATGAGGATGACTTGGTGTAGCGATGTGATAACTTGATGATGGTTCTATAGAGTATTGCAGGTCTGTTAGAGTTGTTGCAACTTGTGGAGATGACTATTGGAGAGTGGAGGACTTGTTGGCACTCTTTCCAACCTTTTTTGTTGGAATTTTAGTTAAACTTGGAAATGACATTTGGGATCCATGTTTGATCCACTTGTAGATGTGTCAGAAGTTATGTCAGAGGTCTGCAGGCTTGTGCAGGTGCTTAGAGAAGAAGAGGATCAATTTCAGGAAGTTTGGAGCCAAGAAGAGTTGGAAAACTTGGATTTTGAGGGTATACACTAGTTGCCTTCAAGGAACACCGTACATATGTAGGTTCCCTCATAGGAGTAGTGTATACATTATGGGAGATATTTTTCCCGCATTCCTCGTGCTGATCAAGTTAATTAATGGTTTTTGTGGCTTGTTTTGTTTAGAACTTTTTATTTAAAGGTTAGAAAAGGCCAGGAAACTTCCAGAAAGTGATTAAAATTGAAAATATCAAAAGGGAAGTGGAGTTAGTGGATTGATCAAGTCAATGATTTATCTAGATCAAATCAAGCATATGAACAAAGATTGTGGAGCTCAGTAGTTCCTGGTAATTATTGAGTTGATCACCTCATTTTTTCTATATATTGGAGGAAGCTCAATGTTAGTATGGTTGATTATATTGGTGTATGGAGTGAGTAAGAGATTGGAGGAAAGTGTGGAAGTTGTGTGAGGGTTGTGTGATGCATATTTTCTGAAGCATGCTGCAGAATAGATCAAATTTGATGCTTCTAGAATAGAGACTGTTTGGAGAGCTTTTCTTTGCTGCTCAATAATTGTTTTCACCAAAAAATGATCACATAGCCATATCTAATTAGGCGGATCAAAATACACCATGTAGGATTAATTTTACCATAACAAAATCACTTTCACCATGGGAAATAATTTAGTAAACCACTTTTATTAAATTATTTCTGATTAAAAATAAAAACCCCATGAGAATAATTGAATAAATCATTATTTATTTAATTTACTCTAGAATAATTATTATATCATTATTTGATAATTATTCCTTGTCACATTTGACTAAATCACCTAGGAAAAATGATATAAATAATTATTTATTTATTATTCTTTAATTCTATTATTGCAATAATTGTTAAATAACTATTTAATAATTATTTCAATTTCACACCATTCTTAATCCTCGGGAAATAATTAATAAATAATTTTATTTGTCAATTATTTCTAAATAAAGATGTTTGACCATTATGAATATCTTTTCCCTCTCCAAAAAATATAATAACGTATTTGTAATGATTAGATCTTGATTTGGTCAATATTATTTTATTATTCTCCATTTTTGAAATCAACCCAATAGTATGTTATAAATAAGATGGTTTTCCATTCATTATTCACCATGATCATTGTCATTGTTACCACTACCGTCTTCTTGCATTTGAGCTCCCACTAGAGTTATACACACTGTTTTGGGTTTTTCACCTATTGAGAGAGATAGAATCGATCGCAAAAGCATCAAGGACATTAAGGACCCGTTCCACGGAGGGGCATTTGTAGACCCTTTTGTAGATATCCTTCACTAGGTGTTATCAATAAATATTATTATTCATTTAAAAGTCTTTCCATATTGGGTTATTACATTGGATTTATATTGTTGTTTGCTATTTTGGATCGCATATATCTTTTTATTACAGGTTTTTTTCATTTTATTATTACAGATATGAAGTGTAAGCAACCACAAATTGTTGTTAGGGTCACTTGTCACCAGTGACTTAAGTGAAGTGTTTTTGGTACACCTTCCAATAAATTTCATACTAACAAATGGTGACTCCACTAGGTTTTTAGCTACATTTGTCGTCAACAAATGGCAACTCCACTAGTGTAGTAATTCAATTTCTGAGTGACTAAATTTTCAGTAAATTTCAGGGTTTTTTGTAGCTATTTATAGCCTCTCAATTTCTATTTATAGTTTTCTTTCCTTTTTTTGTCAAATTTTCAGATTTTGGTGGTTTTTTGGTTCTTTCTGAATGTCACAAGTACCAGTCGAGCAGGAGACAAAAAAATCTATGCGAGATCCACCAACCAAAATTCATGGGAGAAAAATACACTTTTCACCTCTATATCTGTGTTCCAGAGCACACTTTTTGGTCATATACCTGCGTTTTCCACTATTTCCAGGTCAGTATCTGTGTTTTGGATTTTTTCTGAGAATTTGTTGAGTTTTTCAAGGTTTTCCAAGAGTATTCTGTGTGGATTGGAAAGGATTTATTATCTTTGTTTCAGTCTCCCCTAGGGCCTATATTCTCTTAGTTATCTCTTTGAGGAAGGAAAAACCCCCTAGGGTTTAGAGTACACCTCCACCTTTTTAGGAAGAGCTTGGCTAAGTTAGGAGTCTAAGGTTTCAACATCTCAACCACTATTTTTTAGGGTCTAATCCATTATTTTACAACACTTTGAATATGTTTTTTTCACCTTTTCTCCCTCTAGAGTTTGGGTTTTTCCTTTCCCCCTTAGGACCCCCTTGAGTATCCTAGGTTTTGGAGCTTCACACCTATCCTTTACCACTTCTATCACCTCTAGTTTTTGTTGTATGTTTGCACCATTTATAGTAGATTAATGCCTCTAGAGCTCAGTCCTTTTGACATTAGATATTTTAGGCATTTTATGTGTCTTTGAGTAGAATATTTTACTTCTCTTGCTTAGTTGCTTGATAGCCTTTTTTGGATGGGGTTTTGTGTGCTTGATTTGTTGTTTATTTTTCTATCCTTTCCAACATTATTTACAGTATTTCAACACTTTATTTTCAACAACACATGGCATCATAAAACATGCTCAATTAACTCATCCACTTGAAACATCATTTTCATACACTCACACCCTAAGCGAACATGAGCTTCGTTAACACTGCTAATCCTAGACTTGAAACATGTTGTAGTGGCTACAACCACCCTCCAAAATTTTGACCTACACCAATTTCGGAGCCTCCCTTGAGAGTTCACTTGATGACTACACACACTCGAGTTCACTCCGTGAGCTCGTGTAAGTCTTTGCATCCTCCTTGCTTGTTCATTTCATTCAAGTTTCTGCATGCTGGTGTCTAAGTCATGCTTGCGACCATGTTATGGTTATGATCAAAGTATTCGCTTCGTATGTGCTTGTTGTATTCGCTATGAAAGCATCTGTTGCACTCACACACGGAGTGACATTCGTTGTCGTGCAAGCATCGTCTCGATCAATGAACAGTCAATCACGAGTGTCACGCTTGTCACTTGCACTGTCGGTCAGTCATGTTGAACATGTGTGTCTAGATGGTTTGGGTCGTTTCGTCGTCAAGTCATGCGAGTGTGTGTTCATATGATCACCTATGAATATTTCGATCATTCACACACTTATACATTTTTGTTGAAGTTTTGACGACCAGAATCCCCTTTGATAGCCAAACCATCACCCCGCTTTCAACTCGATCCACTGTTAAACAAAACAGCGCAGAAGCACCAAGCTAGTCTTTTCAAGCTGCCCTACCCACAAGCAATTCAATCAACCCTCATTCATGGCCACTCGGACAGTCGGACCCGACAATCACCCTAGAGCTGACTCCCTTAAAAAATTGCGTAGAGGCCTCTAACCTTACTCACTTTGTTGACTGACGAAATTGTGCAGACAGGCCGGAAAGACACCAAGTGCCCGTCCTTATCTCCCTCAGAAAATTGCACAGTTTTCCTAGTCACTCATCCTGACAGTCGACCCACTGATCATCTCGGAAATTGTATAGTTTTATGAGCAGGCCTTCCGCTACCTAGTAGTCTGCTCATCTCATAAATTGTGTAGAGATGATCAGCAGGTTGACCCCCAGCCTCAGTGCAGCGTCCCCTGCCAGCAGCTCCTAGCAATAGACTGCCAGTTTCCTCTAGGAATTGCACAGTTTCTGTTGCCAACAATTGAGCAGTCAACTGCTAGTTCCCTTTGGGAATTGTGCTGTTTTGGCTGCCAGTGAACGCAACAGTAAACTGCCAGTTCCCTATGGGAATTGTGTAGTTTTGGCTGCCAGTCTCCCTGGCAGTTCCTCCAAAAAACTACGCAATCCCTACTTGCTGAACCTCCTCACATCCTGACCAGTTCCTCTAGAAAATTTGTGCAATTTTGACTTCCAGCTGAGCCAGACCTCACAGACAGTCACTGTTGACTTGGATTGTCCATCTCCATCACTCAGTGACTCTTGTGCAATTTTCATTAGCAGTGCCCGGAGCCATCATCTCGCTTCTCAAACTTGCTGCCTCTCCCGGTCACCTGCATCCTAAATGATCATGTGTCATGGTAGAGTAGGAGGTTTTTGTTAGAAAAATTATATATATGACAGAGAAATGCAAGACATATAATATGCGGAAAAACACTAACACATAAAACCAGAGAGACACAGATATACGTGGTTCACCCAGTTTTGGGCTACATCCACCCTGAACAACCAGTCCTTCCTTTCTATTATACATCAAAATGAAGAGACACAACCTACATCAGATCCGCTGTAATATCCTCTGTTTTCTCTCACAGTCTCACCTCTCTGTTTCTCGCTCTGAGAATACACACATATATCATAGCCTCAATACAATACCCTCATACAAAGAGAGGGGTTTCCTTCTATGGAAAAAAACCCTAAAATAAACATAAATTCTACCATTAGATCATCCACCTAATGAACGACCCAGATTGACTAGAAATTATTATACTTTTACAAGGCAATTTGACATCTATTTTTAGCTTCGAGGGTGCTAAGCCCCCCCCAGCATTCCCCCGCGTGGAGGGGTGTATTATCTTCTTGGGGTATACATCCGTCTGAAACAAAGACCTCTAAATAATCATGCTCCACACCCAACAGTTTTGGATTTGATGTACAGGTACACTAAAAAACATGGCAAGACAACAAATGGGATGAATGAAGGGAGCACATGCAGAAGGATATGTTCACTAGTGGATGAACGAACGATGCATGCAAAGGGATGTTCTCACCAACAAATGAATGGACGAACATTCACCTTCGCGAACAGATGAGACTATCAAACCTTCCAACGTGCAAGTAAAGAGCAACATGCCAAAGCTTCATCAAGTGAAACAAAGACCATCGAAGACTCCCCGCACTTCGCCATGCAGAGGTGAAGGTGTGGTACACCATGAAGACATCCATCACCTAACAAAATTATAGCTCGACATGCATTCCAGCAGCAACATGAATGTACCAGCACTGTCATGTCAAGTCATGTCATGAGTCATGTCGCCCACATCTCTACTATGGGCTATGTTGTCAATCAATGTGATGTAATGTGGAAGTCCAAGAGACCCACTTGTTGAACATAGAGTCATGTAAGTCGAAAAGTCATGGAAGTCAAATGGTCATGAGGGTAGTTGAACAACCACAAGGGTCAGTTTCACCCTTGGCTATAAATACCCCCTCATTTATACATGCAAAGGACTTTTCACCTCAGCTCCTCCCACATAGCCAAGAGAGTCTGTAATATTTTCTTTGAGGAGTAAGTAGTGGCTCCAACGCCCTGCACTCGGGGTTAGTGATGTATGGTGTAATAATGTGTCTTGGAACTTTCGCTTAATTCAGAAGCCTGCTAATAGGCCAACACATTTTCACACATGTATTGTAATTGTTGTAAGACTAATATTTAACATTTGCG
This sequence comes from Pinus tabuliformis, assembly GCA_031772625.1. Classification (NCBI taxonomy): domain Eukaryota; kingdom Viridiplantae; phylum Streptophyta; class Pinopsida; order Pinales; family Pinaceae; genus Pinus; species Pinus tabuliformis. The sequence goes on from CM062804.1 coordinate 904,036,891, forward strand.
ATGCATGTTGCTTTAAACTGTGTTCTACATCTGAACTATTTCACTTGTTGTAATACATAATCTATTAATGGAAATGTGTTGTATATGCTATTAATGATGTCTTGCCTGTGTAGACTACTCTCTTGGACATCAGACAAACCTTTCACATGAAGCTTGCTATAAAAACTGTGCACTCATTCAGACTCATCCGTTGAGTCATGTACATGTTATCTTACCTTATATGTTGTGACTGTCACATCCGTGTGGATTGCTCCTCTGGAAGCTATGCACATCTTGTTGTGTTGTGTGTTCCTAGCTGAGTTGGGACAACATCCCAACCAACTTGAAACTCACTCTCACCCTCTCCCTCGACAGTGAAAGAACCATTGACACAAGTGACACTTACACTCACCAGGAACGCGGACCTCACTTCTTGAAGACAAAGCAAACCACTCTATTGTGCTGATATGCAAGAGTTGAGGCAAATCCTTAAGATAATGGAAACCAAGCCATCGTATTGGATGGGACTCCCAAACCAAACGGTGTGAGGTCTAGTTGGGACTTCATACCAGGGTGATCCCTTGAATGTTGGCAGGTCCAACACCGTCAACATTTCTGGCACTAGAAGGAGGGAAGCCAATTGTACATGGCTGAAATTATCCTCACACTCATTCATCAACCATCTGGTCAAGGCAGTGACTCGCACTCCCTCTCACCTACATGCGACTCTGTAGTCGATTACTCCTCACCTCCTAAAAGTGAACATGAGATTTCATATCAACACCTTCACTCCGTCTGTCCCATCACTCCCTAGTTCGCGAAAGCAGTCAGACTGATCCTAGGCGTACAACATCTTCCACACACATCTAGGAAGCCAAAAGCCAATCCCACAGGAGTTTTTGTGTCATCGGTGGAAGAAGCAGCCCTTGCCACACTTGAAGGTCTAGAAGAAGCTATTGAAGATGGAGAGGAACCTCCAATCTTCCCGCAAGACGAAAAAGGCACTCTTGTGATCTTGGGATCAAACTCTGGTATAGGAGGCGGAGGGGAAGGCAACGGAGGAGGTGGACGTGGAGATGAACCGACTGACTTAGATCTAGAACCATCAAAATCCAAAGGAGAGGAAGAGGATGAAGAAGAGGAAGAGATGTCTGGCCCGAATCTTGAATGGATGACTCAGGGACCATTGGGTTTCCCGACTGTTCTGCACAAGATGTCGAAGTGAGTGGAGAGAATGAACATCAAGTTCAACCCTGAGAACACGGTGAAGGAAGAAGACCACTTAGACAACTTCCACCTATAGTTACAGACCCTTGAGGTACATTATGACAACGTAGCATGTAGATTGTTCCCATGTACCTTTGACGGCTGTGCAACTGCCTGGTATCACAACCTTCCACCGAACTCCATACATAACTGGGGTGCTTTCAAATGTATGTTCTTTGAAAAGTTTGTTGATGACAAGACCCCAGCCATGCTACTCAAAGAATTGGGAAGCCTCAAGATGGAGGGAAAAAAGAAAGTGAAAGACTTCAATCATAGGTTTATGTGCATTTTGAACAAGTTTGCAGTAGACACTAAACCTCATGACTCCATCACTGTTGACTATTACACGTCGACACTGCCAACCACCATTGTGCAGTTCAGCAAGTGAGCTGCGAAGCCAACACTTTTGGAAATTTGCGAAGAGGCTATTGCTGTTGAAAAGGAATTGCACGCAATCGGAGTCATCAAAGATGACGAATCAACGAAAGACTCTAAGGATGCGAGCAAGAAGCCCCAAGCAATGACGAGCAAGGGTAGAGACAAGGAAGCAACTGATATTGAGACCCTCACTCGCCTTATCAAGAATTTGACCACCGAAATGTCCGAACTCAAGCAACGGAAAATGGACACATTCGAAAGTAGTCATCCGCCTAGACAGAGATAGGCAAATAGTTCATCAACCATCTCATCAAGCAACAACCAATTTGCTTCCAAAATTGCGCATAAGTCTATGTTCCAACTCAATCAGTGCGACGATCCTAAGTTTTGTTCCTTCCACGAAGAGTATCATCCCGGGAACTCTTGTTCGGATTGGAAGCAAGTCGTTAGCTCTGTCTGCAGTCATACACTCGATGCGGAAGGCAATATGTAGGAGCAGTCGAAAGACACTAATGATGACAAAGAGGTTGAACCTAATGAAACACCAAGTTCTAGGCATGTGGTGAATGCGTATGAATTCTCGCAAGTAATGTCAAAGATGAACACCGAGAAGAAACCCCAAAAGCAAAATTATCGTTATAATATTAGGAGTAAAGGGGCTACCCCTACACTTGGGGAAATGTAAGAGAAGGTGAGACTGTTGATAAAGAAGGCCGATCCACCGACCGCCCCAAGGGAAAAAACATAAAGAAAGTCTGGGAAGAATGCAGCGGATAAGACTACATCCATGAGCAATAAGTTGAAGAACACCCCGCCGGACAACACGGACATCCATTCCACCCCAGACACCTTGGTAAGTCTACCACCTCTGGACTACAACATTGTTGAAGATATGAAGAAAACTAGAGCGAACATCAGTTTGTTTGAGTTAGCTAAGGTCCAGAGTCAGCTAGATATCTTACTGCACGCAATGGGACAGACAACAACGGACAACGCAACCTCCACCAGCAAGGAAGCAAACACACCTCCCAGATCACTATCCACCGTGCTCAATACACTCCAGATGGAAGAAGAAAACTCAATTTGCCCCCCATTCCTGGTTTTATTTGAAGTTTTCCACTATAATGTTCACAACTGCTTGGTTGATTCTAGCGCACCAACCAACGTCATTTCACTTTCCATTTCTAAGAAGATCAATGCACAATGGAGCGAAACATTCACGAGAATCATCCAACTTGATCGAACATCAGTACCAACCATTGGTGAGCTACGAGACGTGATCATCCGATTGTCTCATGACAGTCGAGTCCACCAATGCATCAACATAGTTGTTGTGGACATACTGGAAGCATATGGCCTGCTACTTAGCAGAGATTGGTCCAACAAGTTAGATGGATATTTCACTACAGACTGGTCTCACATGTGGCTTCCATACAAAGGAAAATTCAACCAAATCCAGGTGTGATCAGAGAGGTATATGAAACACAATGTCACTCCCCTTAATGGCGAGAACGAACTGTTGGCCTTAGCAGAACTCATGTTTGGCAACTGCCTCTTGGAAACAACATTGGAGTGTTATCCTGCACGGTCAGCTCCAACCTCATCAGATACGTAGTTGGGACTCCTTCCTTTCCCAACTGATGTTAGTGAAACTTGTATAATTTATTTTTCTGATAGTAGCAGTAGTAGCAGCAAGAGTAGTAGCAATAGTACTAGCATGCGAAACTGTCCATGTACAGACGAGTTTTGGGCCATGAGTCTTGACAAATTAGAAATACATGATGGCTCAAGGACCAAGTGTATCTTAGTCATCCTAAACAACAGACGATGCATGATTTTGAGCTGTTTTAAGTTAGAATGCACAAACAATGATGTTGAGTATGAAGCTATTGTACTGAATACACAAAGGACCACCACTACGGATGAACAAAGCATCATGGGAGCCTATCATGATCCGAAGATGGCCAATCTTGGTGTGAGCTACACATTGTAGCAGCGAAAAATATTTGACCGCTTGACCAAGCAATACGAGGATTGATATGCATAGGTAAATGATGACTTGAGTACACACTACATGCAAGAAATCCAACATGAGATCCCAGGTAAAGGAGGAGACAAGCCATTGCAGGGAAGACCAGGTAACACATACATGTCGTTTACACTCCTTTTACAGAAAAATTGACTAACATTTTGGGTGATTGGATTACTTGCAAAGTTCGTCACATGCTTGGTTTTCTAGTTTAAATCCTACACATAAGAAATCCGAGAAAATCCGCTTATGCATTGACTTTAGAAACTTGAACCCCTCCTGGAATAAAAACAACTACCCCGTGCGATCATCCAAGCCCATGTTGCATGCAGTACCTGAAACAATGGTGTTGTCTTCACTTGAAGGTCTTCTGGAATGCGACCACGTTTCGGTGGCAGAGCCCGGTGGACTTGCAATGGTCTATAAGAAGCTTGGCTTGCACATGTATCATTTGCAATCACTGGGCAGGAGGATTGAAAACCTTTCTGCCAACAACCAAGATCTCAAACATTATTTTCAGTAGGTCGGGCTGCACCCGTACCATGTACATAGTCTGCTTGTGCTTGTTGTTTTCATTTGGTTTGTTCTATTTATTACCTTTGTTTTTGCTTTGTTTTATTCTACTTACTATTTTTGTTCACGTGCGTTTTGTTTGTTTGATATATTACTATTTTTGTTTCCAGAAATAAGTGTTTCCAACTACTATGTTCTGGATTTTGAGTAGAGTATGTGGCTGAAATTTTAAAGAGACTTGTGGCACTGCAGCACTTGGCTAGCTTTGTGTCCATCTTCTCTGTGCTTGGTTATAACCTTCAACTAATGAAGTCTTGATGGAAAATACGAACCGTCGGTAAGGGAAGTTTTAGTCCAACCATGAACCTGTGTCCACACTGGGAAGCCCCATGCCTATAATCAACCTTCTGCTCTGTGTGCTCAGGCTCATCCAACTAGTAGAAACAAAGAAGGGGAAAATCTAAATGAGCAAACCTATGTCAGAGGTCTTACATGATTCTCTAAAGGAACAACCTCTTCTGCTCTCAATAAGTTGGGATCCCTATTCCACCCCAAAAATAAATAAGTGCCTATGCACAATCCTCTTGAAAAATACAAAGGCGAAAGAAGAGAAAGACTTCCTGCACAGAGAGGTGAAAAATGCAACTCCACCGGTGTACTAACCAGGCTCACTGACAGTGGAGCAATGTGTGTGTTCCTACTTGACTCTGCTGACGTACTGTCCAGGCCTGCTGGCAACGGAGGAACATGAAAGATGAAAACTTATACTTTGAAAATCTTCAACTCGCGAGCTAAACTACCCTTCTTGGATTCGAAACATTGAGATCTAAGTTGAACTTTTGATTGCCTTTGACTGAGTTGGCAAAGGGTGAACCATGTATGTCCATGGGGTAAGTGGGGAAACTGAAGTAACCTGCACAATGATTCAATACTCCATGAAAGACCATGGTGCTATGCTAGCAATGAATCGAAACAAAGAAGCTGTAGTTCTACTAGTGTGTCGCCGAGTGTTGTAGCGGCTACAACCACCCTCCAAAATTTTGGCTTGCACCAATTTCGAAACCTCCCTTGAGAGTTTCACTTGAGGAATGCACACACTCAGGTTCAGTTCGTGAGCTCATGTGAGTCTTTGCATCCTCCTTGCTTGTCCATTTCATTCAAGTTTCTACATGCTGGTGTCTAAGTCATGCTTGTGACCATGTTCTGGTTATGCTTAAAGTCTTCGGTTCATATGTTCTTGTTGTGTTCGCCATGAAAGCATCCGTCACACTCACACACGAAGTCACATTCACAGTCACGCAAGCATCATCTCAATCAATGAACGATTAATCACTAGTGTTGCACTTGTCACTTTCACCGTCGGTTAGTTATGTTGAATATGTGTGTCTGGATGGTTTGGGTCATTTTGTCGCCAAGCCATTCGAGTGTGTGTTCGTATGATCACCTATGCATCTTTCGATCGTTAACACACTTAGTCATTTTTGCTGAAGTTTTGATGACCAAACTCCCCTCTGACAGTCGGACCATGACCCCGCTTTCGACTTGATCGACTATCAACCAGAACAGCGCAAAAGCACCAAGCTAGTCTTTTCAAGCTGCGTTGCCCGCAAGCAATTCAATCAACCCTCATCCTGGCCACCCGGATAGTCGGACCCGACAGTCACCTCGAGTTTGACTCCCCTAAAAAATTTCACAGAGACCACTAACCTTACTCACTCCGCTAACTGAGGAAATTGCGCAGACAGGTTGGACAGACACCAAGTGCCCATCCCTGCCTCCCTAAAAAAATTGCGTAGTTTTCCTAGTCATTCATCCCGACAATCGACCCACTGCTCATCTTAGAAATTGCGCAGTTTCATGAGCAGGCCTTCAGTTGCCCAACAATCTGCTCAGCCCAAAAATTGCCTAGAGATGATCAGCAGGCTGACCTCCCAGCCTCAACATAGTTTCCCCTGCCAGCAGCTCCTAGCAGCAAACTGCCAATGACTGAGCAACCAACTTCTAGTTCCCTCTGGGAATTGCATAGTTTTGACTGCCAGTCTCCTAGGCAGATCCTCCCAAAAACTCTGCAATTCCTACCTGCTGACCCTCCTCACAACCTAACCTGTTCCTCCAGAAAATTTGTGAAATTTTTCCTTCGAGCCGAGCCAGACATCGTAGGCAGTCACTGTTGACTTGGACTTTCCATCTACATCACTCAGTGACTCTTGCACATTTTTCATCAGCAGTTCCCAGAGCCATCATCCTGCTTCACAACCTTGCTGCCTCGCACGGTCACCTGCATCCTAAATGATCATGTATCATGGTAGACTAGGAGGTTTTGGATTTGATGTTATCTCGTCATGAGTGACTATAGGTACATGTACACTAACAAACATGGAAAGACGATGAATCGGATGAATGAAGGGAGCACATGCCGAAGGACAGGTTCACCAATGAATGAATGAACGATGCATGCGAAGGGATGTGCTCACCAACAGACGAACAGAAGAACATGCACCTTCGCGAATAAATGAGCCTGTCAAGCCTTCCAACACGGAAACAAGGAGAAACATGCCAAATCTTCATCAAGTGAACCAAAGACCATCGAAGACTCTGTGGACTTCGCCATGCGAAGGTGAAGCTGTGATACACCATGAATACATCCATCACCCAACAGCACTGTAGCTCGACATGCATTCTAGCAACAACACGAATGTACCAATATTGTCATGTTGAGTCATGTCGCCCACATCTCTACTATGGGCTATGTTGTCAATCAATGTGATGTAACGTGGAAGTCCAAGAGACCCGCTTGTTGAACATAGAGTCATGTAAGTCAAAAAGTCATGGAAGTCAAACAATCATGAGGGTAGTTGAACAACCACAAGGGTCAATTTCACCCTTGGCTATAAATACCCCCTCACTTATACATGCAAAGGAGTTTTCACCTCAGCTCCTCCCACATAGCTAAGAGAGTCTGCAATCTTTTCTTTGAGGAGTAAGTAGTGGCTACAATGCCCCACACTTGGGGTTAGTGATCTATGGTGTAACGACGTGTCTTGGAACTTTCGCTTAATTAAGAAGCTTGCTAACAGGCCAACACGTTTTCACACATGTATTGTAATTGTTGTAAGACTACTGTTTAACACTTGTGATGCATGTTGCTTTAACTTGTGTTCCACATTTGAACTATTTCACTTGTTGTAATACATAATCTATTAATGGAAATGTGTTGTATATGCTATTAACGCTGTCTCTCCCATGTAGATTACTCTCCTGGACACTAGACAAACCTTTCACATGAAGCTTGCTGTAACATTGCAGTCGTTCGAACTCATCCGTTGAGTGCTGTACATGTTATCTTACCTTGTATGTTGTGACTGCCACATCCATGTGGATTGCTCCTCCGGAAGCTGTGCACGTCTCGTTGTGTTGTGTGTTCCTAGCCAAGTTGGGATGCAATCCCAACCAACTTGGAACTCACTCTCACCCTCTCCCTTGACAATGAAAGAATCATTGACACAAGTGACAATTACACTCACCAGGCACGCGAACCTCACTTCTCGAAGACAAAGTAAATCACTCTCCTATGCTGACAAGCAAGAGTTGAGGAAAATCCTTAAGATAATGGCAATCGTGCCATCGTACTGAATGGGAATCCCACACCAAATGGTGTGAGGTCTAGTTGGGACTTCAATGCGGGGTGATCCCTTGAATGCTGGTGGGTCCAGCACCGTAAAAAAAACACTACACCTTAATAATTTAACACACATAGATTAAGCCCACTTGGGCACCATGGGCAAGCAATCTGTGTAGTTTAGGTGTAGGATTGGTGGGATAGGCTTCCAATAAAACCTGAGACATAGAAGTTGACATATTAGGGAGCTTAAAATCCTTCACCATCCAATGGTCCAAAGCCAGAGGGTGTCAGAAACCCGATTCAGTGGGAGTTAGCCTAGGTCGTGATGCAAGCGGTTATCCTCGGGGCTACCCAACCTGTGGCAGGGAATCCCATGCAATGGATAATTACTAAGAAGGTTAATAATTCACCACCCACATGGGATGAATGTAACCGTAGTGACCAATCTTAGGAAAACACCCTATAGGACTCGTTGTGGGAAGGAGTTGGTTCTCTACCCTACCTTTCTCTTGACAACTCTGCTTGCAGGGAGCATATTCCATCAAGTAAGAAGTTCTTTGGAAGGCCATTTTAAACAATAGATTGAAGATTGTTTGAGGATATAGACCACCTATAGGCTAGAGGTATTTTTATTTGATAGGATGTGCTTTCTTGTATTAGAATAACATATTAATATAGTTAGTTTACACTTGGCACCATTGCACTAAGTGTTTTTGTTTTGTTTTTTTGTTTTTTTTTTACTCTTTTTCTCCTATCATCCTTGAGTCCTTAGAGTTATCATTGCACCCATTAGGTGTTTGTCGCAGATAATTCAACGCCTTCGCCCTCAGTTTCTATTAAGACATATTATTACTCCCTGATGAGTTAGATTCATCCTCCCAGTCCTCCTTCGAGTCCTCATTCTGATTCTGGTTCTTCCTTTAATTCCACGTCTTCTCAACCCTGTACTGTCACCATGTCAGGTACCAACGCGGGTGCAGGAAGAAAGGGTTGTAACCTAGGTACTAACCAGGGTAACCCCACAAGTGGAACCTCCACCGATATGGTCATTCCTATTCCATTTCTTCCTTTTATGGTTGGTTTGAGTCTCCCTGATTTTAGCTAGCTCATCAATGACCCTCTTCTCCATAACCCTAATTGTCCAGCTATGCCTACCAATATTCCTTTTGACATCCCCAAGTTTGAAGGTAATCCTAGGGAAGATCCCACAACTCATGTTCACTCATTCCATATGTGGTGTTCATCCAATTATATCACTAAAGACTCCATCCGTCTTCACCTTTTCCAACACACTCTTACTTGAGCTACTACTAAGTGGTATGTCGATCAACCCGTGGCCACTCATTCCACTTTCGTGACTATTTCCAAAGGATTTCTAGCCTATTTCCAGTTACCTCTCGATTATGACACTGGTACCGAACTATTGACTTTTTTCCATCAAAATTATTCCACTCGCCTATCTGACCATGTTCAAGAATGGCGTAGAAGGAAGAGAATATGTAAATCTCCTAAATTCGAAGACCATGTCTATATAAATTGGTTCCTTAGATCTCTTGTGGACCCTGTTTAGTCAATTTACTATGTCCTAAATTGCTACATTAATTATCAATCCGGGAGTCGTAAAATGATGAAGTGTGGCACACTATGTGCAAGGCAACCTCTTTCTTAGTTTTTATTGTTTTCAATTTTATCTTATTTTTTTGGGGGTTTTATCTTGGTTTGTCTCCTAATGCAAATGGAAATCCTATTCCTAATTTTTAAGAATACTTTAGAAGGCAAGTTTGGGTATAGATTTTAAGGCAATTATGTCCTTTATGATGACTTTCAGAACTTAACACTTCAGAGGATCTCAAAACATTCTAGTGATGAAATTGATACTTGAACAAGAATGTAAATGTTCAGCTAAACAAGAATGTAAATGTGCAGCTATTTGAATCAAACAAATGATGAGCTACTGATCATGAAATCTCTGTGTCTACTGCTCATATAAATACGGAAATAAAATTTAATCTATTGCACTCAAACAAATAAAAAACTGCAAACTAATAAAAATAAAACCAATTCACTTCATTTATAGTCCGATATCTCGCCAAGTAGCTTTTTGGGGTTAAGCCATGGCTCTGGAGATAATGTCAATAACATGAGGAATTGGTATCTAAATTATCTACTTGCAAATAAAAACAAAATCAAGTCTCTTCACTTATAGTCCGATAGCTCGCCAAGTAGCTTTGCCGGGTTAAGCCATCGCTCTGGAGATAACGTCAATAACATGAAGAATCAAATCACTTCACTAAAAATCCGATAGCTCGCCAAGTACCTTTTCAGGGTTAAGCCATGGCTCTGGAGATAACGTTAAATGACATGAAGAATTTGATATTTAAACTAACTATCAACAACAAATGAATAAGACTGAAATCAAAGCATAACTGAAATTGAAAACTAATAAAAACAAGGTCAGCAGAGAGGTCAATCTCATGTCACTATTTACTGCAAAAATTGTACGAAAATGCCCGGGCCTATCCTAACCTGAAACACACTGATCAGTGTTAGCAAAAATATACAACGCTTGGAAAGTCATGTACAGAAATGAAACATTAACACCATAACTGAAATATGAAATATACACAGGTGAATAAACTACGAAATATCTACAATGGAAATAAAACAACAAATGAAAACTTTACCGAAATAAAAGAACGAAACCTTAGCCAGCATGGGCCCTCTGCACGACCTTGGTTAACACGTTGTCAAATCGAGATTATGCTCACACAGTCATATAAAACAGAGTCTTCTTATATTGCAAAACAGAGGAAGGATCCTCTCGTTACAACAGCAAGACCAGTGTCACGGCATAGTACATAAACTTAACAACAAGGGGTAAAAGCATGTTAATGTGTATCACTTTTTCCCTTTTTGTGGCAGAGAAGTTTTATAAAAATAAATGGAGTTGGAATGTTTACTCTTAAATTTACAAAATCATAAAAAATTAGGTGGTGGTAAAAGAAGACAAAACATGTCAAGTTAAATTCAATTTCATGTCATGATTTTTTTCTAAAATTTAATATATAATTTTTGTCTAATTTATTCATTTTCTTTAAAATGTATCATTAATATTTTACATAAATTTTTTAGAGACAAAACCGTGACCCCCTATTTCTCTATTGATTTATGTTTTTTAATTCCAATTTCTTTAAAAGATGTGTTGTAAACATTCTAAAGATTGCTAAACAAATTTAAAAATAAGAAGTAAGCATATTTTTTAATTATTATTAAAATACTACTAAAAATGATCATATTTTCGTATATATAAAACTTCGACCCAAGAAACTAACCTTTCAAGTTTATAAAATCAATTTTTTTTATTAGAAATTTGAAAATAACATATAACAAAATGTTAAAATTATTTTTTGAAAAATTTTAAAATATATTTTATAATTTTTATAATAAAATTTTTAATTATGATTATAATAACGTATTTTATATTATTCAAAATATAATATCTAAAATTATTTGTTTAGAAATTCTACTTCTATTTTTATATGTATTTTTAAAGAGTTTTAGCATTTCATTTAACTTTACATAAAGTTATTTATATTTTGTGGGTGATTAACCATAGCTTTTAGCAATATTTACTATCAGTTGACTTATTTGCAAATTTAGTATTTACTTTTTATAAAATTATTTATATTTTCTAAACCCATTAAATAGGTTCACTATAGCTTTTACCAAAATTTATTGTGAGTTAGCTTTGTTACAAATTTAGCATTTATTTTTTATAATTAACAAGTATGAAACTCAACTCATTTAATTGATATTTTTATATTATTTTTTTTTTTATCTTTTTTCATTTGAGTACTTTTTTGCTTTTGCCATATAATGAGACACATTAACATGCTTTTACCCCAAGATTACATCAACAAAAACTAACTAGCTACATGCATTTGCAAACGTGTTATTTATAAGGGAAATTACATAACTGTTTTTCCTATGGAACTCCTTCAGCAAAAGACACATAAAAAGACAACATCCGTGAGCTTAGCGTCTTGGTTGCCATGATCATTCAATCTACCAAAATGTGGCTGTTGGATTTGCGTTGTGGAGGCAGTCTGCAGCTGTCAAAATGTAGCCACGGATCTAGGAACGGTCTCAGACCCTTCATGTGTTGAAAAACAGAGACCTGCTTGCTGTAGAATTCCTCGTTTGACCACCGTTTGACCAAGGCTTTCCTTTACGATTCTGGATAAACCAATAGGACATGGTCCATGTCTAGATCATTTCTCAACTTCCCATGTGCCTCGTTTTGTTTGATGACACCTGTAACCTAGAGATCAACAAAAACAACTGTGGAAAGTCGAGTCACCTGTGGAAAGTGGCTGCATTCCATAGTTGATGAGAAAAATCTAAGTCAAATAGCAAACACAAAAAAATAGTTAGAAAAACACTTAAATGTACTCTCAGAATCAATATGTAATGATTTTTGATAGCTTGTGAGGCACTGGTGAGGGGAAAAAGTCTAGGAAAGTGTGTAGAAAAGATGTAGTTTTAGAGCTCAACATACCCCCACTGTGAAGGTGTTGCATGTCCTCATGCAACCAAAACTGTGACCATCCTCCCTTCAGTTCATGTGTTCTGAGACCTCTGCTAACACATCCAACCTTCTTTTCTTCTTTCTTGGGACCATTGTCATCCTAGGCTTCCTCATTAGGCACTTGAATTTGAGGTTGATGAGAGCTCTACTCAACCTCCTGCTCTTTTTCTTCAATTTTCTATTTTTCTTCCGCCACAGCCCAAGATGCAACATGGTGTTGTCGTGAATAATATTATCCAACATGCTATGTTCTTTCAATGTTTCATTTTCTCTTTTGATGTGTCTATTTAGGACCTCCAGTTCAAAAACTTCCTGTTTTAGTGATTGGATTAGAGCTTCCTGAGCTATATTAGGCTGGGCAGATGAAGTGCCTTGATCTGTGGCAGTCTTCTCCAACATCTCAATATAATCATACATTTCTTGCTGGGTTGGATCTATCTCAGGTGTAGTCTTTCTTGGGCTGTCCCCAAAATCTGGTTGAGAAGGACTAATCTCAAAATCTGGCTGAGAAGGACTGATCTCAAAATTTGGTTGAGGAATAGGAGTATGGTGTGGGCTATGGCCAGGAGGGATTGCTGGAGGTTATTCCGGTGTTTCCCCTCCTAAATCAATGAAGTGGGGCCCTTTAGTTTGTACTTTCCTCAGTTTTCCTTTAAGTCTGGAGCTCCTCCTTAGATTTTGTGAGCTAGTGTCTTCTTTCTCCACACTCTGTTTTTCTTTCCCTTTCCTCTTTGTTGCACCTGATGGTTCCTGAAGGTAAACTAGTCTTTCAGAAAGTATTTGGTGGTCCTCTTCTGAAGAATTTTCTGGGGTTTGATAGACAACTTCAATATTTCTTTTCCCCTTTAATTTTATTTCCTTCCTAACCTCAGTTCTTTCCTTCCTACTTTCAGACAACTTCTCTTCCTTATTAGTTTCTTTAGCTATGTTAGTAGGAGTGTCCTGAATTCTCACACTTGTTTTCCTTCTCCTACTTTTCCTTGCTGAGCTGCTCTCGGGTGTTTCAGGTGGATCTTGAAAGAGGTTTCTAACCAAAAACTATTCCCAAGTGTCCTTCTTTTCCTTCAACTATTTTTCAATCAAAATTTTTACAACGCCGTGATGGTACAGGTGGGGTTCTATGTCCTCCAGATTCTTTTGTATAGTTATGGACATCTTTTTCAGGCTATTCAATAAAAAGTAAGGCAAATTGATGGTTTGATTTTCTAGAAAATTCATTAGCAACCGGGTGTGGTACATATACATGGACCCAAACCGTCCTTCACATGTAATAAACTTTTGGATTATCAATAATAGACTAGTTCACTTTTCCTCTAGCAGAGACAGGGATTCCACATTTGAAAATGGTTATATCCATACCTGGATTGCGTAAGATAACCCTCCAGTCCCTCTCATCAAAGCTTTTGTTTTTGAACCACCGTTCCCCCTCCTGTGGGAGTTCCGTTGCTACTGCGATAGATGCCTTTGTGACTAAAAATTTAAGATCTCCAACCTCAACTTCCACGCCATTAAAAGACCTCGCAAATGTCTTCGTAACTTCTTTATTGTAGCCTCTGAATTTCTAGATGAACTATAGCCACCGTGCCTTCCCTAGTATGATTTTCAATTGTGGATACCCCTCCATGAATTGGGCCCTTCCGGTTCTGCTCTTAGCAAAAGACCCATTCCTTCCTCCTGCCTTAAAATACGCTTGAGTGAGTAATGGATTAACAGAGGTGAAACAACTGTGTTAGTGGGGAATGGAGAAGGCTTGTGGAGAAAAACCAGTATTCATAAACAAAAGAGCAAAGAACAGGTAATGAGAATGAGTTCACGGGGGTGTAAACAGCCAGAAATGACAAACACAACTTCAATGGGATAGTATAGAAGTAGAGTGAGCTCGGCTTTTGAGATAGAGGGCTGCGGAATAGGTGTGAACATGTTCTCAAAATGACTACGGATTTGTGCGGCGAGGAAGAGCTGTGATCAAATAGATTACGTCCTCATAATTACCCAGTTCAGTAGGTGGAATGCCAACGTACAAATAAACACGAGTTAAATTCGGAGGCGGATCATGAGGCCGTTAAAAATTGATGCAAGGTTTGTGGAGAAATCATGTAAAGGTCATGGAGCGATTATGGAAGTTATCAATGCTAATCATTACACATAATGGAGCCGTGGTTTCATAACTATATAGAATGTGCTTTAGAATTCTATTTGAAATGAATTTTGCTTACCTTAGAATCTTACCACTTCCGCTCACTGACCTTTGATTAGCTGCTTCCTGTTGGTGCTTTATATCTTCAACATATTTTCCTTTGTCATACCTACATTTGGTTCCTATTATTATTTGACTAACATTTGACTATCAGTGCTGAATAACAGAGTGTTAGCTGCGGAATCAATTAACTAGTTGTGGAATTAGTTTCTAGCTACAGAAACTGAATTCAGCTGCGGAAAGTGACACAGTGAACATATGACTAAATGGAGATGGATGGAAATGAATGATGGCTGAACGAGTGATATATGAAAATTGGTCATAAAAGGAATTTTATTGGCGGAATGAGATGATGAAATGAAATGGAGTGAAATGAAGTGAAATGACATGAAACTACGAATAAAATGAGGAAAGATTTTTTTTGGAAAATATAGGGCGTCAGAAGTTTCTGATTTTCGCCCTGTATTTTCTGTATAAGACTGCTAATCAGTGATTGCTTTTTAGGCTTATGCAATTTTTATTTATTTATTTTTATTTTTATTATTTTTTTAAAACAGAAAGAACAAAGACTAGGCTGGTGGAGAAGAAGTATTCTTCTTCACCAACCTTATTGTAGAACTATCTTGAAATATTTTGACAAATTCCTCCTTTGAGAGTGGCTTATGATAGATTTTTAATCTGTGGCCATTCACAATAAGAGGAGTTTGATGTTCATCAATGGTTTTGATTCTTACCGCTCCATTGCTAAAGACTTTGTCAATCTCATATGGTCCAAGCTAATGAGTCTAAAATTTACCTTTGAAATCTTTAAACTTGGAATCAAATAACAATGCTCAATCTCCTTCTTGAAATTTTTTCTCTTTGATGTATTTGTCATGCCACTTAGCTCTTTGATATTGAACTAGATCAGTTCTTAGGATTGCTTCTTGTCTGATATCATCTAACTCATTCAACTGCTCCATTCTATGCTTTTGGGCTTATGATAGATCCATTCCTAATTGAACTGCCATCTTGAAGGTTCTAACTTGGAACTCAATGGGGAGCAGAACTTCTTTCCCATAAACAAATTCATAAGGAGAATGTCCTGTTGTATTCCTCCATATAGTTCTATAGGCCCATAAGGCTTCAAGAAGCCTTTCTGCCCAATCTCTTCTATGTAGATGAACAGTCTTGGTAATGATGCCTTCAAGAACTTTGTTTGTAGACTCCACTTGACCATTTGCTTGCGGATGGTAAGGAGTAGATTTTCTGTGCTTGACCTTGTACTCTTCCATCAGTTTCTCCACCAGTTTGGATGTGAATTGACCTCCTGAACTGTCACAATTTCTCTTGGAACACCAAAGCAAGTAAAAATATCCTCATAAAGAAAATTAACAACTGAATGCTCAGTAGCAGAAAATAATGCTTTGGCTTCTACCCATTTAGTGACATAATCAGTACATACCAATATATACTTTCTTTGTTTAGATGGTGGGTTAATAGGTCCAATGAAATATAAAGCCCATTTTTCAAAGGGTTTGATGAGTACCTGTGGTTGTAATGGAATTTAATTTGAGAGGGTAGGTTTCCCTACTCTTTGGCAGCTGTCACATCTTATGACATATTGTTTTGCATCTTTGAAGAGGGATGGCCAATAATATCCTAAAGAGAGGATTTTATAGGCTGTCCTTTTGTCAGCAAAGTGTCCGCCGCATGGTTCATCATGACGTGCTTTGAAAATATCAGGCATCTCATCTTCCCTAACACATCTTCTGATCACAAGATCTGGCTCTGTTTTAAACAATTCATTAGAAATCCATGAATATTTTGAACTCTCCTGAATAATCTTTCTTCTTTCACCAGGAAATAAACGTGGAGGTAGTTTCCCTGTAACCAAATAGTTAGCTATATTTGCATACCAAGGAGTCTTATTAGTTAATGCAAATAAATATTCATAGGGAAACTTGTCCTCTACAGGAGAATCTTCTTTAGTATTCTGAATCTTAGACAAGAAATCAACTACTGTGTTTTGTTTCCCTGGTCTATCTAACACAGTAATATTGAATTCTTGTAAAAGTAGGAGCCACCTTGTAACTCTGCTATTAGTAATGGGTTTGTTCATTAGATATCTAATTGCAGAATGATAAGTATGAATAAAAGTTTCATAGCCTGTTATATAATGTCTAAACTTATTGATTGCATGAACAACAGCTAAGAACTCTTTTTCAGTCACAGTATAGTTCAACTCAGTAGGAGTCAAATTTTTACTGGTATAGTAAATGGCATAAGGAACTAAATATTTCTGTCCTAATACAACCCCTAGAGCTGTATCTGAAGCATCTGTAGAAATATGGAAAGGAAGTTTCCAATTTGGTCCTCTCAAGATAGGCGCTTCAGATATTCTTGTTTTCAAAGTTTCAAATGTTGATTGGAAATCAGGACCCCATTTGAATTCACAATATTTTGTAAGCAGTTGAAGAGTGTGTTATCACTCAGGTTGTTCTTAAGCTTTGGAAAAGGATACAACCGAGGTAACCACAGACCAACTTTGGACTGCAGGTTCTAGCCAACCTGCAATCAGAGAGGGCTCTCTCTTTTAGATTTAGCTTTGTTGAAAAGGATTTTAGGCTAGGTCTCGAGTTCAGAGGGTTTTTGTTTTTTTTTTGGTGGGAAAAATGATGTTTTCAGACAGAGAGGCAAGGCATAGTCTGGAAGTTTCAAACCATTGGGCGTGGAGTCGAGGAGGAGAACTGCTGGTGCACTTCTTTTGTCACAAGAGAGGGAAAATGGAGCAAGATTAGCTGAGCATGAAACAATATTTCAGGTTTAAATGATGGGAAGAATGCTAAGTAATGAGAGGCAGTTAAGAATCTCTCAATCAGCCTAGCAGAAGGAGGTAACAGAGCTCTACCTAGGGGCAGTGAAGAATCCCTAGATAATTGGCCAACACAAGTGAATCGGGGTAAACATGAGCCGAGAGGAATTCATATTCATAAACAATTCAAACAGAGGAAAACATAAAGAAATAGCAGAAATTGAGCATAGAGTGTATTTAACAAATTCTAAGCTATTCTTTCTTTCTGCTATTTAGATAGTGGTAAACAATAAACAGAGGTAAGATGCACTTATTGTTTCAGGCTGCAGCACAAGAATTCCATCTTCATATCTCCAAAAACATTCATTTACAACAGTCAGTTTGCTCTCCAAGTTTTCAGCAATATTTGATTATAGAAAAAACTCAGGTATACAATGCGAGTCTCTAGTGAAAAATTCTCAATCAACCAACCCTTGAAACAATGTAGAGGGCGGTATATATAGGGAAAAACTATCTACAGAGTTCCTTTATTACATCTTGACCTAATCAGGTCTGAAAGAAAGATGATTACTTAACCTAATCCTATCCAGAAATAAATGCAAAAAATATCTCGGGCTGCGCTCAGGGCCGCCGTATCAAAACTAAGTAAATGATGTTGTCCTTGGTGGCTTGCTGCAGTGTTTTCTGAAATAAATGTGTATGGGTTTCTGCATCTCTGCTGTCTGTCTGCATTTAAAGCTTTAACTGTGATTTGAGGGCAAGGATAGGCTTACACTTCTTGATTTGACTTTCTGGGGGGGCTCATCAATGTTCAGGTGCTTCGAGCCCCTAAAAAATCTTCGGTTGATACTCTTTGGCTTTTCTTATTCCTCTGATACTCTTTGGCTGTTCTGACGTGCTGTGTGTTAAATCATCATTTAATGGCCACTGTTCGGCCTCTATTTTCTTCAAAACTGTTTCTGGTCCTCTCGGTAAGCTTCGCGAAGAAAAATGGTTCATTCGGCGCCTTTCGGGCCTGCTGGGGGCTACAGAATGAAAAGATTCCCTGAAGATTCCCCATTCAGGCCTAAAAAATCTATAGGCACAAATCTCTCATCAAAAACTGCCTCAAAAATTGATTCCGGGGCTCCGAAGTGCGATTTCTTGCACTTCGCGCCAAAAAGTGCTGATGACGTCAGCATGATGACGTGGCAGGATGACATCAGCATGATGACGTCATCCTGTACGGACGGTGACGTGGCAGGGTACGGTGGCAGGTGACTCGGCAGTACGGTGGCAGGGGGCCACGCAGGCGGACGACGTGTCGCGGTGACTGGACAGGGGGTGACATGGCAGGTGACGTGGGGCTTACGTCACAGGGGAGGGCGGTAAGCAGTTTTGGGCACACCGCCTTAGCACCTGGGCAGTTTTGGGGGAAGGGGTTCCGCCACACCCCAAAGCCTGACGCGTGGCGGGAGTACGGCGGGTAATACCGCCCATCTCCCGGACGCTAAAGCTCGGGCGGTTCGAGGATGGGAGGGCCTGTCAGCCGTAGATCTGCGGGGCGGATGATCCAACGGCTGGCGGCGATGGCGAGTCGGAGGGGGTATATGGCGGGGGATATGCGTGGAATATTCCAAATTAAATAACGCGCGCAGGTGGGGATTGACACTTAGGTTTAATGGGTTTGGGGTTAATACGAGCGCGGGTTAATGTATTTATGCCTGAAACTTAGGATAAGGGGGCAAAAAGTGGGTTTTTAGGGCTAGGGAAGAGGTTATTAATCTGGCTAGGTGTCATATTAATCCCTGCTTGGACACGGATGGGCTAGAAGCAGCCCCTGATGGACTTTTCTTTCCCTGACTTAGAGAGAATATGGGCTATAGTGCCAGGGGGGGAATATTTTCATAGGGGAATTTTATATTCAAAGTTTTAGTAGGGGAAAGGGGAAAACTGATAGGGAGTTATATAATACTGTTAGTAGTTAAAATGAAGGTGACCAGCAAGCGCTAAGGTCAGGGACCTTAGGCTAATTTTGGGAAAAAGACTTTGAGAAGGAATAGAATCCTTGAGTGAAGCAGATCTTCACCAAGGCAACTGCTATGGATGATGATGAAACTTAAGAGGAATCAAGCAGATCTTGACTTCTTTGGGAAGTTAGTAAGGGACTTGGGGAATTAGAAGCAGGGGGAGTTAGTTATGTCCAGCTTTGAGCTCCTTTGCATGAAAACTGCCTGCACTGTGATCTGTAAAGATAAAGCACTTTGTAACACAAAATTGGTCATAAATTATCATTCTGCAACCACACAGCTACCTACCCAGCCTACTCTCCTAACATTTTTTCTTCTTTTGAATTGGGTGCACTTAGACTTGCCAACCCAGACTTACAATTTTTTTTTTGAATTTTTCCTATCTAAATCTACACTTATTTCTGCGAGGGCCTAGATTAAACAGTTGAGTCCCTTTGATTCTCTACCTATCTACAAATCTGCCAAGATTAAACTGTTTGGACAGATATCATTCTCTATATTCTAAAATAGGAAATTGAAACCTAGGGAGACCAAGATTAGACTGTTTGGACCTCCCCTAAATGAAAACTCTTCAAAACTGGAACAACTCATCAAAAATTGGATTCAGCAGTAGCATTTGTACTAGGCACATTTCATGGCTTTCTTCTTTGGTCTCTTCTGGAAATATGGAACACTGCAGCTTGCAGAGTATGACATATTTGGCATGTAAAAATGTCAATCATGAAAAATGATACCCTGTTGCAACAGGAGGCTAACAGTGGCTCCACTTGGGGATGGCTTTTCCTTGTGAAAAGCCAAGAACAGCAGGTCAGACTGCCTTGATCTTCTGTGGTTGTTGTAGACTGGAAATACTTCTTTGTTCTGGCTTTTAAAAATATAAACTTTGAACTATGAACAACCTCCTCCTCAACTGAATTATTGTGAACTGTACAGCATCGCCTGCTTTCTTCTGCGTGCTTGATAATTATGTACAACATTGTTTGAGCATTATGCCTCTGAAAATCATGGGCCAAAACTGATGTGTCTTCTCTGACTCTGGTCCTGAACAGTTACTGACCAATTTCTTCTTCCTTGTCAGTACTCTTTTGGCTGAAGATTACACTCTGCAACAGCTTGCCTTTACCATGATATATTGTGAAGTGTCTATGCTATTCTTCACTGTTGTGCTGAAATTAGTGCAGAGACAAGGCCTTTAAAACTGGAATACTTGCATCAGCTGGATCTTCACAGATTTACTGCTGCTTCTTAAACAATCGGCTTGCTTATAAAAATGAAAACAAAGTGTTGATATATACAAATAAGATTGTACAAAGATATATACAAAAATGCATTGTGTCCCTTTAAAAGGGGTCGTGGTAATGCTTCAGCATACGACCATTGACAGGGCCTTCTTCAATAGAACAATCTTCTACAGATCTGAGAAAATAAGTGTTATTTCCCTGAACAACAGAAATAACCAATGGACCTCTCCATAGAAAATCAAACTTGGCATGTTTGCCCTTGTCTTCCCTTCTTGAGTCCCATCTTAGAACTTTGTCACCAACATTAAAATCTTCAGCCTTAGCTCTCTTATCAAACATCTTTTTGAGCTTTTCTTGCACAATTTGAGCTCTGTCATAAACTTGTTCTCTGGTTTGCTGCAGATGGATGGTCTTATTGATTCTTCTTTGAATGTCATTCGGTTCAGCTTGAATCTCTTGTAACAACTTGATAGTAGGGATTCCCAGGGATGAAGGAAATCTAGCTTCCATGCCATATACTAGCTCATAAGGGCTCATCCCAATTGATCTTTTTCTTGACAGTCTGTCTGCCCATAGGGCATTTACCAGCTTTTTGTGCCAGTTCTTCTTGTTTTCTTCCAGCACTTTCTTTATGATGTTGATGAGGCTTTTGTTAGATGATTCGGCCAAGCCATTGCCTTGAGGGTAATAGGCTGTGGAGTGGCCCAAGGTAATATAAAATCTGTGGCAAAAATTGATCATCTTTTTGGACTTAAAGGCAGCGGCATTGTCAGTGATGATTTTCTCAGGGCAGCCAAATTTGGAAAGGATATTGCACTCAAGGAATTGGATATTGATGGTGTCATTGGCTTGTCTACAGGGAATGGCTTCAACCCACTTGGTGAAATAGTCGGTGGCTGTTAGGATCCATTTGTGCTGGCCTGAGGAAGAGGGATGGATTTCTCCAATGAAGTCAAGACCCCATTGTTGAAAAGGTTTTTATGTGGAGATGGGTTTAAGGGGCAGGGGTAACAGCTTTCTCTTGCCCTAAAAAATTTGGCATTTGTGACATGACATGGCAAACTTCTTTATGTCTGCAAAAAGAGAGGGCCAATAAAAACCAGCCCTTAGAATTTTATCAGCAGTGGACTTCCAATATAGATGTCCTCCACAGTCATCTGCATGGAATTCTTTCATGACATTGTTAGTTTCATTCATGGTTAAACAATTAAGCAATATACCTTCATGATTTCTCCAAAATAATGCACCATCTATAACACAAAACTTTAAAGCCTTCATTTTCAAAAATCTTTTCTTAGTTCTGGACAATCCTGGGGGAGCACATAGGTTTAACAATACAAAGCATATATCAGCGTACCATGGGGATTGTAAAAAGATTTCACTGATCTGTGGAGTCGCCAGCTCTGATTCATTGTCCAGCTGGTTAATTTCTAAGGCTTGAAAATTTGTCTCGGACATCAGTTTAGCTAAACCTTGTCCCTTTATCAGCTTGGTTGGTTTTATTTCTATGTCATATTCAAGGATGTTTGCAATCCACTTGCCTCTTTTGCCTTCTAATCCTTCTTGAGTCAATATGTCTTTTACAGCAGCATGTGGGACATAGGAAATCACGTGTGAATATAGTATGTACACTCTGAAATCCTTGATGGCCTTAACAAGTGCGTAGGCCTGCTTTTCCATTATTGGGTACTTCAAAGGGGCGTCTCTTAAGGCTCGGCTGAAAAAAGCGATTGGTTTTTCAGCTCCCTGTTCATCCTTTTGCAATAGGACGGCGACTATAGTGTGATCAGATGCAAACGAAAATATGATAAAATCTTTGTCAAACTGTGGGCTAGTTAGGACAGGGGTTTGTGTTAAGGCTGATTTGATACTCTCAAATGCTTGCTTGGTTTCCAGAGACCATTTTACCTTGGCATCCTTCTTTAACATGTTGCTTAACAATCTTATCAACTCAGCTAGATTTGAAATAAATCTTCTCAAGAAGTTGATTTTTCCAAGGAATGCTTGTAGCTCTTTAATGTTTCTTGGAAATGGGATTTGGAGGATGGCTTGTATTCTTTCAGGATCAATTCTGATCCCATCCTTTGATATGATGTGGCCAAGTAATTTGTCTTCTTCAAGGCCAAACAGAGACTTCTTGGGGTTCAAGGAAATGCCATATTTCCTACATGTCATGAAAATTTTCCTAAGATGCTTGAGGTGTTCTTTATCAGATTTGGAAAATGGGGTTAAGTCATCAAAATAGACAACCAGAAAGTCATGTATTTCTTTGGCGAAAGCAATATCCATTGCTCGTTGAAATGTATCACCAGCGTTTTTAAGACCAAATGGCATCTTTACATACTTGAATGTTCCCCAGGGTGTAGTAAAAGCAGTTTTGTCTTGGTCGTCTGGGTGAACAAGTATTTGGTTGAAACCTGAAAAACCATCTAGCAAAGAGATTCTAGATGACCCCACTACTCTTTGCAAGATGTGGTCCATTTTGGGCAAAGGGTAATGGTCTTTCAGGGAGACTTGGTTTAAATTTCTGAGATCTACACAGAGTCTGATTTCACCTGCCTTTTTTCTCGTAGGAACAAGGTTGGACACCCATTCAGAAAATCTGATGGGTGCTATGATGCCTGCTTCAAACATCCTCTTTACCTCCTTCTCAATCGGGGGAAGAAGCATAGGGTTAATTCTTCTAAGTTTCTACTTGAAGGGTTTCTGGTTTGGTTTTAAAGGAATGGTGTGTTGGATCACCGAGGTGTCATAGGATTTCAGATCCTCATAGCTCCAAGAAAATACATCTTGGAATTCTTTGAATAAGTCAATATACTTGGGCTTTTGATCAGGTGGTAAATTTTTGGACAGCTTGATCATTTTTGGCTTTTCTGCTGTCCCAATGTTATGTTCCTCTATCTCAGTGTTTATGGGCTGCAATTTTGGCTTTCTGGGAACGTCATTAGCATCAAACATATCTTCTAATGGGGTTAGGCCAGCAGGCAGAAAGTTATCCTTTAAGTCAATGATGTCTGCCTCTGTTTTGGCTATATCTTCCAAGTGTATTTGTTTCAGCTGTTCTATGTTTTCTTTGTCAAAAATAGTTGGTTTCAGGATTTGCTTGACTGTTGCAGCCGTTACATCTTGCTGATTATCATTTGTTTGGTGTTCTGGATCTGTCATAACATCCATGTCAATGTGAATGTTCGAAAACTCATGCTCAAGGGTGAGGAAATTGTTAATCTGGGCATCATTTTCGAATACTTGCCAATCTTTAACGTTATTTGGGACTGCGGGCCTATGTTTTATTTCAGTTGTAAAGTGATGGTTTGGGTCAAAAGGAAGCTTGCATGTACTAGCGAAGGTGGCTAGGCTGTGTGCATGAATGTTGTGATTTCTTGAAATCTTGTCAAGCTTGAATTCGGTGAATGCCTGGAGTATATTAGTAGCAGCGGTCCTATAGGCTCTCATTCCGTTGTCATTGGTTACAAAATTGCCTTTCATCTGTTGTATGATTAAATCAGAGTCTCCTAAAATAGACACTTTTGCAGCTCCTAGAGCTCTGAGGAGTTTAAGGCCTAAAAGCAGAGCATCATACTCTGCCATGTTATTTGTGCATTTGAAGTTCAGTCTGTAGGCATGACCTTCTGCATGGTTGTTATATGTGTTGTGAATCCAGAAACCTGCCCCTGCTCCTAACTTGTTGACAGAGCCATCAAATTCTAAATACCATGTGATTTCTTGCTTATGGTCAGTATCAAGAGATTGAGCTGTTTTAGGATTGGGCAGATTTAAAATTTCTATTTGGGGAACTTCTTTTGGTAGGCTGGTTGCATCAATTGCTGTGACAGTTTCGTGGGTATTTGCAACCGACTCTTCGTTGATGTGTGCTTGTTGCTCTAGAGTGAAGGGCCCATTATCAATTGAAACATTTGTATCATCATTAAACAAAATAAATGAATCCATATCAGAGTGGATTGAGTAAATGGGAAAATTTTCAGGCTTGCTCTGACTACTTACCACATATTTCATGAGCGTTTCTCTATACAGTCTCTTTGGTTGCCCAAAGACTGAAATGGTGGCATAGGAAAGGTCTAATTGAAGGGATCCTTGGAGCTTTTCTCCCCATGATCTTGACAGGAGCATACCGTACTTTGGTGGAATGTCAGCAACCACTACATCCATGAGGATGGTCTTGTTTGGGTATTGAACTAAGGAGACACACAAGTCTTTGATGAGGCCTAGACATTTCACTTGACTTGAGTCAAATGAGTACAGATCTTTGTAAGGTCTTGTAACATCAAGATTCAGTTTTTCCATAACTGCTTTGGGCATAAGATTGTGCGATGCCCCTGAGTCAAACATAGCATTGTGCAAAACTTTGTCATGTATATGCAAACTGACATAAAAGGGTGGGACAGGTCCATGTTTTGATTTTCCGTTAACTTCTGGGCCAAATAGCAGCTCTGGGGTGTCATCTAAAACATTTACATCATCCTTAACCTCTGGCATTTGAAGTGATTTTTGAATTTGCTGCCTATATACATCGTGTTTGGCCAATTCTGAGAGGGGAATGGATATTTTCAACTTAGCTATTTCTGTCTCTAAGTTAAATGGCTTTTCCAGTGGAGTCTTGGTGTTGATAATGGGAGCTTTTTCTATTTCATTTGAATTGTCTGCGTTTTGCTCTTGTTTATCAACGTTATGGGAAGTTTCTGCTTGCAGTTTTTCAACTTCAGGAAAGTTTTTTGGAACCCTGTTCGAGCTTTCTTTCGAGGAAGAAGGTGGCAAAGGCTGACCTTTGGAATGTTGTATTTTTGTTATGTCTTCTACAATCACTTGATGTGGGTTTGGAACAGGTATATCAGCTGGTTCTGTTATGACAACCTTGCCTTTAGTCTTGCTGGGTTGTTTGCCTTCCTTTGTTTTACTAGGTTCGGAAATGTCAATGGTCCTAGTTCTCAGCTTATATTGTTTGTGTACTTCATACACAACAGTATCATAACCTTGTTTAAAATCAAAAGAATCGCCAGACCTAGTCTGAAACTGATTGTAATCGGGTTCATTTTGGTCTTCTTGGGACAAGATAGTTTGGTGCTCACTCTTTAGATCCATTAAGTTCATGTGAGTGTCCTCTATGGGTTCACTAGAAGTAGATCCTTCGACATAATTATCTTGGAAAGGGGGTCTTACATCATGGTCTTGGTTAGGCCTACCAGCATTTGTGTTCTGCGTTTTCCTAAAATTTGGGTTCCTTATGGTATTAGACTGTTGTCCTTCCCATGATGCTTTTCTCTCAACATTTTCTACTCTTTCTTCCAGCCTTTGCAGGCCACTGATGATAGCATCAAGATTTTGATCAAAAGCTGAGGGTTCTTCCTTAAAGGTGGTTCTTCTTTCCATTCTAGCTCTGTTTCTTTTGGCAATTAAATTGGCTTCTACGCTAACAACAACATTTTTCATGTCCGCAAGGGTTTGAGGAGCTCTTTCTTTCAACTGGTATGCCATATCTGGGTCGAATCCATCGGGAAATTTGTACAAGGCCAGATCGGGTGGAGGCCTTAAGTTCTGTGGTATTGCGTTATATACATTATTGAATCTTGCACAGTACTCCAAAACATCCTCTTGAGGACCTCTTTTGATCGTATCATATTCAGCTAGTATGTGCAAGGGGTCTTTCTTTTTCTCCCATCTGTTGGTAAAGGATTGGTAAAGCTCATCTGGGGTGGTTATGGAATTTGCAGCAAGTGATCTGAACCAAGTTCTTACATCACCTGTCAAACTCTGAACAAAAATTCTCATTCTTACACTATCATCATCTATTTCGTAGTTTTCAAAATAGTCTTGCATCTTTTTGGTGTGCTGAAGGGCTGTGAAAGGACCGGTGCTGTCAAAATATGTGATTTTAGATTGGTACTCTTGAGGTAAAGCCCCAGCATTAGCAGGTAATTGCAGGGGTGCATATCTATTAGCCATATTGGCAGGTATAAGTGGAACAACGGGGATAAATGGAACAACTAGAGTAACGGGGATCATAGGGATAACTGGAACGCTGGAAACAACAGTAGTGTTAGTATGTGTAGTGAATGAAGGTGTGGAAGGAGTACTACGGGATGTAGATGATGAACTAAGGGAAATAGGGGTTGAACGGAACAAAACCTTGACAGGAGTCGGAACATAGCTAGGGTAAGTTGCTTCAGGGCTCAAGTCAGCAAAATTCTCCTGTCTTTCTTGCTTCCTAATGATTTTCGAGATTATGTTAGGGTTTTCAAAAGCAGCTGGAGGGTTGGGATCTGGATTTGACCTTTTATATCGTGGATTTTTCTTGGGAGCCAGCTTCTGAATTTTTTTTTGGGTAATTTTCCGGGGAATGTTTTTGTAATCAACATGGGACTAATTAAAATTTGTGACAGCTTGTTTGTAACTTAAAACTAGCATGAAGATTGACTGAAGCAGCATTTATTTACTCCTGTTAATGCAAAGCAAAAACAGTCTCAAAGGCTTCCTGGCTGACATTCAGGCTTCATCTGTAGTTTTAAGAGATAAACAGTAGTTGGGAAGTTTGATTTATGGTCTCAGCAGAGCTTTCTTACCTTCTTCGTGAAACTATCTGAGGAAGTTCCCCAGTCGAGTCGCCATTATGTTATCACTCAGGTTGTCCTTAAGCTCTGGAAAAGGATACGGCCGAGGTAACCACATACCAACTTTGGACTACAGGTTCTAGCCAACCTGCAATCAGAGAGGGCTCTCTCTTTTAGATTTAGCTTTGTTGAAAAGGATTTTAGGCTAGGTCTCGAGTTCAGAGGGTTTTTGGTGGGAAAATTGATGTTTTCAGACAGAGAGGCAAGGCATAGTATGGAAGTTTCAAACCATTGGGCGTGGAGTCGAGGAGGAGAACTGCTGGTGCACTTCTTTGGTCACAAGAGAGGGAAAATGGAGCAAGATTAGTTGAGCATGAAACAATATTTCAGGTTTAAATGATGGAAAGAATGCTAAGTAATGAGAGGCAGTTAAGAATCTCTCAATCAGCCTAGCAGAAGGAGGTAACAGAGCTCTACCTAGGGGCAGTGAAGAATCCCTAGATAATTGGCCAACACAAGTGAATCGGGGTAAACATGAGCCGAGAGGAATTCATATTCATAACCAATTCAAATAGAGGAAAACATAAAGAAATATCAGAAATTGAGCATAGAGTGTATTTAACAAATTCTAAGCTATTCTTTCTTTCTGCTATTTAGATAGTGGTAAACAATAAACAGAGGTAAGATGCACTTATTGTTTCAGGCTGCAGCACAAGAATTCCATCTTCATATCTCCAAAAACATTCATTTACAACAGTCAGTTTGCTCTCCAAGCTTTCAGCAATCTTTGATTATAGAAAAAACTCAGGTATACAATGCGAGTCTCTAGTGAAAAATTCTCAATCAACCAACCCTTGAAACAATGTAGAGGGTGGTATATATAGGGCAAAAATATCTAGAGAGTTCCTTTATTACATCTTGACCTAATCAGGTCTGAAAGAAAGATGATTACTTAACCTAATCCTATCCAGAAATAAATGCAAAAAATATCTCGGGCTGCGCTCAGGGCCGCCGTATCAAAACTGAGTAAATGATGTTGTCCTTGGTGGCTTGCTGCAGTGTTTTATGAAATAAATGTGTATGGGTTTCTGCATCTCTGCTGTCTGTCTACATTTAAAGCTTTAACTGTGATTTGAGGGCAAGGATAGGCTTACGCTTCTTGATTTGACTTTCTGGGGGGGCTCATCAATGTTTAGGTGCTTCGAGCCCCTAAAAAATCTTCGGCTGATACTCTTTGGCTTTTCTTATTCCTCTGATACTCTTTGGCAATAAACTGATGTTGTTCTGACGTGCTGTGTGTTAAATCATCATTTAATGGCCGTTGTTCGGCATCTGTTTTCTTCAAAACTATTTCTGGTCCTCTTGGCAAGCTTCGCGAAGAAAAATGGTTCATTCGGCGCCTTTCGGGCCTGCTGGGGGTTGCAGAATGAAAAGATTCCCTGAAGATTCCCCATTCAAGCCTAAAAAATCTATAGGCGTAAATCGCTCATCAAAAACTGACTCAGAAATTGATTCCGGGGCTCCGAAGTGCGATTTTTTGCCCTTCACGCCAAAAAGTGCTGATGACGTCAACATGATGACGTCATCCTGTACGGACGATGACGTGGCAGGGTACGGTGGTAGGAGGCCACATGGCAGGTGACTGGGCAGTACGGTGGAAGGGGGCCATGCAGGTGGACGACGTGTCGCGGTCACTGGGCAGGGGGGTGACGTGGCAGGTGACGTGGGGCTTACGTCACAGGGGAGGGCGGTAAGCGGTTTTGGTTGCACCGCCTTAGCACCTGGGCGGTTTTGGGGGGAGGGGCTCCGCCACACCCCAGAGCCTGATGCGTGGCGGGAGTACGGCGGGTAATACCGCCCATCTCCCGGACGCTAAAGCTCGGGCGGTTCAAGGATGGGAGGGCCCGTCATCCGTAGATCTGCGAGGCGGATGATCCAACGGCTGGCGGCGATGGCGAGTCGGCGGGGGTATATGGCGGGGGATATGCGCGAAATATTCCAAATTAAATAACGTGCGCAGGTGGGGTTTGACACTTAGGTTTAGTGGGTTTGGGGTTAATACGAGCGCGAGTTAATGTATATATGCCTGAAACTTAGGATAAGGGGGAAAAAAGTGGGTTTTTGCGGGTTTTTAGGGCTAGGGAAGAGGTTATTAATCTGGCCAGGTGTTAGATTAATCCCTGCTTGGACACGGATGGGCTAGAAGCAGCCCCTGATGGACTGTTCTTTCCCTGATTTAGAGAGAATATGGCTATAGTGCCAGGGGGGGAATATTTTCATAGGGGAATTTTATATTCAAAGTTTTAGTAGGGGAAAGGGGAAAAATGATAGGGAGTTATATAATACTGTTAGTAGTTAATATGAAGGTGACCAACAAGTGCTAAGGTCAGGGACTTTAGGCTAATTTTGGGAAAAAGACTTTGAGAAGAAATAGAATCCTTGAGTGAAGCAGATCTTCACCAAGGCAACTGCTATGGATGATGATGAAACTTAAGAGGAATCAAGTAGATCTTGACTTCTTTGGGAAGTTAGTAAGGGACTTGGGGAATTAGAAGCAGGGGGAGTTAGTTATGTCTAGATTTGAGCTCCTTTGCATGAAAACTGCCTGCACTGTGATCTGTAAAGATAAAGCACTTTGTAACACAAAATTGGTCATAAATTATCATTCTGCAACCACACAGCTACCTACCCAGCCTACTCTCCTAACATTTTTTCTTCTTTTGAATTGGGTGCACTTAGACTTGCCAACCCAGATTTACATTTTTTTTTTTGAATTTTTCCTATCTAAATCTACACTTATTTCTGCCAGGGCCCAGATTAAAAAGTTGAGTCCCTTTGATTCTCTACCTATCTACAAATCTGCCAAGATTAAACTGTTTGGACAGATATCATTCTCTATATTCTAAAACAGGAAATTGAAACCTAGGGAGACCAAGATTAGACTGTTTGGACCTCCCCTAAATGAAAACTCTTCAAAACTAGAACAACTCATCAAAAACTAGAATTAGCAGTAGCATTTGTACTAGGCACACTTCATGGCTTTCTTCTTTGGTCTCTTCTGGAAATATGGAACACTGCAGCTTGCAGAGTATGACATATTTGGCATGTAAAAATGTCAATCATTAAAAATGATACCCTGTTGCAACAGGAGGTGTTGTGGGGAAAAATGCCTATGCAGGACGATCCTATCCACCTAAGGTGTGACAGTACCTTAGCAACAAACAGATACAACTATTCTGGTTTCTTCCTTTATGAATTGTGAAAGAGGAGAGATCGATAGACTTACCGTTGTCTTCCGTTTGTCCCTCGATCTAGATCCTCTTCTCTTTGGATGTTCACAGCTACTTGCCTCCTCGCTTGCTCAAGAGAACAACTACTTGATTCCCGCGAGATCACAAGAGAATAGCTACCTGTGACAAGAGAACAGCTACTTGCGACAAGAGAAGAACACAACACAAAGGCATATATTCATATTCATAAATGATTCAGGATTAGAAGTAAATCAAATACACTAATGCAATCATACAAATACACCAGTATATAGGAGAAAACCAAGATAGCTTTATTGATTGATAACAAGGTTCAGGAAGAGATACAACCCAAAGGGCTCCAATCCAGCATCTCCTTCCCAGCAGAATGGAATTCCTTCTTCAGCTCCCTTCAAAGCATTAAGCACCCAATGTTTCCAGTCTCAAACCAACAACAATTCTTTGCAATAACAAAATTCCAGCCTCTAGATCTCATGGAGGAGATATATATATATAGTTATTTTGGAGAGAGGATGAGTCAGCTTGAGATCTGACTAGTGTCCTCTCCCTCTCTCAGTTCTTGAGTCCACTTGGAGGTTCTTGCTTCCACTTGGAGATTTGGAACCTCTTACTCATCACCAGTCGAATTTCCTGAGGCAAGTGTCATTTTGGAAGCTTCCTGAGCATTGACACATTGAGGAATGAGCCTGCCACTTGTCCAAACTCGCTCAGCGTAGGTAGCCTTTGTTGGAGTTGACATTCAACGCAGGTAGACAGTGGAGCAGTTGACATTTAGCGCAGATGCTCAGTGGAGCAGTTGACATGATCCTGAATTGACTTGTTTTTGAGTGGTTTCAGGTGGAGAACTTCTGTGAATTGCTGTGGATAGTTAGCCTTGTTCCTCTAGGGGTAGGAAAAACATGTTTAGGGACTTTGGATCCCTTAGATTATGGACATTTCATGCTCAATGCTGTAAGGCACAAAAATGTCTATAACAGTTGCCCCTTAAAGTATGAGGCTGTTTATCGGGTGAAATGCTTTATCCAGGAGGGTCCGAAGTTCATCCATCTGCTGAGAGGAGACCTGTAATAAGATACAATACAATACATTATGATTCATACTGCTTTCATGATCTGGCTGAGGCGGGCATTCCCATGCTCAGCTTTATAAATTCATTTTCGTACATAGAACAGACAATCGTCTGATGGTAGACTGATAATTTTGGCGAAATTATCATCCTTTGAGTAGGATGATCATCTGCTGTAATGATGTACATGTCAAATGTCTTTATCTTTCCTGAATATATATCGCAGCCCGGATGGATGAAACTAGATCCGGGGTCTTCAAACTCGTTCGATCTTCACTCTAAGTACAAGTCGATCCATGTGAGAATTGCGCTGAAGTCGAACATGGAAAGACATCGCTTGATTACCGGTCAATGATGTAAACCGTTAACAAGCGCGAGAGGAATCACCAATAATGATAATGACCCTCAAGGTACTGCAGTACAATTCACGTGGTGTGAATAAAGGACTTGGCGTCAAACACCATGCAAAATCTTCCGGTCGAAGGTCATTGATGTACACCTGTCGCCGGAAGTGAGAAACTTGCCATTGAGGCATGCAAGCTTCAAAGTACTGAAGGGGTTGTTCCTAGATCAACTTCTTGGATAATGAGCTGATGTCGCCAAGAAGCGATCCGTCAAAGGAGGGCCTTGATGAACCCCACATCAGTGACACGGAACGGAGCTAATGATTTTAATGGAGGTGAAAACGATCTGTGACATATGATTCAGGGTGGCGGTCATGAATGGATGAAGGATAATGTATGGCAGTGGATGGGACCCGGTTGACTCTTTCTCAACGACTTCTCTTGAACATATGGCGACACTGATGCGATGGATCGGTAGCATTACCCCAAATATGGATGGTATGGCGAGACCATGGTGACGTGACCGGTGAATGAGACAACCCAACCCGATTGTGGTACGGAGGAAAAGTGTCATGTTCAAGAGCGACCTGCTACCATCAAAGTTTTCTTTAGTTTTCTCCCAATTTTTCCCCAGTCATTGCTGACCAGTACCTCTTTATTTTTGTCAAGCTTGAGGAGGATAACATATTCTTGTTCTATAACCTGCCCTTCGGGCAAGCCCATCGCTATGTTTTAACGAGCCTAGCGATAGTGAAACTCGTTCTCATCTAAAGACAAGTTTGTCGCTATTTAATAATTTTAACGAGTCTAACGACAAGGATAACTCGGTCCTTTTCATTTTTAGAGAGTCTGAAAAGGTACATAAAGTCAACTCCAAAATTCCTTTTTCGTCATCTAATCCCTTAAGTTCGAAAAAGTATAAAACAGTACAGAAGGGATGAGTTTTCGATAGCTTTAACGAGCCGAACAAAACAAGCGCTCGATCTTTTTGTGCAATAATCCCTCAGGTCCAAAAAGATTAAAATCTAGAGGAGGGATAGCACTTCCGGTCGCTTTAACGAGCTGGAAGGCCAAAACTCAGCAATCTTTTCATATTTTACGAGTCAGTTGAAAAGAGCTTAAAGAAGACTCGTCTTTTGAGGAACG
Source organism: Pinus tabuliformis (assembly GCA_031772625.1). Classification (NCBI taxonomy): domain Eukaryota; kingdom Viridiplantae; phylum Streptophyta; class Pinopsida; order Pinales; family Pinaceae; genus Pinus; species Pinus tabuliformis. The sequence continues at coordinate 904,069,895 of CM062804.1, forward strand.
AGTGATAAACAGGGTTAGCAGCAGATTCCAGGTACAGGTTGGAATTTTCCAATCACGGCAGTGTCACAAGGATGGCTAGGTGAAATCACTCTTCGCAGCTGTTCCTCAAAATGGGTAAACAATCATATGGAGGTGAACGATCGGCCAAATGAAAAGTGGAGGTGGCAGGTGCAAACACGACCAAGGCTTTAATGGCTGATGATATTACATTCACAGTGGTTATTTACCGGGATAGGTTCATTTTTTAATGAGCTTGAACTCTGGAGGAAACTCTTGCTCACAATCGCTTTTCTATTTTTTAACGAGCATAAATTCCGCGTTAAAACTGCTCGAATATCGCTTTTCTATTTTTTAACGAGCATAAATTCCGCGTTAAAACTGCTCGATATCGCTTTTCTATTTTTTAACGAGCATAAATTCCGCGTTAAAACTGCTCGATTATACCAGTCATATGATAAGAGTGTCTCATCAAGATTCTATTTTTTATGGAGCTTCATCTCACTAAGCTTTGCTCCTGATCCTTTCTTTATGCAAGTTTGGAAACGACTAATCCTACGAGTTTAAAGGGTTAGAGGTCCTAAAAATTTAAAAAATAAATAGTTGCCCCTTGCTTGCACTCCGAAAGGTTTGCATGCCCCCAGGTATAAAGTATGATTTCAAGGTTACCCCTCAATTTGCAGATAAAACATTTGTTTTACCGGGAGAGGCCTACCTCTTTCAGGTTACCCAAAGATTGTCTCGTTACTCTTTCAAACAAAACACTTCCTCGGCAATGTCTACCGAAATAGACAAGGGTGAATGACTCTAGCGCCAAACACGTAACTTTGACAAAAGAATCTTATTCCAGAGCAACCTCTCTTCCACCCACGGACGGGGTACGGACTAGTCATATTCTCCCGCGGAAACCTACCCTATACCGAAAGTTTTCCTGCCGAAGCAGGCCAGGACGCATGCCCCCTGGGTTCCGGTCATATCCTCCCGGATTACTCGCGCTCATCAGGAGGACAGACCGTGGGTTGAGACACTTCTTGCGTGAATAGACCATTTAGGGATGGTTCATGACTATTTGCGATGCGTGATCCGGGAAATGAAAGTTGGTCCACGAGCTTGACCACTCTTCCTCCATGCGGAAAACACATTACTCTAAAGAGTGAGGAGACTACAGCTCCCATGCAATATATATAGTCTCGTCCAAGTAGTAGGTTATAATCCAAGGGTCCTTGAACGACCATCACGTTCATTTGAACAGTCTTCCCTTTCAATGTTATAGGCACATTGGGGAGGATCCCTAAAGGTCGACTGGTTCCTTTATCAAAGCCCGATAGACTTCTCATCTCAGGAAAAAGCGCTGGCAAACCAAGCGCTTTCCAAGCAATAGAGGAAAGGATACTCCAAGATGCTCCCTCATCAATGATAGTGCCAGCCATTACCATTCTGTATATTTGACAAATAATTTTGAATGGTATACTGGTTGGCAACCGAGGTCTGCCTAGTTGGTTCCTATCAAAGGACACAACCAGGTTGCTTGGTGGTGGGACCGAATATACGGCCGGATAGCGCTCTGATGAACTTCCTTCCTGCGATAAAGGAATGGTGGCATTGCCCCCTTGATCATCAGAGTCAGTACTGATGAAGAGAATCTGGACGGTGTCGTCTTTATTCTCCTCTGTGATGGTGTCATTCGAAGATGGAGCCTCTGAAGGCAAAACCGGGTCAACTGCCGTATCAACCTTTTGACTTTCGTCAGGCATGGATCCAGACGGTTCATCTTCAATGACAGGTGCTTCGGCTGACCACCTGGGCGGGTCAGCCGGATTCTCAACTAGCGAGGGACTTGGCAAGAGTTTTTGATATCCAGGAGGAAGTTGCGCTCGTAAAATCGGGCGATCTTCCAGAACTCTTTTTGCCTCATCTAAGAAGGGACAATGGTGGATGGCGTGATCGCCTTCACACAGTCTGCAGGGAAATTTAGCTTTCCCGCTCTGTCCTGGGGCTTCACTCCCACTAGTTGACGGTGAGCAGTCGACATGGCTATCAGAGGTCGATGCTACCGAATTGTGCAAACGGGGGGACCAGTCCCTTAGTATCCGGGGGATACAGGGACAATCTCTATGGAAGTGGTCTCCCTTGCATATGACGCATGGCGATTTAGGCCTTATGAGTGCTGTGTGTGGATTTTTGTTAGATGACACTTGTTTGCCCCCAGTTGCCTTAGGCTCCTTCTTCTTCTTTTCTTTCTTCTTCTTCTTTTTCTTCTCCTTAGGAACCCGGTTTTTTGTTCAACCAGTTCCGTCAAGCGAAGAGGAAGGAGGGGAGGAAGATGAAGTGGAAGGCTGGGAGGAAACTCTTGTCTGATCTAATTGTTGACTCGACTGTTCAGGAATGGTGTTATTTTGAACGACATTGGTTGAAAAGAGCCAGACTGGTAGGCCAATTGTCAGTCCTGGAAGCGACAATGTGGCCATGTGGGGCGCACCAACATCTCCCCAAGAGGAGAAGGGACTAGGATTTCCACCAAGGGGAACTCCTTGGTTGGTGTGCTCCATCTTTTCGACCTAAAGATCAACGCAGGATTAAATGGTGATTGTTCCGTTTAAAATAATATGTTAACGACGCTTTAGACACAACTTGCTTTTTCACTTTTAAAGAGTCGAGAAAAAGCTAAAGATGACTCTAGTCTCCTTCGATGTTTTAACGAGCCCGAAGTGACAAATGCTCGGATGGACTTTTTCTGTTATAGAGTCTGAAAAAGGCCAAAAGAAACTGCTCTGGAGATCTAGGCAGAGGGTGTGCCAAACTTTTCGCAAAACCGCAGAATACTTTTTAGGGTACGGGCGGTCGATCTTCGTGAATGCTGTGTTCACTGCATTGCGATCAGTAGGGCGGTCGACACGGTTTCCTAAGGATAAAGGATATATGCCTATAGGGGTCTCCCAATATATACGTGACGGTACGTGGGAGCACAATCCGTACTAGCGCTATCGTCCCTCAGGAGGAATCACCCACCTTCCACGAGATCGACAGTTACTAGGCTTAACGACGCCGGAACACGTCTCTAGCCTAGACCTCTATGTTGTGCGTTATGTTACAAAGCGTTGTTAGGTTCATTCAGTTTATTTTAGGTTGATCTTTTTAAAGTTTGCCTTTCAAGGTTCACCACGAGATGTATGATAAAAATTCCTAAATGCAGTCTAAAGATGATAAGCAAGCTTCATTATCTTTTCAACTTTGAAAATCCTAGCTACTAAGGGAAAAGAAAGGCACTATCTTTTCTCAAAGAGTAATCAGCACACTCTAATGCACTTTTCCTAAATCAAACATGCAAACTATCAAATGCAAAATGCACAATGCAAGTGTTTGTTTTCCAATTTCTTAGTATAGATGCCTACAAAGAAAGCTTTTTGCACAACTTTGAATTTGATTTTAAATAATCAATACCAACAAGTTCACTTTTTTCGAAAACAGAGAAGGTAGAAGAGATTACAATACTTAACGATTTTCGAAATAAAGACTTGTTTTGACACTTCAAAAGAGACAAATTCAAACCAATAAGCAAAAGTAAATCTATAATCAATCTGCAAACAGCCAATGAACTCTCTTCTAAGATCACAATCAATCAAATCTGAATCAAAGGCTACAGGAAGACTATTTTACTCATGCAAAGGAAAACTGTAAATGATGCCACAAACACAAAAAAACATTCACAGTCTTTTTGTACAAAAGGAGGCAGAATCTAAGCAAAGAAAAGAAGTTATCAGACTGGTACCTATGCTAGTTAAAGGCTGAAAAAAACAGAGATCAAAACACGGGAACAGACAGTAGAGAACCCCAGCTGCACAAGGCTAAACTGGTTCAGCGCAAGTCCACCACTATGGGTTTGAAATTCAGCGTAGGTAGCCTTCACGGGACCTGCGTTGAAATGCAAACTGCCTTCACAGTGTCTGCGCTGAAGGAGAAACTCTCGTTTCCCTTGGGTTCTGGGTCACAAAATGCTCAAAAATCAACTGTTTCAGGCCAAATCAGAAACACAAGCAAGGTATAAACAGAGGGATGCTTTGAGAAGGTACTAAAGACTATCACAAGGATCATCAAATCATTTGTGGATCCATTGTTCAGATCATAGACAAGTCCAGCAACTGGATCAAAGCAGCAACTTTCTACTTTGCATCCGGGAAAGATGCAGTTCGATTGTTGCTGTCAGGTCTATGAAGTAAACAAATGACAGAAACACAAATGAAATGAATAAACAAATTTTCCCCAGTGGAGTCACCAATTTGTTGTGGGGAAAAATGCCTATGCAGGACGATCCTATCCACCTAAGGTGTGACAGTACCTTAGCAACAAACAGATACAACTATTCTGGTTTCTTCCAAAGATTCTGGGTTCGATCCCCAGCGGAGTCGCCAATTTTTTGTGGGGAAAAATTCCTATGCAGGACGATCCTATCCACCTAAGGTGTGACAGTACCTTAGCAACAAACAGATACAGCTATTCTGGTTTCTTCCTTTATGAAATGTGAAAGAGGAGAGATCGATAGACTTACCGTTGTCTTCCGTTTGTCCCTCGATCTAGATCCTCTTCTCTTTGGGTGTTCACAGCTACTTGCCTCCTCACTTGCTCAAGAGAACAACTACTTGATTCCCACGAGATCACAAGAGAACAGCTACCTGTGACAAGAGAACAGCTACTTGCGACAAGAGAAGAACACAACACAAAGGCATATATTCATATTCATAAATGATTCAGGATTAGAAGTAAATCAAATACACTAATGCAATCATACAAATACACCAGTATATAGGAGAAAACCAAGATAGCTTTATTGATTGATAACAAGGTTCAGGAAGAGATACAACCCAAAGGGCTCCAATCCAGCATCTCCTTCCCAGCAGAATGGAATTCCTTCTTCAGCTCCCTTCAAAGCATTAAGCACCCAATGTTTCCAGTCTCAAACCAACAACAATTCTTTGCAATAACAAAATTCCAGCCTCTAGATCTCATGGAGGAGAGATCTATATATAGTTATTTTGGAGAGAGGATGAGTCAGCTTGAGATCTGACTAGTGTCCTCTCCCTCTCTCAGTTCTTGAGTCCACTTGGAGGTTCTTGCTTCCACTTGGAGATTTGGAACCTCTTACTCATCACCAGTCGAATTTCCTGAGGCAAGTGTCATTTTGGAAGCTTCCTGAGCATTGACACATTGAGGAATGAGCCTGCCACTTGTCCAAACTCGCTCAGCGCAGGTATCCTTTGTTGGAGTTGACATTCAACGCAGGTAGACAGTGGAGCAGTTGACATTCAGCGCAGATGCTCAGTGGAGCAGTTGACATGATCCTGAATTGACTTGTTTTTGAGTGGTTTCAGGTGGAGAACTTCTGTGAATTGCTGTGGTTAGTTAGCCTTGTTCCTCTAGGGGTAGGAACAACATGTTTAGGGACTTTGGATCCCTTAGATTATGGACATTTCATGCTCAATGCTGTAAGGCACAAAAATGTCTATAACAGGAGGCTAACAGAGTGGTGATGCTATTTTAGTGAAGTTTTCTATAAATCTTCTATAATATCCAGTAAATCCCAGAAAACTTCTAACATCTTTTTGACAACTTGGAATAGGTAACTTGGAGATGACTTCAACTTTTGATCTATCAACTTTAATCCCATCCCCTGAAATATGATTTCCTAAAACAATACCTTCAGTAAACATCATAAAGCATTTTTCATGGCTTAGTGAAAGGTTTGTTTCTTTGCATCTTATAAGGACTTTTTCCAATTTTTCTAATGCCTCTTCAAACGAATCACCATAAACTGTAAAATCATCCATATAAACCTCTACACAATCATGGATTAGATCAGAAAAAATTCCTAGTACTGCTCTTTGGAATGTTGCGAGTGCATTACATAATCCAAAAGGAAGCGCTCGATAAGCAAAAGTTCCCCTTGGACAGGTAAATGTGGTCTTATCCTGATCTTTAGGTGCTACCTGAATTTGATTATAACCACTAAAACCATCCAGAAATGAAAATTACTTTTTTCCTGCTAATATATCCAATACTTGATTGATAAAGGGCAAGGGAAAGTGATCCTTCAAAGTTTCTTTATTCAATTCCATGTAATCAATGCATACCCTCCATTTATCATTCTTTTTGGGTACTATAACCAAAGGAGAAACCCATCGGCTATATGAAATTGGGTAAATGAAATTTACATTAAGTAGTTTTTGGAGCTCTTCTTTCACTATCTCCCTAAGATTTGGATTCATCCTTCTCTGAGGTTGTCTAATTGGTCTAGTGTTTTCCTCGATATAGATATGATGGATGCAAGTCTTAGGGTCAATACCTTTCATATCAGTATACTCCCATGCAAATGTAGTAGAATGTTTTTCCAAGATTTTGGTTAGCTCTTCCTGTTGTGACTTTTCCAAATTTTTGTTGATATTCAGCGTTTTTCCTGGAAAAATCTCAATGGTAGAGCTACCAAACTCTTCCATAGAGTAAAGAGACATTTGTCTTGATGATAGATATTCAATATCAGAATCTAACTGAAATTGTGTGTGGTCATATTTTCAAGATGTTTCAAAATTTTCTAATGTGTTCAAAATTTGACTATCTTCACTAATTTCAGAGACAGTAAAGACAGGTTGTATAATATCTTCATCATTGACCCATTCACTCTCTCCTACTTCTGTAATTGCCTTTGCTGGAGGATATAGATTGAATTTCTTTGTCGAACTACCATCAGAAATGTACATATCTCCATATCTACAACTAATGAAAGCATCAACTGTGGCTAGACAAGGTCTTCCTAAGATGAGTGGATGTCCTCCTAAATTACTCTTGGGAGACAAAATCATGAAATCTACTGGATATTCCCAAGAATCTAGGGATATTGAAATATCTTCTAGTACACCATCTGGTTTGATTATTGATCTATCTGCAAGTTGCAGTAAGGTGGGTGTAAAAAGAAGATTAGGAAGTTTAAGCTGTTCCATAGTCTGTCTACTCATAATGTGGATAGCAGCCCCTAAGTCAATCAAAGTGTTTGGAATTTCTATCCCATTTGTATGTGTCTTGACAATTGGACTACCTGGATCTACATACTTCTGCATGGTATTTTTCCCATCATGATATCTGCAATTTTTCCTACCAGGTGGATTCTTCTTGTATCTCTTGGTTTCCTTCCTGGTCTTTTAAGACTCAACTCCTTTATTGTTTTCACTAGAATAGGAATCTCTCTAATGGCATGTAGCAAGGGAATCTTGATACAGACATTCTTTAATTCATCTAGAAAATCATAGTCAGGCAACAAGATTTGTTTTTCACCCCTTTGTCAATTTGTAATCTTTCAGGAAAAGGAGGTGTGGATGAAGATGTAGGTTGCTCAACTATAGGAGTTGTGGGGGTTGACTCTTTTTATTTTTCTTTTTGAATGGTTGGTTTTGAAGAGATGCTTCCTCAGAACCTTTATTGACTTTAAGAGAATCCTCCTCAGAGGTACCTTGCTCTTGAACATCTATAGAAGGTTTTTCTAAAACTCTACCAGATCTGAGTTGAACATCATTAAGAGGAACAATCATATAGGTAGGAAATTGTTGTCCTTCTACCATGTAAGCATTCTGAGGATTTTTGTTGTTGGGATTTGGAAATGGCTGGGCTTGTAGTTGATTTGTCTTTTGTTGAAATGGAGGCAAGAGTTGAGAATTTGGATTTTGTTGAGAAGGTTATTGTTGTGGGAATGGTAATGAAAGTTGTGGGTTTTGATTTGGAATTGGTGGATTTTGTTGATTTGGAAAAGATGGAGGATATTGATAAAATTGAGCAAATCTCCCATAAGGATTTTGCATCCCTTGTGCCCATGATTGGTATGGATTTTGAGATTGGGGCCAAGGTTGTTGCCAAGAATTCCAATTTGGCGGGAGCTGAAAGTTCATAGGATTGTTAAATCCCTGATTTTGTTGCCCTTGCCATGGTCTTCTTGAAACAAAACAAAGGGACTCTACTGAATTTGGATCTTCCTGAAAGACAGCTTTGAGCCCAGGAATTGAAGGACAATCCTTGGTCTCATGGCTTTATGAGCAAATCATACATGTTTCTACAAATTTTGCATCCAAGGGGCATTCCCTTAGAGCGTGTTTCTTTCTACATTTTGGACAAAGATGGCCAAGGCATCAGCTTCTGCTTTCTGCTTGTTTTGTATTTTAAGGGTGTCTAGTTGTTCACTAAGGCTCCAAGGAATATCAGTTTTGAACTCATCAAGCATATTGCCAATCTCTACCCTACTTATTGATCCAGTTGCAGATTTGTTTGCTCTAATAAGAGAAGGATCTCTCGATCCTTTTCCAGTTTTAGTTTTTCCCCTTGAGAGATGGACACATAGTTTTGCTATGTCATGAAGTGGAAGTTGAGAAATGTCTCCCTTCCCCATCATGTTTAAGATATCTATCCATTCATCTCTAATGGCTTTCAATAGAAGGGCTTTCAAGGTTTCCTCATCTCAATTACTCATTTTTTCTCTCTTTAAGTTGTATTGAAATCTTTCAAGTAAATCCTCCAAGTTTTCATCTTCTCTTTGCATCATCTTGAATACCTCATCCTTATGATTGGCATGCATACAATAATCCAGATATCTATCCAAAAATGTTTGTTTCATATCATTCCAAGTCCTAATAGATTGAGTGACTAATCCCATGAACCATTTCAAAGCAGCTCCTTTCAATGTTGAATGAAATAGTTTGAGTTTTTGAGAGTCTTCCTTATAGTCATAGGTTCTGCACAAGACTTCAAACTCAAATAGAAATTTTTCAAGATCCTCACTTCGCAACCCATAAAAGTTTGGGAGGACAGGTGGTGAAATGTTTTTCATTGTTGTATGAGTTTCCTCATCGGCTATAGAGAATCCAAATGAGTTATCTCCATCCCTATTTCCCCCATTGTTACCTCTACCTCCTCCATTATTTCCTCTTCCTCTACCTCTACCCCCTCCTCCAAATCCATCTACTACTTCCTCTGTCATGATAGTTTCCTCAGAGTCTTCTGGTTCTTCTATTAATGGTGAACGAGGAAGAGTTTCTCCCTCCTCTTCTTCAGGTGATTCTACTTCTTTGATTACAATCTGTTCCCCTGTAGAAGTGAAGAAAAGTTCTTCTATTAGATTAGATTTAGTAAATAGCGTGGGAGGATCTCCTAATTCGGCTGCTGCCCCTTGAATTCCAGGAATCCTAATGGGAGTATGAGTCAGAGATGATGGAGGTGTATCTTGTCTATTCCTTGAAGTAGCTGGAGTTGTGAAAATCAAACTTTTGGCCCTAGCTATAAACCTTCCCCTAGAATCTCTTGCTCTATGCATGTCATTTATTTTTTATTTTTTATTTTTATTTTTAAGTTGGGCTAATAATTCTCTTTCTGATCTTCCAGATCACACTAGGTGCAAGAAGAGAGCATAATCAAGAAATTATTGAACTAATAACTCTCTTTTCTGATCCTCCAGATCACACTAGGTGCAAGAGGAGAGCATACTTCAAGAAGTTATCAATTTTTCCCTTATTTTTTTTAAGAGATCGGCTACTGTTATAGACAATTTTGTGCCTTACAGCAACAAGCATGAATTGTCAATAATCCAAGGGATCCAAAGTTCCCTAAACATGATGTTCCTACCCCTAGAGGAACAAGGTCAGCAAACCAACAGCTCTCAGATCAGTTCTCCACCTGAAAACACTCAAAAACAAGCAATCCTGAAATCAAAGCAGGTGCTCCACTAGGTTTCTGCGCTGAAACTCAGTTGCTCCATGGTGTACCTGCGTTGCAAAGCAAGTGGGACAAAGGCCACCTGCGCTGAGCGAGAAACATATAATATCAAGAAATGACCATTATAACACAAAAAGATCCTTTACAGTGTAAAACTTCCTTACCTCCATATGTTTGTTTACACCTTTGAAACATATGGCGGTCATGAAGTGGATGAAGGGTAATGTATGGTAGTGGGTGGAACACGGTTGACTCTTTACAGAACCACATCTCTTGAACATATAACGACACAGATGTGATGGATTGGTAGCATTACCCCAATTGTGGATGGTGTGGCGAGGACCATGGTTATGAGACCAGTGAATGAAACAACCCAACCCGATGTGATACGGAGGACAAAGTGTCATGTTCAAGAGCGACTTGCTACCATTAATGCTGTGAGGTTCTCCCAATTTTTCCCCAGTCATTGCTGACCAGTACCTCTTTATTTTTGTCAAGCTTGAGGAGGATAACATATGCTTGTTCTATAACCTGCCCTTCGGGCAAGCCCATCGCTATGTTTTAACGAGCCTAGCGATAGGGAAACTCGTTCTCGTCTAAAGACAAGTTTGTCGCTATTTAATCATTTTAACGAGTCTAACAACAAAGAAAACTCGGTCCTTTTCATTTTTAGAGAGTCTGAAAAGGTACGAAAAGTTAACTCCAAAATTCCTTTTTCGTCTTCTAATCCCTTAAGTCCGAAAAAGTATAAAACAATACAGAAGGGATGAATTTTCGATTTCTTTAACGAGCCGAACAAAACAAGCGCTCGATCTTTTTGTGTAATAATCCCTCAGGTCCAAAAAGATTAAAATCTAGAGGAGGGATAGCTCTTCTTGTCCTTTAACGAGCTGGAAGGCCAAAACTCGGCAAACTTTTCATATTTTACGAGTCAGTGAAAAGAGCTCAAAGAAGACTCGTCTTTTGAGGAACGAGTGATGAACAGGGATAGCAGCGGATTCCAGGTACAGGTTGGAATTCTCCAATCACGGCAGTGTCACAAGGATGGCTAAGTGAAATCACTCTTCGCAGCTGTTCCTCAAAATGGGTAAACAAACATATGGAGGTGAACGATTGGCCAAATGAACGGATGGAGGTGATGGCATATAAACACGACCAAGGGCTTTTAATATGGCTTTCAAAGGTTACATTTCTCGAGGTTGTTTACCGGTTCATTTTTTCTGGATGAGCTTGAACTGTAGGGAAAGATTGCTCACAACTTGTGTTTATTTTTTAACGAGCATGAACTCTGTACAAAACTGCTCGATTCTTGCGTTTATTTTTTAACGAGCATGAACATTGCTAAAACTGCTCGATTTATACCAGTCTTAATACAAGGAATGCTTTAGGTGAGGTAATCTTATTTAAGGAGCGATACCTCACTAATTACTCCGATTTGGCAGGTTTTAACTTTTGCCCTTCATCCTTTCTTTATGCAAGCTGGAAACGGCTAATCCTACGAGTTTAACGGGTTAGACCTACAGGTTTAAAGGGAGGACCTAAAAATTTAAAAAATAAATAGTCGTCTCGTGCTTGCACTCCAAAAGGTTTGCATGCCCCCAGGTATAAAGTATAATTTCAAGGCTCTTCTTCTCCTCTGTCCCACCTTTGTTTTTCTACTTGTCGTCTTGCTATATTTTTAACGATACTTGTCTTCTCGTTATTTTCTGGTGCCGATGGTACTTGTCTTCCCATCAGTTCACTTTTTGATTTTTGCAAGATCGCAACAGATAAAACATTGGTGTTACGGGGGAGAGGTCCTCTTACTTATTATCCGAAAAATGGTTTTGTTTGCTGCCGCAAACTAAACTCTCTTTTCGGCGATGTCTATCATTAGGTTGCTAAGGATGGCGACTACTTGTTGCAGCAATTTCCTCTCTTTCTTTGAAGACTGCCCCTACTTCTCTTTTAAAACATATTGTTTTAATGGGTGAGGCTTGACATTCAAAGATGGTGCCTTCTTGCTGCCACAAATAGATCCCCTCCTTAGGAGAGCCCACTTCTTTAGACAAAGGGAGCGATTCTTCCGCTTCAACATAACTTTGACAAAAGAATTTTATCCTAGAACAACCCTCTCTTCCTTTTTCGGACGGGGTACGGACTAGTCCATTCTTCTGCGGTAGTTAACTTTATACCTAAGGTTTTCTCTGCCCGAGGCAGGCCAGGGTGCATGCCCCCTGGGTCCCCATTCTTTTCTTCTCGAATTACTCGCATTCATCGAGAAGTAGAACCGGGGGCGGTGGCATTCCTTGAGTGAATAGACCGTTAAGGGATGGTATTTGACTATTTGCAATGCGTGATCCTGGAAATGAAAGTTGGTCTACGAGCTTGACCATTCTTCCTTCGTGCGGAAAACACATGACTCTAAAGAGGGAGGACACTATTGCCTCCATGCAATATATATAGTCTCGTCCAAGGAGTAAGTTATATGCCAAGGGTCCCTGGACGACCATGATGTTCATATGAATTGTCTTCCCTTTCAATGTAACTGGAACATTGGGGAGAATCCCTAACGGGTGACTGGTTCCTTTATCAAAACCTGATAGATTTCTCATCTCAGGTAAAAGCGTCGGGCAACCCAGTGCTTTCCAAGCAACAGAGGAAAGGATACTCACAGATGCCCCTTCATCAATGATAGTTCCAGCCATCACCATTATGTAGATTTGGACTATGATTCTGAATGGGATACTGGCTGGTAACCGGGGTCTGCCTAGTTGATTCCAATCAAAGGATACAACCAGGTTGCTTGGTGGTGGGACCGAATATACGGCCGGATACGACCCTGACGATGTTCCTTCCTGCGATAAAGGAATGGGTGCATTGCCCTGATGCTCATCAGAGTCTGTGTTGATGAAAAGAATATGGACGGTGTCATCCTTATCCTCTTCAGTGAGGGTGTCATTTGAAGATGGGTCTTCAATGAAGGAGTCATTGGAGGATGAAACCTCTGAAGGAAGAACCGGGTCAACTGCCGTTTCGACCTTTAGACTTTCGTCTGGTCTGGATTCAGTAGGTTCATTCTCAATGACCGACACTTCAGCCGACCACTTTAGCGGGTCAGCTGGATTTTCAACTACCGAGGGATTAGGCGCGAGTTTTTGGTATCCAGGAGGAAGTCGTAACGGTGAAACCGGACGATCTTCTAAAACTCTCTTTGCCTCATCTAAGAATGGACATTGGTGGATGGCATGCTCGCCTTCACACAATATACAGGGTGATCTTGGTCTCCCTCTTCGTCCTTCACTCTCGCTAGTTGACGGACTGCAATCAACATGACTACCAGAGGTTGATGCTACCGGATTGTGCAACCTTGGGGACTAGTCCCTTAGTATCCGGGGAATACAGGGACAATCACGATGGAAGTGGGCCCCTTTGCAAATGACACATGGCGATTTAGGCCTGGTCGGTGCAGTGTGTGGGTTTTTGTCAGCTGTCTTTTGCTTGCCCCCAGTCGCCTTCGCCATAGGCCCCTTCTGCTTCTTTTCTCTTTTCTTCTTTTCCTTCTTCTCCATGGGAGGCTGACTTTTGCCGGCTCTACCTTGTGAAGATGAAGGATCAGAGGAAGAATTATAAGAAGTGGAAGGCTGGTGGGTAGTTCTAGATTGGTATGACTGTTGATTCGACTGCTCAGGATTAGTGGCGATCTGGACTACACTAGTTGAAAAGAGCCATACAGGTAGGCCAATTGTCAATCCTGGAAGTGACAATGTTGCCATATGAGGCGCACCAACATCTCCCCAAGAGGAGAAGGGATTTGGACTTCCACCAAGGTTATTTCCTTGGTTGGTGGGCTCCATACTTTTCAACTGAAAGATCAACGTGGGAATAACAGGTGATTATGTTCCGCTTAAAATAAATTTTATTAACGACGCTTTTAGACACAAACTTGCTTTTTCATGTTTTAAGAGTCGAGAAAAAGCTAAAGATGACTCTAGTCGCCTTCGATGTTTTAACGAGCCCGAAGTGACAAATGCTCGGATGGACTTTTTCAGTTATAGAGTTTGAAAAAGGCCAAAAGAAACTTCTCTGGAGTTCTAGGCAGAGGGTGTGCCAAACTTTTCGCGAAACCACAGAATACGTTTTACGGTACGGGTGGTCGATCTTCGTGAATGCTGTGTTCACTGCATCGCGATCAGTAGGGCGGTCGACAGGGCTTCCTATGGATAAAGGATAATTGCCTATAGGGGTCTCCCAATATATACGCGATGGTACGTGGGAGCACAAGTCCGTATTAGTGCCACCGACTCTCAGGAGGAATCACCCACCTTCGTAGAGATCGACAGTCACTATGTTTAACGACGCCGGAACACGTCTCTACCTAGACCTCTATGTGTTTGCGTTATGTTACAAAGCGTTGTTATGTAAATTGGATTTATTTTAATGTTGATCTTGCTTATCAGTTTGCCTTTAAGGATCACCACGAGATGTATATAACAAATTCCTGAATGCAGTCTAAGATGAGAAGCAAACTTTTCAATCTTTCAACTTTGAAAACCTTAACTACTGAGGGAAAAGAAAGGCAAATCTTTTCACACAGATCATAGAGCACACACTAAAATGCAAATTTTTCCTAAATCGTCAAGCACACAGTCAAATGCAAAATGCACAATGCATGTATTTTCTTTTCCCTTTCTTAATGTGGATGGATTACAAAAAGAAAGTGGTTATATAACTTTGATTTTGATTTAAAGCGAAAGTAAACAAGTTTGTCCAAAATCAAAAGACACCTTAAGATTCACTTGCTTAATCACTGGAAATACATGAAAATCAAACCACACTAACGAAAGTAAAATGACTAATCAGCTATGGACAGCAAACAAGCTAACTCTTTAGACCAGCAAAATGCCTAACACAGGTTCAGATCTAAGAGGCCAAAAGCAAGACTAGTTTACTCTTCGTTATGGGAAATTGTAAATGAGTAAGAAATACAAAGAACAAGTACAATTTCGTTATATAACAGAGGCAGAATGATGGCAAGTAATATTGGTTTCAAAACAGGCACAAGACTGACACCTAGCAACAAAACTAAGTGAAAACAGGCAAGAGAAAGGAGGAAACCCCAAATACACTAGGCAAATTTGGGCCAACGCAGGCTCTGCACAGCCAAACTGGCTCTCAGCGCAGGTAGCCCCTTCGGGACCTGCGTTGCAAAGCAGGTAGCCTGTGTACTACCTGCTTTGGAAAACGAGAATTGCGTTTCCACAGTTTCCGGGTCATAATTTTCTCAAAAATGCACGGTTTTTGCTCAAATCAGAAGCAATCAGTCAAGCACACTCAAAGGGATGATTAAGAA
Source organism: Pinus tabuliformis (assembly GCA_031772625.1). Lineage (NCBI taxonomy): Eukaryota > Viridiplantae > Streptophyta > Pinopsida > Pinales > Pinaceae > Pinus > Pinus tabuliformis. The sequence goes on from CM062804.1 coordinate 904,084,965, forward strand.
GGTGCAAAGCTATCACTAAGAGCTTACAAGGATCCTTGTAGATCAGCTCTTCAAATCATGAATTTGCTCAGAAAATGAGCAAGAGTAGCTGCCCTCTACTTCGCTTTTGATATAGTCAAAAGCTTTTCGATTTGGTACTCTTTTGTTCAGGAAATGAATAGCAAAATACTACAAACACAATCAAACGATACGATCCCCAGCGGAGTCGCCAGTTTGTTGTAGGGAAAAGTATCCGATTCGGATGACCCTATCCCACTCTAAGGGTGATAGTTCCTTAGCAACAACTAAATAGTTTAGCTAAATCCATATTTATATCGATAAACTAAAGAGCCTTTATAGCTAAATCTAGTGGAAGTTCCTCTTGTTGTAGGGAAAAGTATCCGACTCGGATGACCCTATCCCACTCTAAGGGTGATAGTTCCTTAGCAACAACTGTAAAACAAACTACTTAAGGTTTACTTCTTTATGAAAGCAAAAGAGAATGGAGAAATGCACTAACCGTTGCCTTGCGCTTAATGTCGAATCCAAACTCTTCTCTTTGGCCACTTGCTCCTAGCTCCTTGTTCTTTTGCTTTCCCAGCTACAATGAGATCCTGCAAAATAACAAAGAAGGAGACTACAAGAGGCATGCAATCATAACTGGTTCATGGATTAGTGTAAACCAAACATGCAATCATCACAATATATTATTGAAATGAGAGCACATAGAAGAACCTCAATAGCTTTTATTAATGAAGAAATAAAGGTTCTGAGAGTATTACAACCATTGAAGGCTCCAACCCAGCAACACCTCCCAGCAGAAAGAATTGCTCCTCTTCACCTCTCTCAAACAATCACCCAATAACTCAATAATGAAACCAACAACATATCATTACTTTGCACAAAATTCCAGCCTCCTGAGCTCATAGGAGAGAGCTCAATATATAGATGAATTGAGAAAGGATGAGTCAGCTTGCAACTGATGTGTAGCTGCCTTGTGTCCTCTCTCTCTTCAGTTAATCTTTAGTTGATCTTCAGTTCTTGAGTCCACTTGGTGAACCTTGCTTCCACTTGGAGAAACAAAGCCTCTGACTCATCACAAGGCGAAATCCCTGATCCAAGTGTCATTTTTGGAAGATTCCAAAGCAATGACTCATTGTGCCACTTGTCCTTTCTCGCTCAGCGCAGGTGGCCTTTGTCCCACTTGCTTTGCAACGCAGGTACACCATGGAGCAACTGAGTTTCAGCGCAGAAACCTAGTGGAGCACCTGCTTTGATTTCAGGATTGCTTGTTTTTGAGTGTTTTCAGGTGGAGAACTGATATGAGAGCTGTTGGTTTGCTGACCTTGTTCCTCTAGGGGTAGGAACATCATGTTTAGGGAACTTTGGATCCCTTGGATTATTGACAATTCATGCTTGTTGCTGTAAGGCACAAAATTGTCTATAACAGATGCCCCCTAAAGTATGAGGTCGTTTATCGGGTGAAATGCTTTATTGAGAGGATCCGAAGTTCATTCAATCTGCTGAGAAGTGTCCTGTAATAAGATACAATACAATACATTATTTTTCATACATTTTTCATGATCTAGCTGAGGCGGGCATTCCCGTGCTCAGCTTTATAAATACATTTTGGTACATAGAACAGACGATCGTCTGATGGTAGACTGATAATTCTCTGCTGAAATTATCATCCTTTGAGAAGGATGATCATCTGCTGTAATGATGTACATATCAAATGTCTTTATGTCCTGAATATATATCGCAGCCCGAATGGATGAAACTAGATCCGGGGTCTTCAATCTCTTCCGATCTTCACTCGATGTACAAGTCGATCCATGTGAGAATTTCTTGAAGTCGAACATGGAAAGACATCGCTTGATTACCGGTCAATGATGTAAACCGTTAACAAGCGCGAGAGGAGTCACCGATAAGGATGATGACCCTCAAGGTACGGCAGTACAATCCACATGGTGGGAATAAAGGACTTGGCGTCGACCACCATGCAAAATCTTCTGGTCGAAGGTCATTGATGTATACCTGTCGCCGGAAGTGAGAAACTTGCCATTGAGGCATGCAAGCTTCAAAGTACTGAGGGGGGTGTTCCTAGATCAACTCCTTGGATAATGAGCTGATGTCGACAAGGAGCGATCCGTCAAAGGAGGGCCTTAATGAATCCCACATCAGTGACACGGAACGGAGCTAATGATTGTGATGAGGTGAAAACAAACTGTGATGTATGATTCAGGGTGGCGGTCATGAAGTGGATGAAGGGTAATGTATGGTAGTGGGTGGAACACGGTTGACTCTTTACAGAACCACATCTCTTGAACATATAACGACACAGATGTGATGGATTGGTAGCATTACCCCAATTATGGATGGTGTGGCGAGGACCATGGTTATGAGACCAGTGAATGAAACAACCCAACCCGATGTGATACGGAGGACAAAGTGTCATGTTCAAGAGCGACTTGCTACCATTAATGCTGTGAGGTTCTCCCAATTTTTCCCCAGTCATTGCTGACCAGTACCTCTTTATTTTTGTCAAGCTTGAGGAGGATAACATATGCTTTCTCTATAACCTGCCCTTCGGGCAAGCCCATCGCTATGTTTTAACGAGCCTAGCGATAGGGAAACTCGTTCTCGTCTAAAGACAAGTTTGTCGCTATTTAATCATTTTAACGAGTCTAATGACAAGGAAAACTCGGTCCTTTTCATTTTTAGAGAGTCTGAAAAGGTACGGAAAGTTAACTCCAAAATTCCTTTTTCGTTTTCTAATCCCTTAAGTCTGAAAAAGTATAAAACAATACAGAAGGGATGAATTTTCGATTTCTTTAACGAGCCGAACAAAACAAGCGCTCGATCTTTTTGTGTAATAATCCCTCAGGTCCAAAAAGATTAAAATCTAGAGGAGGGATAGCTCTTCCGGTCCTTTTAACGAGCTGGAAGGCCAAAACTCGGCAAACTTTTCATATTTTACGAGTCAGTGAAAAGAGCTCAAAGAAGACTCGTCTTTTGAGGAACGACTGATGAACAGGGATAGCAGCAGATTCCAGGTACAGGTTGGAATTCTCCAATCACGGCAGTGTCACAAGGATGGCTAAGTGAAATCACTCTTCGCAGCTGTTCCTCAAAATGGGTAAACAAACATATGGAGGTGAACGATTGGCCAAATGAACGGATGGAGGTGATGGCATATAAACACGACCAAGGGCTTTTAATATGGCTTTCAAAGGTTACATTTCTCGAGGTTGTTTACCGGTTCATTTTTTCTGGATGAGCTTGAACTGTAGGGAAAGATTGCTCACAACTTGTGTTTATTTTTTAACGAGCATGAACTCTGTACAAAACTGCTCGATTCTTGCATTTATTTTTTAACGAGCATGAACATTGCTAAAACTGCTCGATTCTATACCAGTCTTAATACAAGAAATGCTTTAGGTGAGGTAATCTTATTTAAGGAGCGATACCTCACTAATTACTCCGATTTGGCAGGTTTTAACTTTTGCCCTTCATCCTTTCTTTATGCAAGCTGGAAACGGCTAATCCTACGAGTTTAACGGGTTAGACCTACAGGTGTAAAGGGAGGACCTAAAAATTTAAAAAATAAATAGTCGTCCCGTGCTTGCACTCCAAAAGGTTTGCATGCCCCCAGGTATAAAGTATAATTTCAAGGCTCTTCTTCTCCTCTGTCCCACCTTTGTTTTTCTACTTGTCATCTTGCTATATTTTTAACGATACTTGTCTTCTCGTTATTTTCCGGTGCCGATGGTACTTGTCTTCCCATCAGTTCACTTTTTGATTTTTGCAAGATCGCAACAGATAAAACATTGGTGTTACGGGGGAGAGGTCCTCTTACTTATTATCCGAAAAATGGTTTTTTTTTGCTGCCGCAAACTAAACTCTCTTTTCGGCGATGTCTATCATTAGGTTGCTAAGGATGGCGACTACTTGTTGCAGCAATTTCCTCTCTTTCTTTGAAGACTGCCCCTACTTCTCTTTTAAAACATATTGTTTTAATGGGTGAGGCTTGACATTCAAAGATGGTGCCTTCTTGCTGCCACAAATAGATCCCCTCCTTAGGAGAGCCCGCTTCTTTAGACAAAGGGAGCGATTCTTCCGCTTCAACATAACTTTGACAAAAGAATTTTATCCTAGAACAACCCTCTCTTCCTTTTTCGGACGGGGTACGGACTAGTCCATTCTTCTGCGGAAATTAACTTTATACCTAAGGTTTTCTCTGCCCGAGGCAGGCCAGGGTGCATGCCCCCTGGGTCCCCATTCTTTTCTTCTCGAATTACTCGCATTCATCGGGAAGTAGAACCGGGGGCGGTGGCATTCCTTGAGTGAATAAACCGTTAAGGGATGGTATTTGACTATTTGCAATGCGTGATCCTGGAAATGAAAGTTGGTCTACGAGCTTGACCATTCTTCCTTCGTGCGGAAAACATACGACTCTAAAGAGCGAGGACACTATTGCCTCCATGCAATATATATAGTCTCGTCCAAGGAGTAAGTTATATGCCAAGGGTCCCTGGACGACCATGATGTTCATATGAACTGTCTTCCCTTTCAATGTAACTGGAACATTGGGGAGAATCCCTAACGGGTGACTGGTTCCTTTATCAAAACCTGATAGATTTCTCATCTCAGGTAAAAGCGCCGGGCAACCCAGTGCTTTCCAAGCAACAAAGGAAAGGATACTCACAGATGCCCCTTCATCAATGATAGTTCCAGCCATCACCATTCTGTAGATTTGGACTATGATTCTGAATGGGATACTGGCTGGTAACCGGGGTCTGCCTAGTTGATTCCAATCAAAGGATACAACTAGTTTGCTTGGTGGTGGGACCGAATATACGGCCGGATACGACCCTGACGATGTTCCTTCCTGCGATAAAGGAATGGGCACATTGCCCTGATGCTCATCAGAGTCTGTGTTGATGAAAAGAATATGGACGGTGTCATCCTTATCCTCTTCAGTGAGGGTGTCATTTGAAGATGGGTCTTCAATGACGGAGTCATTGGAGGATGAAACCTCTGAAGGAAGAACCGGGTCAACTGCCGTTTCGACCTTTAGACTTTCGTCTGGTCTGGATTCAGTAGGTTCATTCTCAATGACCGACACTTCAACCGACCACTTTAGCGGGTCAGCTGGATTTTCAACTACCGAGGGATTAGGCGCGAGTTTTTGGTATCCAGGAGGAAGTCGTAACGGTGAAACCGGACGATCTTCTAAAACTCTCTTTGCCTCATCTAAGAATGGACATCGGTGGATGGCATGCTCGCCTTCACACAATATACAGGGTGATCTTGGTCTCCCTCTTCGTCCTTCACTCTCGCTAGTTGACGGACTGCAATCAACATGACTACCAGAGGTTGATGCTACCGGATTGTGCAACCTTGGGGACCAGTCCCTTAGTATCCGGGGAATACAGGGACAATCACGATGGAAGTGGGCCCCTTTGAAAATGACACATGGCGATTTAGGCTCGGTCGGTGCAGTGTGTGGGTTTTTGTCAGCTGTCTTTTGCTTGCCCCCAGTCGCCTTCACCATAGGCCCCTTCTGCTTCTTTTCTCTCTTCTTCTTTTCCTTCTTCTCCATGGGAGGCTGACTTTTGCCGGCTCTACCTTGTGAAGATGAAGGATCAGAGGAAGAATTGTAAGAAGTGGAAGGCTGGTGGGTAGCTCCAGATTGTTCTGACTGTTGATTCGACTGCTCAGGATTAGTGGCGATCTGGACTACATTAGTTGAAAAGAGCCATACAGGTAGGCCAATTGTCAATCCTGGAAGTGACAATGTCGCCATATGAGGCGCACCAACATCTCCCCAAGAGGAGAAGGGATTTGGATTTCCACCAAGGTTACTTCCTTGGTTGGTGGGCTCCATACTTTTCAACTGAAAGATCAACGTGGGAATAACAGGTGATTATGTTCCGTTTAAAATAAATTTTATTAACGACGCTTTTAGACACAAACTTGCTTTTTCATGTTTTAAGAGTCGAGAAAAAGCTAAAGATGACTCTAGTCGCCTTCGATGTTTTAACGAGCCCGAAGTGAAAAATGCTCGGATGGACTTTTTCAGTTATAGAGTTTGAAAAAGGCCAAAAGAAACTTCTCTGGAGTTCTAGGCAGAGGGTGTGCCAAACTTTTCGCGAAACCACAGAATACGTTTTACGGTACGGGTGGTCGATCTTCGTGAATGCTGTGTTCACTGCATCGCGATTAGTAGGGCGGTCGACACAGCTTCCTATGGATAAAAGATAATTGCCTATAGGGGTCTCCCAATATATACGCGACGGTACGTGGGAGCACAAGTCCGTATTAGTGCCACCGACTCTCAGGAGGAATCACCCACCTTCGTAGAGATCGACAGTCACTATTTTTAACGACGCCGGAACACGTCTCTACCTAGACCTCTATGTGTTTGCGTTATGTTACAAAGCGTTGTTATGTAAATTGGATTTATTTTAATGTTGATCTTGCTTATCAGTTTGCCTTTAAGGATCACCACGAGATGTATATAACAAATTCCTGAATGCAGTCTAAGATGAGAAGCAAACTTTTCAATCTTTCAACTTTGAAAACCTTAACTACTGAGGGAAAAGAAAGGCAAATCTTTTCACACAGATCACAGAGCACACACTAAAATGCAAATTTTTCCTAAATCGTCAAGCACACAGTCAAATGCAAAATGCACAATGCATGTATTTTCTTTTCCCTTTCTTAATGTGGGTGGATTACAAAAAGAAAGTGGTTATATAACTTTGATTTCAATTTAAAGCGAAAGTAAACAAGTTTGTCCAAAATCAAAAGACACCTTAAGATTCACTTGCTTAATCACTGGAAATACATGAAATCAAACCACACTAACGAAAGTAAAATGACTAATCAGCTATGGACAGCAAACAAGCTAACTCTTTAGACCAGCAAAATGCCTAACATAGGTTCAGATCTAAGAGGCCAAAAGCAAGACTAGTTTACTCTTCGTTATGGGAAATTGTAAATGAGTAAGAAATAAAAAGAAAAAGTACAATTTCGTTATATAATAGAGGCAGAATGATGGCAAGTAATATTGGTTTCAAAACAGGCACAAGACTGACACCTAGCAACAAAACTAAGTGAAAACAGGCAAGAGAAAGGAGGAAACCCCAAATGCACTAGGCAAATTTGGGCCAACGCAGGCTCTGCACAGCCAAACTGGCTCTCAGCGCAGGTAGCCCCTTCGGGACCTGCGTTGCAAAGCAGGTAGCCTGTGTACTACCTGCTTTGGAAAACGAGAATTGCGTTTTCACAGTTTCCGGGTCATAATTTTCTAAAAAATGCACGGTTTTTGCTCAAATCAGAAGCAATCAGTCAAGCACACTCAAAGGGATGATTAAGAAGGTGCAAAGCTATCACTAAGAGCTTACAAGGATCCTTGTAGATCAGCTCTTCAAATCATGAATTTGCTCAGAAAATGAGCAAGAGTAGCTGCCCTCTACTTCGCTTTTGATATAGTCAAAAGCTTTTCGATTTGGTACTCTTTTGTTCAGGAAATGAATAGCAAAATACTACAAACACAATCAAATGGATACGATCCCCAGTGGAGTCGCCAGTTTGTTGTAGGGAAAAGTATCCGACTCGGATGACCCTATCCCACTCTAAGGGTGATAGTTCCTTAGCAACAACTGTAAAACAAACTACTTAAGGTTTACTTCTTTATGAAAGCAAAAGAGAATGGAGAAATGCACTAACCATTGCCTTGCGCTTAATGTCGAATCCAAACTCTTCTCTTTGGCCGCTTGCTCCTAGCTCCTTGTTCTTTTGCTTTCCCAGCTACAATGAGATCCTGCAAAATAACAAAGAAGGAGACTACAAGAGGCATGCAATCATAACTGGTTCATGGATTAGTGTAAACCAAACATGCAATCATCACAATATATTATTGAAACAAGAGCACATAGAAGAACCTCAATAGCTTTTATTAATGAAGAAATGAAGGTTCTGAGAGTATTACAACCATTGAAGGCTCCAACCCAGCAACACCTCCCAGCAGAAAGAATTGCTCCTCTTCACCTCTCTCAAACAATCACCCAATAACTCAATAATGAAACCAACAGCATATCATTACTTTGCACAAAATTCCAGCCTCCTGAGCTCATAGGAGAGAGCTCAATATATAGATGAATTGAGAAAGGATGAGTCAGCTTGCAACTGATGTGTAGCTGCCTTGTGTCCTCTCTCTCTTCAGTTAATCTTTAGTTGATCTTCAGTTCTTGAGTCCACTTGGTGAACCTTGCTTCCACTTGGAGAAACAAAGCCTCTGACTCATCACAAGGCGAAATCCCTGATCCAAGTGTCATTTTTGGAAGATTCCAAAGCAATGACTCATTGTGCCACTTGTCCTTTCTCGCTCAGCGCAGGTGGCCTTTGTCCCACTTGCTTTGCAACGCAGGTACACCATGGAGCAACTGAGTTTCAGCGCAGAAACCTAGTGGAGCACCTGCTTTGATTTCAGGATTGCTTGTTTTTGAGTGTTTTCAGGTGGAGAACTGATCTGAGAGCTGTTGGTTTGCTGACCTTGTTCCTCTAGGGGTAGGAACATCATGTTTAGGGAACTTTGGATCCCTTGGATTATTGACAATTCATGCTTGTTGCTGTAAGGCACAAAATTGTCTATAACAGATGCCCCCTAAAGTATGAGGTCGTTTATCGGGTGAAATGCTTTATTGAGAGGATCCGAAGTTCATTCAATCTGCTGAGAAGTGTCCTGTAATAAGATACAATACAATACATTATTTTTCATACATTTTTCATGATCTAGCTGAGGCGGGCATTCCCGTGCTCAGCTTTATAAATACATTTTGGTACATAGAACAGACGATCGTCTGATGGTAGACTGATAATTCTCTGCTGAAATTATCATCCTTTGAGAAGGATGATCATCTGCTGTAATGATGTACATATCAAATGTCTTTATGTCCTGAATATATATCGCAGCCCGGATGGATGAAACTAGATCCGGGGTCTTCAATCTCTTCCGATCTTCACTCGATGTACAAGTTGATCCATGTGAGAATTTCTTGAAGTCGAACATGGAAAGATATCGCTTGATTACCGGTCAATGATGTAAACCGTTAACAAGCGCGAGAGGAGTCACCGATAAGGATGATGACCCTCAAGGTACGGCAGTACAATCCACATGGTGGGAATAAAGGACTTGGCGTCGACCACCATGCAAAATCTTCTGGTCGAAGGTCATTGATGTATACCTGTCGCCGGAAGTGAGAAACTTGCCATTGAGGCATGCAAGCTTCAAAGTACTGAGGGGGGTGTTCCTAGATCAACTCCTTGGATAATGAGCTGATGTCGACAAAGAGCGATCCGTCAAAGGAGGGCCTTAATGAATCCCACATCAGTGACACGGAACGGAGCTAGTGATTTGTGATGAGGTGAAAACAAACTGTGATGTATGATTCAGGGTGGCGGTCATGAAGTGGATGAAGGATAATGTATGGCAGTGGGTGGAACACGGTTGACTCTTTACAGAACCACATCTCTTGAGCATATAACGACACTGATGTGATGGATTGGTAGCATTACCCCAATTGTGGATGGTGTGGCGAGGACCATGGTTATGAGACCGGTGAATGAAACAACCCAACCCGATGTGATACGGAGGACAAAGTGTCATGTTCAAGAGCGACTTGCTACCATTAATGCTGTGAGGTTCTCCTAATTTTTCCCCAGTCATTGCTGACCAGTACCTCTTTATTTTTGTCAAGCTTGAGGAGGATAACATATGCTTGTTCTATAACCTGCCCTTCGGGCAAGCCCATCGCTATGTTTTAACAAGCCTAGCGATAGGGAAACTCGTTCTCGTCTAAAGACAAGTTTGTCGCTATTTAATCATTTTAACGAGTCTAACGACAAGGAAAACTCGGTCCTTTTCATTTTTAGAGAGTCTGAAAAGGTACGAAAAGTTAACTCCACAATTCCTTTTTCGTCTTCTAATCCCTTAAGTCCGAAAAAGTATAAAACAATACATAAGGGATGAATTTTCGATTTCTTTAACGAGCCGAACAAAACAAGCGCTCGAATGTTTTGTGTAATAATCCCTCAGGTCCAAAAAGATTAAAATCTAGAGGAGGGATAGCTCTTCCGGTCCTTTTAACGAGCTGGAAGGCCAAAACTCGGCAAACTTTTCATATTTTACGAGTCAGTGAAAAGAGCTCAAAGAAGACTCGTCTTTTGAGGAACGACTGATGAACAGGGATAGCAGCAGATTCCAGGTACAAGTTGGAATTCTCCAATCACGGCAGTGTCACAAGGATGGCTAAATGAAATCACTCTTCGCAGCTGTTCCTCAAAATGGGTAAACAAACATATGGAGGTGAACGATTGGCCAAATGAATGGATGGAGGTGAGACTGCAAGAACACGACCACAGGTTTTTAAAACTGGCTTTCAAAGGTTACATTTCTCCAGGTTATTTACCGGTTCATTTTTTCTGGATGAGCTTGAACTGTAGGGAAATATTGCTCACAACTTGTGTTTATTTTTTAACGAGCATGAACTCTGTTAAAACTGCTCAATTCTTGCGTTTATTTTTTAACGAGTATGAACATTGCTAAAACTGCTCGATTCTGATGCCCCCAGCATAAAAAATGTGGGCGAGGCATATGTCCTCTAATTCTTAAGGGGACATTTCATTTTTTAATGAGGTTGACATCGCGAAGAACTATCCTCTTTACTCTTTATTTCATTTTTTAAACGAGGTTGACTTGAGAAAGGAACTATCCTCGAAACTTTTAGATCCATTAAAAATAGAAGGCTTCATATCCCGTTGCATCCATCTCCGCAAGATTACTTGGCGGTGGTGGGGTAAAAGTGCCCATTAAAGAAGGGCCTTTTGGGAAAATTACTCCGATATATGGGAGAGGATGATTGCCTCCATGGATCGATGGCGGTTCAACTTCTGTCGAAGTTGTTGTCGAACTGCCTAATCGACCTTTTTTTTCGCCATTCGACAACTGCGGGTTCCCATAATTTTTGTTCATTGTCAAAGTTAAAGCATTGTTTGGTTGCTTATCACTTGACACCATTAGAACTTGGCACCCGGAAGTGTTTCCACTATCAACCAGATTTTGACTTGGGTCGGGAAAAGGATCAGTCAACACAGCTGGAGTATGCGGATTTTTTACGAATCTTTTAAACTCAGCTTTGTACGGGCAATCTGCCGTCCGATGATCGTCGTCACATATGTGACACGGAAACTGTTTCCTATTCCCAGGAGGGTTTGAAGAATTTTTCTTAGGGGATGACCCACCTTGTTTATTCTTCCTCCCTTTGTTTTGATTCTTCTTGCTTCCTGGTTGATTGGTTTCTTTGCCCTTATCTTTCGATACGGCATTTACTTCCGAAGCAAGAACTTCTTCATGCGCATTTTGATTCGAATCCTTACGGGCCTTCTTTTGATTGGTCCTTTTCAGATTCGCGTTTGCTGTGCCAATCACGCCATCACCGGCATGAGAGTCACTGTTTGATTTAGGAGGAGGAGGGATTGAAAATTCTGGTCTAGGGGCGTCTGGTATTTTGTCATAGAGCGTGCCGGACTGAGTATATACTAAATCCAAGTATTGTGCACGAGCGATAACTTGCTCTTCTGTTACGACTCCTCCCTTTGCTACATCTTCCGTTATAGCCGGAAGTAATGACTTTATAAACCACTTAGCTAAAAGCTGATCAGGAACGTATGTTTTAACCATTCTTCGTCGACGTCGCCACTCATGTATATGATCTGATATATGAGTTGCGGTTGTCTGTTTGAAGTTAGTCAATATCTCTGTTCCCATTTCATACCTTATTGGTAATTGAAAGTGGGTCAAGAATGTCGTGGCAAGGGAGCCAAAATTGTCGAACGAAGCTCTAGGCAATTCTATATACCATTTTGCCGCTGGACCTGTCAATGTCCTCTGAAAGAGGCGAAGCCTTATCGAATCGTCATTTAAAGTGTTCGACGAACACCATAGATGAAATGTCATCACATGATTCGACGGGTCTTCGCCTGGATTTCCATTGAATTTAGGAATATCGGATGGAAGTTTGTGTGGAATCACTGGCCACCAAGGGGCGTAAGCAATTGGATCGTTGGTTAACCGATGTAAATCAGGCAACTCTAAAGTCGCCACGAATGGTAACTGCTGGTTCAAGTTAGGTGAAGCGTAACCAGGATACGATGGAATCGCCTGAACAGTCGGTCTTTTCATACCAGCATAATGGAGTTGATGTTGGTATGATGAATACGGTTGATGGACTTGACCACTATAAAGTGGTTGATTTTGACCATTTTGAATATATGGTTGTCCAGTATTCGCAAATATTTTCTGTTCAGAACCTTGGTACACTTGTTGGAATTGCGGCTGTTGGTATTGCATTATCCACGGTTGCGACACCATGGGTTGTTGCGCTACACTAACCATTGGACCAAGATGTGGGGTAGTTGTACCCAACTGTACTTGTGTTGCCCCACCAGTAGGTGATTGTGGTTGGGTCGCAGGGTCAAGGGGCTGTTGCATGAGAACCTGAGCAATCTGAGGTTGACATACAACATGCATTGTTTGAACTTGCGACACGGTCACAATAGCCGGTGTAGTTGGGATGTTTGTCACAGGTACACACTGTTGCATAGAATATAAAACTCTCGGTGGCTGGGATAGCATAGGTACCCAACTACTCGTTGCAATTCCGCCATAACTTGAATAAGGTTGAGAACTCCCGTATGGGTACCTTCCCGGAGGGGGTAATGAAAGGGCATACTGCCCCCCATACGGTAGCAACCCAGAACTCAAGGCAATTGATTGTCCTGGAGGACTGGATGGCCTAATTAGATTCCCAAAAGGGTCAATTTGATGAGTCTCAACATGAGAGTTACCAGACATTACTCCGGAACAAACAGGAACAGACCATACTGTCGAGATAGTCTCTTGGTGGACTCCTTCTAGCGACTGAGAGCTAGTTGGGACAGATGGTATGCCGGCGAACATTGTTGGATTTGCAGCAGGTAATTCTGTCGTCGCCGTATCATTCGACACAGTCCTAGATGTCGACGGTTGTTCAGTCATTTTTAGTCTATCCAATTGATCACCTAGTGATTCTACAGGAACTTCCACTGGTGGTGGACAAACTTCTGTTGTAGCAGGAAATAGAGTGACCCCTACTCCAAATTGAATTGGAGTGGATGCTTGCGGTTCTTCTATAATTTCCTCTATCGCAATCAGACCAGGTGGAAGAGGAAGACCGTCAGGCCCGTAAAAGATTTCCGGTGCCGAAGAAGGGGTTGTATCGACCGCGACGGATGTTTGAGGAACAAAACTCTCTGGACCGGTTACAGATGGAACTGGTTCAGTCATACAAGTATTTGCCCCCAGACTAGGATCAGTATTACTGTCCCTCCGTGGCGATTGAACTTCTTCTATGGAGGCAGGGTTTCCGGAAATGTTTGGAGTGACCAGAATCTCAGATGTTGTTGGAACACTTGTTCTAACTTTTAAAGGAGATTTTGAACTGGTTCGACGAGCTCGCTTTGTCCGGATTGTTTTCGATTCCGGAGACAAAGACGGTTGACTCGCAAGCCTCCGAGAACGACGGATATTCAATTGACTTTCTTCACAATACAGCTAAAACAGAGTAAACCACTCCAAATATTCTTCCAATTAAATTTTTGAGTCAAGAAATGACCAGGTATTCTTTTGTAGGGAAAAGTATCCGACTCGGATGACCCTATCCCACTCTAAGGGTGACAGTTCCTTAGCAACAACTGTAAAACAAACTACTTAAGGTTTACTTCTTTATGAAAGCAAAAGAGAATGGAGAAAGCACTAACCGTTGCCTTGCGCTTAATGTCGAATCCAAACTCTTCTCTTTGGCCGCTTGCTCCTAGCTCTTTGTTCTTCTGCTCGCCCAGCTACAATGAGATCCTGCAAAATAACAAAGAAGGAAACTACAAGAGGCATGCAATCATAACTGGTTCATGGATTAGTGTAAACCAAACATGCAATCATCACAATATATAAATGAAACAAGAGCACATAGAAGAACCTCAATAGCTTTTATTAATGAAGAAATAAAGGTTCTGAGAGTATTACAACCATTGAAGGCTCCAACCCAGCAACACTTCCCAGCAGAAAGAATTGCTCTTCTTCACCTCTCTCAAACAATCACCCAATAACTCAATAATGAAACCAACAGCATATCATTACTTTGCACAAGATTCCAGCCTCCTGAGCTCATAGGAGAGAGCTCAATATATAGATGAATTGAGAAAGGATGAGTCAGCTTGCAACTAATGTGTAGCTACCTTGTGTCCTCTCTCTCTTCAGTTAATCTTTAGTTGATCTTCAGTTCTTGAGTCCACTTGGTGAACCTTGCTTCCACTTGGAGAAACAAAGCCTCTGACTCATCACAAGGCGAAATACCTGATCCAAGTGTCATTTTTGGAAGATTCCAAAGCAATGACTCACTGTGCCACTTGTCCCTTCTCGCTCAGCGCAGGTGGCCTTTGTCCCACTTGCTTTGCAACGCAGGTACACCATTGAGCAACTGAGTTTCAGCGCAGAAACCTAGTGGAGCACCTGCTTTGATTTCAGGATTGCTTTTTTTTGAGTGTTTTCAGGTGGAGAACTGATCTGAGAGCTGTTGGTTCGCTGACCTTGTTCCTCTAGGGGTAGGAACATCATGTTTAGGGAACTTTGGATCCCTTGGATTATTGACAATTCATGCTTGTTGCTGTAAGGCACAAAATTGTCTATAACAGATGCCCCCTAAAGTATGAGGTCGTTTATCGGGTGAAATGCTTTATTGAGAGGATCCGAAGTTCATTCAATCTGCTGAGAAGTGTCCTGTAATAAGATACAATACAATACATTATTTTTCATACATTTTTCATGATCTAGCTGAGGCGGGCATTCCCATGCTCAGCTTTATAAATACATTTTGGTACATAGAACAGACGATCGTCTGATGGTAGACTGATAATTCTCTGCTGAAATTATCATCCTTTGAGAAGGATGATCATTTGCTGTAATGATGTACATATCAAATGTCTTTATGTCCTGAATATATATCGCAGCCCGGATGGATGAAACTAGATCCGGGGTCTTCAATCTCTTCCGATCTTCACTCGATGTACAAGTTGATCCATGTGAGAATTTCTTGAAGTCGAACATGGAAAGACATCGCTTGATTACCGGTCAATGATGTAAACCGTTAACAAGCGCGAGAGGAGTCACCGATAAGGATGATGACCCTCAAGGTACGGCAGTACAATCCACATGGTGGGAATAAAGGACTTGGCGTCGACCACCATGCAAAATCTTCTGGTCGAAGGTCATTGATGTATACCTGTCGTCGGAAGTGAGAAACTTGCCATTGAGGCATGCAAGCTTCAAAGTACTGAGGGGGGTGTTCCTAGATCAACTCCTTGGATAATGAGTTGATGTCGACAAGGAGCGATCTGTCAAAGGAGGGCCTTAATGAATCCCACATCAGTGACACGGAACGGAGCTAGTGATTGTGATGAGGTGAAAACAAACTGTGATGTATGATTCAGGGTGGCGGTCATGAAGTGGATGAAGGGTAATGTATGGTAGTGGGTGGAACACGGTTGACTCTTTACAGAACCACATCTCTTGAACATATAACGACACAGATGTGATGGATTGGTAGCATTACCCCAATTGTGGATGGTGTGGCGAGGACCATGGTTATGAGACCAGTGAATGAAACAACCCAACCCGATGTGATATGGAGGAAAAAGTGTCATGTTCAAGAGCGACTTGCTACCATTAATGCTGTGAGGTTCTCCCAATTTTTCCCCAGTCATTGCTGACCAGTACCTCTTTATTTTTGTCAAGCTTGAGGAGGATAACATATGATTGTTCTATAACCTGCCCTTCGGGCAAGCCTATCGCTATGTTTTAACGAGCCTAGCGATAGGGAAACTCGTTCTCGTCTAAAGACAAGTTTGTCGCTATTTAATCATTTTAACGAGTCTAACGACAAAGAAAACTCGGTCCTTTTCATTTTTAGAGAGTCTGAAAAGGTACGAAAAGTTAACTCCAAAATTCCTTTTTCGTCTTCTAATCCCTTAAGTCCGAAAAAGTATAAAACAATACAGAAGGGATGAATTTTCGATTTCTTTAACGAGCCGAACAAAACAAGCGCTCGATCTTTTTGTGTAATAATCCCTCAGGTCCAAAAAGATTAAAATCTAGAGGAGGGATAGCTCTTCTTGTCCTTTAACGAGCTGGAAGGCCAAAACTCGGCAAACTTTTCATATTTTACGAGTCAGTGAAAAGAGCTCAAAGAAGACTCGTCTTTTGAGGAACGAGTGATGAACAGGGATAGCAGCGGATTCCAGGTACAGGTTGGAATTCTCCAATCACGGCAGTGTCACAAGGATGGCTAAGTGAAATCACTCTTCGCAGCTGTTCCTCAAAATGGGTAAACAAACATATGGAGGTGAACGATTGGCCAAATGAACGGATGGAGGTGATGGCATATAAACACGACCAAGGGCTTTTAATATGGCTTTCAAAGGTTACATTTCTCGAGGTTGTTTACCGGTTCATTTTTTCTGGATGAGCTTGAACTGTAGGGAAAGATTGCTCACAACTTGTGTTTATTTTTTAACGAGCATGAACTCTGTACAAAACTGCTCGATTCTTGCGTTTATTTTTTAACGAGCATGAACGTTGCTAAAACTGCTCGATTATATGGTTTACTTTTGATTTTTTACCATAATTAGCTTCTCGTTTTCATTGATCGCACTGCATTTTCAATTTGCTGCAACAAACTAGTTAGAAATGGGTAATATTTACTTGAAAATGAGATTAACACATCAATATTTACCTTGAATTACGTAAGAAAGCAAATAAAAAGGGTTTTACCTCTCATTTTACCATTTCATTTGCATTTTGCTTGTTGGAGCTTTGGAGGAGCCTCTTTCCCCTCGATTTTCATGAGCTGATTCCGGGAGATTCTGCGGACGATTTTCGGCGCCGTTTGGACCAGGTAGGAGCTAAACCTTAGCTCTTCATTTTCATGGTTTCATTTTCCTGTTTTATGCCTGTTTTGCTACTCTATTGAGCCTCTGGGGTTTTGCCAGGGCGCCCTCTGATCAACGCAGGTTCCCCATTCGAAAACTGCGTTGGGATCCAAGCTACTTGAAGGCAGCTTGTCCCCCAATGCAGGTAGTACACTGGGCACCTGCTTTGGGGCATAAAAGCAACAATTTTTCACAGATTTTGATGAAATTTTCGCCAGTCTTTCATCAATTTCAGGAGCTGACTCATCCTCTTGTTTGTTTTGCAGGGATTCTTGAACAAGATGGCCCTAACATGGCGAGAACGAGAACATGAAGAAGAAGATATGATTGCCCTTCATGATCCTGTTACGGTGGGCGCATTGCGAGACTGTGGTTTACTGAAGTTTTTCCGTATCTCTAGCATGAGAGCACAGATTTCACTACTGCAGTATTTGCTTGATGCTTGGGATCCTGTTAACCAAGTATTCCAGATCAGGAACAAACCTATTCCATTGACTGTGACAGATATTTACTTCTTGACTGGCCTGTCAAGGCGGGGTGCCCCCATTTCTTTATCAGGTACAGTTCGGGGGAATGATTCCGTGAGAGATTATGTTCGCCAGTATTGCAGGGAGGGGTCCCAGCTGAGCAGAGACGGCAAGGTGGTTATCCGTGATGTTACTAGCAGGCCTCTCAGGTCCATTTTGTATACTCTTGGTAGGATGGCCGGTAGCACATCTTTACATGTTGCCAACAGGTCTCACATGCAGCACGCCTTGGAATGTCTCCAACTGAAAATCTTCAACTGGAGTGATGCAGTGCTTAGTCAGATGAAAAATCAATTGAACAAGGTGAAGGACGGGAAGCTGAAGAACTTTGGTTTTGGTTCGATTCTGACTGCCTTCGCCTTGGAGAAGATCCCTCTGATGCAACCTCAGTACATTGATCTCGGAGTGCCTTCTCCTACCGAGCCACGTATGCAGCGATGGGTCGATCACATGTCCAGGCATGCCGGTCAATCCCAGATTTCTTTCAATGCTGCTTTCTTTAGGTGGTTCGATCGCCAGGAGATGGCTTTTTCCGAGTACCCATATGTTGGTATGGATTTCCGGGGCGATCCGGATATGGTACTGCCAGACGGTGCTCAGTGGGATGCTACTGGTAAGAACTTCAACCATATTACCGTTCATTGTTTTCATTCATAATGTTCTTGTGCTTTATTCTTTCAAGACTTTAATTGAACTCATGTGCGCCTGCAGATGTCGGTCCTGTTCGTCCGACATTTCGTCCGAGACCACCTGTTACTGTTCCGGCAGAGGAACCTGCTCGGAGAGTTATTATCCGTGATCTTAGCGACACAGAGACCCTTACAGCTGTGCAGGGGCAGGTCGAGAACCTTACCCGTGGTCTTCCGGATGTACAGATTGACGAGTTACCTTTACCGATGCAACAGCATACTATCGGTGTACCTAGACGATGGACCCGTCTTCTGCGCATGATCGCACATACTGTGGCTTACTATCAGGAGCATCACTAGGCTAGGGTGCCCCCTAGCATTTTGAGTTTTTAGGTCATATGACCAATTTTGTCTTGGTTACAGAACATCATGTATGAACTTTATGAACAGCTTATATATATATTTTGATTTTCGGGTCTTATTCTGGTTGCTTTAGATGATTCATATGTACACTTTTTATGATGTGTCCTTTATAAATGTTGCAAATGTCTGTCTAACACATAGTTTGCCAATGAGTCAGTTAATGTGTTTAGATTTCTTGAAATATGTTGATATTGAATTGAATCAAATCGTCTTTCCAAGATCTTTACTCTTAGGAACATGCGATAAATAGCTGGATTACGAACAGAATATATACCATTGAGTTGTAGTACTACGAGCTGTGAGTCTAGCCTGACAATTAGTCGGCGTATGCCTCGTGTGATGGCATCAGAGAGTAGTTCTATCAACGCGCTATATTCAGCGATGTTATTCGTTGATTTCCCAATACATACACCTCTGAAACTTACTAACTCGCCATTTGGATTAAAAATGGCCCATGTTGCGGAGGATAGGTTCCGCGAACTACGACTTGCTCCGTCGGCATATCCAACACATGTCTCCATAAGGTTTGACATCTGCAACGAATGAAAAAGGGGAATCACTCAACCAGAGCAAGAACTTTGGCGAAAACAAAATACAACAAAAGCACGCAGGTTACTATTTAAGCATAGTAACGCTTGAGGTACAGCCCGTTCCGGGGCTGTGCCAGTGGAATTCCGTCGTAATCTATTAACTTGTAGGCTCCTTTTGCTAATACTCTTTTAACAATATAGGGGCCTATCCATAAGGAATTGAATTTACCTGCTCCTAATTTATCGGATTCTTGGTCATAAAGCAAGACCAAATCACCTTCTGAGAAGACACGAGGTTTGACATTTTTGTCGAACTGAGCCTTGACTCGTTTCTTATGGGCTTCGTTAGCCAAAGCGGCATCACGATGGGTTTCATCCAATTGGATTAATTCCATGAAACGAGCCTCTTCTTCCGAAGTTCCGGGGAGGAGATCAATTGCGAGTTTAAGCGACGAAATTTCTAGACAATTAACGTTAATGGGAACTTCTTCCTCAAGTTATAATCTGAAGACCTTGTCTTTTCACTGACTCGTAAAATATGAAAAGTTTGCCGAGTTTTGGCCTTCCAGCTCGTTAAAGGACAAGAAGAGCTATCCCTCCTCTAGATTTTAATCTTTTTGGACCTGAGGGATTATTACACAAAAAGATCGAGCGCTTGTTTTGTTCGGCTCGTTAAAGAAATCGAAAATTCATCCCTTCTGTATTGTTTTATACTTTTTCGGAATCAAGGGATTAGAAGACGAAAAAGGAATTTTGGAGTTAACTTTTCGTACCTTTTCAGACTCTCTAAAAATGAAAAGGACCGAGTTTTCTTTGTCGTTAGACTCGTTAAAATGATTAAATAGCGACAAACTTGTCTTTAGACGAGAACGAGTTTCCCTATCGCTAGGCTCGTTAAAACATAGCGATGGGCTTGCCCGAAGGGCAGGTTATAGAACAAGCATATGTTATCCTCCTCAAGCTTGACAAAAATAAAGAGGTACTGGTCAGCAATGACTGGGGAAAAATTGGGAGAACCTCACAGCATTAATGGTAGCAAGTCGCTCTTGAACATGACACTTTGTCCTCCGTATCACATCGGGTTGGGTTGTTTCATTCACTGGTCTCATAACCATGGTCCTCGCCACACCATCCACAATTGGGGTAATGCTACCAATCCATCACATCTGTGTCGTTATATGTTCAAGAGATGTGGTTCTGTAAAGAGTCAACCGTGTTCCACCCACTACCATACATTACCCTTCATCCACTTCATGACCGCCACCCTGAATCATACATCACAGTTTGTTTTCACCTCATCACAATCACTAGCTCCGTTCCGTGTCACAGTTGCTAAGGAACTGAAGATCTTTTAGTGTTCAAGAAGTTTTACAGTGTAAAGATTGAGTTAGGTATAATTATTTAATGTATACCTATCCTGAATCCCCAGCTGAGTCGCCAGTTTGTTGTAGGGAAAAGTATCCGACTCGGATGACCCTATCCCACTCTAAGGGTGATAGTTCCTTAGCAACAACTGTAAAACAAACTACTTAAGGTTTACTTCTTTATGAAAGCAAAAGAGAATGGATAAATGCACTAACCGTTGCCTTGCGCTTAATGTCGAATCCAAACTCTTCTCTTTGGCCGCTTGCTCCTAGCTCCTTGTTCTTTTGCTTTCCCAGGTACAATGAGATCCTGCAAAATAACAAAGAAGGAGACTACAAGAGGCATGCAATCATAACTGGTTCATGGATTAGTGTAAACCAAACATGCAATCATCACAATATATTATTGAAACAAGAGCACATAGAAGAACCTCAATAGCTTTTATTAATGAAGAAATAAAGGTTCTGAGAGTATTACAACCATTGAAGGCTCCAACCCAGCAACACCTCCCAGCAGAAAGAATTGCTCCTCTTCACCTCTCTCAAACAATCACCCAATAACTCAATAATGAAATCAACAGCATATCATTACTTTGCACAAAATTCCAGCCTCCTGAGCTCAATATATAGATGAATTGAGAAAGGATGAGTCAGCTTGCAACTGATGTGTAGCTGCCTTGTGTCCTCTCTCTCTTCAGTTAATCTTTAGTTGATCTTCAGTTCTTGAGTCCACTTGGTGAACCTTGCTTCCACTTGGAGAAACAAAGCCTCTGACTCATCACAAGGCGAAATCCCTGATCCAAGTGTCATTTTTGGAAGATTCCAAAGCAATGACTCATTGTGCCACTTGTCCTTTCTCGCTCAGCGCAGGTGGCCTTTGTCCCACTTGCTTTGCAACGCAGGTACACCATGGAGCAACTGAGTTTCAGCGCAGAAACCTAGTGGAGCACCTGCTTTGATTTCAGGATTGCTTGTTTTTGAGTGTTTTCAGGTGGAGAACTGATCTGAGAGCTGTTGGTTTGCTGACCTTGTTCCTCTAGGGGTAGGAACATCATGTTTAGGGAACTTTGGATCCCTTGGATTATTGACAATTCATGCTTGTTGCTGTAAGGCACAAAATTGTCTATAACAGATGCCCCCTAAAGTATGAGGTCGTTTATCGGGTGAAATGCTTTATTGAGAGGATCCGAAGTTCATTCAATCTGCTGAGAAGTGTCCTGTAATAAGATACAATACAATACATTATTTTTCATACATTTTTCATGATCTAGCTGAGGCGGGCATTCCCATGCTCAGCTTTATAAATACATTTTGGTACATAGAACAGACGATCGTCTGATGGTAGACTGATAATTCTCTGCTGAAATTATCATCCTTTGAGAAGGATGATCATCTGTTGTAATGATGTACATATCAAATGTCTTTATGTCCTGAATATATATCGCAGCCCGGATGGATGAAACTAGATCCGGGGTCTTCAATCTCTTCCGATCTTCACTCAATGTACAAGTCGATCCATGTGAGAATTTCTTGAAGTCGAACATGGAAAGACATCGCTTGATTACCGGTCAATGATGTAAACTGTTAACAAGCGCGAGAGGAGTCACCGATAAGGATGATGACCCTCAAGGTACGGCAGTACAATCCACATGGTGGGAATAAAGGACTTGGCGTCGACCACCATGCAAAATCTTCTGGTCGAAGGTCATTGATGTATACCTGTCGCCGGAAGTGAGAAACTTGCCATTGAGGCATGCAAGCTTCAAAGTACTGAGGGGGGTGTTCCTAGATCAACTCCTTGGATAATGAGCTGATGTCGACAAGGAGCGATCCGTCAAAGGAGGGCCTTAATGAATCCCACATCAGTGACACGGAACGGAGCTAGTGATTGTGATGAGGTGAAAACAAACTGTGATGTATGATTCAGGGTGGCGGTCATGAAGTGGATGAAGGGTAATGTATGGTAGTGGGTGGAACACGGTTGACTCTTTACAGAACCACATCTCTTGAACATATAACGACACAGATGTGATGGATTGGTAGCATTACCCCAATTGTGTATGGTGTGGCGAGGACCATGGTTATGAGACCAGTGAATGAAACAACCCAACCCGATGTGATACGGAGGACAAAGTGTCATGTTCAAGAGCGACTTGCTACCATTAATGCTGTGAGGTTCTCCTAATTTTTCCCCAGTCATTGTTGACCAGTACCTCTTTATTTTTGTCAAGCTTGAGGAGGATAACATATGCTTGTTCTATAACCTGCCCTTCGGGCAAGCCCATCGCTATGTTTTAACAAGCCTAGCGATAGGGAAACTCGTTCTCGTCTAAAGACAAGTTTGTCGCTATTTAATCATTTTAACGAGTCTAACGACAAGGAAAACTCGGTTCTTTTCATTTTTAGAGAGTCTGAAAAGGTACGAAAAGTTAACTCCAAAATTCCTTTTTCATCTTCTAATCCCTTGAGTCCGAAAAAGTATAAAACAATACAGAAGGGATGAATTTTCGATTTCTTTAACGAGCCGAACAAAACAAGCGCTCGATCTTTTTGTGTAATAATCCCTCAGGTCCAAAAAGATTAAAATCTAGAGGAGGGATAGCTCTTCTTGTCCTTTAACGAGCTGGAAGGCCAAAACTCGGCAAAATTTTCATATTTTACGAGTCAGTGAAAAGAGCTCAAAGAAGACTCGTCTTTTGAGGAACGAGTGATGAACAGGGATAGCAGCGGATTCCAGGTACAGGTTGGAATTCTCCAATCACGGCAGTGTCACAAGGATGGCTAAGTGAAATCACTCTTCGCAGCTGTTCCTCAAAATGGGTAAACAAACATATGGAGGTGAACGATTGGCCAAATGAACGGATGGAGGTGATGGCATATAAACACGACCAAAGGCTTTTAATATGGCTTTCAAAGGTTACATTTCTCGAGGTTGTTTACCGGTTCATTTTTTCTGGATGAGCTTGAACTGTAGGGAAAGATTGCTCACAACTTGTGTTTATTTTTTAACGAGCATGAACGTTGCTATAACTGCTCGATTATATGGTTTACTTTTGATTTTTTACCATAATTAGCTTCTCTTTTTCATTGATAGCACTGCATTTTCAATTTGCTGCAACAAACTAGTTAGAAATGGGTAATATTTACTTGAAAATGAGATTAACACATCAATATTTACCTTGAATTACGTAAGAAAACAAATAAAAAGGGTTTTACCTCTCATTTTACCATTTCATTTGCATTTTGCTTGTTGGAGCTTTGGAGGAGCCTCTTTCCCCTCGATTTTCATCAGCTGATTCTGGGAAATTCTGCGGACGATTTTCGGCGCCGTTTGGACCAGGTAGGAGCTAAACCTTAGCTCTTCATTTTCATGGTTTCATTTTCCTGTTTTATGCCTGTTTTGCTGATCTATTGAGCCTCTGGGGTTTTGCCAGGGCGCCCTCTGATCAACGCAGGTTCCCCATTCGAAAACTGCGTTGGGATCCAAGCTGCTTGAAGGCAGCTTGTCCCCCAACGCAGGTAGTACACTGGGCACCTGCTTTGGGGCATAAAAGCAACAATTTTTCACAGATTTTGATGAAATTTTCGCCAGTCTTTCATCAATTTCAGGAGCTGACTCATCCTCTCGTTTGTTTTGCAGGGATTCTTGAACAAGATGGCCCTAACATGGCGAGAACGAGAACATGAAGAAGAAGATATGATTGCCCTTCATGATCCTGTTACGGTGGGCGCATTGCGAGACTGTGGTTTACTGAAGTTTTTCCGTATCTCTAGCATGAGAGCACAGATTTCACTACTGCAGTATTTGCTTGATGCTTGGGATCCTGTTAACCAAGTATTCCAGATCAGGAACAAACCTATTCCATTGACTGTGACAGATATTTACTTCTTGACTGGCCTGTCAAGGCGGGGTGCCCCCATTTCTTTATCAGGTACAGTTCGGGGGAATGATTCCGCGAGAGATTATGTTCGCCAGTATTGCAGGGAGGGGTCCCAGCCGAGCAAAGACGGCAAGGTGGTTATCCGTGATGTTACTAGCAGGCCTCTCAGGTCCATTCTGTATACTCTTGGTAGGATGGCCGGTAGCGCATCTTTACATGTTGCCAACAGGTCTCACATGCAGCACGCCTTGGAATGTCTCCAACCGAAAATCTTCAACTGGAGTGATGCAGTGCTTAGTCAGATGAAAAATCAATTAAACAAGGTGAAGGACGGGAAGCTGAAGAACTTTGGTTTTGGTTCGATTCTGACTGCCTTCGCCTTGGAGAAGATCCCTCTGATGCAACCTCAGTACATTGATCTCGGAGTGCCTTCTCCTACCGAGCCACGTATGCAGCGATGGGTCGATCACATGTCCAGGCATGCTGGTCAATCCCAGATTTCTTTCAATGCTGCTTTCTTTAGGTGGTTCGATCGCCAGGAGATGGCTTTTTCCGAGTACCCATATGTTGGTATGGATTTCCGGGGCGATCCGGATATGGTATTGCTAGACGGTGCTCAGTGGGATGCTACTGGTAAGAACTTCAACCATATTACCGTTCATTGTTTTCATTCATAATGTTCTTGTGCTTTATTCTTTCAAGACTTTAATTGAACTCATGTGCGCCTGCAGATGTCGGTCCTGTTCGTCCGGCATTTCGTCCGAGACCACCTGTTACTGTTCCGGCAGAGGAACCTGCTCGGAGAGTTATTATCCGTGATCTTAGCGACACAGAGACCCTTACAGCTGTGCAGGGGCAGGTCGAGAACCTTACCCATGGTCTTCCGGATGTACAGATTGACGAGTTACCTTTACCGATGCAGCAGCATACTATCGGTGTACCTAGACGATGGACCCGTCTTCTGCGCATGATCGCACATACTGTGGCTTACTATCAGGAGCATCACTAGGCTAGGGTGCCCCCTAGCATTTTGAGTTTTTAGGTCATATGACCAATTTTGTCTTGGTTACAGAACATCATGTATGAACTTTATGAACAGCTTATATATATATTTTGATTTTCGGGTCTTATTCTGGTTGCTTTAGATGATTCATATGTACACTTTTTATGATGTGTCCTTTATAAATGTTGCAAATGTCTGTCTAACACATAGTTTGCCAATGAGTCAGTTAATGTGTTTAGATTTCTTGAAATATGTTGATATTGAATTGAATCAAATCGTCTTTCCAAGATCTTTACTCTTAGGAACATGCGATAAATAGCTGGATTACGAACATAATATATACCATTGAGTTGTAGTACTACGAGCTGTGAGTCTAGCCTGACAATTAGTCGGCGTATGCCTCGTGTGATGGCATCAGAGAGTAGTTCTATCAACGCGCTATATTCAGCGATGTTATTCGTTGATTGCCCAATACATACACCTCTGAAACTTACTAACTCGCCATTTGGATTAAAAATGGCCCATGCTGCGGAGGATAGGTTCCGCGAACTACGACTTGCTCCGTCGGCATATCCAACACATGTCTCCATAAGGTTTGACATCTGCAACGAATGAAAAAGGGGAATCACTCAACCAAAGCAAGAACTTTGGCGAAAACAAAATACAACAAAAGCACGCAGGTTACTATTTAAGCATAGTAACGATTGAGGTACAGCCCGTTCCGGGGCTGTGCCAGTGGAATTCCGTCGTAATCTATTAACTCGTAGGCTCCTTTTGCTAATACTCTTTTAAAAATATAGGGGCCTATCCATAAGGAATTGAATTTACCTGCTCCTAATTTATCGGATTCTTGGTCATAAAGCAAGACCAAATCACCTTCTGAGAAGACACGGGGTTTGACATTTTTGTCGAACTAAGCCTTGACTCGTTTCTTATGGGCTTCGTTAGCCAAAACGGCATCACGACGGGTTTCATCCAATTGGATTAATTCCATGAAACGAGCCTCTTCTTCCGAAGTTCCGGGGAGGAGATCAATTGCGAGTTTAAGCGACGAAATTTCACACTGGATCGGTAAGACTGCTTCTAGACCGTACACCAATTGAAAAGGTGTGAAACCGGTCGCGTTTCTTACCGAGGTTCGGTAGGCCCACAAGGCTGCATACAGGATTAGGTGCCATCTTCTTTTATGAACTCCGATCATCCTCTGCAACATACGCTTCAGGACCTTGTTGATTGCTTCAACTTGTCCGTTGGCTTGTGGATAATACGGAGTAGAGCTGTCGTGAGATAGCCCTAGTTTGGCAGCTAATTCGACCATCATGTGATTGCGGAAGTGCGATCCATGATCTGTAACTATAGCCTGGGGTACACCGAACCTGGCGACTACATGATTGAAAAAGAATAGGGCAGCTGTTTCACCAGTATTGTCCAATGTAGGCATCGCCTCGGCCCATTTGGTAAAATAGTCAACTGCGACTATAATATACCCATGCCCCCCGGTCGAGGTGGGGTTACATTGCATGAAATCGATGCCCCATTTGGCGAAAGGCCCAACCGCAACTATTGGTTGCAGCGGTGCGGGTGGTCTTCTGGTTTTTCTATCAAAGATTTGGCAGGAATGACAACTTCGGACTGCGATTATGCAATCTTTGAACATTGTTGGCCAAAAATATCCCGCTCTTAATATCTTTTGGGCTGTAGCGAAACCTGATTGATGCCCCCCACACGCGCCTGAATGACACTCATTCAGGGCTTTTTCGGCTTCTTCATGGGTGAGACACCTCCTAAGAACGGTATCGATACCACGACGGTAAAGAGTATCACCGACGATCATGTAGTCTTTTGCTTGGTATCGTATACGTTTCTGTTCGGAGTGAGAGGTGTCAGGCCGAAACTTTTGGGTTTGGAGATAGATAATTATATCTCCATACCATTCATCGCTTGCAGATATCAGAAATAAAGTCTCGTCCACTATTTACTCCTTGGAAGTTTCGTCGTTGGACGATGATGGGAGATCGCATAATAATTCTGCGAATACTAGAGCTTTCTTTGACTTGGATTTCACAAATTCCAGATCAAACTCTTGAAGGATCGCTATCCATTTGGAATATTTGCCCCCCAGCAGCTGTCGCGACAGTATATAAGTCATGGGGTTGCAATCTGACAGAATGGTAGTTTTCCTAAAGAGGATATAATGTCGAAATCTCTGTACCGCTTGAACAGCAGCGAGCGCTAGCTTTTCAACGTAAGAATATTTAATTTCTGTATCATTTAAGTTTTTACTTAAATAATATACATGAGGTTCAACTCCATCGACTTCTTGCACTAAAACCATCACAATGGTCGTATCTGCTGCAGTTAGATACAGGTTAAAATCCCTAAGATAATCTGGGGCGTACATTAATGATGCTTTTACTAGGGACTCTTTCAAAGCATCAAAGGAAGTTTGCGCAACCTGGTCCCAATCGAAGGGTACATCTTTTTTCAAAAGACGTGTATAACCTTTAGCAAGTTCTGCGTAATTTGGAATGAACCTCCTCAGAAAGTTTACTTTCCCTTGGAGTTTCTGTATCTGAAGCAAATTCGAAGGTGGAGGCAAATTAATGATTGCATGAACCTTACAGGGGTCGAGACGAATCCCATCTTTAGAGACTACAAAGCCAAGTAAACGACCGGAACCGACGCAAAACACACATTTGTGAGGGTTGAGTCTTATCTTGTAGTGTCGGCAACGTAGAAATATCGCTCTTAAATGTTGCGGATGATCAGTCCGCTTTCGCGAATGAGCCGGAAGATCGTCGAGATATGGTTGAACAATGCTCTTGATGTCATGGAAGGCGTAATTCATAGCCCTCTGAAAAGTTGCCCCTGCGTTCTTCAAGCCAAAGGGTAATTTTCGATAAGCGAACGTGCCCCACGGACATATAAATGCAGTCTTCGACTGGTCCTGTGGGCGGATATTTATTTGATTATACCCGGAAAATCCATCCATAAAGGAAAAGATTTCACATCCGGCGCATTCATCAATTATCTGGTCGATGAAGGGTGTAGGGTAGTTGTCCTTCGGACAAGCTTGGTTTACATCCCTATAATCGACGCACACTCTTATCGTCCCTTGTTTTTTCATAACAGGGACAATATTCGATACCCAATCGGTTAGAGGAACCGGGTAGATGAATCCAGCATGGAGAAGTTTCTCAACTTCTGCTTTAATGGCAGCGGCTTTCTTAGGGTGCACCTGTCGAAGCCGTTGTCTTACTGGTTTGACATCAGGATACATTTTAATTTCATGTTCAACGATGCTCGAGTCGATGCCTGGCATTTCATCATATGACCAAGCAAAGACATCTCTAAATTCGCGAAAGAGAGCGTTATATATTTTCAGTTCTGAAGGGGAACAACCTTTGCCAACATGAATATTCTCTACAACATCAGGTTTTGTCGAGATATTTATGGCTATAGTCTCTTCGATATTTGATAAGTTTCGCTCGGAATCCACCGTGTTTACAGTATTTGTTAGGAATTCAAAGACTGAAGGGTGGTAAAGATCTTTCTGAGTATCTTCTTCGTATTCTGGAAGAAGGGAACGATGGTGGTGATCATTCCATGGTGCCCCCTCAATCATCATTGATTGTAAGATTCCTTCGTCAGTCCCATGTATTTTCGACCAAGGATCTAATGGGGTACCATATTCTCTAGATCTATCTACCCAAACGCTCGACGAGCGTTGATTTGGGTTTGCCTCCCATGCATGAAACATTGATTGCTACAATATTTCAATGGGGCTTGGTGGCGAAACCATTGCATGATCCATAGCGACTCTGCCTTCTGTGACTTTCAAGGTGGATACCATATTGCATGTTGCTACAAATGGTACATTTCCTATACAAATAGGAGGTGGTAGCGCGAAAGTTCCCATCATAGTGGGGTCTTTCAACAGACCTACTCCAATGTCTTGAATCGACCGGTCGCTGCCATGGATCATGGGAACGCTTCGTGTAACTTGTGAACCATTAGGGAGGAAGTTTTGTTGATCGACGACCGTAATCCCTCCTTCAAAGGGAAATGTGATCTTCCTAAAATAAGTCGACACAACAGCTTGCATGGCATAAATCCATGGCCTTCCTAGTAGGATGTTATAGTCAAGATTGCCATCGATGACTTCAACATCTATTTCTACTGTTTTGCCCCCTAGTTCAACCTTCAGGTTATTAAGGATACCGTAAGGGGTATATATCCTTCCATCGAATGCTTTTAATGTTTTCGATGATCGCGACAAGGTTGGAGATCCTAAAGTTTTCCAGCAACTCATCGACATAATACACATCGATGCTCCCTCATCAATAATCGTTCTGTGAACTGTTTTGTTGAGGGCTTTCACTTGGACGAGGAAAGCTAATTGAGCCGGCAACTGAGGATCATACCCTTTGTGATCAAAGGATACCAGATTGGAATCTTTAGGATCCACCCCACCAATTGCTGATAACAATGCCTGCCTTTGGGATGGACAATGCTGTAATACCTCAAGAGTCGACATAGCAGATGGCGATTGCGCTAAATCTTCTACTATGTTGTAATGTTGTGCTGCTCGGGCACGAGGATTAAATGTCGACTTGTGTATTACTCCTTTTGGCGGTTTTATTGTTAATTCATGTGTGATGGGGGGCACAACTTCTGCCGAAGTTGTTGTCGAACTGCTAGGTTGATCTGTCCCTTTATCGTTCGACACCTGTGGATTCCCATAATCTTTGCTCCTTGTCAAAATCAAAGCATCATTTTGCTGTTTCGAAATCGACAACATAAGTACTTGGGACGGGGAAGCGTTTCCACTATCAACCAGATTTTGACCTGGGTTAGGAAATTGATCACTTGACACAGTTGAGGTATGAGGACTTTTAAAGAACCTCTTTAGCTCAGCTTTGAATGGGCAATCCTTAGTGTTGTGATCTTTGTCATCGCATATTTGACACGGAAACTGTTTCCTATTCCCAGGAGGGTTTGAAGAATTTTTCTTAGGGGATGACCCACCTTGTTTATTCTTCCTCCCTTTGTTTTGATTCTTCTTGCTTCCTGGTTGATTAGTTTCTTTGCCCTTATCTGTCGATACGGCATTTACTTCCGAAGCAAGAACTTCTTCATGCGCATTTTGATTCGCATCCTTACGGGCCTTCTTTTGATTGGTCCTTTTCGGATTCGCATTTGCCGTGCCAATCACGCCATCACCGGCATGAGAGTCACTGTTTGATTTAGGAGGAGGAGGGATTGAAAATTCTGGTCTAGGGGCGTCTGGTATTTTGTCATAGAGCGTGCCGGACTGAGTATATACTAAATCCAAGTATTGTGCACGAGCGATAACTTGCTCTTCTGTTACGACTCCTCCCTTTGCTACATCTTCCGTTATAGCCGGAAGTAATGACTTTATAAACCACTCAGCTAAAAGCTGATCAGGAACGTATGTTTTAACCATTCTTCGTCGACGTCGCCACTCATGTATATGATCTGATATATGAGTTGCGGTTGTCTGTTTGAAGTTAGTCAATATCTCTGTTCCCGTTTCATACCTTATTGGTAATTGAAAGTGGGTCAAGAATGTCGTGGCAAGGGAGCCAAAATTGTCGAACGAAGCTCTAGGAAATTCTATATACCATTTTGCCGCTGGACCTGTCAATGTCCTCTGAAAGAGGCGAAGCCTTATCGAATCGTCATTTAAAGTGTTCGACGAACACCATAGATGAAATGTCATCACATGATTCGACGGGTCTTCGCCTGGATTTCCATTGAATTTAGGAATATCGGATGGAAGTTTGTGTGGAATCACTGGCCACCAAGGGGCGTAAGCAATTGGATCGTTGGTTAACTGATGTAAATCAGGCAACTCTAAAGTCGCCACGAATGGTAACTGCTGGTTCAAGTTAGGTGAAGCGTAACCAGGATACGATGGAATCGCCTGAACAGTCGGTCTTTGCATACCAGCATAATGGAGTTGATGTTGGTATGATGAATACGGTTGATGGACTTGACCACTATAAAGTGGTTGATTTTGACCATTTTGAATATATGGTTGTCCAGTATTCGCAAATATTTGCTGTTCAGAACCTTGGTACACTTGTTGGAATTGCGGCTGTTGGTATTGCATTATCCACGGTTGCGACACCATGGGTTGTTGCGCTACACTAACCATTGGACCAAGATGTGGGGTAGTTGTACCCAACTGTACTTGTGTTGCCCCACCAGTAGGTGATTGTGGTTGGGTCGCAGGGTCAAGGGGCTGTTGCATGAGAACCTGAGCAATCTGAGGTTGACATACAACATGCATTGTTTGAACTTGCGACACGGTCACAATAGCCGGTGTAGTTGGGATGTTTGTCACAGGTACACACTGTTGCATAGAATATACAACTCTCGGTGGCTGGGATAGCATAGGTACCCAACTACTCTTTGCAATTCCGCCATAACTTGAATAAGGTTGAGAACTCCCGTATGGGTACCTTCCCGGAGGGGGTAATGAAAGGGCATACTGCCCCCCATACGGTAGCAACCCAGAACTCAAGGCAATTGATTGTCCTGGAGGACTGGATGGCCTAATTAGATTCCCAAAAGGGTCAATTTGATGAGTCTCAACATGAGAGTTACCAGACATTACTTCGGAACAAACAGGAACAGACCATACTGTCGAGATAGTCTCTTGGTGGACTCCTTCTAGCGACTGAGAGCTAGTTGGGACAGATGGTATGCCGGCGAACATTGTTGGATTTGTAGCAGGTAATTCTGCCGTCGCCGTATCATTCGACACAGTCCTAGATGTCGACGGTTGTTCAGTCATTTTTAGTCTATCCAATTGATCACCTAGTGATTCTACAGGAACTTCCACTGGTGGTGGACAAACTTCTGTTGTAGCAGGAAATAGAGTGACCCCTACTCCAAATTGAATTGGAGTGGATGCTTGCGGTTCTTCTATAATTTCCTCTATCGCAATCAGACCAGGTGGAAGAGGAAGACCGTCAGGCCCGTAAAAGATTTCCGGTGCCGAAGAAGGGGTTGTATCGACCGCGACGGATGTTTGAGGAACAAAACTCTCTGGACCGGTTACAAATGGAACTGGTTCAGTCATACAAGTATTTGCCCCCAGACTAGGATCAGTATTACTGTCCCTCCGTGGCGATTGAACTTCTTCTATGGAGGCAGGGTTTCCGGAAATGTTTGGAGTGACCAGAATCTCAGATGTTGTTGGAACACTTGTTCTAACTTTTAAAGGAGATTTTGAACTGGTTCGACGAGCTCGCTTTGTCCGGATTGTTTTCGATTCCGGAGACAAAGACGGTTGACTCGCAAGCCTCCGAGAACGACGGATATTCAATTGACTTTCTTCCACGATTGCGGATTACTCGATCAACTAAAATATAAAGGGGGAAAATTTGTGTTTCCGATTTGAATGAATTTTATTAGACGCTTTTAAACATAAATTTGCTTTTTCATGTTTTAAGAGTCGAGAAAAAGCTAAAGATGACTCTAGTCTCCTTCGATGTATTAACGAGCCCGAAGTGACAAATGCTCGGTTGGACCTTTTCAGTTATAGAGTTTGAAAAGGGCCAAAAGAAACTGCTCTGGAGATCTAGGCAGAGGGTGTGCCAAACCTTTCGCGAAACCACAGAATACGTTTTACGGTACGGGTGGTCGATCTTCGTGAATGTTGTGTTCACTGCATTGCGATCAGTAGGGCGGCCGACACGGCTTCCTATGGATAAAGGATAATTGCCTATAGGGGTCTCCCAATATATACGCGATGGTACGTGGGAGCACAAGTCCGTATTAGTGCCACCGACTCTCAGGAGGAATCACCCACCTTCGTAGAGATCGACAGTCACTATGTTTAACGACGCCGGAACACGTCTCTACCTAGACCTCTAGATGTTTGCGTTATGTTTCAAATGCGTTGTTAGGTTCATTCAGTATATTTTAAGTTGATCTTTTTAAAGTTTGCCTTTCAAGGTTCACCACGAGATGTATATGACAAATTCCTAAATGCAGCCTAAGATGAGAAGCAAGCTTTTTTCAAATCTTTTTGACTGATGAAAATCTTAACTACTGAGAGAGAAGGAAGGCAAATTCTTTTCACACAGTTCATACAGCACAAACTAATGCACTTTCTCCTAAATCATCATGCAAACTTTTTCAAATGCAAAATGCACAATGCATGTATTTTCTTTTCCCTTTCTTAATGTGGATGGATTACAAAAAGAAAGTGGTTATATAACTTTGATTTCGATTTAAAGTGAAAGTAAACAAGTTTGTCCAAAATCAAAAGACACCTTAAGATTCACTTGCTTAATCACTGGAAATACATGAAATCAAACCATACTAACGAAAGTAAAATGACTAATCAGCTATGGACAGCAAACAAGCTAACTCTTTAGACCAGCAAAATTCCTAACACAGGTTCAGATCTAAGAGGCCAAAAGCATGACTAGTTTACTTTTCGTTATGGGAAATTGTAAATGAGTAAGAAATACAAAGAACAAGTACAATTTCGTTATATAACAGAGGCAGAATGATGGCAAGTAATATTGGTTTCAAAACAGGGCACAAGACTGACACCTAGCAGCAAAACTAAGTGAAAACAGGCAAGAGAAAGGAGGAAACCCCAAATGCACTAGGCAAATTTGGGCCAACGCAGGCTCTGAACAGCCAAACTGGCTCTCAGCGCAGGTAGCCCCTTCGGGACCTGTGTTGCAAAGCAGGTAGCCTGTGTACTACCTGCTTTGGAAAACGAGAATTGCGTTTTCACAGTTTCCGGGTCATAATTTTCTCAAAAATGCACGGTTTTTGCTCAAATCAGAAGCAATCAGTCAAGCACACTCAAAGGGATGATTAAGAAGGTGCAAAGCTATCACTAAGAGCTTACAAGGATCCTTGTAGATCAGCTCTTCAAATCATGAATTTGCTCAGAAAATGAGCAAGAGTAGCTGCCCTCTACTTCGCTTTTGATATAGTCAAAAGCTTTTCGATTTGGTACTCTTTTGTTCAGGAAATGAATAGCAAAATACTACAAACACAATCAAACGGATACGATCCCCAGCGGAGTCGCCAGTTTGTTGTAGGGAAAAGTATCCGACTCGGATGACCCTATCCCACTCTAAGGGTGATAGTTCCTTAGCAACAGCTACCTAGTTACACTTCCCTGGAAACGGCGCCAAAATGTTTAGTCAATTTAATATGTCCTAAATTGTTAGATTAATTATCAATCCAGGAGTCGTAAACTGATGAAGTGCGGCGCACTATATGTGCAAGGAAACCTCTTTCTTAGTTTTTATTGTTTTCAATTTTATCTTGTTTTTTTGGGGGGTTTATCTTGGTTTGTCTCCTAATGCAAATGGAAATCCTATTCCTAAGTTTTAAGAATACTTTAGAAGGCAAGTTTGGGTATAGATTTTAAGGCAATTATGTCCTTTATGATGACTTCCAGAACTTAACACTTCAAAGGATCTCAAAACATTCTAGTGATGAAATTAATACTTGAACAAGAATGTAAATGTGCAGCTAAACAAGAATGTAAATATGCATCTATTTGAATCAAACAAACGATGAACTACTAATCATGAAATCTCTGTCTCTGTTGCTCATCTAAATACAGAAATAAAAGTTAAGCTATTGCACTCAAACAAATCAAAAACTGCAAACTAATAAAAATAAAACCTATTCACTTCATTTATAGTCTGATAGCTCGCCAAGTAGCTTTTTGGGGTTAAGCCATGGCTCTGGAGATAACATCAATAACATGAGGAATTGATATATAAATTATCTACTTGCAAATAAAAATAAAATCAAGTCTCTTCACTTATAGTCCGATAGCTCGCCAAGTAGCTTTTTCGGGTTAAGCCACGGCTTTGGAGATAACGTCAATAACATGAAGAATCAAATCACTTCACTCAAAATCCGATAGCTCGCCAAGTAGCTTTTCGGGGTTAAGCCATGGCTTTGGAGATAACGTTAAATGATATGAAGAATTTGATATTTAAACTAATTGTCAACAGTAAATGAATAAGACTGAAATCAAAGCATAACTGAAATTGAAAACTAAGAAAAACAAGGTCAGCAGAGAGGTCAATATCATGTCACTATTTACTTCAAAAATTGTACTAAAATGCTCGGGCCTATCCTAACTTGAAACACACTGATTAGTTTTAGCAAAAATATACAACGCTTGGAAAGTCATGTACAAAAATGAAACATTAACACCATAACTGAAATATGAAATATACACAGGTGAATAAACTACGAAATATCTACAATGGAAATAAAACAACAACACATGAAAACTTTACAGAAATAAAAGAACGAAACCTTAGCCAACAGGGGCCCTCTGCACGCCCTTGGTTAACACGCTGTCAAATCGAGATTATGCTCACACAGTCATATAAAATAGAGTCTTCTTATATTCTAAAATAGAGGAAGGATCCTCTCGTTACAACAAGACCAGTGTCACAGCACAATACATAAACTTAACAACAAGATTACATCAACAAAAACTAACTAGCTAAATGCGTTTGCAAAAGCGTTATTTATAATGGAAATTACATAATTGTTTTTCCTATGGAACTCCTTCAGCAAAAGACACATAAAAAGACAACATCCGTGAGCTTAGCGTGTTGGTTTCCATGATCATTCAATCTACCAAAAGGTGGCTGTTGGATTTGCGTCATGGAAGAAGTCCACAGCTGTCAAAATGTAGCCATGGATCTAGGGACGGTCTCGGACCCTTCACGTGTTGAAAAACAGAGACCTGCTTGCCGTAGAACTCCTCGTTTGACCACCATTTGACCAAGGCTTTCTTTTACGAATCTGGCTAAACCAATAGGACTTGGTCTATGTCCAAATCATTTCTCAACTTCCCATGTGCCTTGTTTTGCTTGATGACACCTGTAACCTAGAGATCAACAAAAACAACTTCGGAAAGTCGAGTCAGCTACGGAAAGTGGCTGCATTCCGCAGCTGATGAGCAAAATCTAAGTCAAATAGCAAACACAAAAACATAGTTAGAAAACCACTTAAATGTACTCTCAGAATCAATATGTAATGATTTTTGATAGCTTGTGAGGCACTGGCGAGGGGAAAAAGTCTAGGAAAGTGTGTAGAAAAGATGTAGTTTCAGAGCTCAACAGGCCCCATTGCTAAAGATGTCGCTTCTCACTTTCCCCAATCTAAGGAAGATGCACTTCAAGTAGCCTTGAAATTTGACCTGATCTATGCCCAATCAACATATGTTTATACTGTCATTTCCAATCTGCCTCGACCTGACATTCCTAATGCACCAGGGGCATCTCATGCCATTGATGGTATTGTTGGATCCATTTGACACCCTCAAATTTGTCCATATTCTCTACCTCTAATGAGTTATGGTCAACCCCAGGGGAGGATCAATTCCTCTTACACCTACCCCCCCACTCTTTCGTATGGAAAATCTTATCCAGGTCCTAGCATGTCATATGCATATCCCCATCCACATCAGCAGATGTCAGGGCCAACTATTTATCCACCTGTCTATCCTAATGTTGACCAATCTCCTTACTATCTATATGTACCGCCTAGCACTTCAGCCCTATTGGCACTAGTGCCCCAGCCCCCCATATCTCCTCCACCTTTTCCACAACAACGACCTCCCCCACAAGGTCAAGGGTATGCTTTGCAGAGTGCAATCAATCCCCCCAACCCCAAAAAATAGAATAAGGGGAAAGGTAACTAGAACCAACAATCTTAAGGTAATCGGGGTAACCAGGGTCCACCACCTAATGCACCTTACGGAAACCAGCCTAATCTGGTAACCCAACAACAAGGTAGACAACTGAAGCAAAACAAGGCTCTTCGTATGAACAAACCTTGTGCTTATTGCAACGTATATGGCCATTATACTCATGACTGTCCCCTTTTACCTCAGATGATACAAGTATGGGAAGCTCAAGTAGTTGATTCTAGAGGACAACAACCCATAGCTCCACCTCCTCCTCCTCATGCTTCATCTCAACTAACTGTGCTTACCAATCCTTTTCCTCACTAAGGATATATAGTTGTTCAACCTACACAAGGTCATGCATCTCCCCAACCCTCACCATCTGGTCACAACGATTATCAGATTCTTATGATGAATTTCGACGAAGTCGACACTGGACAAGTCAACCTTCAGCCTTGATTGCACCAATATGACAAGCCACATGCTAAGTCAGTGACTGAGTCCCAACCCTAAGTTTCCACGAAGCCTCTATCATCATCAAATGGTACCTTACAGATCCCTCCGCCTAAGGTAGATGTTATCCCCAAGACACCCAAAGGTCCATTACGACGAAATGTTGCTTCTGCTAAAGCCACCCATGCCTATAACATATTAGATGATTGGCGCAATCTCCTTCTTCCATGTCAATGCTGGAAGTCCTCCAGATGTGCTTATCCTAATGGAAATATCTACTCTCTGCTTTGGGTGTTGTGGATATTTCTGACGATCATATGATTGTCTTTGATGTTTTCAAATTGGAACATCCACTGATGTGATGGTCACTAGTGTTTGGAAGCAACTTGGTTCACCTGACCTGTCCCCATCTAGCATCTTTCTTCATGCTCGGGACGATTATCCCTCACAACCCCTTAGCTTATATTGCAACTGTCCTATTACTATTGTCGGCAAGATAGTCTCTATTGACATTGAAGTCATTGATTCCCCAGTAGATTATAACATCCTCTTAGGTCATAGTTACTTATGCCATGTCCACTATTGCATTTGTGGTCTTCCACAAGATGTGCTTCCCTAACAATGGAAAGATCGTCATTATTGATAAGTTGAGTTACTATGATCCTAAGTCTCAGACTTCACCTCAATCCACTATCTTATCGATGATTGGAAATAAGACGGTCTCATCCCTCACCAATGTTTTTCCTAAAGTCTACAAAGGTTCCACTTTCCTTGGTGCTTATTATGGTCCACCACCTACCCCTTTTGAGCCTAGCTCGTCTAGTGTTTGCATGCTTCAATCATCATGAGATTCTCACAAGTGGTCTGGTACACCTTCCTAGTAGCCAACACCTTCACAACCTATTGTTCCCAACTCAACCCAACCTTTAGGTATAATTCCTCAAGGACCATTTCCTTCTGATGGTATCTCTAATAGTCCTTCCAACTCAGAACCATTCTCCTGGGTCTTAACAATCTGAGAGAAGTTCCTCCAGGTTATTACCCTTTTGGTCAGATACCCTTCTTATTCCTGCCACCTGGAATATTTTTTGTCCTTGTCATGGCTGTGTTGAGTCTACCTAATGTCACCTTTGGAATTTCAGTCTAGTACATTGATCCTCCCAAAAACACTCCCCCTATCAACTTAAACCTTACACTAATTTGACCCTGGTTCAATCTATTATTCCTACCCCTTCCTTTGCTTCAGTTCCACAACAACCTCAACATGAACCTACTCCTGTTGTGAAAGCATCTAGTGAGGGGGGAAAGCCCAAAAAAAGGGATCAAAGACAAGGCACCCCAAACAACTCCATATTCTCCTAACCCTCTAAAGCCTACTCCTCCATGAGATTTGTGTGATGTTGTTGGGCACGCCACCAATAATTTTCCTAAGCTTCCTCATATCAAGAATGTGGTCTCTGATACCTTTCCTGACTCCAACATTCATGAGGTCCATGTCACCTTACCTAAGTCAGCTAAGAAGAACATATCCTTAGGAATGAATCACCCTTGTGCTTTGTGTGATAAATATAGCCATTATTCTCATCACTATCCCTGTCTCAAATATTTTCACGATACCCTTCAAGTCCTTCGTGATTTAGAGGCCACTCGTAGTGAATCCACCTCCTCTCTACTTGCAAGTTTTGGTCCCACTATTGTGCCAGAACATGAGGTCTCTCAACCACCCATTGTGATCCCTCCTCCTAATGTCGAGATGATAGATAGTACCACCCCTATTATTTACTTTTTGTCATCCATGGGATCGATATATTGGGACTCTCTTGGAGTTTCATATTGTGATTTTTCTGAACCTTCTTCGGCGAACACTTCAGTCTCAAAATCGATAGATAGGGCCATGTACTATTCATATATATCCCCTTGTTGATGTTGCACATGTGAACCTTGTATATCATGAAGATGCCTTAGGTATCTCCTCCTCATCATGTGGCCTCTCTTCCTCTCGTCCTCCAATATTCCATTATGATGAATACATTATGGAATCCATGACCACCCATGTTATCCTTGGGACGATATGCACCATTGTGTGTATTTCCTTCTGCAGAAAACCCATGATCAAAATGTTGTGGAGTTCAAAGACTTCATCCATGGTGAGGTTGATTGGTTCATTAATCCCTTACTTTAAACCCATAAATTTGAACCACATCCACCTTGTGGCCATTACATTAGCACACAATGTTTGGGTAAGGGGGCATCCATTTTTTAGAGTCCCAGAGAAACAATTCTCCCCAACCCTCTTAGTGCATCTGGTAGTGTCAACTCTAGTACCCCATTTAGAAGAACCTCTAGAGTCTCCTATCACCAGATCACTCTAGGGATGATCCACTTAATCATTCCTCCATCTTACATCAACAATCCAGTCCCTTAGACATTGTTGTTGTTTAACCACCGTATTGTCTAAGTGAGCATCAATTCATTATATCCAAAGCCACTCTTTGGTATAATGACACCATGCATGAGAACCCATAAATTCAGTCCATTTGACTCATATACGTAGTGCCAAATGAGATTAGTAATCCACCATTTCCTTTCTCTTATTACATCCTTTATCCATTCTTCCCACAAGAAGACATCCATAACATAAACAAATGGCGAACCACATCATTAAAATATGTTTAGATTCCACTATTCTAAATACATTCGACATGTCCATAGCACGCTTCATCCATCCATCCAAACTAGGGGGAACCCATGTCCCTACATATCCTCATCATCCTCTGAAGAATCTTGCGCCAGTTGGGCCAAATACTCGAATCCATTATTTGAGCATTTGGAACACAATTGCGCTCCATAAACTCATCTTGCTAGGGGCATCATTCCCACCTTTGCATACCAGATCGGTCCCCTCCATCACATATTCTTTGGGGAAGTATCTCATGCTTGGGGGCTTGATGGAACCCTTGGCCACCTTCTCACTTGATCAACATAAGTCTCTGCCTAGAACCCAACGATCTAGGTATGGTCGATTATCCTTTAATTTCTTTGATAGTTTTTCCTACCGGCCTCTCTGGTGATCCATATACACATTGCATATTGTAGATGCTTGATACCAAATCTTCAAATATTCTACTCTATGTGATGCCACACTTACCATCCAATCTCCATGTTTAACTTGGTGGGCAGGATGATCCTAGACCTTCTCTATTATTTCATTTTTGTATTCCTTCCTTACCTTGATTCTTCAGAAGGAACCATCCTTCCAAGAAGCATTAAGACCATTTTTAGACAACTAAGTCCACCTACCTGAAAGTTGTAGATATCAATTCTGATGGTTGGTTTGTCTTCTACGATATCCTTAAGATTTAGGGCCTTCCCCTCCTCTCCAAATTCTCCAACAACTCACTATGAAAATGAATTAGATTTAGGGGCAAGAAGCCCTTTGTAATAAGAAAAACCCTAGTTTTTTGTCGCCCATTACTACCAAACCATAGCTCGGTTTAATGAATTGTCAGCACCATTGGAAATCTCTCATAGAGTTCTCTAATGGGTCTCCCTTTTTTTTGGTAATTTGACACTTCACATGGAAGCTATTTTTTCCACGAAGTTTCACTTTGTCACCAATTAAAACCGAATTTCTTCATATGATCCATCTGTACTTTGGTACTATTTTTCCTTGGCACTTGTCGAATCATGTGTCAATTTTCGTCACGAGTAACCATTATTTACTCATGTTTTCATGGCCCCCTCTGGGCCTCTCCCACATGGCAGCATCATCGAGTCACCCTTGTTCAGATCATCTCAGATGAGTCACCCCTGCATTCATGGAGTATGTTCTGAGTCCCATTGAGTCCTCATTACAGTGTCCCATCCATCCTATTTTTCTCATTTTTTCCTCCAGCTATACTATTCTGTCTTTGAAAATCCTCCATCTGAGTAGTTGACCATCCCCTCAAGAATCAAGTTATTTGTTTCCAGGTCAACCATGCATACCATGCTCTGACAAGGGGAGTCATTAGCTCACCACTCATCTTGTTTCCTTCAATCATCACCCCTGGTGTCAGTCCATCAATTACTTTACTATGATCCCTCATGCATTTTTTGAGGATTCCTCATTTCATTAACTCTAGCAGGCCCTCTTCTGTCGACTTCAACACATTTATTCCAAAAGTGTGGTCTAGAGGTCAATGTACCTCTATTCCAACCTTCATCTTTGTTCAATACCTCAAATCAAGAAAATGAATCATCATTTCCCCTTGACTTGATTGTTTCTCAGGTGCTCCATGTTAGCTCATTATCACACGATTGAGAATCATACACTTGATGGCCAAGTGATCTAGACAATTGTACCAGTGGTTCCCGGGTGTGTGTGAGATGTTCCAGACTTCATGACGGGGTGGCCCTTCAAGTAGCGCCCCACATGCTCAGATGACCACAAATGTTGATCCAGCCTTAGATGTAGTTCCGTCGATGTGATGGGTTCGATTTTAGCTACTTGCAGTGCCCGCATCATGCATGTCTCCTTTGGATGACCCATTCAGATCTTCAGAGACCTTTCTTGTTCAGCAAGGCTTCTTTAGTTGTGATCCCGCCTCACCATGTCAGCTTGAGGGGCATTATGTATCATGTAATTAGATGTTATTGTACTCAGCACTGACCTATGTCTTTCCAGGTCCATTATGTTATGGGATTCATTGTATTATTTTTTGGTCCATTGATGCCAACATATCATATATAATGCACTTTGTATCTCAGTCCCACATTGTTGGGATCACCATTATTCTTTGTACTCAACTATCTCAACAGGTATGGGTATGCCTCCCCGACCCTTTTTTGAGATCATGTACTCCAAAATAAAATGATGCTTATATTAGTTTAGTATGTCTTGCCTCCTCCATTCCTTTGTCCTTCCTTGGATTGATTCAACTGTATCTCTCTCTCTCTCTAACTCCCCTTTGGTGTCTCTTGGAAGTGTAACCTACAATGTATTTCGATCACAAGATTTGATCCTAACACTCATACGTTGGGGGGAAATCTGTTATCACCAAAAAATGATCACTTAACTATTTCTAACTAGGTGGATTGAAATACACCATGTAGGATTAATTTTACCATAGTAAAATCACTTTCACCATAAGAGATAATTTAGTAAACCATTGGAATAATTATTAAATCATTATTTGATATTTATTCCTTGTCACATTTGACTAAATCACCCAGGAATAATTAAATAAATTACTATTTATTTATTATTCCTTAATTCTATTATTGAAATAATTGTTAAATAACTATTTAATAATTATTTCAATTTCACACCATTTTTAATCCTCATGAAATAATTAATAAATCATTTTATTTGTTAATTATTTCTAAATAAAGATATTTGACCATTTTGAATATCTTTTCCCTCTCCAAAAAATATAATAAAGTATTCCTAATGGTTAGATCTTGATTTGGTCAATATTATTTTATTATTCTCCATTTTCGAAATCAACCCAATACTTTGTTATAAATAAGATGGTTTTCCATTCATTTTTCATCGTGATCATTATTGTCATCAACACTATCATCTTCTTGCATTTGAGCTCCCACTAGTGTTCTACACATTATTTTGGGTTTTTCACCTATTGAGAGAGAGAGAGAATCGATCGCTGAAGCATCAAGGACATATTTAAAGGACCTGTCGCACGGAGGGGGATTTGTAGACCCTTTTGTAGATCTCCTTCACCAAGTGTTATCAATAAATATTATTATTCATTTAAAAGTCTTTCCATATTGGGTTATTACATTGGATTTCTATTGTTGTTTTCTATTTTTGATCACATATATCTTTTTATTAAAGTTTTTTATCGTTGTATTATTGCAGATCTGAAGTGCAAGCAACCACAAATTGTTGTTAGGGTC
This sequence comes from Pinus tabuliformis, assembly GCA_031772625.1. Lineage (NCBI taxonomy): Eukaryota > Viridiplantae > Streptophyta > Pinopsida > Pinales > Pinaceae > Pinus > Pinus tabuliformis. The sequence continues at coordinate 904,128,465 of CM062804.1, forward strand.
ACTTGTCACCAATGACTTAAGTGAAGTGTTTTTGGTACACCTTCTAAGAAATTTCATACTAACAATAATGCTTTTGATTGGTGACTCTCACACTTGTTTCTGCAGGAGCTGCTGATGCATTTAGAACATAGCCATATCGTCTTATGATTTTATTTGTATTATGAAAAAGTATATTGATGTGAGGGTTTGATAGTATTCAAATTTTTTGTTGCCACTATTTGCTAGTTTAGAGAGCACATATGTTTGTGGTGTTTATATTTTATTTGATGAGATTGTCTTGCTGCTAGAGGTTATATTGTAGAGCTGAATCAAGTTGAGAAAAAAGTCTTGGGATCCAGTTTGAAAATAGATGAAAGGAGATTCACATAGAGGATATGATGAGTGACTTCATGGATGTGGAGCAATTATTGCAAAGTTTCAACAAAGGGAACAATTTCTCAATCCAATGGTTGGATAGTCCAATCGAAGTTGGGCGAGGATCGATTGATCATGGTAGCTTTTAGCGGATGGTATTCCATAGATCCATGGAGAACATAGTCTTTTGAGTTGATTAGTAGAATCAAGTCTCCAGGATAATTGAAGTCAGTTGATTGTATGTGAGGTCGAGTCTCCATGATGATAGTAGTTATCAAATCTGTGTAAAAGACACATTTTTCTTAATAGAAGATTCAAAGTAGCACAACGACAAAAAGGGTGGTTTTTCTCAGTGAAGGGTTTTCCACCAGATATATTATGTCTCTTGTGTGATGTATTTTGTAGATGTTTTCATGTGTTGATTATTGTTTCTCTCATGGTTATCTTGTTTTAGCTGCTTATATGGTTTATGTTCATGAGATAATCTAATGTGTTGCTGGTGAATATATGTTTTATTTAGTAAAGTGAAGTTAATAAAAGGTAAAAATAATATATATATCACACTACTGATTCACCCCCCCCCCTCTCAGTAGTGCTCAAAGGTTTCAAACATATTTGGTGTTGTCTATTTGCTATCCATCATTCATTATTTAACTGTGCTTGCACAGTCCCCTATTTTGTAGTTACAAGAAATCTCGTAATCATGTATCTTGATTGGATTGACCTTGCCAACTGATATGATGACTTGGACATGTTTGCCTTATCATTTTATAGGATTTTCTTAAGCTTCCTTTGCTTCCCAGCCTTCCATTTACCATAATTTTTTGCTAGTTCGACCATCTCCTATAACAAAACAAGGACTCCTATAGCAGTTTGAAAATTGCTTCTGAAACTTTCTCAGATTTGCATCCAATTCAAGGTTTACCTTATTTTATGTATTAAAACTCTCTTGGAACCCTAAAAATGGAGTTTAGAGGTAGAGAGACCAAGTATATTCCTTTACCTATATTGTTGGAGAAATTGCTCTTTTCCTTCAAAATTAGGGTTTACAGTTTACAAGATTTACTTCAATAGTGTGTTTCCTTTTCTTGCATAGTAGAATATACATGCTTCCATTTCATTGTAGTTAAGATGGGGTTCCTTCCTTAATTTCAATTAGCATAGGTTTGCTTGTTGTCTTTCATGTAGAATAGAACAGTTAGATTGATCTTTGTACAACCAACAAATTTCATATCAGTACTTCCACCTACATAAAAATAATCAAAATAAATATATGTCTTTTTGCACATACAATGTCTACTACTATTAAGTTTGTATGAACCCCGAATTGATAATTAAAGTTGAGACCCATGGGGGTTGCAACAATTAGATTGGTCTTTGTATAGCCAGATTTAATCTTAGTGCTTCCACCTACATAAAAGTCAACAAAATAAAGAGATAGTTGGTTGTACATATAGTTCCAAATACTCTTAATTTTGTACGAAACCTGAGTTTGCAATTAAAGTTTAGACCCTTGGGAGCTGCAACATTATTGCTTCAATACCAAGGTCCATCATTATGGTTGTGCCTTTGGATTAGGAAATCATGATATATATCTATTTACATATGGTCAATAATAACAAACAAAAGCACCACATGAATTGGTTCACAATGCCAAAATTGATCCATTCCTCCATCATTTTCAAGCACATGATACATTCTCACTTTCATTGATGGTCACACTCATGTAAATGAGCTTACTTCATAAAACTCAATAAGTGAATTTTTTAATCTCTTTTTTCTTTCAAAGCCTTGGTTGAAAAATAATCAAGATATCTAAGAAAAAATAATTGCACTAATGATGGCAATGAATATCTTAATAATCTCTTCATTGATCTTTCTCTAAGAATGGAATTTAGATGAACCACAATATGCCCTACACTTCATAGCAGAGTGGAATGGTTGAATATAATAATTAAACACTTAAAGAGATGGCTAACAATACGGTTCAATCAAATAACATCACTATAGTTTCAGGTAGAACCATTAATAAATTGTATTAATAATAGGTTGAAATGCACTCCTACAAAAGTTGTATTGAATGTAACTCCAAAAGAATCTCAATTTAAGATCAATATTGATATCAACCATTTTAATGTGTTTGGTTTTGAATCATGGGCTCTTATTCTTGACGAAAAACATAACATAATGCAACGTAAAAGTGAATAACGTATAATTTTTTCTATGTCAAAGATATTAAACCTTATATCATATTTGTACCTCACAATTCATATGTTATCTTTCAAAGAGATGTTTGATTTGATGATTATTGACTTGTGTGACTATATCTTTTTTTTACCACTTCTCTCTTATTCTTCTTCTACTTCTTTAGGACTTGTATGTTTTTTGAATTATGATTCCTGTTTTTAGATCATATGCATGATATTTGAACTCCTCCTATATTTCAATCTACAAATCGTGCACCTCCAACTACTTCACTTCAAAAATGGGTTTAGAAAACAAAGGAAATTTTTGGTACTTTAGTTGGTGATCCAATAGATCCTCATAGGACTTACTCTTAGTTCCTTACAACTAGTTCAACTCTTATGACCTAACACATTATGATAGAAGAACCCCAAAAAGTATAAACAAGCAAGTTTTCTACCTAAGTGGAAATTATGCAAGAATAATTACTTCCTTATTATAAAATGGCACTTGGGATCATGTTCCTCTTCCTAAAGGTCACAAGATTGTTTGTTGTAGGTGGTTGTATGAAACCATTTTTTGACAATTGAAAGTGTAGATAAGTTTAAAACATGCCTCATTTCTAAATTCTTTTCATATGTTGAAGGTATTGGTTACTTATATACCTTTTCCCTATTACAAATATGGATTTAGTCTAGTAGTTTATTTCAATCGTTGCTTCTCAAGGTTGTGAAGTACATTAGATGGACATGAGAAGTACCTTTTCACATAGGGCCTTGAATGAATTAATCTACATTGAACGACCCCCAAATTTTATTCAAGAAGATTCCTCCCTTGTTTGTCATGTCAAGAAGTTACTTTATGGTATAAAGCAAGCTCCTTGAGCATGGTATGAAAAGATGGATAGTTTGCTTCTTGGTTCTAGTTTCTCTAGGAGTCAATTCAATCCAAGTGTCTACACTAAACATGTAGATGATGTACTCCTTATCCTTTCTCTATATGTTGATCATCAAATCAGACATGTGAATTCTACTCTTCTAAACTAGTTTGGAATTTCTAAAATAAGTCTCCTTTGTTATTTCCTTGGTCTACAAATCCAGAAACTAGATAAGAGAATCTTTGTTTCTTAGCCTAAGTATTCTATTGAAATTATTCACTATTTTCATATGAAATACTATAATTATGCCCCTACCCTTTATCAGTCAAGCGTCAAACATTCTTCCAAGTGTTCAACCCCTCAGATTAATAATCCTACTTTATATAAAGTTGGTAGGAAGTCTTTTGGACTTGATGGATACCCATATAGACCTCTCCCTTGTTGTTTGTTTAGTCCCTTTGTTCATGTAAGATCCTCATGAGAGTAATTGGAAGAAAACAAATCATATCCCTACGTACATTAGGGATACTTATTATTTTGGCATCGAGTATACCAAAGGAGTCCACTCTTTCTTAGTGGGCTTTACATATTTAGATTGGTTAGGTGATATTGATGATTGTAAGTCTACTTCTCGTTACACTTTCAATATTGGTTCAATTCTCATTGCTTGGAGTCGCAAAAAGGAGCATGCGATTTCTCTTTCATTTATAGAGATAAAGTATGAAGGCACTGTCAATGTTGGTTGAGAAGTTTTTCTAGATTTGATGACTTCTAATAGAGTTTGGTTTTACTCAAAATCAACCTAGAACTCTTTGGTGTGATAGTAAAAGTGCTATACAAATTGCATGCAATATAATTGAGTAACAATGTACTAAACACATTGAGGTCCATATGCTAACTCCTTCATTATCAAGTTCTTGCATTACAATTTACCTTTTAGATGATCGAGTCACAAATATTTTTATCAAACCACTCACTAAAGTCAAGTTCTTCATCTTTGGTCCTTGCTAGGAGTGAAGGAAGTTGTATTTACAAGGGTATATCATGTAAATCCTCCTCCTTCCCCTCAAATACTATTCAATCTTATGAGGGTATGTTGGTGCATAATTATGTGTATTTTATTTAATTAATTGTGCACATGCATATAAATAAATTAAGCACAATAAATAATTTATATTTATCAACTACATGGATAGATTTAAAGTTTAAGTGAGGTCAACTTAGAGAATATTTCAAGTATTGGCTTAATGAACTTGAAATAAAAAGAGTAGTTTGCATGTGGTTGGCATACAAGCATTTACTCTATTAATAAAGAACCTAGGCCCTCATTGTACATGAAGAAGAGAGTTGATAGAGATAGTTGAGCATTTCACATTGCTTCATGCATGCTTCACTTTGAAGTTTTTTATTGGAAATATCCTTTGTCAATTCGTGTGTTTTCTATTTTTCTATGATAATATGACCATGTGCATTTTATCACAAAAAGATATGTTAAAGAAATTTGGCCTTAATAAACCCCCTAGTGATTAATATCCTAACAACTTAAGGTCCATTTTTTTTTTTAATTAATGCTCAAGTAACTTCTAATTATGACAAGAAACTTAGCATCAAGTTGATCTAATGGTTTTATAATGGACCTTTTAGTGTGTGTGTCTCTCAGTGTTAGTGTGCATTAATGATTCAATGGTCATAATTTTATCTTAAACATGAGTGATTTAATCACCATGGTATTCTTGATATTAGGATATTTGATCCTTTTAATTTAATTTTATCTATATTAAGTTTTTGGAGTGTAAGCTATTGAGAGAAGTAATAAATCATTTTCAATGTACATTGGAGCAAGGTTCTCTCTCTCTATGTGTGTGTGTGTGTGTTTGTGATTCTTCGTGAGTTGTTCATCCTTAGCGTTTGATCCTAAGTTTACAATCCAATTGCTTTTGATATAACTCGAAATATTTTGAGGGTTTCCCAATATATATGATGCCTCGATATATGATTCTTCATTTGTTCTTCATCCTTAGTGTTTGATCCTATTAATGTAGCCTACTTACTTCTTATACAACCCAAAATATTTTTTCTATTGAGAAAACCATGAACATTAGACTATTCATGTTTAAGATACAATTATAATTTGTGAATGATGAGTGTACAATAATTCACTAAATCATACATATAACCAAATATACATTAGACCAAGTTGATCTTAAGGAATCACCTAATGTCTAATATCACAATGCCATAATATTCCACAATAATTAAATAAAACACACCACATAAAAAACTTCTAATTATAATTTCTCAACAATCAAAATAATAGGTATTGGGGGTTTTCACAGTGCATCTATGCATTATATTAGATATCATTTTATATATACATATTATATTATTGACAAAATCGCCTCCCATTTTTCCTATGTATCATGGGGATTTACCCATTTATTATACATATAAATTTAGGGTGGTTCTTAAAATTTTCCCTGGTGCATTATATTAGATATCATTTTTTGGGATTCAACTGCGTTAAGTAAGTCATTCATCTATGACCATTTCCATGAGAGGTAGTCGTAACTGGCTAATTTCTCATGATTTTTGAATAGTCTACTTAGCACTCGTCGCATCGGGTGATGCTCACAGGGGTGAAGAAGTGGGATTGAAACTAGTGAAATAAATCACATAGCGTCAATCATCACTTCCGGGGCTTGCACCTGGTAACCAGGACTTCCCGGGAGGTCACCCATCCTAGATCACCTCTGGCTCAAAATAATAATTTACTACACTTTCCAAAATTTTGAAAATTTAAGTGTCCACTTTCGATTTTTAAATCTTTCATAAATATAATTATAAATAAATAATTTTTAAAAAAATTGTCATTTTCAAAAATCCACTAAATTAAATCCATTATTTTGATCATTTAAAATTAATTATAAATTAATTTAATTTAATTAATACAATAATGATGTATATATAAAGTACCATGATCATTTACAACAAATATCAAAAAAAAAAATTATACCACAAACGTACATCCTTAAATGAAACATTTTAGGTTGACCAAGAGATGTTGCAATCTTTTCGAAAAATTAATGCGATGCTATTTATAATTTATATAATCTTGACTAAGTAGACATTGAGAGTATTTTATGCAAGGCCATAATAGTTTATCATTAGTGTATGGGTCATTATTAGTAGCATGGTTAGTTTATTGATCTAGATAAGCAATAAGGAGGTTAGCCTATAGCTATCCATTATATAAAGGGGTGTGGTGCAGTCATTAAGCTACCATTTGTTTGATCATCACTTCATCATTAAGTAATTAAGTTATCTGCAAGGAAATAACATAGCATGGTGCATGAGAATAAAGTAAGTTTTCTCAAAGATTTGTGAAGAGGATTTATTCACTATAAACCTAGTGTCCCATCACTTAGTGGTTCATTTTCATTTTCTTTTTTTATGGTTTAAAATCATTTTCTTATTTTCAATATAATTTTGACTTGATTTCAATGTGGGAGAGTATTTATCAAGAATGTTTGATCCTCATATATATTTCATAACTCATAACTCATAAGATTAAGGAAGTTATATAATCAAGAGATTCTCCAATTACAACAATCAAGGGGTGGCATTATACTCATCATTTTATTTGTATCTATAACTTTTAGCCATCTATTCAACATTTCTAAGTGAACTCTCATTTCTATCACCTTTTGAGGATATTTCACCTAATTTTTAGCCATCCATTCAACATTTTTAAGTGAACTCTCATTTTTATCACCTTCTGAGGTTGTTTGACCTAAATTTGGAGCGAGATTAGTATTGTAATATTTTTACAAATTATAGACACTTTTAGCCACATAAAAAATAATATTGTGTTAAATTTACCATACTATACTTGCATGTAATTTTTAGCTCATTTTGATGTTCTTTTAGGCTATAAAAGGTCTAAATATATCGGTTCTCAAAACCTTCATATCATGAAAATTGACAAACTTTGAAAAATCATTGATTCCTATTAATGCTAAAAAAGTATCAAATGACATCATAGCTTAGAGATTTACTTGATTCATCCATTTTATTCATATTTTTGGAGATTTTAAACTTAACTTGGGTTTACTAAATTTTGTGGTCTACCAAATTTTGTGAGAAATATGAAAAGAAAACTTGTAAATAAAAATATGTAAAGTTTTCATTAGCTCGCATAACATGAACATAGTCCATTTGTTTAAGAAAATATAATTTATCATTCAGAGAGGAAGTAAGTTATGGGTTCGATTCCCACCCTTGTTATCTTTCCCTTTCATTCTTTGTTGAGTTCCACTTAGTACCATCTATGACAATCTCTTAGCTCTTGCCTAGTGCCAACTTAGCACTTGCAACCAATCCATTGCTACCACCACAAGTTCAGTATATTATACTTCCATATGTCAACGTGGCATTTTAATTTTCCTTCATGACACTCACATGTCTATATGGTAGCTCAATATATGCCACATCGAATACCCTTTCATTTCATATTATGCAATTTCTATGTATTTCACTTCAACTCTTAGCATGCTAATGTCTACTTCTATGGTTATATTGCATATTCATCCTTTAGTTTGTAGATTCAATTTTTTGGCATATCATTCTAGAAGTAAAATAACATCAAAAGGGGTCAAATTCATGCTAATTAGACTCAATTTAATGATATCAACTCAAGTGCATAAGCTATTTTTTTTATCTGGCTTATTTTTTGTAGTTGGTTTTTCAATCCTACTTGTCATACAATCTTAACGAGTGCAGTGATTCCAAAAAATCGACCCGGTCATCATGATCTCAATTTTAATGATCTAAAAGTCATTCTTCACTAATTAGCATTATTGATTTGGTTACATAGCTATTTTCTCTATTTTCAATCATCTGTAGGAACTAATTTTTTTAGATTGTATACTCCTACTTACTATTTAAGATACAAACATCAATTGGCCAATACTTTGTCATACTTAATCAATTTCAATGAACTTTTAATTGTTCTACATATTTTTTCAACACATTTATAAATGAATCTTCAATTTTTAAATTGGATTTATATTATGTTGCATGTATTTGATATCATTATGGCAGTGTTTTCCTAATTAACTACTCTTATAGGTTGAATCTACTTAGAATGGACCATCAAGATTTCAAATTATCTAAATCAAAAAAATATTAGGAGATATGTTACAGGAGAAGGCACTCATCAATTGGTGTGTTTTCCTTCCAATCAACATATCATAGGATTTCTTACCAAATTTAGTGTCAAAGCTAAGTTTGTCAAAATGAAATGACATGTTAAGATTATCGTAATCATTGTTAAGAGGGGATAGGCACAATGATTTCCTCTATCCATTGTACTCCATGTTCCAACTAACTCTTACAATGGGGAGGGGAGATTGGGGAAAAGAGGTATTGGAATATTCCATTATGTGTAGTTATTGTAATCTTGACTTGGTTTACATTGAAATTTGATTATATAAGGCGATGTTGTTTTATCATTAATGTGATGGTTAGAAGATGTCTTAATGGTCCATAATTAATGAGGTAGTTGTCCTAGATATAAACCTTATATAAAGGAGTGTACTACACTGATTAATTTAACACTTGGTTGGTGGTCAACAATTCATCATGAACTAATTGAATGGCATAGCATGATACTTAATAAAGCAAGTTTCTTTGGAGTGTGGATTTTTCTACCCCATGAGGCTTTCTCCACTAAAAATTTGGTGTTCCTATATCTCGTGGCTTGGCCTTTTCAATTATTTCTCGTATGATTACTCAAAATATTATTGCACATTGATTTCACATTACATAATACTGCTTATTATAATTATATTGTTAGTAAATTAAGTACATAAAAATTTGATTTATTCGCTAAAATTGTTAAAATATTATCCCATGTTCCTAACTAAAACAATTATTGTATTTTAAGCATAAAAATTGTTAATGATAACCTGCTAATTATGAAATTCCAAAACTATTCACAACCTCTTTTTTACCATTCAAGTTGTTGCATCACCATCTATAATTAAAAATTTTGCAAGTTTTATATGTTTTACCACATCAAAAAAAAGCCATCATTTTTAAAAAAATTCTATAAGATTAAAATTGTTTAAATTTGAATTATATTTAATTTATAAATTTAAAATAAGGTTGAATTTCTCCATATCTAATTTTCTATCTATTTGAAATTTTTAGTAAAGTGAATAAAATTTCTAAAATTTTATTTTAGAATGTTTTAGACAACAAAAGATAAATCAATAAGATTACCCTGGTATCCACTTTTATTATGAATGGGAAAAAAACACCCTACTTCAAAGCAAGAAAACATTGAGATCGCCCTCATCCCAATGAGGAGGATGAATATAAATATGTATGTCTTACCTTGTGGCACATTAATATATGTAGAAAATTTAAGAATATTCTTTTAATGGTAATTAAGCTCTCATAATCACATGTGTATAAGTTTAGTTTACTTTGTTTGAATGGATTCCCAACTTTTTTGTTTCGTATTTGAGTCAATGGCATACATATTGAGAAGTCAACCTAAAAAACACACCAATGATACTAAAATATTGCATGGGAATGAATTGTCTATGCTCGTTACTGGTAGATGCTTCCCTAGGTATTTTGTGACACCCCTTAACAAGAGTTAACTCCTAAGATTAAATCTTGTATTGATACTATTCTTAATTTAAGGGGCATGTAAGGGAAGGTTGCATGCTTTTGTTTTACACAATTATTTAAATTACTAAAGTTATTCTTATAAAATATCGAAGTATGTTGAAGTTCTAAAATCACTCCAATTTGTATCTTCTTCGTGTGAGATTGTGTAGGTATAAATTCATTACAAAACATCTCTCTCTAATTTGGAAGGCGTGTGAGATTGTGTAGGTATAAATTCATTACAAAACATCTCTCTAATTTGGAAGGATTTCCCATAATTGCTTGACACTCCAATCTAAGGTATCTCATTCCTACTCATATGTGAATATGAGGGAAATGTAAGACTTTGTATTGCTCAGTGACTACCAACTCCATATGAAACCAACTTAATAGATATGTTGTAAGATATATGGTATTTGGAAATCTAATTTTTTTCACAACATAGAATAAAAAAATTGAGTAAGAAAACTCCATTGATTTCTATCTTCACATTAAATAAATCATATTTTCACAACATTTATGTCTATGCCAATTATCCATTAACACTAGCATATCATCAACATACTTTCCTATATTAACTTATTTCCCATTATCTTCTTTAGCATCTAAAGGGGAATCCTTAGGCATGTAGAAGGTGAACCCTTCAAAACTATTAGAGGGTCTTGAAGGATAAAACTTCATTATAAGTTCTAGATGAAAAGGTGTGGCTTGAACCCACCTAAGGCTAATATATGGTTCTAAAAATCCCAATCACTCTATAGAAGGTTTTGAGAAAGGGTATATCAACATATAAAATGAATTAACTTGAAAAGGAAATAAGTTAATGAGCTAAAAGGTATTGTAAATTCGATGTATCTTGGATGGTAGGGAGAAATGTCATTATCCTCCCCACCAACTTAATTCCCACATGTGACATGTTGAGCTCAATGGTTCATAATGAGTATATCCTTGTAATGGATTTGAGACTTGTTGTCTAATAGTTATTTGAGAATTATAATATGTATATTACTCATATGGAATATAAATATTTTTCTACATTGAAGAGGGATCTAAAAGGTACAAAGTCATATCATGAACTTTATCCTTAAATAGAGCTACCATACCAAGGTAAGAGTTTTTAGTGAAAGAACAATGATGCCATTTTAGGACCTTCATTGTACTTGCGTCTTTTGGGACTGTTCCATAACTAAAGTAAGACCAATAAGGACCAACGCTATAGTAATACATGTAAATCCTTATCTCAAGAACCCTACCCAAAGGTTGTGGCTAGTATTCAAGGTGAGCCTATAAGGTGTTATATGGGATTTGTCCTAGTCTACATGAACTTCTAAGAAGAATGGGTTTGATAAAACTAAACAAGGTTGAGAAAGGGTCTTGTTGAACTTTTAAGGTCATGAGGTGATTAGAACATGGTTTAATAGATCATAAAAGGAAACCTTCAACTTAATATTATCTAAGTAGAACAGAGATAAGGATATGACCGACCCCTTCGAGTGGTCATAGAAAATGCCAAGTCACAAGGTTTAAGGATTTCCCTCTTTACTTGGACACCATATCTAAGAATTAGGATAAAAGGTTCCTTCCTTGTTGGAATCAAGAGAAGGACTTATAAGAATAACACAAACAACCCTACATATGGAGTGATAGATGATATATGGTAGATTTGAAAAAACTAATGAATCATGTATATATAGTAATAATTAACATAGACAAACTTGAATATAAATCATGAATGTTTGTAAATGGAGGTACTATAAATTGTTCAGGGAAGTGCTATAGTATTAAGTTGAATATCAGAGGGTATTTACTGGATAGTCCAATGATCACAATCCAAATGGGTGGTGTTGATGTTGTATTAGGGTTACAATGGTTACAATCATTGGAAACAATGACACTTAATTTTCAAGAACTTTTCAGAAGATTTTTCTTAGAAGGAAAGAAAATTGAGCTTATCAGTATCTAAGTGAGACCTTGTAAAGTGATAATCTCTAATAGAATTACAAAATTTCAAAAAAGGGATTTTGGTGTGTAATCGCACAATTGTGTTCATTATATGTTCCAACGCCTATATCATCTTCTCTAGTGAATGTCCAAAAAATATATCAAAGATCATTCCAATGCCTTTGAAGATATACCTAATGGTATTCCACCTACTGGAGATCATGACCATGCTATTCATTTGAAAATTTGAAGTGTACCACCTAACATTGGGCCTTACAGGCATCCATGTGCACATAAGAGTGAGGATTGAGCATATAGTTCAAGAAATGTTAGAGGTTGGCATCATTCAACCTATCCAGAGTGATTTATCTTCACTAGTGGTGATGGTTATGAAAAAGGATGGTTCATGGAATATATTTCCAAATTACAAAAAACTCAACAAAAAATGACAATCAAAGGCAAGTTTATTATTCTTGTCATTAATGAATTATTATACGAATTGCATGGAGCAATTTTCTTTACTAAGTTGGATCTTTGTTTTGGATATCATCAAATTAAAATGAGGCAAGAGGACATTCCCAAAAAGCCTTTACAATACACAAATTTCATTAGGATATTTTTCGTTATGCCATTTGGTCTTAAAAATCACCTTCAACATTTCAAATCTTAATGATTTCTATTTTCAAACCATCCCTTAGAATACTTTTTTTGTTTGTTTGTTAAGATTGGATAGACCATTCCATTTTCTATTAAACAAGGGAAAATTTACACCATATATAGATTGACTAGGTGGCTTCAACTTACCCCGAAGGGAAACCAAGTCTGTTAGCCACCTATCCGCATTGTAAGCCATCTAAAAACAATAAAGTCTTAATCTCTCTAGCTAAACTAGATATGTCTCTGTTTCATGTCCATACACTACATATCTATCTAAACTTATATTTGCATGACAAAAATTAAAAGCTATCCGCATAAAACAAAAATATGCATAGGTAAGAGTCTATCCCTTCTGCTCCTCTGAGGCAGATTCAACAGGTGCCAGATCCTTGGATGATGCCCTAGGCATCTCATTTAATTCCAGTATGCAAGGGATGTGGCGGTCAATTCTATCGAGCCTGATGTCTTCTTTAAGCTGGAATAGGATTTTCTGCAAATCTTGCTTGTAACTCGACATACCTTGGAGTGTCACTACCATTCCAACAAAAATATGTTCCATTGCTTTGCCTAATAAACTCTTCATCAACCAATAGAGGTAAAGAGTTTGTTTGAACTGCGTAATTCTTCCTCTGGTGTTGCCCGGATCCAAGACTAAAGTCCTCCAGTTGTCCATGTCTTCCTCTATCTCACTACCTTGTTTTATTTCCTCCTCCCACTCTTCTAACAGTTTCCGGATTCCTTCATCCATCCCCTCATGGTAAGCCTCCACCACTTCAGTGATAAGGTGTTCTACTGACTTCTTGCCCCTTCAAGGTTCTGACGTGCTTGGCTCCTTGTCTTTCCTGGGTGTCGGGCCTCTCCTTCCACGACCTTGTCCTCTTGCAGGTTGAGCCATGTCCATATTTCCTGAACCCTGGTGACAACAACGATTTGTTAAACCAAAAAAAAACACTACAGTTTGGTACCTTTCCTGAATTGTTTTGACAACACTATGTGCCACCCCTTGCTTCTCCTCTCCCCTTGCTCTCTCAGCCTCAGAGCTGGGGTGGTCCATAGACCGAACCTTGCATTGGGGTTGGTTCCAGCTACCCACTGTCGCTCCCCTTTTCCATACCCAATAACTTCCGTTCACATTTAGGTCAGCCTTCCCTTGCCTAAACCATTCGCGCAGTCCCCTCCTCCTCCTTACAAATTTCCAGGAAGAAATTGGGACCCTTGCCCCCTCTGCCCAGGGAGTAATAGCGTTGCCTCTCACTTTCTCCCATTTAGCTTTCCAATCGGGGTCTCTGGCCTTGCCATAGTCCCGAGAGGAATTTCGGTTAACCCAACGCTTGCTTTTCCTGCAGCTATAATGTCTGCCTCCCATGCAACTTATCGACTGCTCCCCCCTTCCCCCTTCTTCCATCTCATTTCCCTCACCCATTTTCCTGCTACAGTCAGCCTCACACCAAGCGTGGTTTAAGGAGCCCGGTATTTCCAAACCAGGTAGCATGAGATTATCCCCCCATTGACCATAGGCACTACCCAACTGGAAAAGGATATAGACGCAGAACCAGGAAATTGCCACCAATTGCCTTCCCCATTGCCACCAGCAGTTCTCTACCCCCCAGGACTTCTTCCTATTTACCCTCCTCTCACCCAAGAAAAACCCCAACCATAACATAATTACAGTGGAGGAGCGAGGCCAAAAAACATACCCGGGTTCAATTGCCAATCGTCTCCGAGCTTTGAGTCGCAGGGTTCGTCTCCCTCCCGATCCACTGCAACACCACCTTCCGCCACAAGCATACACTCTAACAATGCTTGTGTGCCTACCTTTCCTTCCTTTATTTCTCACCTCACCTCCTGTCCTGCCACCTTTCCCACCACCCTTGCATGCACTCATGCCAAGGGTCGTCGCACCCATTTCCTTGAGCATGTGGGGGGTAGCAGTACTAATTTCAAAGGTACCGATCATTAATATGACCAGGTTGTCCCAACTGTCGGCCTGCATCCCAATCGAGGTATCCCTTAGAATAATTTTGTTAGTATTTTTTGATGTAATATTAATCTACAACAAATCTTGGGAAGAGCATGTATAACATGTTGACAGGGTCTTAACTCTATTGGATTAACAACAACTACATGCAAAAGCTTCCAAGTGTGCCTTTGGGCTTCAAGAAGTAAAATATTTGGGTCATATTGTATCCCATGAGGGTGTCAAAGTGAATCCTAACAAAATAAAAACTATGAGAGAATGGCCAATCCCCAAGAACTTGAAGAAAACCAGAGGATTCTTAGTATTGACATGATATTTCCACAAAATTGTTAAGAATTATGGTCAAATAGAAACATCTATGACAAAAATATTGTATAATGAAGCATTTTTCTGGACTAAAAAAACAACCAAAGCATTTGAAAAACTTAAAGTGGCAATGTGTGTAACTCCCATCCTAGTGACATCCGACTTCATAAAAACCTTCATTGTGGACTATGATGCCTCAAGCCATGGAATTGGTGTAGTTTTGTTGCAAGAAGGAAGGCCACTTTCCTTTCAAAGTAATGAAGTTAAAGGAAAGAACTTACTTAGACCCATTTATGAAAAACAAATGTTGGGCATACTACATGTATTTAAGAAATGGTGTGCATACCTAATAAAAAGACACTTCAATGTAAAAACATATAATGATAGTTTTAAGTACTTCTTGGAACAAATATTATCTTCAAAAGAGAAAAAAAAAAGGTTACAAAGATGCTAGGTTATGTCTTTTAAATTATTTACAAAAAGGGAAATCAAAATATTATTGCAGATGCATTCTCAAGGAAAGAGGAAGACACAAAGGGTTTACTATGTACTATTTCTGTTCCAATCTAACTAGGTGGAAGAAGAAAGGATATAATGGAAGTAAGATGAGAAGGCATGAAAGATCATTCAACAACTATAGGAGGACCCAGATGCAGTGGAAATATTTATGTGTAAGAATGATTTGTTGTGGTATCAAGATCACTTATGCTTATGTAAGAATTCTCAAATCAAATAGAAGTTCCTTTTGGAATTACAAAATTCTCCTGAAGAGGTCATTCAAGGTTCTCGAAGATGTTGAAAATATTAGTGACAAAATTGTTCCTTGATATGTGCCTTAATCATAGGATCTAGAATGAGTTCCTTCTTGTGCATGACTCCAATTCCTAAAAAATAGGAGTTTCCCTATAAATTAGGATGAGTTCCTATAATTTTGGAATCAGTCCCTAAAAATTAGGATGAGTTAGGTTGCAGTTAACTGATGTGTTGAAATTGAAAGTCAAGTTCTTAATTTTCTAGTGCAAGTTGATTGAGCAAGATCGAGTTTCAAATGGTTGACTGTGTTGAAATTGAAAGTCAAGTTCTTGATTTTCTAGTGTAAGTTGATTGAGGAAAAACACAAGTGATCGAGTTTCAAATTGTTGACTTGAAATAGGGCCAGTTGCATGAGAAGTTAACTCATGCTAACTCAATCAATCACAAAATCATTTCCTAATTAGAAAACTCACTAATTTTAACCATTCAAATTGCCTTTAAAAGGAGGTAATAAGGCACAAGTTTAATAATTGTTTTAGTGAGCACGAGTTGGTGAGACCAAGCAATAGGAAGCACAATTTTATGCATGGGGTTCGTGAGAGGAAGAGTGTGCAAGAGAATATTGTGCATAGGTTGGTAGAGGGTAGTAGAGATCAGCAGTCTTGTAAAGGATTCAAGCTTAGATCAAGCGAGAAAGACAAGTGTGTCCTTCAAATCGAAATAGTTTTATTTTGTTAGAGACCAAATGCTTAGTTTTTTCTATCAATAAGATTCTCATCAAGCAGAGGGTTTTCCCAGTTAGGTTCGCTAGAAAATTATGTGTTTTTGAATTGTGTGACTGTGCTTTTATTTATGTTCCTATTCTGATGCATCTAGTAGATAAATTATGTGTTTATGTGAGAAGAAATTTTATTTCAAATTGCTCATATTAGCATGTCATAATTTCGTGGATCTTCTACATGGTATCAGAGAATGGATCTGAATAAAGATAACGCATACAAGATCAAGGCGTCATATAGGAAGAACATGTTTGAGGAAGCCACCGTCCCTTAGGAGCCTTTTTGAAATGAAAGGAGGTTTAGTTTGCTTTTCTTCTCGTGTCTTTGGAGAGATGAGTTAGGGCAGATAGTGGCTGAGGTATAAATGCAATTTTTTTGTGCAGGTTTGAGGAGTTAAATTCTCTGAGGATAAGGTAGCATTTTTACGTATATTCTAGAAGGAGGGATAAGCCCTATAACTTCAGTTTTGGAGGGGTTCAAAGGCCTAACAGGTGGCTAGAACAATCCTAAAGACTAGTGCGTGGAGGAGGCTTGAAGTAGGAGGACCACTGCTTTTTTTTTTGGAGTTTTTGGACCAGGTTTAAGGAGTTGACGTGGTCAGTCACTAGCCCTAACTAGAAGGCCAAAAATTCAAACTTAGATGCACACGTTGAGTTGATTTGGGGATAGAAGTAATCATCTGAACCAAAGGTATGTTTTGTATTCTTCCAAGGTTGATGTTTTTGCGAAGTGTTTGAGTCCAGATTTAGGAAAGTTTTGGTGGACATCTTATGTACTGGTTGGGGGGAAGTAAGAAGGTGTCTTTGGTACCCTAAGTATAGCAATTGAGAAGGACATCAAATATGGTTGAAACTATAGAATTGTTGAAGCTCAAGGTTGATCCTTGAGGGGACAAAGGAAGCAACCAAGATGGCTTAATATTCACCTTAGTTCATTGTGTAGAGATGTACTTCTATTGAGAGAGTGGGCAACTTCGATTTTCCTAAGAATTGTCTTTTGTGTAGCAACAATGAGGCAAGTAGTGGTAAGGTTGAAGACCCTATGATTTGGTATCCTTGATGGAAAAATGAGTAGCTAGAGGGCAGACTGTTTGGGCCAAAGATCAGTGACCTAAAGGAGTTGCATTCATTGATAGTGGCATATTGTGGACTCACAGAGCATGGTGGGAAATAAGAAAGTAGGGAAGTCTTATAGTTTAGAGAGACTAACTGCAGCAACAGAGAACTTGGTAGAGATGAAGATAGATCCAGATGGATGAGTTTCTTCCAGGAACACCTTCCTCGCTATGAGGGAGTGCTGAAAATATTAGCGAGAAAAGGGTTCCTTGATTTATGAATTAATCATAGGAGCCGGAACAAGTTCCTTATTGTTCATGAATCTTGTTTCTAAAAATTATGAGATTCCCTATAAATTAGGACGAGTTCCTATAATTTAGGAATTAGTCCCTAAAAATTAGGACGATTTAGAGTGCATTTAACTGATGTGTTGAAATTGAAAGTCAAGTTCTTGATTTTCTAGTGTGAGTTGATTGAGGAAAAACACAAGTGATTGAGTTTCAAGTGGTTGACTTAAAATAGGATGAGCTCCATGAGCAGTTAACTCATGTTAACTCAACCAATCACAAAATCATTCCCTAATTACAAAACTCACTAATTTTAACCATTTGAATTGACTTTAAAAGGAGGAACGAAGGCACAAGCTTAATAATTGTTTTGGTGAGCAAGAGTTTGTGTGTGAGCTTGTGAGAGGAAAAGTGTGTAAGAGAAGCTTGTGCACAGGTTGGTAGAGGGAAACAAAGATCAACAGTATTGAAAACGTTTCAATCTTAGATCAAGTAAGAAAGGCAAGTGTGTCTTTCAGATTGAAACAATTGTATTTTGTAAGAGATCAAGTGCTTATTTTTTGCTATCAATAAAATTCTCATCAAGCAAAGGGTTTTCCCAATTGGGTTCCCTAGACAAATTTGTGTTTTTGAATTTTGTGACATATGTGTTCCTATTCCACTGCATCTAGTAGAGAAATTCTATGTTTATGTGATAAGAAATTTTATTTCAGATTGCTCATATTAGCATATCAGAATTTCATGGATTTTCTACAGAAGACATATTGTAGGATCAAGAAATATGTTTTCGGCGAAGATCTTAAAGTGAATGTTCAAATTTTATTAGTTGAATGTGTGGTGTGCCAACAAAATAAGGGATAGACAATTGAGACCCAGGGCCTCCTACACCACTAGCCACATGAAGCCAACATTGGGAAAAATTTGCAATGAATTTTATTATAGGTTTACCCATATATGAAGGAAAGAGTTCCATTATGGTAGTGGTAGATAAAATAACAAAGTAAGCCCATTTTTCCTCTCTTTCTCATCCTTTTAAAGTAATTATAGTAGCTAAAGCATATATGAAAATAGTCCAAAAGCTACATGGAATACCAAATATTATTGTAAGTGACAAATATCCAATTTTGACTAGATATATTTGGACTGATTTTTTCTTTCTTTCTAGGTACTCAATTGGCTCATAGCTCATCTTGCCACCCTCAACATAATGGGATAACTAATATTGTGAATACATTTGTAGTAGGATACCTATGTTGCTTTGCCTCTAATAAAAAAACATAATGGCTCAAATGGTTTCCTTTGGAAGATTGGTGGTACAACACATCCTTCCATACTTCATAAAAAATGTCACCATTTATGGAACTTTATGGATATCAACCTTCATCCATCACATCACCCTTGAAAGAAATTTTAAAGGCTCAAGTAGAAAAGGACCACATACCACACAAACAAGAGGTTCTCAAATTATTTAAGGACAATCTGGTTATATCACAAAACATGATGAAACAACAAGCATTTCAACATTGCAATGAAAGGGAATTTGAAGTTGGGTATTGGATATAATGGCATGATGATTTCAATTTTACGATCGTAATTATGATACTCGCCCATGGTATTCACCCATGGATTTTGTAAACCATGGTATTTACCCATGGTATCATATTTAATATATTTTCCCATGGTGTCATAATTTATTATATTTTCCCATGGCATTCACCAATGGATTTTATAAACCATGATATTTATCCATGGTATTTGAAATGTAACAAGAGGCATGACTCTCGATGAAAGATGCTTGTAAAAGGTATAAATACAGAGCTTTGTTGTGGATTATCATGTTTTTTTCCTCATAATGTAGTCTCATGTCTCATGGGATATTATCAATTCAATAAATATTTGAATTTGTTTTTATTACTTTTTTGCAATACCTCTCTTGCCCATGTGCCATATTCCGAGTTATCTTTATAATGTCAATATTTCTTTTACGCATTATGCCCTATTCTCAATTATTTTTATAATGATTTTCTACAATAATTCTCTCACGCATTATAAGATTCCTTTATTACTCATGAATTTGCATTCTTTAAATAACTTGGATCATGTTGAAATTAATGTATCAGATTTGATGAGAACTTTGCAGTTAAGCATGCTCAATCTAGAGTAGTGTTGGGATGGGTGGCTTTCTGGGATATTTTTAGTTCCTATTTTTTTTCACTTTCTTTGGTCTCATTCCTCCAATGATCCAGATCAGTGGTATCAAAGTGGACTGCTCTTGTCTATTTTTATGTGCATGTCTCGAACAAGGTCAAGGCAAAAGGAATCGAGACTTGAAATACTACAAAATTTGCAAGACCACCTCACATGGAAGACAAAAAGAAAAAAGGAATCGAGACTTGAAATACTACAAAATTTGCAAGACCACCTCACATGGAAGACAAAAAGAAAAATGACAGAGCAGGAGATCCTATCAATCTATTGCTTGAGGAAGAACTTACATGACAACATAAAGAAAGAGATGATGGAAGCCTTTGCAACATCTCATTGGATGGTGATAATTTACAAAGATAAGCCACCATATCTCTACAAGGTGAATCAACAAGCGAACTATCTCAGCATGGTTATGGGCCAACCACACAAAACCCTTAGCACCGAAGTCCATTTTCTAGGTCACACACAGTTGGCCCACAAGCATTACAGGGTTTCTCAATCCTTGGATCTTCGTTCATCACAGTTATGGGTCAACCACGCAAAACCCTTGCCACTGAAATCCATTTGCTAGGCCGCACACTGTCAACATCACAGTTGGCCCACAATAATTATAGGGTATCTCTATCCTCGGATCTTTGTTCAACATGGTTAAGGGTCATACGCAAACCCATGGTTATGGGTCAACCACACGAAACCCTTGTCTTCAACAATACTTGGTTTTGGGTCATCCACAAACCCACAGTTATGCTCCTATTGAACAAAGGCTTCCCCGGAGGAACTTTAAGTAATGGGGACCATTGTTTCTTAATGGGGGAGGATTGATCTAGGTGGAAAATAATTACCGTAGTTAATAATTATTTTTCTATCAATGATTGTTAAAACCATGGATAATGCATGATAATAAACAAAATAAATCATAATATTAAAGTGAGAATCTAATTGCATGATGATTTCAATTTTACCATCATAATTATGATACTCACCCATGGATTTTGTAAACCATGGTATTTACCCATGGTATCATATTTAGTATATTTACCCATGGTGTTGTAATTTATTATATTTTCCCATGGTATTCACCCATGGATTTTGTAAACCATGGTATTTACCCATGGTATTTGAAATGTAATAGGAGGCATGAACTTTGGTGAAAAATACCCATAAAAAGTATAAATACAGAACTTCATCGTGGAGTAAATCATGGTTTTTCTCATAATGTAGTCTCATAGGATATTATCAATTCAATAAGTATTTGAGTTCATTTTTATTGCTTTTATGAAATACCTCTCTTGGGCATGTGCCATATTCTGAGTTACCTTTATAATATCCATATTTCTTTTATGCAGTGTGCCCTATTCTCAATTATTTTTATAATGCTTTTCTGCAACATTTCTCTCACGCATTATGACATATTCCTTTCTCACTCGTGAAGTTGTATTCTTTAAACAACTTAGATCACCCTAACATTAATGCATTTGATTTGATGAGAACTTTGCAATTAAGTGTGCTTAGGCTAGATCATATTGGGATGGGTGACTTGTTAGGAAATTATTAGTTCCTATTATTTTGTCACTTTCTATGTTCTCATTCCTCCGATGATCTGAATCACCTATGAGGTTTTAAAAAGGATTGGAAGTATGGCTTACGAATTGGAGTTGTCTCCATCTTCACGTGTACATCCAATCTTCCATGTTTCTTGCTTAAAGAAAGTAATTGGTAGCAAGAAACTAATCCAAACCCTTCCATGTTTCTTGCTTAAAGAAAGTAATTGGTAACAAGAACCCTATCAAAACCCTTCTACCATAGATTAATGAAGAAAGGTAACACCATACTAGAACCAAAAACAATCCTAGGAACAAGGGTTAGGTAGATGAGAAATCAAATAATTACTAAGTACCTCATAAAATGGAAGAACCCGCAAATGGAATAAGGCAACATGAGAAGATGAGTTGTTCATGTAGAAACACTCACAAATAATCAAGTGTTAGGGAAAACACTTGTTTGAAGAGGAGGCACATGTTAAGCCCTACATAAGCTCCATGATAACCCTAAAACCCCTTATGAAACCCTATATATTGAGTGATTAAGTTTTTATTCTTATATGTTATCTAGGCTAGAACCTTTCATGGTCCCATTTTATTATAATTTTACCCTTTGTCTTCTATATATATACACAAAGGAGATCTAGTCTTAGCATCGTAAAATGATGTCTTATGCATTGTATTCATTGTAAAATGATCTTTCCTGTTGAAATGGGCTATAAATATTGATTTCTTATCATTTATAAATTATGGAAACATTGCAAGGGATTGATTTCCTTTATATGGCAAAAATATTATATACATGAGCTTATCCATTATAACTTGAAGTCTTCATTTCTAGCATGAAATCATGCAACAGGTGTCCATTTAATGACAAGGTTAGGCCTACCTATATTATCAACCTTATTTAATTTAGTATGTTCACAATGACTAATATGATGATATAAGAATAAATAAACTAAATATGACTAATATTGAAACATTTTGTCCTCTTCAAAATAATACAATGGATTATGGATGTTATGAACAATAAATCCAACATACTGATATCAGTTTGGAATATTTTCCTCGTTGGGTAACCATTCAACAATGCAAGGATACAATCATCCATAATTTATTCATCAACATACCTAAGAATTAGTTAGAAATACCAGTGAATTATATTCGTAACTTCAGGAATATTAGACTTACAAAAAGAGGAAAATATGGAAGTTCCTTGTCTTTTTCCATATATCAATAGAAAAATGACTTTTAACATGGATAAACATATTCAAGGATTCATTGTAAAAACAATGATGTCTTTAAGAATATTTCCTTTAATTAAAAGACACAATTGGCATCTATCAAAACTAGATATGAATTTTGAATTACCTTTAGCATTTTCATCTAAAATAACATTCTCCTTTTAACTTCCCTAGATATGAATTTTGATCTTTGAAGAGAACTAGAGTGTCCTACATATCATGTTTTCTCTTTGAAAAATTAGGATTTCAAATTTCTTCAAGGAAAAGTAAAAATCTCTTGTTTGAATGGATGCTTCCTCTATACTTGAATGACAAAAATGATACTACTGTATTCACTCCCAAATAGCATTGAAGTTCTAAGTAAATGAAGCACCCACATGCATCATGTTTGGATCGTTTCCAAGTGTCCCCTTTTATTTAACTAAATTAGATTTCACTTTAGCATGTGAAAGTTCTGCATGTCACCCAGAATACAAACAATAGAACAAGAGGTCATATTACACAACTACTAGTCTGGTTTATGGAACTAGACTTTAAGTTGCACACTCGACCAAAAAAAGACACGTCATTATGGCTTTTCAACTGTACACTCTTCAAAAATATCATGTTTTGATGGTGTGTAATGCATATAAATTAACGGATTTAGCCAAACTTAAATCTCCACCGAATATTAGTGTTCATGCATATTTTGGATTTCACATTCTAAGATGTATAATTAATCTTTTTGGAAATGAACCTGGGTTACAATGGGATTTTCTAGATAAAATCATAATCCTTACTAATACCTCTCATGGGTTTTCCCAAAGGAAAGGCCCAACCATTATAGCTTGTAGGAATTTACAGGGTAAGTTCCTCAGACAGAACACCAAAGGACACCGCTCACAAACAGATCACAGATCAATACACCAGTATTTTTGACGTGGTTAAAATCCTCAAAGAGGGAAACAATCCACGACCTGAGCCAAAGCGGCCACTTCAGGCAATTTATTAATAAAAGAATGAAAATTTACATAAGCTTCTCTCATGGAAGGTTACCCTACAAATGACCCTCCATGCTCTTTAAATAGATATCATGGACCAATCAAGTGTTAAGCCATGGATCAAGTGTCGGCAATACCGAGGAGAGAATGAACCGTCGGATCACTACATATCGTGACCGTCGGATTGTAAGTTACAAATGTACATAGTAAAGAAACACACTTTACCTAACTCTATACTAGACCAAGTTATACTTAACTACTTCCTATGTGTCGGAATATCCTAACATCCCCCCTTAAGAACAACTTGGGATAGGATTGAAGGATGTACAAATGTGACACAATAGAAGAAGGAAGGAGGCACTAGAGCCTATCCCCCCTTAGTGACAACTTCCTGAACTCCAACCATAAATTGAAGTTTAGTAAACTTCACCTCTGTGAGAGCCTATGTAAAGATGTCTGCAACTTGATCATCTGTTGAACAATATTGCACTTCAAGAACATGGTCGTGAATGAGCTTTCTGATGAAGTGCATGTGCATTTAAATGTGTTTGCTGCGCTGATGTTGGACTGGATCTTTGCATAGTTGAATGGCACTTTGATTATCACACCAAAGTGTAGTCGGATGTTGTTGCTGAAGCCAAACTCTGACAGGATCTGACGAAGCCACAAGGCTTCCTTACTAGCTTCTACGGCACCGCGATACTCTGCTTCTGCTGAAGAAAGAGAAATGGCACCTTGTTTCTTGCAAGCCCATGTAATAGGTCATGAACCAAGAGTGAACACATAACCTGCAGTAGACTTCCAATCATCAGGGTCACCAGCCCAATCGGAATCAGTGAAACCAACCAATAGAGGAGATGCTTTGGCACTGTAATGAATCCCAAACTGAACTGTACCTCGAACATAACGAAGTATTCTTTTAGCTGCTTTCCAATGACTTTCATGTGGGTTTTGCATAAACCGAGCAACAAGGCCAACAACAAAGGAAAGGTCAGGACACGTATGGGTTAGATACAAAAGTTTTCCTACAAGTTGACGATATAAGGTAGCATCAACTTCAGGAGAAGTAGAAGTGACTGAAAGTTTGACTCCAGACTGAAAGGGAGAAGGGGCTGACTTACAGTCTTCCATGTGAAAATGGCGTAGAATATCACAGGCATACTTGGACTGGGAAAGGGAAATACCTTCCTTGGATTGCAAGAATTGAAGACCAAGAAAATGATGTAAGTGTCCTAAGTCTGTCATTTCGAACTTCTTTTTAAGGCTAGACTTCACATGGTTGATAAGTTTGGGATCACTACCAGTCAAGATAAGATCGTCAACATAAAGAACAAGAATGATAAGAGATTTTCCCACTTTCTTGGTGTAGACAGTATTGTCAGAATGACACCTAGAAAAGCCATTTTCTAAAAGAAAGTTATCCATTTTTGCATACCAAGCTCGAGGAGCTTGCTTGAGACCATAAAGGGATTTCTTAAGCTGACATACAAGGCTGGAGTCTGTTTGTATAAATCCAATAGGTTGTTCCATATAGATTTCTTCATGCAAGTCCCCATGCAAGAAGGCAGATTTAACATCCATCTGATGGACTTCCCATTTGAAAGAGGCAGCAAGGGAAAGAACAAGGAGGATAGAGTTCATTTTGGCAAAAGGGGAGAAGGTTTCAGTGTAGTCAATGCCTTCAACTTGTTAAAAACCCTTAGCAACAAGATGAGCTTTATGTTTATCAACTTTCCCATCTGGTCCATACTTGGTTCTGTAAACCCATTTGCATCTAACAAGTTTTCGTCCCTTTGGTAGAGGAACAAGATCCCATGTATCATTTGCCAATAATGAATGATATTCTTCATTCATAGCTGCTTCCCAATCTGGATGGCCTGAAGCTTCTGCAAAGGTGTCAGGATCATAATTTACTGAAGCTTGAGCTAGTAAAGAAGAGGCTCTATCAAACTGAGAATGTGTACGTCGTTGATCTGTAGGATCACCGGCAAGATCACCTGCTGCATCCCGAGTAGAACGGACCCATTTTAGAAGCTGAGGAGCTGAAGGAGGATATTGAGAAGGTGGGGGAGGATTGTCATCCTCGCTTTCATCATCTGAAGAGGAAATATTTTCAAAAGTAGAAGAGATAGGGAGAGGTGGCATTTTCCGCCAAACTAGGCTCGTAGGCCGATATATTTTCAGCAAACTTTACATCTCTTCTAATGATAACATTTTTGGACTTAAGTGGAATAAGTCTATATCCTTTGACATCTTCAGAATATCCAACAAAAATACATTTTTCACTCTTAGGTTCTAAAGCTTTATGTTTCTCATCTGGAATATGGGCCCATGCTTCACTTTCAAAAACACGAAAGTGACTTACATCTGATTTAATTGAGCTCCATGCTTCTTCTGGAGTGATATTCTTTAAAACCTTAGTAGGAGTGCGATTTATTATGTAATTTGCACAGTTAATTTCTTTTTCCCAAAAGTTAAGACCAAGTCCTTTAGATTGAAGCATACAATTAGCCATTTCCTTTAAGGTGCGATTCTTCCTTTCAGCTACACCATTTTGTTGTGGAGTATATGGAATAAGTATGTTTCATTTGAATTCCATTCTCAGTGCAAAAGTTGATGAATTTGTTGTTAACATATTCTCTGCCATTATCAGATCTTAGCTTAAGAATTTGATGTCCAAATTGTTTTTCAACAAAGGCCTTAAAGGCCAAGAACATGTTAAATACTTCACTCTTGAGTTTAAGAAGTATACCCAAGTGCGTTTGGAGAAATCATCAATGAAAGTTAAGAAATACTTGTAGCCAGAGAATGAAACAATTGGAAGTGGACCACATAAATCACTATGCACAAGTTGTAAAGGGGCTCAGGCATGCCAAGAGGCATGTTTTTCAAAACTATCCCGATGATGTTTTCTGAGTACACATCTGGAACAAACACCATCTCTGCAAGATACCATTGGAAGACTTGTCACCATATTTTCTTTACATAGATTTTGAAGGGAGCGATAGTTTAAGTGACCAAATCTCTCATGCCAAAGTTTGCTCACTTCATCGTTATGAGCAAAAATACCAAGGGACGATTTGATGGCCCAAAGTTGTGAAACTTATACAACCTTGTGGAATCATCAGCAATTCCAGTAGCTAAAATCTGTCTAGGATCTCTTAGGTCCTTAATTACAACATCGTGAGGTGAAAATTCAATGATTTTACCTTCACCTGAATGAGTTATCTGATATACAGATAAAAGGTTGCACGATAAGGTTGGAACACATAATGCATCATTAAATTGACCATTGTCTATATGAACAATTCCAGTCCCTACAACACTAAGAGATCTATCATCACCAACATATATATTTTTGGTGTTACAATCATTTAAGGAAGAAAACATGGCTTTGTTTTTGGCCATGTGATAAGAAGCTCCAGAATCAATGAGCCACTCATGAGAATGAGAAGAAGAAGATACATTTAGTGCATAGTCAAACCGAGATGCTTGACAACCACATGCAGAAAGTGCTATTCCTGAAGATGAAGTTGAAGTTGAAGAGTGCTCCAAATGGATGTTATGCTTCTTCATTGTTGCTTCCAAGGCTTCCATCTTCCTAAAGCATTTGGATTCTAAGTGGCCATCTCGATTACAAAATTTGCAATGTCTATCAGTCTTCTTCCCTTTGTTTTTATTTGTCTTATCATTTTGTTGAAATGATTTTTCATTTTGAGGCTGAAACTGCTTAGGACCCTTGTTTGGTTTTGGACCATTCCTTTTAGGATACAACTTCTTAGGATTCTTTGAATTTGGTTGTTGTTGGGCGGCTAACGCTTTCTTAGAAGAGTTTCCAAGATTAAGAAGACCAAGGTGTAAGAGTTTTTCTTGTTCTCTTATTAAAGAATCACAAAAGGAATCAAAGGAAGGGGACTTGTAGGCTTGTCCTTGAGAAATGAAGGCTTCTCTTGTAGAATGGAAGGTGGAAACAAACACAGAATAGGCTAGTCCCAACTTAGTAAGAATGGAATAGATAACATTACTATCTTCTTTCTTCACCTTAACACCTTCCAAGAGAAGTCTAAGGGTCTTGAACTTGGACAAAAAATCTTCAATGCAAGAAAAATTATTGGGGTCCAATGTAAGCAACTCATTTTCAAGTTCATGGGCTTTAAGTTCATTTTTAATTCCAAAAACTTTAGTGATCTGTTTCATTGCTTCCTCAGGAGTATCAAGTTCTGCAATATGGAATCTAAGATCTGGAGAAATAGACATCCCTATCAACCCTCATGCTTGATCTTGCCTATTTCCCCATTTAGTTGCCTTATCTTCATCTTTCGGTTTGGTTTCTTGGTCTGAGGCTATTCTGTAGAGACCTTTACTTCTAAGTAAATCCACAATGTAGGACCACCACTGGAAGTAGTTGGTGCTGTTAAGAATAACTTGGTATGGACTTTCCATTTTAACAGAAACTGAAGCTTTAGATGCTTAAACTAAGTGTTCCAATGGAAAGATCTCGAAAAATTAGGCTGGTTCAAAAAAAACGGCTCTGAAAACGGCTTTCGGATGAAGAAGTTATGGCTTTTTGAAAAAAAATTGATGAAGATGCCGACGAAGTGCGGGAATGTGCGGAAATGAATGATAATGTTATAAAAAAATAATCAGCCCCCTTTCCAAACTTAATCTAATTAGCTCAACAAAATGAAGACTTGAACTCAAGACCTCTACTCTCATAAAGTAGCTTTGGACCAAGTGAGCTAAACTAAAAGTTTAGTAATTTTTGGAAAAGAGGAAGAGGGGTTTTTTTTTTTTTTAGTCGTTGGAACTTTGGGCTGCGTGCTTACTTTGAGAAAGCTCTTTTTCCCTACAAAACAAAAAACACAAAACCCAACACGGACATACCAAAAAAACGAACCTTACGGCTCGAAGTTAGCTTTAGTCGGAAACTAAATATTTTCCTCAATGTTTCTGATTTTCCGAGATCACTCTAAGGCGCAGCGGAAAAGAGCATACGCATGAGAAAAATCCTTCCTTTCTGTTTTTGATTTGCCCAAATCACACAGAGTCATGGGGCAAAGAGCATAAGCAGAAATGAAAGGTATAGATCCGGTAATTAAAAAAGATAAATAAACCGAAATAAACAGAGAGAAAATAACTGTAAACTGCAAATAAACATTGTATACCTCCAGATCTTAAAAATGACGTAGCTAGGGCTACCGGAAACCTTTTCGCATGAAACGAAAGGGGTTCCTCACTGGAACAGATGCTCCTAACACAATAGAGCAGTCCTCTCAGCCCAAAAGTAGTCAGAAACAGTAGATCTAGGAAACGACAGTCGGATGTAGTTCTATCGGCTTCAGATTTGGATCACCAACGGACACGGCCCTCAAATAGCTCTGATACCATGTAGGAATTTACAGGGTAAGTTCCTCAGACAAAACACCAAAGGACACCGCTCACAAACAGATCACAGATCAATACACCAGTATTTTTGACGTGGCTAAAACCCTCAAAGAGGGAAACAATCCACGGCTTAAGCCAACGCGGCCACTTCAGGAAATTTATCAATAAAAGAATGAAAATTTACATAAGCTTCTCTCAAGGACGGTTACCCTACAAATGACCCCCCATGCTCTTTAAATAGAGATCATGGACCAATCAGGTGTTAAGCCACAGATCAAGTGTTGGTAATACCGAGGAGAGAATGAACCGTCAGATCACTACATATCGTGACCGTCGGATTGTAAGTTACAAATGTACATAGTAAAGAAACACACTTTACCTAACTCTATACTAGACCAAGTTATACTTAACTGCTTCCTATGTGTCGGAATATCCTAACATAGCTTAGGAAAGCAATAACTTAACTTGAGATAAAAGATAAGTGATAATTGACCCTTTAAGTCTTATGGTTATAAATTACCTAAGGGAACTAAATACGTGAATCAACCATGATATATAATAAAAGTAAGGTACTTATCTAATTGAGCTAGGAAAGTGAACATACCATCATAAATAACAACAGTGAGGTACTTACCTTATTTACAAGGGTTAGTTATGTGAAACAGAAAGAGAAGGATAAACAACTAGCCATTTCTAAGAAGATTTTTATCAATAATCCCTTTTCCATGTATTAACTCAATTTCACTACAACAACCATTTCTAGTATGTGAAAACTTCTAAACTAAGTGGCGTTCAAAGTAGTTCATGGAGATAGGAGAACCAAACAATGGGATCAATCTATGTCTATGACCTTTTATGCGCCCTTGCAATATGATATATGTCTTCCTTCAAGATAAACAATAGTGATTTACATAGAAGAGGTAAATTCTTTACTCTTTGGATGATGCCTTAGAAATATATATTCAAGTAATTATGAAGAATTTGAAATATGTCTCCATATAGAGATAAAGACAAGGTAAAGATCAATCAACTCAGCAAATACAATCTAATGTATGAAGGTGGAATCAAGGAGTTATATTAAATCATCTATAAGTTAAAAGATAATATTCCCTAAGTTCTAAAATGCTCACAATTCTTACAAAGTTGATATCTTCTTCCCATCCTTTGGATTTTGGATGGAAACAGTTCAATTTTTCTTATACTTCTATTTGCTAAGATCATTTTTCTATTGGACGAGTCTAGTTTATTTGTCTAATATTTCCGTAATAACATGATAAGTCTTCTTGTATCTAATTACACCTTTTATAAGTGTTCAAAATTCAAACAAGACAAGCTCCTTCCGAATATCACTGTGAAACTTGGTTATTCATTTCAATACTACATCTCTTTCTTCTTCAAGATATACCTCTAAATGGTGCACTTGCATAATTTATTTGCATAAACTCTTAAACCCATCTTTTTCCTAAGATATTTTAACTTAATTCTATCTTACACTCATATGATTGGGTAGAATGATTTCTTCAACAAAACTCACTTGAATTATTTCTGGTTGAGGGTGGAGAGTATTTCTCATTGTTGTAGAAACTTTGAGAATCAAGGAATTAATTCAAGGTTCTGAAATTGCATCTCAACCTTGTCGGATATCATGGTTCTATTTCTAGAGAAATTTCATCCTTGGGACTAAATCTAAAATATGAATTTATAATGGCAATATGCCACTTATATTCAACTTAATTCCATAGGGAAACCCAAGAAAATAAATACCATTCAATTGTGCTTTGATACCACAAAATTATAGCTCTTAGAGCACACTTTCAAGGCACATACTAGATTTAAATGTCTTATAATAATATATTATAACAACATTAAATCTTCCTGCTTATGCATAATCAAGGCTAGACTCTACTCAATTATGAACATCACATACAAGTACACAAAATTTGAACAACAAGAAAACTTCATATATATAAAAAATGAAATACAAGTACAAAAAACAACATCTTCACACAATTCGAACAAATCAAGATCACCAAACCCTAGCAATAGAAACCATAAGAAAAATCTAGCCACCAACTTTGTATAACTAGGAATCACTCCCAACCAAAATTGGTCACTCACCAAAGATTGTCAACATGTTAGCATCAACATCAGTAAGACCTTCTTGGAACATACAACAAACTTGTAACATGCAATCTCTCCATGCTAACATTGTTGTCTTCCTTAGGGTTTGCAAACCCTAACCACGTTCCAATACACAAGTACATGGTAATACAACTCTAGCACGAGCATCCAAATATACTTTTTCACCCTCACGTTCAATTCCTCAATCCTTATGTCTTTAGCTCTTGCATCAACACAAGCACCAAGACCTCCTTGTAAAATCATCGATACAATAACAAAATATTATTCCAAGCAAGGAAATAAAAGTTGAAAACTCATCAAGCTTGTCTCTCCATGATCATTCCCTATCCTCACATCTCACATGAACAAGGCTCCAACATCATCTAATATGTTAGTTCCACTCTCTATGTCTTATACTAGGGTAGAAATCCTAGGATAAGAGAAATCCATCCATATGTATTGAAGATGAAAATCTTTCTCCTTGTCTTCTTTTAGGGTTTCCTCATCATCCATAATTTCTAACTTGTATGATTTCATCATGAACCCTAATCTTTCTCCTACAATACTTCTCTAAAACATTAGAAAGAGTATGAGTACAAATGATAATAATGAATACAAAATATATCTCCTCCCTCCATATAGAGAGTAGGAGAGGGAGGCTAACATTAAATAATGGCACATGTCCATACAAGTAACCAATGAGGCAACCCCACACGGAGTTGTCTAAAATAATAGAGTGTACATGTGTCAAATAAGGGCTTATCCAACCCCCAAAATGAAATTCCCTCCAAGCATGATCCTTATTGTGCTAACCATTTCTACAAGATGGTGCACTCTCAAACAAGTTGTTAGTCCAAATCTCCCTCTTCCACAATGATCTACTATCCAAGTGTCCTCATGCAAAGCCTACCTCCTCTAACCATGTGCCATATGTCCTCTCATGTTCCCCATGCTACTCTCATTTGTGCCAATGTGGCCACCAAATTCCAATGTGTATCCTCAACATGTGTCTGGGTCCATCACCAACCTCCATGAAGTATGCTCTTTAACCCAAGAATCCTCAAGTCAATTTACCAAACTCCAAGGTGTATATCACATGGCCCCAAGCTAAGCTAATTCCGCTTCTCCAAGTGCCCAATACTCCTCCTTCTAGGTAGGTACATTTCCTAATCTAGTAGCCAACTCCTTCATTGGATGCACCCAATTGGTTAATAATCATGTCGATTAGGCTAACAACCTCCTAGTAAAGGAAACATACCAACGCTCTCACCAGGGTCCAACATCCACCCAAATTGGGCCATCCATATGTCCATCAACTGCTATTAATGGTCTAGGAGACCTATAACTCTCATAGCAAGGTGAAAACATGTTTGAAGTAACCCCAAAAGCTTAAAATTTCCTTTGTGAACAATGAAACGTTTTCAACCATAATGGAGCACTACCTATCGTTTTCAATCAAACAAATACGACTTTTGTGGGTAAATTAAATGTTGGCATCAAAAGTACATTTCTAATCAATTATCAAATTTGTCAACATCCATACTTCCACTATAAAAAAACAAAGATGGTTTGAGATTTTCCCTTCAGATTAAGATGGGTCTCATTGGAGTTTTTTTTATCAATAATGTTGACACAAAAAGGATAAAATCAATGCATTTAATTAAAACAAAATGAATCATGATGCCGCTGTATATCAGATTAACGATTATGAAATCTTGTCACATATACATGAATGATGAGTACTTTTCTTTCACTCTTTAATTGTAATGTGGAGTTTATCAACTATTTTCTAATTAAGTTAACCTCCAAGTTCTAGGAAGAAGGGACTTCCTTAACTATCTCTTTTTCTATACCCATGCTTCAATTGTACCTCCAATCCCTTCTTTCCATATCATTTCATTAATATCCCCTCCTCCAAACAATTTTCTAATTAAACTGACCTCGTCTCTAGGGAGAAGGGACTTTCTTGACTAAATATTTGGTTATATTCCATGCTTTAATTGTGCCTATATTCCCTTACCTTCCAATCCCTTCCCTTATAAACATTCAAGTTTTATAATTGAATTTTCTTTGTTCAAATAATAAGATTGGTTATTGTTGCCCCAATTCTTGAACTAGTGCCACTAGATGGTTATTCAATAATGGTTGTTTTGTTCTCTTGTTTAATTAATATATTAATTGTGTTTTACATTTATTATTTCTCAGTTAGATTTCCTAGTACTTGGGATTTTATTTCTTTCAAGAACCCACCATCTACATATTGTATTCTCAATGTTTGGAAACCTAGATGATTAATATATCATTTCCTTTGTGTTTATCTAAAGTCATCATACGGGTAGCTGATCAGGAGTTTTTTTTGGTGCTCCGCCGCTGTTGCTAGGGTTTATTCGGCTCTGGTCTACTGCTTACGCGCCTGCGGCAGCAGGGCTTGCCTCGGTTGAGGCTTCCGGACCGCCCTCCTAACACCTTCTCTTGGTGCCTCATCTCTTCGTCGTGCGGAAAAGTTCTGTGCCGGGAGTTGTTGCGTTTCGTGGGGTTTTGCTGTTTCGGTTCCGGTAGTCGGTGGTGCGGTTTCGACTTCATCCTCTGCTCCCTTCTCTCTGGTGGTTCTCTTCCCTTGCGATGTGCTTTCCTCTACGCAGCTCTGATACATCATCTTTCATCTGCCATCCCCAGGTTGGTGTGCCTGCTCTGCTTATTTCATAGGCAGAGTTCCGTCGCATTGTGCTCTGTCTTGGGCGGCGGCGGAGTGCGTCCATTCTCCTCTGGTTTTCGGCGGACTTTGGCTCAATCCCGAATACTCTGTTTTGGCAGCCCTTCCTTGTTAAGTGCTGAGCCATGGTGAGTGGGTCGGCGCTTTATTAGGCCTCATGGGGGCGAGGTGGCTGCCCTAGCCGCCTCTGCCCCCGGACCCGAAACGCCTCTGCTTGGTTGAGCCCTGATGGGTTCCCATGCTGAGGTGTGGTTTTCTTTTTTTGGTTTTTTGCTGGCTTACCTCGACAGTTATTGGATGCGTTGAGGGATATGTGGTGCGGAGTCTGTCTCTGCACCGATTCGTGCCGTCTCTTCAATGGTTGTTCCTGGTTGGTTTTTATGGCTTCTTTGGATATGGGCAGTATCTTCCTCTGGCTTCTTCGTTTCACAGAAGGAGAGTTGAGGGGGTGAGGGGTGTGGCTACCTTGGCTACTCCTTTCCATTTCGTGCCTCTCCTCCTTGTCTTGGCGGCCATTCCGAACTTTCTGCACTTTCCCCAGGAGCTTTTGTTATTTTTCTGTTTATTTTAGCTTGAGATGGGTAGGGGTATCCTCCTGTTGGGGTTTACAGATCCATTCTTATTGTTGCCCTGCTTGAGGGCTTTTCTGCATTACTTCTCTTGAAGTATTGTTTTGTAAGTGGTTTATCCACACTACAGCATATGCGTTTCAGCATCTACAGCATGTAATTTTCTGAAATTAATGGAAATTACGAATTCTCTTCTTCGGAAAAAAAAATCTAAAGTCATCATACCATTATCTTTAATCATTATTGTGTTCATTTTTACCCTTAGTTATTTATGCTTAGTTTTTTTTTATGGCCTTCACCCCTAGATAATATATCAATTCCCACCATTTGTATTAGCATCTTATAGTGATCTTGTGAATTGCTTCATTCCTCTAAACAACATGGAAAACTTGATATACTTTAATCCAATATTTTCTTATCTTTTATGAATTTAATAATGATTTAAAACATGGACCCAACAACTCATGGATAATTATTACAATGTTTATTTTTTCTTTATTATTTGTTTTTATAGCATTAGCAATGAATCTCAAGTCAAACTAGTCTTCTTGGGATAACCTAGGATAACAACAGAACACACTCACCAAAAAGCCAAAAACAACTTGAAAACTTGAAAACCTCCACAAGAAGCAAAAAAGAACAAACAATACTTGGTTTTGACCCTGCAACCTCATAAAGTGAAAGGATAATAGACTAACAAAACACTATATATGCCAAAGTTATTATATTTCTGAATTATGCGCCAATTCTCTAGTGTCATTAATCAAACACAAGGGCATCAACATGACTCGATTTTAACCCTGTAACCTCTCATAATGATGTAACAAAAGGAAATTGGCATAATGAATCTCTCTACAAGTTGATTCACCCCCTCATCCTCAATTACATGTCAATTTTCTAGAGCCATTTCAATCCACTAATAATCACTTTATATTGTCCTTCTCAAAATTTACTTATGAATTTTGCATGTTAACCCTATTTCCCTTATTCAAATTAATTTTTCAATTACCACACAATTCGTTCAACTACATATGACTAGTTTTTTCATGTTTCTCTTTGGATATCATGTAATTTCCCTATCAGACAATCTAAGTTTCCCCAACAAAATTTATGAGTTTATTAATTTGTCTCATTGATGAATTTTGTCAAACACTTTGTTGGTAAACAGTTGTAAGTATAATTTTAATGTGTTTATACTAGCCATAAATGCACAGTATCAAAGTTGGGATTGATAATTACTTTGATCCAATAATATATGCTCACACGTGTTTAGAAAATGCAAGAAAGAATGCAACCAACACGTAGTAATTTATATTATGTTTCATTACATCATAATGGATTTATTTAATACCCATCTCCTACAAATTTAATCATCAACAAATACATAGCTATATGAGTTAGATGAATTCAACACACAAATATCAATTCCAAACCAGTAGATGGCTTTAATTTATAAATGAGTTTCCCAAGTAAATGAATACTCATCCAATTGTTTATGGATGGTACACAGCCCTTGAGAGGATGACTGGCAGATTTAATATATAAAGTTGGATCCATGAGTTGAAGGGAAAACTCGACCTATCTAGCCAACCAACATCCTTGTATTCTTTTATAAATCCATCCTAACCCAGGTAATGGAAAATTGACCCCTTCTTTGTGCAAATATTAGTCAACAAATGAAGAACTTTGAACCCACGTGCAAGGATAATTTGTGGTTCTTCTCAGCTAGAAAATTTGGCCCTTTTAAATGTAGAATTGACCAACTTCCAGGGCTAAAAAATATCCCCAAAAATGCTCAGCATGTCGACCTCTAGTTTGGATAATTTGGCCCAAGGTTCAACTGTCAAATCGACCCTTAATTTTCACAAGAAATTTGGACCTTTTTCACAAGAAGAATCTCGACCCCTGAAGGTGAACTCGACCCCTTTACTAACTTGGCAATCCTTGTCAACAATTCGGACTTCACCAAAAATACGCCCCTTTGGCAAGTGAATCCTGCCACAAAACAAAATCAGCCCCAAATCCAAAAGATTAGCAATATATCTGACAAAATCAAAATCCAACTAGGGTGGAAAGGAATTTATACCAACACTGGAGAGACTAACTAGGGTGGCAATGACATCCACTGAAAATAGGGTAAGTTTCTCACTTGAAATCCATAAGTTGAAGCTCACTTGAGCTCCACTACAATAACAAAGAAAAATGATAAGCTAGGATGATCCACAAAATTATGAGCTCCTCCCTCCTTTTTATAATTCTCCATTGAGTAGCTTTTAGAATTTTCTTTTATTTCATTATTGAGTTGACATGTTTGCCATCTTTTTACCTTTTTTTCCCAGAATAACAAAAATACCAAAATTTTAAAAAATATACTTTGATACTCAAAATGATGGGTACATTATAGTCCTCCTTGCCAAAAATTACTTGCCCTCAAGTAATTTAAATCTTGGATGTTATAAAATTTGTTCTCCCTCCTAAGTCACATCCTCTGGGGTAAATCACTCCATCGCACAAGGTATTCCTTGATAACCCTGCTTCTCAATTTTCTTTCCCATACCTCTCATATCTCTTTAGGAATTAGTACTAGATTCCCTTCTTCATCCAAGGGAGGCAACTCGAATGAAGTAGTAATATGTTTTCCTATTGCCTTCTTTAGGCAAGATACATGGAAGACATTGTGTACCTTGCTTTCTTCTGGAAGTTATAGCTCATTGGCCACTTCTCCTATCCCCTTAGAAATCATGTAAGGCCCATAAATCCATGGCTTAAGCTTCTATGCGCATTTTTTCTTGAGGGAAGATTGCATGTATGGTTGCAAGCGCAAATAAATTTTGTTTCCCACCTCGAAGATTCTATCTACTCTGTATGCATAAAGATTATGTTGATTCAAAGTTGTGCAGAGGTTGTCCTTGAGTTATTTGAGGATATCCTGACACTTTTGGATCCAAGCTCTATTCATTGGGGCCTGACTATCACTGAACACCATATCAATGAAGGAAAATGCATCATAACCGTACAATTCTCTAAATGGTGACATCCCAATCGACATGTGGTATGAAGTGTTGTATCAATACTCACCCAGATGAAACCACTTCACCCGTGCTCAATGCTACCCTGATACATAATTCCTCATGTACCCATCAAGCCATTTATTTACTATCTCCATATATCCACCTGCCTGTGGGTGATAGCTCGTACTAGGGGTGAGTTTTGCACCCACCAAATGAAATAGTTCTTGCCAAAATCTACCCATGAATCTACTATCTCGATCATTTACTAGGTCTTGGGTAGACCATGCAACCTGAAAAACTCTCTGATGAACAACTCGACTACCTGGGAGGTTGAAATCTTGTAAGAAATTACAAAGAAGTGGGAAAATTTATTCATTCGGTCCACCACTACATACTCACAATCCTTGCCCTATATTGAAGGCAACCCTATGATGAAGTCTATAGAGATACTCGCCCACTTCCTTTCTGGAATAGGGAGTGGCTGCAACATTCCCACAAGATGTGTATGCTCCTCCTTGTTCTGCTAAAAAAATTTACACTCGCGGACATACCTCAAAATATCCTCCTTGAGGACCTTCCAAGATAACATCTATCTTAATGCTATGTATGTTTTAAGGTAGCCTAGATGGCCCGCTAGTAGGGAATCATGCACTTCCTGTATAACTTTCCCTTTAGTTGTGACTCTGGCACCAAGTGAATCATGTCCTTATAGTAGATGATGTTTTGTACTACCTTGTACCTGTTATCTTGTATCCACCCATCCAAGATCTCACACACCATCCTATTCTTGGAATACTTCCCCAATAACTGGGACTTCGAATCTAAAGTGGTGTCCATGAAGGAGCATGTCATATACCTCCTAGAAAGTGCATTGGCAACTACATTTTTTTCCCTTTGACATACTCAATCTTGAAATCGTAAGCATGTGCCTTGCTTACCCATTTCTATTGTTGGTCATTTAACTCCTTTTGGTCTAAGAAAAATCGTAGGTTGTTTTGATCAGTCTTGACCCTGAATCGATTGGCCACCAAATATGTCATGAACTTAGATAGTGCATGCATTATAGCAAGAATCTCTTGTCATAAATAGAGTAGCAATGCGAATAATTACTAAGCTTCCTACATTCGAAATATATAGGGTGACCATTTTACATTAGTTCTTCTCTAATCTCATCACCCGAGGCATCACATTCCAACACAAACGGCTGATAAGAATAAGGTAAATCCAAAACAACACAAGTACTCTTTAACTCCTTCAGCCGTACAAAAACCTTCTCTATTACATCTGACCATACAAAGGAGTCCTTGGTCAAATCTGTAACTGGTGCCGCTAACTAGGAAAATTGACAAAGCATCTGTAGTAAGTGAAAATACCCAAGAATCCCCTCAACATCATCACATTCTTGGGAGTAGGCCCATCAAAGATGGCCCAAATCTTCTCCTGGTGCACTTGCACCCCTTCTCCACCAATCTTGTGCCCCAAATAGAGCATCTCGGTCAGGAAAAACTCACACTTGGAAAACTTAGCATAATTTTTTTTTTCATCTAATATTGTCAACACCTCCTCCAAGTGTTGTAATTATTCCTCCCACGTCCCGCTATATACCAGAATGTCATCAAAGAAGTTGAGAACATAATTGCATAAATTCTTGTTGAACATATGGTTCATACAAGAATGGAAGGTATTTGATGCATTTGTAAGCCCACATAACCGGAAACTCATAGTGGTCGTAGTGATATTTGAAAGTAGTTTTGGGGATAACCTTCACTCTTACTCTAATATAGTGGTGCCTGTAAAGTTTAGTAATAATTTCTTGAACCCCCTCCTCCAACTCAATGAAATGCTTGAAACCCTTGTCATGAGGTCTCTCTGGTAGAATTTCCCCGAACACCTTATGGTCCTTCTGCAATAGAGCTTCTATGTACACTAGATATCGTTTATCTTTAGACTTCTTCTCTGATATTATACACTCAACTTCCCACTCAATGTCCCTGTGTCAAAATATGGCCTCCATTTTATTTGATGTGACCGATTTGGGAGGATAGGTGAGCATGCCCCTTGACACCACCTTCTTGTCATCCTTCATAAACTCCATCTCCATCTACTGGTATTCTGCGGTGTGTCGCCTAATAGAGATGAGCCGCTAAACCCCCAAAAATACATTACTATCATGCACATTGGTTACAAAGAATTCATATATGACGGTATAGTTCCCCATCGCCAATCTCATCTTGGGGATCATTTTGTTGCATTGCATAATTTTTTTTCCAAGTATAGTATGGAAAATCCTTTGAAATCTGTGGTGGCTAACCCTCTCCTAGACACATAGTCATCATCAATGAAATTGTGGGTGGCCCCATCGTCAACTAAAACTATAGATATCTTCCCATGTATAGTTCCTCGAATCCTGTGTTTGAGAAACCAAGGAATCCCTATAAGTGTAGCAATAACATTTCTCCTCTCTCAGTCCCAGAGATGCACCCCTCTATATCCCTAAATTCCTCATGTGGTTGCTACTATTCATCCTCCTCACTCTCACTATCAAAGAACACCTCGATATAATGCACCTTTACCTCTGTTGTACGTTGGTTCCCTAGTGCCCATGGTTCCTAACAGGTGAATCATAACTTCATCCTCCTGAGGTCCTTTCTAGTCTATTCATCAAGTTGATTTCTCCCCATCCACTCCCTCTGAAAAGGTCTAGTATATTTCCCTTTGGGTGGAAAGATGGTTTTAGTAGGAGCTTTTTTCTTCGAAATTACATCCGACAAGTCTCACGTTCTGCTAACTGCATCCTGTAATGAAGTGGGCCCATAGGACCTCACTAGCCCACGTAGGGGCTCAACTAAGCCCTCCACAAACAACATGATTCTCTTGGTTTCTGAAAAATAGGGCACCATCACATATTGTCTCAAGAACCCTAATATATAGTGCTCAGAGTTTCCTATCTACCTAAGATGATTCAATTCCTATAAATACATCTCAGGATCTTTCTGGTCAAAATGCTCTATCACCCTCTATGTAATGTCCTCATAAGAGGTTACACTGGCATTCCCCAAGGTAATTAGGCAATGGTACCACCAATCATGTGCCTCTCCTTGATCCATATTCATGCAGGAATGAATTAAGTACATATTTAAACAGAAACATAGAGCTACAAAGAAAACTAAACTTCAATTCGTTGATAACAATATACTGAAAATTGTTTACATACATAATGGAAATAAACTATCTCGGGCGATAGTAGCTTATCTCTGAGAAGATATGTGGCGGCTACATGCCTCGAAATTGTGTTACAATGAGGCTCGCATGCCTTTTTATTATTTGGAAACAAGGGAAAACCCAAAACATCCAAAAACCTAACCCTAGGAGATCAAGTGCCAAAAGTTTGTGGGCCCTGTTGGGGTTAGTTGGTACATCAACTTCTCACTGTTGTAACTTTAACATACAATCTATGTTAGACGTGTATGATACCTCGTTAGAAATATCTAGACGATGAATACAAATTTCGACTACAAACCCCTGCCACAACTAATTTGTTTTCCCATTTTCCAAAAAAACGTCGTTTTGGGCCTCAAAACGGCTCCGAAATTTCAGGACTTGGAAAATT
Source organism: Pinus tabuliformis (assembly GCA_031772625.1). Classification (NCBI taxonomy): domain Eukaryota; kingdom Viridiplantae; phylum Streptophyta; class Pinopsida; order Pinales; family Pinaceae; genus Pinus; species Pinus tabuliformis. Next base: position 904,169,696 of record CM062804.1, read on the forward strand.
ATAAAAAATAGTAAACTATGCTATAATTAAGGAAACTGAAATAAATAGTGTTGGAGGTCCAAGTGGAATAGATGGGTGGAAACCAATATCCACTTGGATCTTTCCTCTCCCCTTAGGAAGCAATGGCCCCCACTGCGTTGAGTGCCTCCATGAGATTGGGAAATTTCTGCTGAACTTGGTCCCTGGTGAGCCACTTGCCCTGGTGCAAGAGTTGGCTAGATTTCACAAATTGATACAGTTGGATCCTCTATTTGCAACTGTCCTTGATCTGTGTGTCCATGACCCAATTTATTGTGGCTAATTCAATGTAGTCCAGGTTGAGCTCTGTTGGTGTCAACTGCTCAACAATGTATGATGTGTCCAACAATGGTGGTAAGTATGGCCAAAGGTAGTCCACATTGAATATGGGGTGCAATCCAAGGAATGGGGTGATACTGAGCTCAAAATTGTTGTCTTCCACAACCTTGGTGATGGTGTAAGGCCTGTTTCAAAGCAGTCGAAGCTTACGATGGGCTTCAACGAGGTGCACTTTCTACAGATGTAACCAAACTTTGTTTCCCACTTGAAACATATGGGGAACCTAATGATGATCATGTCGTTTTTTTTGTTTGGAAATAGATTTCTCCCCAATGTCGTGAACCTATTGGTGATGTGTTGAATGTGCTCAATAAACCTAGTGGCTTTATCAGCTTCAGACTGAACATGGGCAGAAAGGAAATGCAACATAAAGGGGACATAATGGTTGAAATCTTAGGCCCACTTCAAAGGGGTTGTGGCCAACCAAGCTATGGAGAGCTCTATTATAGTTTTGTTTCACATAAGGTGGTGGAAAATCAGAAAGGAAGACATATTTTATTTATGTTGATAATTACTTGTGATATTCTTATATTATTATTAACTTTCTTATGTTCTTTTAACTTATTTCATCAATAAATTACCAATAAATATAACACGAAGATCAAAGACACCATATGTAGGTGGACATCTAGGGAAAACCCCTATCTAGGGTAAAATCCAGTTAATAACTCTTCCTTTAATAGTTTCACGAGATGATTCAAGACTTCTTGACCTAGACACAGACTTCCTCCAATCACCAAGTCAACCCTTCCCTTCTTCTGCAGAAGATAACCTTCCAAAAACAACTTCAACCTTGATGTAGCAACAAATATTCAACCCAGTAGGAGTAGCAGAAACTTCGACCTAGTAGAAGCAGCAGAAACTTCGATCCGGTGACAACATTTTGTCCTAGTAGCAGTAACACTTCGACCTAGATGTAGCAGCAGAAACTCAACCTTGATGTAGCACTTTGACCTTCTAGTAATAGCCCAGTAAATCCACACATGAGAGAGAGAGAGACAACCCATAAACTTTTATTTCCTTCTCAAGAAAATATCCTTCTATTTCTCCTACAATTTAATATTCTTCTACATCCTTCTCTCGAATATCGAACTTGTGTAAGTGATGATCCAAATGAATGGAACTACACTGTATATATACCCTTTTCTGTGGATCGAATTACCATTATGTAGGCTGACTTGGTGTGGAGGTGACAAATGAATTATTTTACTCAATAATAAATCTTTTTACATGATTCAAAAGCCCAAGAAGCATCTCATTAAATGGACAATGACTATAATGACTTAATATAAAACCTAGAATTCCTTAATGGGTACTTTGACCTGAAACATCATGACCCAAACATGAAACCCATGCTTTAATAAGTCATAATAATAATTTATTTTTCTTTCATTTGATAAATACATTTCATTATGACTCAAATACAATTATGAAGACTAAACCTAGTTACATTATTCAGCACTCCCTCTTAAATAGGGAGGTATTCATATGTATACAAGTATATGGAAGATCTCAAAACACATGAACCATGAAGATTTTAGGCATACACGATGCCACAGACTAGATTCTTGACCAGGGAAATTTATTCGGGTGGGACTAAGATGGAATAAATCTTTCAACCTCTCTAGGTACCATCAGGCTTACTTGCTAACCATTAACCAGGGAACTAGGTTCATAATGCAAGGTCATAGATCTATGACCAACGCTATCCTCCCTACTTCAGGGACTAGACATGAACACACAAGTCATCCAAATGTCCTCCCAAGCATGCATAATTCCTTAACACATCAAACCTCTCCTGGTCAAACATATCGATAACATCAAGCATGCTTCCTAAACTTCAAGAGATTTACTTGAACAACCAAAACCCCAATCAGTAACAACCTTAGACATAATTAAACACAAACCTTCGAGGTCTTCAAGCATCTTGATTCTACTTCGCAATTTATCATAGTAGGACTTAAAGGCTTCCCAAATAGATGTTGATAGAAGATTCCTTAATCATACAACTTGCTTTCCTACTTCACATGCAACAACTCTACAAACAGATCATGTGTTCCTTCTTTCAGCAACACCTCAATATACATTCTCTAATTTCTTCTTCAAGGTATCCATCATCAATATAATATACCCTCCATCTCAACTTGGGAGATATACTCTTTCCTTTATCCAGGCTCCCTCTTAACTTAGGGAGATCAACTACTTTTGGAGAATCTTTTATGGATTCCATCCTTCTTATCAGATTCATATTAATCATTATCATTCATATAAATTCCTTCATCATTCTTGTTAATCAAATCAACTTTACTTACATATATCTTCAACATCTTGAAAATTATGTACTTACATAACTTAAACAACAAGTAAAACCAAAATACATATATAGAAGCATGAATTTAACAATATCAGAATCATGGAAGCATTAGAATTTAGACGTCAAATACCCAAACTTAGTTAGGCTCATAATCAACAAGAGAAACATACTTTTAAACTTCTTGCTAGGGTTTGGTTATAACCTCTAGATCACATCAGTAACTCAATCAAGATATCAGTCTCATTATATCTAGGGCCTCAATGTTTTTTCTAGAGATATGACATATTCTACTATAATATATTGAAAACCCTAGAATAAATTCAGACAAGTATAGTTCTACAATGCATCCAACAACTTTAGAATTCATATGTTAGACTTCTACTAGGATTTAATGCAAACCCTAGATTCCATCTTTGAGACACTTAGCCTTAGATGTAAACAAATAAAACTAATCACAAAACAATATAACATATTCAACTTCTACTAGGATTTGTTGTAAACCCTAAGTTTTTATCATCATAATGGAAACAATATCACCATATCCTAGAATATCAAACTTCTACTAGGGCTTAGTTGCAAACCCTATAATTTGCACACTATAATCATCAACAATTTGGTTAGCACATATACATATCTAGGATTTCATAATCATGCAAAAGAATATCGATATCCATTAGGTAAGCCTAATACTAATATTAATACATTTAAAGTTAGACATATAACAGTCTTGATTAGGCTAGGGTTTTGATTAGACGAACAAGCATACACCTAGGGTTTCATTTCTAGCAGCTTACTCTAGATATTATCAAGGTTTTGCTCATAAAACTTGATTTATCAAAGCCTCAAGGTATAGGAATACATTACCATTCAACCCTAAAAGGCTAGGTTTCCATAAAAACTTAACATTACCATCAAAGCCCCAAACGTCAAAAGAATAATATTTTCTAGATTTAATCAGTAGCCCTACATAGACTAGGGTTTTCTCACATTGACATACCCTTAGGTTAGGGTTTTATAGAGAATATTTTAGGGTTCTAAAAACATGATTATTTTAACGAGGGTAGATTCAATCTAATGATTAATCACCCAAATAATAATCTTTATTATTCAAAGGTCCTATAGATAACACTTATTAGTAATGTAAAGCAAATTTATTAGAATGAATGAATATACCTTTATCACGAAGAGAACAAAGCTTATGGTCTAAAACATACCTTTGAATTGTTATACAAACCTTATAGGACATCAATTCTAATATAACTTCTATCATGCTTTGTCTTGTGAGGTCTTCTCCATAGTCCTTAAGCATATCAACAAGCTTTTCCTAAACAAGGAAAATATGAAAGAAATGTTATTAGCATCTAACACAAACACATCTAGATAAGAAAAGGAAAACCAAATGTAAAAGACAATACAAGGAGTAAGATACTCATCTTTGGAAAAATGGTGAGGGATCCCTCTTAATCCAATCTTGATGGATACCTATAACTTGTACAAAACAATTTTTCCAAAGCATGTTAAACCTAAAAGTACTAGAAATCAAAGCATAAAGGAGAATAATTCAAAACTTTATAGTAGAAGGATATAAAAGGGATAGAGTCCCTAGAAAATAGGTCTTTGACTTTAGATCCTTCCATCTTGTTCTTCTTTGGTGAACCTTTGTTGGAAATGTTTGCTTGATCCCTATCTCTTCTTCTTGGATTCTCATGACAATTACTTCTATAGTGACCCATATTGTGACAATTGTAGCATTCAATATTGGATAGGTCTAGCTTCTTCCTTGGCCCTTTGGGATTCTTGAAGGTTCCTTTAATCTTGTGATGAGTAGAAAAGGAACTCGAGATTTTCTCTTCTTCGCTCTCCTTGTTGCTTACTAAAGATATTATTACTTCTTCTTGGCTGCAGAAGTATCCTTCCAACTCTCTTGAGTGAAATATATGCTGGATATATATGGGATGAATTTATCCTTTATTCCATCCACCATTAGGATCATGACCAATATTCCTATTTCTCTAAACTTTTCTTTCTCTGCTTCACTTGATTTGTTTGTAGGCTTCTTTACTTTTCCTTTGACTGGATCTAAGCCTTTATTCTTCTTGAGGATGAGATCTATCCTCCTTTTCCATGCCCTGTAATTGGATGCTCCTTCTAATTTGTTTTCACCCTTCATCGAGTTAGCCATTGTTCTTGAAAATAGTAGGCTTGACTTCTTATATGATAACTTTTCTTGATGACCCTTATTCAACTTCTTAAGACTCCTTATTCTCCTTTCAATAGATCTTCACGCTGCCTTTTTCCTTCTTCTTCACCTTAGCTATGATACCATGTTGGAAAATCAAAAAGGCAATAATATTTTCTTTATGTTGATAATTACTTGTGATATTATTATATTCTTATTAATTTTCTTGTTTTCTTCTTTTAACTTAGTTCATCAAGAAATTACCAATAACTATAACACGAAGATCAAAGACACCAAATGTAGGTGGACAACTAGGGAAAAACCCCTATCTAGGGGAAAACCCAGTCAAAAACTTTTCCTTTAATAGTTTCATGACATGATCCAAGACTCTTTGACCTAGACACAAACTTCCTCCAATCACCAAGTCAGCCCTTCCCTTCTCCAGATTATAACTTTCTAGCAACAAATTTGACCTTGATGCAACAACAAATCTTTGACCCAGTAGCAATAGAAGAAACTTCGACCTAGTAGAAGCAACAAAAACTTTGACCCAGTGGCAACTTTGAGTTAGTAGCAGTAGCACTTCGACCTCTAAGAAACAACAAAATTTCGACTTAGATGCGGCAGCATAAACTTGACTTGATGCAACACTTCGATCTTCCAATAGATAGCTCAGTAAATCCGCACATGTGAGAGAGAGAGACAACCCAGAAACATAGATTTCCTTCTCCAAAAAATATCCTTCTATTTATTGTACAATTTCATATTCGTTTGCCTCCTTCTCTTGAATATTGAACTTGTGTGAGTGATTTTCAAAATGAATCGAACTGCACTATATATATACCCTTTTCTATGGATCGAATTACCCTTATGTAGGCAAACTTGATCAGGTAAGGGCCGACTTGGTGTGGAGGTGACAAATGACTTATTTTACTCAATAATAATTATTTTTACATGACTAAAAATCCCAAGAAGGGTCTCATTAAATGGAAAATGAATCTAATGAATTAATATAAAACCTAGAAGTTCTCAATGGGGACTTTTACCTAAAACATGATGACCAAAGCATGAAAACCATTCTTTAATAAGTCATAATAATAATAATTTCTTTTCTTTCTTATGATAAATACATTTCATTATGACTCAAATACAATTATGAAGAATGACCTTATTTACATTCTTCAACATAGGGAATACTCTCATCCCATGTATGTGTATGATTAGAGTTGTACATGCGTAGTATGTGCACAATCATCTTGTTGATAATCTCTATCTGGCCATCAATCTAGGGGTGGAATGTAGTTGATTTGTTGAGATTGGTGTCCAACAATGAACAAAGGCTTGACCAAAATGCGTTTAGGAAATTACTATCCTGATTTGATATAATGGTCCGTGGGATCCAAAAATGTACCCACACTCGTTCAAACAAGAGTCTGGCAATGGCCTTTACTGTGATACTCTTCTTGCATGCAACCAATATGGCTATCTTAGAAAATTTGTCGACGACCACAAATACAAAGTCGTTGACATTCTTGGTAGAAGGAAGACTAGATATATAGTCCATGGATATGGATTCCCAGGGACGGCTAGGAGTAGGCAAAGGAGTCACAATCCTTGCTTCGTAATAGTTAGCTTGGCGATGACATAGGCAGTGCAGGATCTGATGTATTTTCCAACATCCTGTCAGAGATTTGGCCAATTAAAATACTTTTGTAGTATGACCATAGTTTTCTCCACACCAAAGTGTCTCGCGATCTAACTGTAGTGCGCCTCCCAAATTAGCTTGGCACGCTCGCTTGAAAGAACATAAATATGACCTAGGTAGCATAATAATGCATACTAGAAGTAGAAGTTTGGAACTTGATTTCCATCCACTAGCATATGGTATGTGGTGGTGAACCTTGGATCATTTTTATATAATTACATCCATCTAGAGGTATCGTGGCCACAAGAGTTGAGAACAATGGTTAGTACTGCAAATGGTGGCTGATTGAGGAAATCTGCAAAACGATTGGTGTTTCCCTTCTTATGCTTGATATTCAAATGGAATTGTTGCAAATATGTGGACCACTTATGATGATGATCATTCTGCAACTTCCCTTGGGTCTGTATAAACTCCAAGGGTTGGTGATCTATGTGGATGGCTATCTACTTCCCCAGAATGTAATGTTTCCATTTTCGGTAAGCCTGCGCTATGAAATACATTTCCTTATTGTAGGTGGGGTATTTTTGAATTGAGTCGGAAAGTGTCTCACTGTGATAGGCCACTAGATGCCCTTTTTGGGTGGGAACTAAACCAATAACATATCTAGAGGCGCCTGTCTCAATTTCAAATGGTTGTTACAGGTCTAGAAATGTGAGTACCAATGCAGAGCAAAGGTGGTGCCTCATCTCAATAAATGTCGTATGTTGGGACTCAGATGAGAAAAACTTTTCTTTCACTTCACCCTTGGTAACTTGACTCAAATTCCAAGTGATATGAGAGAATCCCAACACAAACCTCTGATAAAAATTTCCAAGGCCCAAAAAGCTACAAAGCTCTATTAGAGTGGTCAGGGCTGGCCAATCCCAAATGACTTAGATCTTAGCTGGATCCACATGCACACCTTTCTCATCAATGATGTAACCCAGATATTGGACTTGGCTCATGCAAAAGGTGCATTTATTCAAGTTGGCACATAGTTTGTGTTATCGCAGGGTTTGAAGGACTTGATGAATGTGTTCCAAGTGCTCTTGTTGAAGATGAGGATGTCGTCTAGATATACAACCACAAATGAGTTGGTAAATATCTACAATATGTCATCCATCATCATCATAAAATTTGCAGGGGAATTTATCAACCCGAAAGGCATAACCAACCATTCAAAAAGGCCCTCCTTAGATTTGAAGTTGGCTTTCCATACATCTTTGGGTTATATCGGAAACTCGCAACATCCAGAATTTAAATCAATCTTGTTGAAATACTTGGCCCCTTTGAGCTAGTCAAGAAGTTCATCAATCCATGGGATTGGATGCCTATTCCTGACAGTGATTTTACTTAGTGCCTGATAATCAATGTAGAGTCTCCAGGTCCTATCCTTCTTCTATACAAGTATAATCAGGCTCCCACAAGGTGAGGAAATATGTTTGATGTTCCCTTTTTGCAGCAACTCTAGGATTTTTCACTTGATTTCTTCATTTTCCATAATAAAGCAGTGGTATATCAACCCACTAGGTAGAGGTGCTCTGAGAGTTAGATCGATCATATGCTTGACCTGATAGTGCGAAGGTACCCTTATGGGCGAGGAGAAGATGTCCATGTATTCTTCCATGACCTTATCCACATTCTTCTATTGCGCAATGGAGACCTTCATAGGGGCCATGGATGTGGCCACAATGTGGGGCAGTGCTACCTCTGGTGTTTTGTATAACTTACTACCCAAAGTAATAATAACAGTGTGAGGCCTTGACTTATACATGACATGACACTTTCAAAAGTATGGTTGGCCAAATAATACATCAGAAACTTCAAGAGGATCAATGTCACACAATACCTCATCCGTGAAGGGTTTGATGTTGTAGGGAAGGCAACACTATTGGCTGATGCGAAGATCTCATCCTTGGTGGAGCCACTCGATGGTGTATGGTTGTAGGTGTGGTGTAGTTGGTAGGCCCAACTGTTTAACAACCTTTGCTGATAATAGGGTCTTTTGGCTCCTAATATCGACAATAAACTACAATGGATACCCCTTCACCCACATTTGTGAGTGGACGAGACACTTCCTTTGGATCTTCAGGCTCAATCTTCTGGATCTTGGTGGTGGCATTGGTGGCACTGGGCTCCGCATCAATAATATGCTTCCATTTTTCATTCCTTTTGTGGGGTTCTAACTCGGAGTCAGAACATGTATCTGACTCTGAAGTCTTCAGCTCGGCCACAAGCGACTGCTTAGCTCGACACTCACTTGTGTTGTGAGTGGGGCCCTTATGGAACTCACACCACTTTCTTGTGTCCTTCTTTGTCTTCGTGGTGTTGTTATTTTCTTGCGGCTTCAACTAGTTGTCTTGGGTCACCCCGCCTTGGCTTTTTCCTTTGTTATGCAATTTGGGGGTGCCTTCCCCTTGCTTCAAATTCGCAGATCCAAAGTCTCCCTTCTTCTCTTTAAAAATATGCTTGATATTGACAATGTATCAATAGGCAGTTCCAAGCGAGGAGATGTCTAGGAACTCCATCTCATCTTGGATAGATTTGTGTAGACAACCATGGTACTCGAGTACCAAATGCCACTTAGAATCCTTGATACCCAACTTTGTGCAAAGGGTATGAAAGCTATTTGTGAACTCCGACACATCTTGGTCCCTTCCCTGTTGCAGTGTGGTCCACTTTATGCACTTATCTTCCTAGCTCCCGACAGGGTAATAATGTTCCTTAATGGCGTCTCAGAAATAATTCCAAGTGGTTGCGGCTAAAAATAGTGAAGGTTCCATCTTGTCACTATGCTGACAGTAGGTTTCCCACCAATCTTTGATATGGGGGATGATTTTGAGGAGTGAAAAAGTAATATCTTCCCTATTAGAAAAATCATGAACCAAAAAAGTGTTCTTCCAACAAATTTAACCATTTATCTACAACATCTGCATCTATTTGGCCTTAAAATATGGGAATTTCAAAGTTGAATTGTACATTAAATGGAGTGGTGCCTCTAGGGAGGCTGTTGGATAAATATGTGTCACCTATGGGCATCTGGGAAAAGTTTTCCATTATCACGTTCCTTTGTCACTCGACAAATTCTTTGAGATATATTTTGAAAGGATCTCCTGCTCCCTCTTATTTATTTTCTTCTGCCATGGGAGGTCAATGGGGTTGTCAAGGCTAGTCTTGCAAAGGTTCAACCATTTCAAGCCCTAACTCCTTATACCTCAACCTCGTTGGGGACATGCATAGAGAAACAGAGAGAGAGCATACCGCTCTAATGCCACCAATCCATATTTATGTAGGAACGAAATGAAATACAGATTTAAACATAAACACAAAGCTACATCAAAAATTGAACTTCAATTCATTGATAACAAAATACTGAAAATTGTTCACATACATAATGGATATAAACTAGCTTGAGTGATGGTAGTGTATCTCTGAGAAGAGATGTGGTGGCTACATGCCTCTGAACTGTGTTACAATTGGACTCACTGACCTTTTTATTATTGAGAAACAAGGGAAAACCCCAAACATCCAAAAACCTAACCCTAGGAGATGAAGCACCAAAAAGTTTGTGGGCCCCGTTGGGGTTAGTTGGTACATCAAATTCCCTGGTTCATAACTTTGGCATACAATCTATGTTTGAGGTGTGTGATACCTAATTAGAAATGTCTATCCGAGGGCTACAATTTTTTATTGCAAACCCCTACATCTAGCTTTGAGTTTTCCCATTTTCCATAAAAGTGTAGTTTAGGGTCTCAAAATAGCTTCAGAAGTTTGGGACACAAAAAATGCCAAAAATAGTAAATTGTGCTACAATTAAGGAGAATGAAAGAAATATTCTAAAATAAATAGTGTTGGGGTTCCAAGTGGAATAAGTGACTAGCCACCGATATCCACCTTGATCACTCCTAAATGCAAGGTAGCTAGTTTAATAGAATTAGTTTCTGTCACTTGGTTCAGTTGAAAATATGTATCCACCTTTTGGATCCATGCCCTTGTTGTGCACTAGGTAGAGTCATCAAAACTAGGAAGAGTCAGCGTCCCAACAATACATTGGAGCTATGTGCCCTGTGTTGGTGCACCTCCTGTCCCCTTTCCTTTGTTTTCATTATTCAATAGGCAAAAATATTTAAAAGAGAGTGCATCCCAAAAACCCTCTTCCATGGACTACTATTCCTTGTAATACTCTCCTAATGGCATGTCTTCTTGTTCTGTTAGTTCTACAGAGTTAGCAGGAAGAAAACTAGGCTTAGTAGGATGATATATTCCATTGTAGATATGAGGGTGGCTCTCAAGGTTTGTAATGGATTTATTCTAAGATGTGTCCATCCCTTCACCGTCAGATGATTCTCCATTGTGGCTCTTGATTTTTTTTTGTCATTTTATTTCTTCAATCATCTCCTTCTACTCTTTTGCTATATCATTCAAAGCTTTTAGAAGACTTTGAAATGTCATGTCCTCCTTGTCTAATCATGTCATGTTGATATCCTTTGATGCATTAACTATTTCTTCTTTATGCAATGGAGAATCTGGTTTCGAGTTAATTTCCATCTCTCTTTATTTGCTCTTGTACCTCTGTCTCCTATATGTCACATTCTGGAAATTTTCTGAGGTCATAAGTGTTGATACCATAGCTGGCCAAGACCATGCTTTGATACCATTGTAATGTCCCTCTCAGAAAATCTAATTTTCCCCAACAAAATTTTTGAGTTTACTAGTTTTTCTCATTGATGAATTTTTTCAAAAACATTACTAGAAAATGGCTATAAGTGGAATTTTAATGTGTTTATACTACCCATACATGCACTGAATAAAATTTGGGACTAACATTTACTTTGAACCAATAATACATGCTCACATAAGTTCAGAAAAATGCAAGAAAGAAGGAAACGAGCATATTGTAATTTATATTATGTTTGAATACATCAGAATGGATTGATTTAATACCCAACTCTTACAAATATAATCATCAACAAATACACAATTGTAGGAGTTAGATGAAACTGGCACAAAAATAACATTCCCCTCTAGTACATGGCTTTAATTGATGAATGGGTTGCCCATGTAAATGAGTACTTAGCTAATTGTTGATGGATGGTATGCAACTCTTAAGAGGATGACTAGTAGATTTAATACACAAACACGTACCTATTGATATGAAGGAAAAATCTTGGCCTCTTCGGCCTAACCCAAGTAATGGAAAATCAACCCCTTCTTTGTGCAAATATCAATCCACAAATGAGGAACTTTGAACCCATGTGCAAGGATAATTCATGGCTCTTCTTAGCTAGAAAACTAGGCCCTTTTTAATGTAGAATTGACCATCTTCTAGGGCTCATAAATTGTCCCCAAAAATGCTCGGAAAATCGACCTCCAATTTGGGTAATTCGGCCCCAGGTTCAACAGTCAAATCAACCTTCAATTTTCACAGAAAAATCGACCCTTTTTCACAAGAATAATCTCAGCCCTTGAAAGTGAACTCATCCCCTTTACTAACTCAACCTTCACCACAAATACGCCCCTCTAGTAGGTGAATCCTACCACAAAACAAAATCATCTCTAGATCCAAAATACTAGCAATATATCCATCAAAATGAAAATCCAACTAGGGTGGCAAGGAATTTCCACCGAGATCAGAGAGAATAGCTAGGGTGGCAATGAGATCCACCAAAAATAGGGTGAGGGTTGTTGGAAAACCGGGAGGCTTTACCATTTAATTAAATTTTCCTCTTTCTGATAACTACTTGTGAAAATGAGTTGACTTCTTATTTATTTAATTATGTTCTTCTTCATTAAACAATTATCAAAACGTAAACATGAAGATCACAAGAAAACCAGTGAACACAAGATATAGGCTCCAAGTCAAAGAAAAACCCCTCCATGGGGAAAACCCATAAAATTCTCTTCTGATAGAATCATATCAAATGAGATATCCAAGACCATTTCACCTTCTAGAATCCAAGTCAAACCCTCCTTCTACTTTGGATTCGACCTTCCTCTTTTTATGCAAAATTTCAGATCATATGCTCCAAATTGTATGTCCAAAATGAGCTTCAACTTTCTTTTCTTTATACTTATACAGAGGGGTGCGAACAATCATGTCGCTTGGGGTAGAACCTATATGATAGGCAGGGTTGACTTGAATTTTAGAAGGAATTTTTAACTAAAATACATATTTAAAAATTATTTTTCCTTTTTCTTTTCAAAGTCCAAATGGGAATTGACACTTTGACTCATGACAAATATTGTTTTGAATTTGACAAACCTTAGAAGCATGAAGAACATGCTTGACCTAGATCACCAATTGTCTTGAGTATGAAACTCATGCTTGAAAAATAATATCTCTTTTTCTTATTTTTCATTTTACATAAGATATATAATGACATAAGTACAATGACAATTAGGAAGATTGAAACTATTTACATTTTCCAACACTCCCTCTTAACTAGGGAGGTACTCATAATTCCATAATCGATACAAGGATACTTTCTCAAATTGAAATATTCTTATAAGAAGAGTCAGATCAACAACATATCCAACATATACTATTTCAGGGATCTAGATACCGTCTAGGCCACTGCCAAGGTATCAACCCTAGATTTTTTAAGTATCTAGGTACCATCTAGGTTACTACCAAGGTACCAACTGTAGAAATTTCTTGTAGATTCAAACTGCTAATTGTAATTTACTAAAACAAAAGACTTGAGTCTACTCTACTCATCAGTGAAAACAATAAACGATCGATGAAATCACAAAACATATAAGACAAAGAATTCAATCACACATAACACAATGATTTTCCAGGGACAACCACAACTAAAAACCCCCACTATCTATATATTGCATCAGTTAAAGAATCTGAATGAATAAAATAAGCTTTGCTCAACCTTGAGCTCAACTTGCACAAGTATTTTCTATCCTCTGCCTGACTGACTACCTTTGGACAATATTTAGCCAAATTCCTAGCCTTCCAAGCTCCTACTTCCTTGCTCTCACAAGTTCCACGAATAAACTTGTGCTTCCTATTTTTTGGTCTCACTAACTTGTGCTCACTAAAACAATGAATAAACTTGTGCCTTCATTCCTCATTTTAGGGTAAATTCAAATGGTTAAAAATAATGAGCTTTCTAATTAAGCAATGATTTATTTTAGGTCTTCTTCTGACTGCATGCATCATCTGTTTAATTTAGATGATTTTACAAATGGTAATACATTATCCCTGAACTCCAATCTCAACTAGGTCTTTCTTTGATTTGACATGCATGAGTTAATTATGAGTGAATATTCAGTTTAATGGTTGATCACTGTAGGTTACACCCCACTACTATTGGTTACACCCCACTACCACAAGTTACACCCCATTACTAGATGTTACACCCAACTATTGGACCTCCCACTAATTCCTCCATTTGGAACTAGTTTAATTGACTTTAACTCAGTTATACTGAATTAAATAATTACAACTCAAAATAAACTCAACTAGTGCTCTTAATTGTAGGAGACACTCTACATGACTCTAGTTAGACCCTCAACTCGAATTAACTGAGCTAACTAAGTCAAATTAACTTAGTTAACTATTACAAGTTGTCATGATTTGTGGAATTACAATTTAATTCAAGGACAAATTAAATTAGGCTTTTCTTTCTTGATGCTATTTTCAACATTTCTTGTTGCTATTTTCAACACTACCTTTCAACAAGAAAGTGATTCACATCTATCCCAATCCAATACCTTTCGAATGTTATGCATGCAACTCTTATCACTGTTGTTGTTGCTACTGCAACATCTACAACAAAAAAGCATCCAAACAAAAGAAACTGAATCAAATGTGTCTACAACTATCTACTGGGAAAAATGTGTTGTTGTTGACTCTGATACTGAGCTTCCTTCTCTACTGTCAACATTACTTTGCACTCCTCAGTATCTGACTAACATTTATCCTCCTCCTACTGAATATTGTGGGTCCTCGTAGCAAGGTAATGATCCATGAGACAAAAACACCTCAATGGATCCTGCCTAATTTTTGAAACTCTTGGACTAAGGTTTCATATCACCCCACCTCACACTTGAAGGTATGGTTGCATGTGCTCCTTCTGCCCACCTGGCTCAAAATTCCCCCCCTAATAGAGGTCTCTTCTTGGGTGGATGTCTTCACTTGGTCTTGATCTGAAAATCACTCGTGAGTGATCTCAGTTAATTAATGAATGAATGAAGGTATTACATACTCGTGTTGGTGTGTGTCTATGCTATCTTAGGCAACGGATCGATCAGATTGCAAAATACACAGACACTAGAAAATGGAAAACAGTGAGAGAAACACAGTAAGAAAATATAAGAACACAACGAATTAACAAGGAGTTCACCCAATCTCCTGGGCTACGTCTCCGGTCCAGCTTTCAGTGGTGGCCTTTTCTTATTGTGTCTTTGAAGCGAAGTTTTTACAATAAGGAGCTCAATTTGAGTCTCCTGAAACAGATGATGCTTAGCAAGGTGGTTCTTGGATTCCCCAAGCCACTAGAGTGCATAGACTCTTCCTTACTAAGTCTCGACCTCAACTAGTCGTGAATGGGATGAATCCAATTTGGTACCCAATTCCCAACAGATGTCCTCTCAGGGATTGCTCGAACCTCTCAAGCCCTCTGTCTGCTCGATGCTACCTTACTCTATAGGTTAGCTTGGCTCTTTGTTTTTTGCTTCTTGCTTATTCTTTGTTCTGTCTCTCTGTCTTACTGTCTCCTTCTTTCTTTCTTACAGTGTGCGCTTCACGCTCTCTTTTTTCATTCTCTATCTGTTCATGGCTTAAAGCCAATACGGCTCATGACTGTTCGCTTTCTCTTCTGCCCCGTCAGATCGCCTGCTGCTGTTCACTTAGAGTTCCCTGCCTCTGCGTCATTGCCATTGTGTAACGTCTCGCAGGGAAGTGGCCACTTGTCCTCTCACGAACTGCGCTAACTCTTCCTCAAACGGTTCGGTATTTTGGTTACGCTGTGTAATGATTCATCTGCCAACTCAGCGGTCAAATCGGACTTCAGACTTTTATACACCGCAACTTAATTCTCCCTCCAGATCCGGTCATTCATTGGGCGCAATCTCCGCCGTCAAATCTGGAGCCCCCAGATCCTACGGTGTTCGCTCTTATCGCATGGTTGACTTGCTTGACCGTTAGCCTGCGATGAGAGGTGGTTTTCTCTCTCATCCGCTGGACACGCGTCGTGTAATGTGTGGAATCACTCGTTCTCCTGCCAAATTCGCTTACTTCCCAACATGCCTCTGATATTCCGTTGGCTTTTGGAGCGCGGGGCCCACCTTTTGCCTTAGCACTTTCCCTACGATTTCCTGGCTTCCCATGCAACCGAGCGTTCGAGGCTTTTCCTTCTCGAGGGGTTTTACCCAGCGATGCATGAATCGCGCATCAGAAACAACCTCCGTTTTCCGATCCAGACTTCCTAACTGCTAGTTTGCATCCTGCGCAGTCTCCATGGGCCTCGGTCAGCGCGCTTTGAACGAGGTCCTCGTCATTCCTTGCTGGCTACAAAATACCACTGTCCAAAGGTCTTCCTGATAGCTCTTTGTTCACAAGTTTTTCGAAGTCTGTCCTGATTTGATACAGTCATAGCACTTTGATAATTTTCATGGATCCAATTCGGATCACGGCCTTCGCACTGAAAAAGCTTTTGGACCACCAAAAGTTGGTTTTCAAGCATCGACTAATTGAGGGTACAATTGTCTCACTTGTCTAATCTCCATCCACTTTGCACTGCTCGAGTTTGAACCCTTGAGCCCAACTCTGAGGTGCTCAACATCTCCCCTGCACGTCGTCCTCACCTTCCTGTCTAGAACTATGTCTTCCTGCAATTCATTAAGATATTTAGGTAACATGTCATCAATAGAAGGCAATTGACTCTGCTCTTCAATATCTTCAATTAGTGAAGGTTCAAACAATTTCAAGTAATCTGTATTTACGACTGAGTAGATGTGCATGTAAGCTGGTAGATCAAGGCAAAAATCATTCTCACCAATCTTCTCAAGTATCTTGAAGGGTCCATACCTAATAGGCTTTAGCTTTTTACCTTCACCTTGCATCCTGTCCTTGCTGATATACAGCCAGACTTGGTCACCAACTTGGAAACTATGCTCCATTCAATGCTTGTCATGCCTTGCCTTGTATTTGGCTTGGCTCTTTTCTAGTTGTTCCTATACTACCTGGTGGATCTCTTGGATCTGTTCAATGAACCTAGTTTCCCTGTCCACATCATTGTGTCCCTCAACTGTGGTGTCTTTACCAAAGACAAAATCCAAAGGAGACCTTGGTGTGAAACCAAAATAGGTCTCAAAAGGAGATCTATGTGTAGAAGAATGTTTTGCTTTATTGTAAGCATGTTGCACATAACATAAATGTTCATCCCAAAGCTTAGGATGCTTGCTGCAATATCCTCTGAGTAACTGGATCACTGTCCTGTTAACTACTTCTGTCTGGCCATCAGTTTGTGGATGAAAAGTTGTGTTTTTCTTCAGTTTGGTGTCCATCAGTTCCCACAGACTTGACCAAAACCTCCCAACAAATTGGGTGTCTCGATCAGATACAATGGAAGTGGGTAATCCAAAATGAACCCATACATGTTGAAAGAATAGTTTTGCAGTTTGTTCAGCAGTAATCTGTTTATTACAAGGTATCAAAATACACATTTTGCTGAACCTATCCACAACAACATATAGATAATCATGACCTTTCCTAGATTTAGGCAGTCCTCCAACAAAATCCATGGAAACATTTTCCCAAGGGTGAGAGGAATTGGTAATGGAGTGTACAAGCCTATTTTTCTGTTGCTTGGCTTGCTTTTAGCACACATAGTACACCCTCTTACATATCTAGAAACTGTCTCGTTCATTTTTGGCCAATAACAAAATCTTTGCAGCTGTGCAACTGTTTTACTTACCCCAAGTGACTTGATATTAGAGAAGTGTGTGCTTCTCGAATTATCTTTACTCTTTCAGTTTGTGGAATGCATAACTTCCCACAATGGTATAAGAGTCGGTATTTTACATGATAATCCAATTCTTCTATTCGTTTGCCTTGACTTAAAGTTGCATATACATCTTTAAAGTCTATATCTTGAGCATATTGTTCAATGTAACTCTCATGTAACAGAGAATTATGCTTAAGTATAGTAGATGCATTTATAATGGGTCTAGATAACATATCTGCAACTTTATTGTGTATGCCCTTTTTATATCTGATGACTAAATGAAACTGTTGTAGAAAACCCATCCATCTATAGTTCCTTGATTGCTGCAACTTAGTTTGGGAGTGTAGATATTGAAGTGGTTGATGATCAATATGTATTACTGTCTCTTTTCCCATTAAGTAAAGTTTCCACTTTTTCACACTTTGTAGTAATGCATACAATTCTTTATCGTATGTAGGATAGTTAACTACTGCAGAATTAAATGTCTCAGAATGATAACATATGGGTTTACTATGTTGTGTCAAAACTTCTCCCATGGCATAGTCACTGGCATCCATTTGGATCTCAAATGGTCTTTGAAGATCAGGCCATGCTAGTACAGGTGTTGTACCAATCTTTTCTTTCAAGGTGTCGAAGGCTTTTGTTGTTTGCTTCCCCACTGAAACACCTTGTTCAATCCTGTTAAAGAATGTAAGGGAGCTGCAATTAAGAAAAAGTTAGAAATGAACTTCCTCCAATATTGTGCTACTCCTAAGAAGCTTCTAAATTTTGTAGCAGATTTGGGTTTAGGCCAGTTCACAATGACTGCCACCTTCGAGGGATCTATTTTCAATTCGCCACCCCCCACTATATGACCTAAATAATTCAAAGATGTTTTTCCAAATTCACATTTTGAGAGTTTAACATAAAGTTTTTCTCTTTTCAAAACATCTAGTGCTTTCTTAACATGCTTTAAGTGTTCTTCCCACGTTTTGCTAAATATCATAATGTCATCCAAATACACAATAACAAAATCATCAAGAAAAGGTCTAAGTACATCATTCATTAATCTCATGAAAGTAGCAGGAGCATTAGTTAAGCCAAAAGGCATAACCAGCCACTCATACAATCCCTGCTTTGTTTTGAAAGCAGTCTTCCATGCATCTTGTTCTACAACTCTGACCTGATGGTATCCACTATGCAAGTCTAGCTTGGAAAAATAAACAGCTTCTTTCAATTGATCTAAAATATCATCTACGCGGGGAAGAGGATAATTATTTTTAATTGTTATCTTATTCAGTGCTTGGTAATCAATGCACATTCTCCACGAGCCATCTTTCTTTCTCACCAAAATGATTGGTGACCCACATGGTGATGTGCTAGGTCTGATGAACCCTTTCTTGAGCAACTCCTGCACCTGCTTCTTGATTTCTGCATTCTCTAAATCGGACAACCTATACATTCCAATGTTAGGCAATGGAGCATCTTGCTGCAAAATAATATCATGCACTATTTCCTTTTTGGGTGGCAGACCTTTAGGTTCTTGAAACAAGATATCATACTCTGAAACAACCTTTTCTAAACCAGCTTGTTGTTTAGCATTACCGCCCTCAAATACATTGGTTTTATCAGGTTTCTTTTCCTTTACAACCATCAATAAGAATTGTTTGCATGAATTTGTCATTCTTTCCATCTGCCTTGAGTTTATGAGAGTATAATTATTCTTGAGCTTATGAGCTCTTACAAAGTATTTGATTCCTTCTTTAACAAATAGATACTTGTTCTCAACTCTATAGAAAATAGCTTTTTTGTCATACAAGTAAGGATTTCCTAAAACAATTCCACATATATCCAAAGGAATTATGTCTAACTCAACCTCATCTACAAATGTTGACCCAAAAGAAAATTTGAGATTGCATTGTCTAGTCACTTGTAGTTGTGCTTTATCATTTAACCATCCTAATGGGTATGGTTTCTTGTGAGGTGTAGTCACTAATCCCAACTTCTTTACAATTGCTTCAGAAATTAAATTTACTTGTGAGCCACTATCAAACAAAGTATCAATCTTTTGATGTTTGGAAATCACTCGAATATGGAAAAACTCATGTCTTTTTCTCTCATTTTCTTCATCAATAGTAGATTGTGCAGAATTACTAGCAGATGCTTCAAAATTTTTACCTCTTATACCTGTGGCTGCAATAGGTGTTTCATCTCCTAAGTCTGACCCCAAATCTTTCTGAATATTTTCAACGGTCTTCTTCTTCTTGCCCTCGAACTTCTTAGCTCTTAGCTCTAGATGCAAAATCCAACAGTGCTCATCATCATGCCCATCCTTTTTACAGTGAGTGCATGAAGCCTTGCTTTTCTGTGCAGTGTTAGCCTTCCTTTCTTTCCATTTCTGCTTTCTTTTCTCCTTATTCTTGCTTGCAGTGGGTTGGGATGATCCCCCAACTTCTAGACTTCCATTATTTCCTCTAGCTTTCAGATGAGTAGCTTGTACAGATACCTCATATATACTAGTGGGATTAAACATGAGGATAGTGTGTCTCATGTAGCTGTGTAGACCACCAATATACTTCAACAGAGTCTCAGGTGAGTCTAATGAGATTCCTAGAATCAATGCTCTCTTTCTAAATTCTTGGGTGTATCCCTGTACACTTTGCCCTTTCAATTGTCGAAGAGTTTGCCAGCTCATCATGGCTTGCTACATGTAGGCCAATGGATATAACTGTTTTTTTATTGTAGAAACAAATTCACTCCAAACAGAGATAGTCTTACCACTATCTCTGATTGATGACTCGGTTGGGCACCGGGCGGACCGGGCGCGGGCGGGCGCACACGGCGGGCACGCGGGCGGGCGCACGGGTGAGCGCACACGGCGGGCGAGCGCACACGGCGGGCGCGCGGGTGAGCGCACACGGCAAGCGCGCGGATGCACACGAGAATGCGATGTTTCAGCGAGCTGAGTGCGACGAAAGACTGAACGACATTTTACGACACTTGGAAGTTTATACCCAAACGAAGCGTGGGTGAAGTAGATGGAGGCTGACTCATGTTGGAGGGCTGGCCGACATGACAAGACGCTTAAAGGGGTGTGTAAACTTGTATTTGGGGGTCGGCTGGGCAAGCCACCACCCACTCCAAACAGGCATATATATTGGAGCGTTTTGGAGCTCATTTGCATTCAACAAGTTCGATCAACACATCTTCTACGATCTTGGAGATAAGTGCGCAGTTTAGAAGGAGGCTTGAGCGCATAGCTCATGCGCACTCCTTGAGGACGCACTTGTGAAGATTGCTCACGGTGAGAGGTGAAGGTGTTGGGCAAGACGTGCCCGGGTTGGTTGTACGGTTGTGATATTGTGCCAGGACTTGGCGAGGGTGTCTTGGTGGCTCGGGTGAGCACCCGCCCATCGTGCAAGGTGTGCACAAGGTTGTAAAAGGCAGGGTTGCCTCTGATTGTAAAATTGGTTAAGTATGAGACTTGGTCTTGCCAAGACATACTTGTATATTGTGAATTGATATTCTTAATATATTATCGGGCAGACTCATTGTTCAGGGAGTTGCCCCTCCCTTTATACTGTGCAATTGTTGTTCCCTTTTATAATTGCTGATGATAATGAATGAGTATGGGTGTTCATTAGTATAAAGGATAAACATAATATTGCTTGGTTGTGAAACACAAACTGTAAGGAAAAAGTGTAATAGGCGTAGTCCATGAACATTAGTATTGGTGAAAAGAAAGTGTTCGGTGGTGCCGCACCTCGCTATAAGCGGTTGGAATATTGCCGCAGGTGTAGGGGCGTGACAGGTGGTATCAGAGCTTCGTTTTGGAGCCGTGAGAAGGGTTTCTCGTGATGGGTACTTGCAGGTGAAGGACGCAGTTTCACATACAAGTGGAACAAGGGCTAGTTCAGGGTTGCAGGTGGCTTGGTGAACTTGGGAATGGCTGAAAAGGCAGAGGTGGTGGATGAACCTACGATAGGTGAGTCTAACCATGATGCAATTAAAGCCTTCCGGTACAAAGTGTTGGAACAGATGAGTCAATGGAGTTCTGACTGGGTTTCGATGAAAGCTGAGAACATGAAGATTCGGGAGAGCTGCTCGGAACTAAGGAGGGAACTTGAAGAACTCAAGACCCAATGCGAAAGTACGACAGATGTTGAACTCAAGGAACTTGATGAGGAGATCCAACATGGTGGTCTTGATCTTCAAGAGCTCTTTGATGAAAGAGCCCGGTTGAGGAAGGAAAGTGCCAGAGTGGAAGCCGAAATCAAGCAAATTGAGGAGGAGATAAAGAAGAAGCTTCTTGGTAAGAAGGTTGTTATGATTGAGCAGGAAGAGCTCGACTACATTGACAGGTTGGGAACTCACTACCGAGATCATCCAAAGGACATTCATAAGTTTAGTTCTATGAACTTGGTCAGTGGGAACTTGGTTGGTGCACTTGAGCAAAATGTGATGGAGGGCAAGTTTGAAGGAAGTCAAGTTGAACCAGGATCGGGTTGCTTAGAAGAGCCAAGCAAGGAGGTGAAATAACTTAGAAGGAGAGTCAAGATGGAACATGAGCCAATTAACACTTCTGAGGCCGAATTCTTGAAGAAGGTTGCTGATGTAAGGCGCAGGACAAAGCCAACAGAGGGAGGTGATTCCTTGAAGCTAAGTTTTGTGCAGGTAACCGTGAAGGGCAAGAGATTTGCAGCTTTGGTGGATACAGGGGCTACTCATAGCTTCTTAAGCAGGAAGGCAGCAAAGTCTTTTGGGAAGAAAGCAAAGATGGAGAGGGAATGGAGTGCTTTCAAAGCAGTCAACTCTACCATTAAAGCTGTTGATGGTGTGATGGAAAACACTCAGGTGAGAGTGGGATCGTGGTTTGGAAAGTTGGACTTGAGGATTGTGGACATGGATGATCATTCTATGGTGTTGGGGCAAGATTTCATGAGACTTGCACAAGCCATACCAATGGTGGACCGAGACATTCTCTTGATCACAGCTGAAGGAAGAACCATGATGGTACCGATGAATAGGAGGAGTTGCTTGGGGTATAGACCGAGGATGACTTTTATGAATTTGTATCCCAAAGATCTGAATGTGAAGCATGAGGATGTGGAGCAAAGAGGACTTGGGAGTGTGACTCAAAAAACGAAGGAAAGGAAGTTGATTGACTTCATTGCAAGAGTTGGAAAGAAGGATGAAGGAAGTGAGAAGGCAATCTCACGAACATGGAGACACTTATTGGGAGCATCTTCTACTAATGATCTTCACAATGGAGTTGCAAATGAAGGGAGGTTGGGTACTACTTCAGAGGCAGTGGTTGATGAGGATTATGGAGGTAGAGATCCTGCTGGGATAGTGGATTTTTGCAGGTATGTTATGGGCATATATGATTTTCAGTTGACAAAGGACAAGCTAGGAGAGCTTGGATGTACATGTGAGGAGATTGAGGTTGTGCACAGATACTTGAGGACACAACATCGATCTGACACATGGGTGGATGAGAGTCAGGGAGGAAACTTCTTGGCCCTCCTTTCTCTATAGACAACCTTGGAGTTAGGTTGGTGTGGAGGCCTTGGTATGGAGGAACCACACCAACTTTACAAGGGGCCTTGAAGGAGGCTTCTTTGTGACAAATTACAGGCTTGAGCATGTTGCAGATGGGATGGAGTTTCCATGGACCTGAGCATGGATTGATAGATTCTTGATGAGTCTGAGATGTAGCAGAAGTCAGGGAAAGACTTGTGCTGGCATAAGGATGTGCATTCTTATGATTTGGGCGTATGGTTGGATTGATCACCCGACTAGTTCGAGTCATGAGGGGTACCAATGTGCAGAAATATGTTGGCATTAGTCGAGACATGGTAACACATGATACAAATGTGTTGGCATCTGATGAGAGACTACATGGAAGAGTGACACATGATAAGGTCGACACAAGATGTTGCAGTGGAGATTGTGGCAAAGGGGTCGATGATCATGGATCGAGATGATATCTGATGGAGGACATACCGTTGAGGTGCATACCTTGGTATGGTGAGCTTGGTGGCAGTTGGTCACTAAGGTGGAGACATGATGGAGATGGAGTTCTACATATGTTGCAGGGATGTTTGCCTTATGTGGAGGAGTTGACATCATGGATAGTGATGATCTTGGTGGATGGCTACCAGGATGGTATGTTGTCGAGGACGACAACGATTTCAAGTGGAGGAGGATGTAAGGTCCTCGGGTTGATGACTCGGTTGGGCGCCGGGCGGACCGGGCGCGGGCAGGTGCACACGGCAGGCACGCGGGTGAGCGCGCGGGCGAGCGCACACGGCGGGCGCGTGGGCGGGCGGATGCACACGGGAATGCGACGTTTCAGCAAGCTGAGTGCGACGAAAGAATGAACGACATTTTACGACACTTGGAAGTTTATACCCAAACGAAGCGTGGGTGAAGTAGATGGAGGCAGACTCGTGTTGGAGGGTTGGCTGACATGAAAAGACACTTAAAGGGGTGTGTAAACTTGTATTTGGGGGTTGGCTGGGAAAGCCACCACCCACTCTAAACAGGCATATATATTGGAGCATTTTGGAGCTCATTTGCATTCAACAAGTTCGATCAACACATCTTCTACGATCTTGGAGATAAGTGCGTAGTTTAGAAGGAGGCTTGAGCGCATATCTCATGCGCACTCCTTGAGGACACACTTGTGAAGATTGCTCATAGTGAGAGGTGAAGGTGTCGGGCAAGACGTGCCTGGGTTTGTTGTACGGTTGTGATACTGTGCCAGGACTTGGCGAGGGTGTCTTGGTGGCTCATGTGAGCACCCACCCCTCGTGCAAGGTGTGCACAAGGTTGTAAAAGGCAGGGTTGCCTCTGATTATAAAATTGGTTAAGTATGAGACTTGGTCTTGCCAAGACATACTTATATATTGTGAATTGATATTCTTAATATATTATCGGGCAGACTCATTGTTCAAGATGTTGCCCCTCCCTTTATACTGTGCAATTGTTGTTCTCTTTTATAATTGTTGATGATAATGAATGAGTATGGGTGTTCATTAGTATAAAGGATAAACATAATATTTCTTGGTTGCGAAACACAAACTAAGTAAGGAAAAAGTGTAATAGGCGTAGTCCATGAACATTAGTATTGGTGAAAAGAAAGTGTTCGGTGGTGCTGCACCTCGCTATAAGCGATTGGAAGACTACCGCAGGTGTAGGGGCGTGACAGCTTGGGTCTTGCCTTCCCACCAAACCAAGGCAGTGCCTCCAAGGCATAGGCTTTCCAGCTTAATCTTTCTCTTGTTTGAATCGATATTCTGCACTCTGCAATAAACATCAATTTATCTAATCTAATTGTCCAGCTTTTCTGCATTCAACTCTCCATCATATATAGGTAAATCAAATTTAACATCCAGTTTAATCAAAGATGCCTTATTTTTATGTTCAAGGCTATTAGGAGGTGTGAGAAAGATTTCGTCTTTCCCTTTGCCTTTTGAGTGGTCATGGAAGTGAGACTCATCTTCTCCTTTATCTTGTTTGGAGTCTGATGAATCTTCATCTTTATGTTTTCTAAAGTCCCTATACATTTCCTCTACCATGGACTTTATGGCTAGGAAACTATCTATGAATTGAGGGTCTGGCCCCATAGAACCTTCCTCTGACATTATCTTCCGAGGATAGACTCTCCCAATTTCAGGATTAGTTTCGACCAACTCTCCTTCTCCTAATTTGAGCTTTGATCTAATTAGCATTCAACAACTAAATCCAACACAAGCTTGTCTAACCTTAACAGCCTTGGGCTTCGATACCACTTGATCTGAAAATCACTTGTGGGTGATCTCAATTAATTAATGAAGGTATTACAGACTCATGTGCTAGTGTGTGTCTATGTTATCTTAGGCAACAGATCGATTAGATTGCAAAATACATAGACACTGGAAAATGGAAAACAGTAAGAGAAACACAGTAAGCAAATACAAGAACACAACGCATTAACAAGGATTTCATCCTGGGCTACGTCTCCAATCCAGCTTTCAGTGGTGGCCTTTTCTTATTGTGTCTTTGAAGCAGAGTTTTTACAATGAGAAGCTCAATTTGAGTCTCTGAAACAGATGATGCTTAGCAGGGTGGTTCTTGGATTCCCCAAGCCACTAGAGTGCACAGAATCTTCCTTATTAAGTCTCGACCTCAATTGGGTGTGAATGGGATGAGTCCAATTTGGTACCCAGTTCCCGACAGATATCCTCTCAGGGATTGCTCGAACCTCTCAAGCCCTCTATCTGCTCGATGCTAACTTACTTTGCAGGTTAGCTCGGCTCTCTATTTTCTACTTCTTTCTTATTCTTTGTTCTGTCTCTCTGTCTCTCTGTCTCACTGTCTCCTTCTTTCTTTCTTATAGTGCTCGCTTCTCTTTCACTTTGCGCTCTCCTTTTTCGTTCTCTGTCTATTCATGGTTTTAAGCCAATACGGCTCATGATTGTTTGTTTCCTCTTTTGCCCCTTTGGATCGCCTGTTGTTGTTTGCTTGGAGTTCCCTGCCTCTGCATCATCGCCATTGTGTAACCTCTCGCAGGGAAGTGGCCACTTGTCCTGTCACGAACTGCGCCAGCTCTTCCTCAAACGGTTCGGTATTTCGGTTACGATGTGTAATGATTCATCCGCCAACTCAGCAGTCAAATCAGACTTCAGACTTTTATACATCGCAACTTAATTCTCCCTCTAGATCCGGTCATTCATCGGGCACAATCTCCGCCATCAGATCTGGAGCCCCCAGATCCTACAGTGTTCTCCCTTATCGCGCAGTTGACTTGCTCGACCGTTAGCCCATGATGAGAGGTGGTTTTCTCTCTCATCCGCTCGACACGCGTCGTGCAATGTGTGGAATCACTCGTTCTCCTCCCAAATCCACTTACTGCCCAACATGCCTCCGATATTCCGCCAGTTTTTGGAGTGCGGGGCCCACCTTTTGCTTTAGCTCTTTCCCTACGGTTTCCCAGCTTCCCATGCAACTGAGCGTTCAGGGCTTTTCCTTCTTGAGGGGTTTTTCCCAGCGCTAATCTCGCATCAAAAACGACCTCTGTTTTCTGATCTAGACTTCCTAACTACTAGTTTTAGTCCTGCGTGGTCACCATGGGCCTCGGTCAGTGCTCTTTGACCGAGGTCCTCATCGTTCCTTGCTGGCTACAAATTGCCACTGTCTAGAGGTCTTCTTGATAGCTCTTTGTTCACAAGTTTTTCGAAGTTTGTCCTGATTTGATACAGTCATAGCACTTTGATAATTTTCATGGATCCAATTCAGATCAGGTCTCCTCTCTACTTCTCCAATAGTGGTTGCTCTATAACTTGTTGAGGCTTCTCCTCAGGCTGCATCTAGGCTACATGTTGAGAGGTAATTCATGCTTCCTCTCAACCACCAAGTCTCTAACCTATGCATTGCTCCTCAAGGCTTTGAATGCGTGAGCTATATCTGATCTACTCATACTGTTGTTGATATTGCTATGTTGCTTCTTTCACACTTCTATTGTAACTACTGCAATAATGAGTCTGATATCCTAAGATCCTAAAGTACTAGCTTCCATAGGGATTTTCCCTCTGAAACTAGACTCCCTCTGAGTCTCTATATCCCTATGGGAAATATCTCTGCTCCTCAATCTACCGATATCAATGATCACAACTCCTTTTTGTGTCACTAAACATTGGCTCATGGATCTTCCCACTAGCAACCTTCTTGCTCCATTAAGAAGTCTGCACATAGTGTCTCCTGGATTTTCCCTGAACTAGAGCTCTGTCAATCTGTAAGGACAACTTCAAATTCTTCTCTTCTAGTGATATTTCAACTCTGATACCATGTAGAAATTAAAGAAAACCTTGTAGATTCACAAGCTAATGCAATTTGCTAAAGCAAGAGACAAGAATCTACTTCTACTCTTTATAGTGGAAGCCCATAAAAATAGAGAAAACAATAATCAATAGAGGAAGAGAATCAAAGGCACATAATATAATAAATATCCAGGGAAATCCACAACTCAAAACCCCACTATCTGTTTTGTATTAATCCAGAAAATCAAGATGAAATTACAATGCTTGTTCTCTCTAGAACAATCCCAGCACTCAGCAAATTCAATCTCCAACTCATAAGCAAGCTCAAGGCCAAATCTTAACCTCTTCACAAGCTCTCCAATTCTCTATTCCAATGTGTAATTCCTATGAAGGATAAATTTTATTTAAAGGGAAATAAAGCCTCTAAAAACTGCGCAATCCCTTAAGGCTCAGTTCCTGATTGCATGCACTATCAGTGCAACTCAGAAAAATATAAAACAAATAGCACACTATCCCTGCGCTCTAGTCTCAACTGGGTCTTTCCTAGAATCAACATGCATGAGTTTCCGATGAGTAAATGTTCAATTAACTAGAGTAGCACTAATGGAGTTCATTAGTGTCACAACTGACTATTGACTCACTATTAGTTCTCTCAATCAGTTTGAGAACTAATTTAATTGAACTGACTCATGAAACTGAGTCTTCTATTTTACAACTCACAATTAACTCACACTGGACTCCTACAAAGTAGGGAGAACATATACATGACTTCCAAAAGACTCCCAACTCGAACTTCTTAAGTTAAGTAAGTTTACTAAACTTAATTTAGCTATTTTAAGTTGCTATGAGAATAGAATTCGAATTTAATTCACAGTTTAATTCAAGGACAAATTAAACTAGAATTTCTTGTTTTCATTTCTCAATACTCCCTCTCAACAAGAAAGGGATTATCAACTACCCCGATCCTGTCTCTATGAAATCGAATTTACATCTTGACAATGCTTTTTTCAAGATGTCAGCGTCTTTCTCCTTTGTGGGAATGTAATCTAACAACATGATCCACCTCAATACACAATCTCTGACATGATGATACCGGATATCAATATGCTTGTATTGATCATGAAAGACTATATTTTCAGAGAGTTTGATACAACTATGATTATCACAATAAATAATTGTCGGATCCATCTACTGACCAAAAAAACCAACCAGGATCTTCCTCATCCAGATAGCCTCACATGATTCCTGACTTGCATCCATTCACTCTACCTTTGTCGAACTAAGTGCAACCGATCTCTATTTCCTGTTGTACCAAGAAACTACCGTTGACCCAATACTAAATATCCCTCTTGATGTGCTCTTCTTATCAGATGGACTCCCTGCCCAATTTGCATTGGTGAAGCCTTGAAGCTTCACTCCCTCTATCTGTCTGTACCATAACCCAAACTGAGTAGTGCCTATGAGGTATCTCAATACATTCTTTTCCACCTTCCAATACAACTTGGTAGGCCTAACCATCGCTTGACTAAGTTGGTTAACTACATAGCACATATCTGGTCATGTGTTCACCAAGTACATGAGTGAACCCACAAGCTGCCTATAAACAATAGCTTCCACTACTTCCCCTGAAGTAGCATCCTCCTTCCTCCAGTTACCAGCTAGAGGAGTTTCCATGGGTTTAGTGCTCTCCTTATGGAATCTCCTGAGTATCTTGTTGGGATACTTGCCCTAAGATACAAACAAATCGCCATCTCCCTGCCATACCTCCATGCCAAGAAAGTAATGCATGAGCCCCATGTCCTTCATCTTAAACTCTCTTGCAAGGTCCTCCTTGCAATATTTGATGAGCTTCTCATCACCTTCCAGTATAAGATCATTTACATAAAATACAATGATCAACAACTTACCTTCCACCACTATGTGATACAGGTTTGCATCCACTTCACTCTTCGTGAAGCCCAACCCAATGAAGTATCTATCTATCCTAGTGTACCAAGCATAGGGTGCTTGCTTCATCCCATACAATGCTCTCTTTAGTTGACACACATGTGACTCATGGTCCAAGGTTTCAAAACCTTCGGGCTGCTCTATGTACACCTCTTCCTCAATCATGCCATTGAGGAAGGCAGTCTTCACATCCATCTGATGGATATTCCAACCTATCTACGCTGATAGTACCAAAATAGATCTGATTGATGAGTACCTTGCAACAGGAGAAAAGGTCTCATCATAGTCAATCCCCTCTACCTATGAAAAGCTGCATGCCACAAATCTGGCCTTATGCTTCTCCACACTACCATCTACAGCTTTCTTTACCTTTTAAAGCCAATGGGAGCTCACAATTGACTCGTCCTCTGGTATCGGGAACATATTCCAAACGATGTTTCAAACTATGGAGTCATACTCCTCCACCATCGCATCAATCCAAACCGGCTATTGCACTGCTTCCTGAAAGGAAGATGGCTCTGTCACAACACATGCACCCATAAGTGCCATGTATCCAATGTACCTCTCTAGTGACCTCCTCTATCTGCACTGAGAAGTGGGTTCTCCCAAATTCTCCTATGCATCATCCAACAATCTGTTAGCCTATCAAGTGCAATTTCTTCCCTCTCTGGAAGACTATGATTGAGTGGATGTCTCCACTCTTGGAACCTCTGCATGTGGCTTCTCCACATCAATCTGAGGCCCCTCAACCTTAGGAGCTAAAATCTCCTCATCTGCATGTAGCACAAGCTCCCTCTCAAGCGATACTCGCATGGCCTTCTCCTCATTGAACCTGATACCCCTATGAACCACTATCATCTGACTGGTCAGCATGTGCACCTGATAGTTGTGGGGTGTATTAGTGTACCCCAAAAATATCCCCAACTCTGTTGTTGGCTCAATCTTCTTCAGTGCATCTTTGGTCACATGGTAATAAACCGATCACCCAAATATCCTGAAGTGACCAACATCTGGCCTCTTACCAGAATAAGCCTCCTCTGGTGTCTTCATCTTAAGTATCCGATGTGGGCTATAGTTCTGAACATAAACTGTTGTGTTGCATGCCTCAACCCACAAGTGTAGTGGTAGGCCCTAATCATGCAACATCTCCCTTGCTGCCCCTACTATGCTCCTATTCTTCCTCTCGGAAACACCATTATGTTGAGGGTTATGGGGTGCCGGTTTAATCACTTCCACTGCAAAAAAATTCTTAAACTATTTGGAGACATACTCACCACCTTTATCACTCTGTAGAGCTTTAACCTTCTTTCCAGACTCTTTCTCTACCAATGCTTTGAACTCACAAAACTTTGTGAAAGTTTGATCCTTTTTCTACATAAAAAATACCCAACATTTACAAGAATAGTCATCAACAAATATAACATAATACCTTTGTTTGTCCGTGGATTATGTCGAGAATGGTCCACACACATCTGAATGGACTCTTTCCAGAATAGACTCTACTCGATTGTCTCCGTCTCCAAAGGAATACTTGGTGTATTTTCCCGAAGTACAACCCTTGCATGTATCAACTTTCTCAAGCGTACCTTTGGGAAGACCAATAGAGATTTGTTGCAATATCTTCAAAGCCCCCTGATACAAGTGGCCCAATCACCTGTGCCACAACTTGCTGGCATCTCAGCTCAACATATTTTCCTCTTTTGAACTCAAAGCAGCACAATCCTCTACCTCTATCTTATAGAGATTCTGAACTCGAACCCCTATCTTATTTACTTGACCCGTGGCTATGTGTTGAAGGAACACATTTCCTTTCGAAAAGATCACATCATAACCTCTACCCTCAAGCATGGCAATGGATACCAAGTTCTTCGTTAGTCCGAGTACATGCGTAACATTCTTCAAGGTGAGTGGAGCAACATGTTCCCTTTGAAAAGTAATAGTGCCCACACCAATAAAACTATACTTACTGTCATCACCCATCTCGATATGCATCTTGAGATCTTTCTCCTGCGGTTCACTAAATAACTCTTTGTCACCAGTCATGTGGAATGAAGCTCCACTGTCTAAGTACGAGACACTTCCCATCATTGAAGACACCATGCATGCAATGACAGAAAAGTCCAATTCGAATTGGGAGGCCAAAGCCTCACCCACTGCTCCTCCTGATGAATTCTCCTTGGACATCTTCAATGGATAATTTGTAGCAAAGTGACCCATCTTGTGAGAATGAAAGCATTTAACTTTCATCATGTCCTTCTTCTTACCTCCATGGTAAGAATCTGATTTGGAATGAGAAATTTTACCTTTCCCCTTCCTCGTTTTAATCGCTAAGGCACAATTCTCTTCATCATCAATCTTTGATGAAGTTCCATCCCTAGTGTTCCTCCTGATCTCATCCCGCATCAAATCCGACCATAGTCGTTCCCAATCTGGCAGCTTCTCCCGACCATTGACAGAGCCCTGATAACTATGCCAACTCTTTGGAAGTCCAAGAAGAGCAAGACTCACCATATCCTCCTCGGAAACTATGACTCCAACACTTCCAAGTTCATCCCGACATTGAGTGAACTTGGTCAAGTACTTTGGAATCGTCTCGCCTTTCTCCATCTTGATTTTACAAAGTTTATCATTCAGTGCCAACTTCCTTTGATCACTGTTATTCTGATACAAGTCCGTTAATGTTTTCCACATAGAATGTGGGGTTTCCTTTCCATGGAGACTTGAAACAATATGATCTTGAACTCCCTTAAGGATTATCCACCTTGCCTTCACCACACACTTCTTCCACTCGACCAAGTTTTGTGCATCAGTAGCTGTTGGCCTAGGAATTGTTTGTTCAACAAATTCCTTCAAGCCATTGTCCTCTAGCACCAACCCATGGAATGCCATCTTCTAATCTTAAAGTATATATTGCAAATTCGACATTCCCCTGTAACCCAGAAACTCAAAACTTCAAAATCTCTTCAAGAGAGCTGATTTTAAATCAATGATATCTCCCTCATTCGAACTCCGATTCAGCCGATTTTTTTTTTGAATTTGGGTATCTTTTCCCAAGGAATCCAAATATGCAAAAAAAAAATTCTGAAAATTTTTCACAAAAATTCTCAAATCTTCTCTGCAAACTCTCGGCCCAAAAAATAATCTTGCTCCGATACCATGTAGAAAATCATGTAGATTCACAAGCTAATGCAATTTTCTAAAGCAAGAGACAAGAATATACTTCTACTCTTTACAACAGAAGACCATAAACATCGAGAAAACAATAATCAATAGAGGAAGAGAATCAAAAGCACGTAACATAATAAATATCTGGGGAAAGCCATAACTAAAAACCCCACTATATATTTTGTATTAATCTGGAAAATCAAGATGAAATTACAATGCTTGTTCTCTCTAGAACAATCCCATCACTCAACAAATTCAATCTCTAACTCATACTCAAGGTCAAGGCCAAAGCTTAACCTCTTCACAAGCTCTCCAAGTCTCTATTCCAATGTGTAATTCCTATGAAGGATAGCTTGTATTTAAAGGGAAATAAAGCCTCTAAAAATTGCACAATCCCTTAAGGATCAGTTCCTAATTGCATGCACTATCAGTGCAACTCAGAGAAATCTAAAAAAAATAGTACATTATCCCTAAAATCTAGTCTCAATTGGGTCTTTCTCAGAATTGACATGCATGAGTTTCTGATGAGTACATATTCAGTTAACTAGAGTAGCACTGATGGAGTTCATTGGTGTCACCACTGACTGTTAACTCACTATTAGTTCTCTCAATCAGTTTGAGAACTAATTTAACTGAACTGGCTCATGAAACTAAGTCTTCTATTTTACAACTCACAATTAACTCACACTAAACTCCTACAAAGTAGGGAGAACATATACATGACTTCCAAAAGACTTCCAACTCGAATTTCCTAAGTTATGTAAGTTAAAAAAAATTAATTTAACTATTTTAAGTTCCTATGAGAATAGAATTCGAATTTAATTTACAGTTTAATTCAAGGATAAATTAAATTGGAATTTCTTGTTGCCATTTCTCAATAGAAATTTCTACAAATCTAGCTCTGATACTATGCAAAGATTCCTTATAGATTCAAACTGCTAATTATAATTTATTAAAACAAGAGACTTGAATGTACTCTACTCATCAACGGAAACAATAAACAATCGATGAAATCACGAAGCATATAAGACAAAGAATTCAAGCACACATAACACAATGATTTTCGAGAGAAATCCACAACTAAAAACCCCTGCTATCTGTATATTGCATTAGTCAAAGAATCTGGATGAATACAATATGCTCTGCTCAACCTTGAGCTCAACCCGCACAAGTATTTTGTATCCTCTACCTAGTTGATTGCCTTTGTCCAATACTTAGCCAAATTCCTATCCTTCTAAGCTCCTACTTCCTTGCCCTCATAAGCTCCACACACAAACTTGTGCTTCCTATTGTTTGGTCTCACCAACTCATGCTCACCAAAACAATGAATAAAATTGTGCCTTCATTCCTCCTTTTAAAGGCAATTCGAATGGTTAAAATTAGTGAGCTTTCTAATCAAGGAATGATTTATTTTAGGTCTTCTTATGACTGCATGGACCATCTGTTTAATTTAGATGATTTTATAATTGATAGTACATTGTCCCTGAACTCCAATCTCAACTGGGTCTTTATCTGATATAACATGCATGAGTTAATCATGAGTGAATCTTCAGTTTATTGGTTGATCACTGCAAGTTACACCCTGCTACCACAGGTTACACCCCACTATGAGACCTCCCACTAACTCCTCTATTAGTTGGAACTAGTTTAATCGACTTTAACTCAATTAGACTGAATTAAATAATACAACTCAAAATAAACTCAACTAATGCTCCTAATTGTAGGAGACAATCCACATGACTCTAGTTAGACCCTCAACTCGAATTAATTGAGCTAACTACGTCAAATTAACCTAGTTAACTATTACAATTTGTCATGAGATGTGGAATTACAATTTAATTCAAGGACAAATTAAATTAGGAATTTCTTTCTTGATGTTATTTTTAATATTTCTTGTTGTTATTTTCAACACCAACCCATCAACTTTCAAGGATCTAGGTACCAACCCATCTTATAGGGATCTAGGTGCCATCTAGGCTACTGCCAAGGTGCCAACCCATCTTACAGGGATCTAGGTACCATCTCAACGACTTCCAAGGTACCAACCCATCAACTTTAAGGGATCTAGGTACCATCTAGGCTACTACCAAGTTACCAACCCTAAGTACCATCATACAGACTATTTAGCCTAAGGTACAACAACTAGTCACCTCATGGAGGTCACAAAAAGAGTAGTTATAGGCAAGTAATGAAAATAAAGTAGAGACTATATTTACTAAAGAAATCAATAATAGTACAAGAAGAGAGATAGAGCATTGATCTTTTACGAACAACATCTCCCTCTTTACATTATGCTCAACATAAATTTTACAATACTTTGTCTTTCTGTCCTTCTCATCTTGCTTCCATCATTTTAATAGCCTTCATTATGTATCTGCAATTCTCACCAACAAGTACAACCAAGAAAAATATGCAAGTACAGGAGCATGATGTCAATCTTGTCAATCTAGGGTTTCTATGGATTTATCAAAAGTGTACTTCTAGGGTTCTAGTTATAAATCCTAGAAATTCCTTGATCTAGCCCTCATTAGGGTTTTACTTTTAGTGGAAACATGAGCTCTAGGATTTTGACTTTCAATCCCTATGGTTTATTCAATTCAAGTCTCATCTAGGGTCTACAAACCCTAGAAACCAAAGATCTTACAAACCCTAAATTATTTTCAATCATAAGAATCTACCATGCTACAAAACCTTAATGCATATCAATTCTAGATCTTAGGATCTAATCTGTATATTCAATATCATACCTGGTCTTCATATCAACATGACGTAGTACCTACCATTCTTAAGAACTAGGTCTTTTTTTTATTCATAGTGGAATCAATTAGGTTTTTCTATCTCTAGGGTTTCTCCTTTCTTTCCACACTTTTCCAACCCTAGATGCGAAGACCGATCACTTACAAATTGTAAAGTTCGACAACCACACACAAGTCTTAGTTTACAAAACCTTAAATTTCAAGGTCTTCAAGATCTGCCATGCAAATTTTATGCACATCTTACATATATGCATGGCTTAAAAACATCATCATCATTAAGTTTTGTTCAGCAATGCAATCTTGCATACTACAAAAACCCTAATAATTTTATCCAAACTTCACACATCATTATTATTTATATCCAAACCCTATATCTTTCAAATGACCATCAAAAGCTTGAGATATATCAAGAAATGCATTTATACATACCTCTGCAATTTTTACCTATGTTGTCTTTGCAAAAATTTGGTTCTTTGACCTGTGTTTAATTCACTTAAAAGTTGCCTCAACCTTTTTCAATCACAGAAGTCCCGTCAAGTTTATTTCTTATGAAGATCTGGTCTCCGGTTAGTTTCAAGAGACTGCTTCTCGATACTGTAGTTGCGTTTCTATGTTAGTTCCATCGAAACTCTCAAAGCTTAACGTTAAGAGTGGATCAAGATCTTTCAACACCGCCAAATTACGCCTTCTAAAGTGAAACCCAGTGATCTAAACATAAATATTTTTATCGTACAAAGACCAGTATTTTTTATTATTATATGTCGTAGAGTTTGCACTGCGCTATTCACCATCTTTTATTCCTTAGTTACTGTGATACAATTAGCGTCACTGCTATCATATATCATAATAGTGATATCATTGTATCCCTGTCATCAAGTGCCATTATTGATGTCATACATATTCGGGCTCTCACAGAGACAGGGAACCACGAATCAACACAGAGATGTGCGGGCTGCATATGCCACAGGAACCATAAAGCCAGATCATACGAGATCACAGAGATGTGATATATACAGCCATCGCAAAATTGTACAAGTCGTAGGGCGAGCCATTGTTGAATTACAGTGTGCGACCAAATCTAAAAAAAATCAACTTCACGGAAATGATTCTCTGCAACCATCGTTACCCTTCAAAACCATCTGAAGAGAGCCAATGAAATTTGAGTGTTGTTATTATAAGTAATGCAATAGTCATGTGAGTTGTAGGATAATGCGATCTAACCATAGAGACAATATCACAGGTAGAGCAATATTCATATGTAAAAACCATATCTCAGAAATATGTGAGGGCCACAGTCATAACTAGATGCGAGTTATAGGTTCAAGAGTCTATGAACCATTATATTTCATCAAACTACAGAGATTTAATCCATGCGAGCTAGATAGTTAGACTTGGGCCACTGTAAGATAAATCCATACCATTGTAATATGAGTAACCATCTCCACTGTATATTGTGTTCTTTCAAATATTAGAGAAAGATTTGATGATCCACAATCAGAACAAGAGATGCGGGCCATAAATTACTGTAGAACGAATTTGATCCAAAAGCCAACGTAGTGATCTTCAAGACTCTTATTTCAAATCAAAGTTCTAATACCATGTTGGAAAATTGGGAGGCTTTACCATTTAATTAGATTTTCCTCCTTGTGAAAATTAGTTGGCTTCTTATTTATTTAATTATGTTCTTCTTCATCACAGTAAACATGAAGCTCACGAGAAAAACACAGAACACAAGATATAGGTTCCAAATCAAAGCAAACCCCTCCAACAAGAAAACCCAGAAAATTTTCTTCTTATATAATGAGATCAAATGAGATATCCAAGACCTTTCACCCTATACAAGCCAAGTCAAAACCCCATAGGCTCTGAATTGTATATCCAAAATGAGCTCCAACTTTGCTCCTTAAAAATGCAATTAACTTTGCTCCAAAACATCTAACAATTAGTCATGCAATTAAAACTCCTTAGTAATCTTCACACTCACATTTCGAATGTACACCGCCACTTATTGAAGAGCACAGTTCAAGTATATCTTTCAGCCACACTTAGAGAACATATCTAGGTTGTATAATTACCCATACTATGAGAGAGGATGTGTACTTATACATCGTAAGAGACCACATCTCTTCTATCACTTCACCCATCCACTAGGTACAATTCACCTCACCTATTCTCTACTAATATTTATTGTTTTTAATTACCCTTGAACACTTCATAACACCTCTTTAAGTATGCTTCTACTTTTCATTTCATTCGTTTTCCCTTTTCCGCCTTAACTTTGTATAATTAATTTCTTTTATTTCCTTTGGTACCTTAATTTTTGCCTTTGGTTTTGATTTAATCACCTTCACAATGTCCTTTATATCTCCACCCTCCTAATGCAACATTACATACTTCCCTGCCCTTCTTTATATCTCCACAACCCCACTTCAATATTACATTATATCTTTTAAATATGCTCTTACACTGCAACATTGCATTATATCTTTTGAATGTGCTCTTCCAACTGCAAGATTGAACTATATCTTTTGCATGTGCTCCTCAAGAATTGATGAATTATTTGTTGAAAACATTGGTATAAAATCACTTGATTTTAACAAATGCAAAAGATACTCACAATACATTCAACTAAGAAAGCTTCCCTAGTCAAATAAAAGATTGATCCAACTATTTCCAAAATCCTTAGGGTGGTGATCCATTATTCCTTTTATTTTTAACCGATTAGACTTTATCATTATGCCCACCTATCAAGGCCTACACACTCAAAAAATATATTGATCCAACTACTTTACAAAACTTTTAAGGAGTTGATCCATTAATCCCCTTGGTTTTAAGGGATTTAACTTTAAGAATGCTCTTGTAACATTCTTTTCTATTTTAAGGAATTGAACTTCATTAATGTATGTCATGTTTACAATCCTTTCAAGACATTGAAGATGCACTTTGTAGCAAGCAGTGTTTTCATTGATAATATTCAACTTGCAAGTGGTATTGACGTTTGCATTATTGACTTGGATAATGAGAAATGTTAACTCATGCTTAGTGTTTGACATTTGCACTTATGCATTATTAACTTAGATGATGAGAAATGCGAACTCCCTAATTTTTTATAAACATCACTATTTAGACGATTTTTTTCTATTGATTCTTTCACGCTTAATATAACCTACTTGTACATCTATGTTGTTTCAATTTTCATTGCAATTCATTTCTTGTAATAAGATTCTTTACACACATCTTTGCTTGACGAATTGTAATAAACTACTTTATTACAATAATAAATATTAAACACATATAAAGAAATATGTGTTTACATTTTAACCATGCCTAAGACATAAAGCAATTTATAGTGACATTTGTCCAACCTATTCTCTGATTTTTCTTATTCTAGGATGCATTCCTAGGTATACTTAAAACTATAAGCCTAACAAGCCATTATCAACATTGGGAAAAAAAGGTTTATTACAACACACTATTTCCAGAAAAAAATACTATTAATGAACTTTTGTTACAACACACTATTTCAAGAAAAAAATCACTATTCATAAAATTTTCTTACAACACACTTTTCCAAGAAAAAAGTCACTATTCATAAACTTATATATTATATCATCTATGGTCGCATAGTACTTTTTCCCCTTCAAGGGAAGCAGGGAGCACAGAGACTTCTAAAGGATTATCCTCCTACATCTAAAGTATTTTAAGTTGTACTGTGGTATTGCTTGTTTGTTCATCTTCAAAACAAGTTGGATTGTGGTGTTAGTGGTCTATTCAACTTCAAGGCAATCAGAGAAACATCTAATAAGCTGATTTCCCTAAATTGAAATTATTTTAAGATGGGCTATGGATATTAGTCATTTATTCCCTATTTATATGAATGTTAATGGAGATGCATTCAACAAAACTAGCAATTTCCTCCCTATTTGGGCATATGTTCAAATAACATGTCTATTTACTCTTAGGAAAGAAACATATCTAATAATAAGCATTTAATTGAATCCTATCATGCACCAAATAGATGTGTAGCTTCAATAATAGTTTATCCAAATTTCATATTCAACTTCAAAAATAATTGAAAGAGAATCCCATTTCTCCAAGTTTGAAATTCAATAAATAAATGTGAAAATAGTTGAAATAGGGTAATATTTCATATACAATTTCACAAGGTTCCAAGTTCAATTATGCTACATGATCAAGTTTGGGGTGAGATGAATCTAGGGAACAGAGGGCAAGCTTCTCAAAGAACAAGCTACTTCAATGACTAGAGGATGATTTCTCTACTCTTAACTTAATTCACCATTTTAAACACCATTCAAATATTTTTATGTACTAAATCATACAAGTGAAAGAAAGTAATCTTTTATATACCATTTCTCGCAATTCTAAGTTCAATAAATAATTATGTAATTTCTTTCAAAAATGGTAGAATTAGAGTAATCTTAAGGTTTCAAATTGTTGAAATTTTGTAGCTGCGGTCGATATTTATGTCAACAAGTCAAAGGGAAAACAAATTTTTATTTTATTGTTCATGTAGACTCCAAAATGGACAGGTGGGACCCACATCTTGAAGAGTTTTGACCCTTGGTCAAATTACCCCTGATTTGAATCATATATTGATCACTCATCCTCCACATTTGTTATCATCATCAACAACTCAAATCATCACAAGAAGATTTTTGTTCACACATGCAAAGGAGGAAGAAGTCATTTTGACTAGCAAAGTTTGACATGTTCTATCTATGTTTGACCAACGTTGACTCCACATTTTTTGGGCTACTTTGACTTGAATTTTTCACTGGACATTAACTGAATTTCTGGGCAAAGTCTGATTTGAGCAAACATGTTTGACCAATGTTGACCACAGGTCAATTATGACAGTTTGACTGAATTTTTTGAGAAAGTTGCAAGGCCAAAATTCGACCTCTATGACCATAGTTGACTAGAAGCAGTAGAGGCCAAAAATTCAACTTGTTGAACAAAGGACTATTATTTCTCTCTCCTTTGACCAAGTGTGACTTGGAAAGTGATATTGTCAATTTGACTTTGACTTTGTCTAGAATATCATATTGTATCTCTTGTTGAATAAGAAAATTTCTCATAAGAAAAGGTTGTTGGGGTTTTCCCTAATTAAGGGTTTTCTTATGACAAATTTTGTGTCTCTTGTGCATATTTATTTCTTTACTGTGATCTCTATTATGCTACTACATTTATGGTTTAAATTTTTTTGAAGTATAAATGTTTAATGAATAGAATGTGCTAAAGATAAAATTGTATCATTGAAGTAATTATCTAGAACATAAAATTTGTGCTTGTCTAAATTGCACTTAAAAATCAACATGGTATCAAAGCTTTGGTGAAGGAGAAAAGGCATTGAGATTACTCATAAAACATACTTATGCAATCTAATTGTTTGATCAGATCTACGACCATGAGTTCTTATACTAAGACAAAATACAAGTTGGAAAGTGCTACAAACACCAGGGCATGGAAGACAATAATTGATCTTATTCTCGCAAAGAATGATGTTTTGGAACATGTGAAGGGCAAGGTCACTGAACCACAAGATAATGAGGGAAAAGCAAGGTACAAGAAGAACGAAATCACAACCATGAGGATTATTGATGAATCTGGTCCTAATGATGAACCACACTTCTTGGTTCGAAATGCGTCCGCCAAAAATTTCTCTTATGTGATTTGTACCGAAAGACTTTGCTTAATCTATCATAGATCATTTGATTCCATATGTTTCAAGCTTGGACTCTTCAAAGAAGATGTATGATGCCCTAGTTGGATTGTATACCATCAACAAAATTGGTCATAAAATGAGTTTGAAGAATGAACTTCGTGATGTTAAAATGACAAAGGATAATATTGTGGCTTCATATTTCATGAGGATCTCTCAATTGAGAGATCAACTTCAAGCTATTGATGAATTTATTTATGATACAAAACTTGTGACTACAACACTTAATGGTTTCCCTGGCCCATGGGGTTCATTTGCATTTAGTATTTGTAGCAGAACGAATATTCCAAGTTTTGAGGAATTATGAACCTCATGTACTCAAGATGAATCTAGACTTGTCTTAAAGGGGAAGATTCCAAGACCTCAAGATGGTGACTCTCAAGCTCTTGCATCCCACTCTTAAAAATAACAAGGGAAGAAGATATTTTGGAAGGTTTCGAAGGAATGCAAGTAGAAGACCGACTCCTCAAGAAAAGAAGGATATTCAATGTTTCAGTTGCCTCGAGTTGTTCATTATAAAAACAAGTGTCTTGAAGGGAAGGAGGATAGGAAGAGGAAGGGAAAGCATCATGCCTCAACTACAGATAGTGATAAAGTTGAGCATCCACATAAAAAAAATATCCAAGAATGACATTATAAACGCATTAGTAGTTGATAATAAGGACGAGATATGTTTTACTAAGCTTATAAGATTGCAAATAGTTTTTGGTGATCTTTGCAAGTAGGCTAGGAGCAAGAGGGAGTTGACAATTCCCTACAATCCTCAAAAGATAAGTACTCTATATCTATCTTCCTCGATTATTATTGTTTTTGTTTTTGTTAGCCTTTGCCTTTGTTTCTTTTGCTAGGTTATAAATGTTCTTCCATGGCCCCCTAGTGAGGATTGCAAGTACACTATGAAGAATGTTAGGGCTTTTGGAACATATGGAAGTATTGGAAGAACGAAGCAAGGTTTGTGGCAAGAGGATTCTCCCTAGAGTGATTCGTATTCAAGAGGGAGAAATTGTATTAGAATCATACTGAAAGGGCTCCTAGGAAGCAAGCAACTCTGCAAGTTGAAGGACGTCATTGATTACTTAAAGGTGGATTTACAAGATGTAGCATTTGGTAAATGGCATAGAGAAGTACAAAGCGAGGATTCTCCCATAAGGAGGGAGAGGACTGTGAGGAATACATTTGATCCAATTGTCAGATTGAAGAAACCTTTGTACGAACCTTGGGATTGGTATTCTTAGATTGATGAATATTTGAAGAGTCTTGATCGATCTTATATGATTTCTTTCTGATAGGAGCAGAAGGACTCGTGTTACAGAGGGAGCAACCAGTATTGCCATAACCGGATTTGTTTTAGTGACAAAGGGAGCACCCAGTCACGGTAATCACAAAATAGTTATGTCACATGTGTTGAGGTACCGACATGGTACAAATGGATATGGATTGAGATATGCATCAAATGATGAAGTACAACTGCAAGGATATCGAGATTCAATTTGGTAAGAGAGCACAAAAGAGCACACCAAGATGATGATTCAACTTGGAATATACAATGATGAACAGGAAGTTAACAACACTTCTAAAGCATAGTATATTGCAACTTGTTTAGCAAGTTGTGAAGCAGTGTGGCTTCGAAAGCTACTCACATAATTGTTTGATTAGGTGTAGAAGATGACAGTGGTGACAAGTCGAAGCACATTAAGATCTTGGTACCACCACATTCGAAACATAGTACAAAATGGAGCAGTGAGGCTCCAATGCATTTCTATGGACGAGAAGGTTGTTGACATTCCCACAAACCCTCTGTCCCAAGATGAAATTTTTCCACTTCAAGAACAAGCTTGGACTAGTTGAAAATGCTTCCTTTGTTTTGAGGGAGTGTCGATGTTGTAACATCAAGGTGCAAAGGTTCTCCCTCGATCAAGGGTATTGGCCAGGTCATGGGTAGTGAACGGGAGCCATGTAATGTGGCTAGGGAGACTGGCCTATTGAGTATCAAGGCACTAAGTGCTCACCCAGTGAAGGGTTACCTAACCATCTTGCCAAGGGCTACTTGACCAAAGGGTTGAGTGAGTGCCTCA
The DNA here is from genome assembly GCA_031772625.1 of Pinus tabuliformis. Classification (NCBI taxonomy): domain Eukaryota; kingdom Viridiplantae; phylum Streptophyta; class Pinopsida; order Pinales; family Pinaceae; genus Pinus; species Pinus tabuliformis. The sequence continues at coordinate 904,212,662 of CM062804.1, forward strand.
TAGCATCAGGCGAGTATTTTTACCATTCAATGACATGTGACGACATGTGGGAATGGTAAATGGGCCCAACATTTCACCATGGATCAAGGGGTACCTGACATGACTCCAAGTGACAACATGGTAGATTGGTGATCCAAGGATTAGTCTTGTGTCAACGAGTACTTGACTAGCCAAAGGGTATTTGGCTTATGGATGACTAGATCTCTTACAATGGATATGTAACTAGTGGCTAACTAGATCATTTGCATGATGTTGATGCAAGATGATTTCCACATATAGTGGATGGATTCATCAACATAATTGAACTCATTTAACCTTTTTCTTATGAGAATATTTTTTTAACAAAGAGATAAATCTGAAGAAGTCAAATGAATACCTCCCTAGCTAAGAGGGAGTTGAAATTTTGTAGTTGTGGTCGGTAATTTATGTCAACAAGTCAAAGGGAAAACAATTTTTTATTTTATTGTTCATTTAGGCTCCAAAATCAACAAGTCAACCCCACCTCTTGAAGGGGTTTGACCCTTGGTCAAATTAACCTTGATTTTACTCATATATATATTGACCACTTGTCCTCCACATTTGGCATATCATCAACAACTCAAATCACCACAAGATGATAAATTCGATTCCATGCGAAGGAGGAAGAAGACATTTTGACCGGTGATGTTTGACCTGTTCTATCTTTGTTTGATTAGCATTGGCATGACATTCTCTAGGCTGCTTTGACTAGACATTGACTAAATTTTTGGGAAAATAATTGAGTTGACCGAACCTGTTTGACCAATGTTGACCACAAGTCAACTGTGATAGCTTGAACAAAATTTCCGAGGTAGTTGCAGGGCCAAAATTTGTCCCCTATGACCACAGTTGACTAGCAATAACAAAGGCCAAAAATTCAACTTGTTGACCAAATTTGACTAGCTAAACAAAGGATTGTTATTTCTCTCCCCCTTGACCAAGTTTGACTTGAAAAGTTGTATGGTCAATTTGACTTTGACTTTTCCTAGAATATCAAATTGTCTCTCTTGTTGAATGGGAAAATTTCTCATAAGAAAAGGTTGATGGGTTTTTCCATAGCTAAGGGTTTTCTAGGGTAAAATTGTCTCGTGTATGTTTCTTTACTGTGATCTATACTGTCCTACTGCATTTATGGTTGAAATCTTTCTTAAGTATAGATGCTTAATGTTTCTGAATATGCTAAAGTTAAAATTGTATCATTAGAAGTAATTATATGGAACAAAAAATTTGTGCTTGTCTAAATTGCACTTATAAATCAACACAAATTCAATGAAGCTACATGATATTGTTAGGAGAGAGATGAGACTGGGGAGCAGAAGATGACCTTGTCAAAGAACATGTTACTTGAATAACCAATGGATCACCGATCTACACCTCAATTCACTATTTACAAATCATGCACAGATCTTTTTTGTACCAACTCATACCAATCAAATCCCATGAAGGAGAATTTAACAATGGTTATAGTCAATATTGAAATCAATTGTCCCTAGTTTCATACAGGGAGCACATGGCTTTGTCCATTCACTAAGGACTTGATTCTATGTTAAGTGATCACATGGGATCATTACTCCACTTCATTTTACCACCAAAACTAGTAAGTGACAAGTTTCATGGAGGTGGTTCTAAACCCTAGAAGAGTCCAAATGACTTTTGTTAAACCTTTCTTCTAAAAAAAAACACCATATAGTTTTCACATCTTTTTCTACTCGTTTTTGTTTTTGTTCCTTGAACCCCAAGCCAGAAGAAAGAGCCAAGTTGCTCAAATTGTAGTGATATAGATTTGTCAAATGAAGATGAACTTTACTTCAAAGTTAATGTAAAGATAATTGCAATAATGTTTCTTATTTTGTCAAATTGGATATTGCATTATCTAATACCATTTGTTATACTATCCACCTCCTTAAAATAAAGAATTACAACATCTTTACTAGTGCAACCATATAAGTTGAATGGTTGGTAAACACTGATAGGCATCACTCCATAATACGCATCAAAACACTCACTACATGATACATCTCACATCGCTAACATTTAAAAAAAATCATAAAAACTAACTAAATTATAATTTATTTTAAATTATCATTATTATTATTAATTATATTAAAAAAAAATGCAAGTTAAGCATATATACATTTAGAAAAGCATGGAACAAGATTCTTAATCGTGGAGATTTACCTCCACTTTACTATGTTGGTTCTTATATGTAAATGTACTTTGTTACAATACCATGAGCCAATACCATGGCTTCTCAATGTCACATACTTAAAAAGCTTTAACTCACTATATGACAATAGTTCAATGACATTTTTCAATTAGTCAAATTAATTAAAAGGATAAAAAAAACATTACTTTATAAATAAATCTCAACCATTGGTTTGTGTACACTATTGTGAATATTCTAAAATATGTTAAAAAAATTAATCCCTACCATCCACTTAATAATTAAATAATTATTAATAATTAAATTAAAATTCTAAAATTTAATAATAATTATTAGTATTATAATCATTTGCGCATACAAATGGCATATCATTAATATTATAAAACGACTCCACAAGAAAGTTTATGAATTTATAAATGAATTTATAAAATTTCGATGAAGATCTATTCAATTACCTTAATTTTGCAATGAAGTGATTAATTCTTTGACCATCTATGACGCACAAAGATATTCTAATTATAAATTACTGTTTCAATTATAATACAAGTTACCGTAACTGGTAACTTTATGGCGGTAATTGACTGCATGGATATCTCTATAGTTCATATTCCAGATTAAGATCATCCCTATGGTAATGAAATCCGTTAGTATCTATGAGAAATGCTGTAAATGTGAAAATGAAAACAACAGCGTAACCTCTTTGAATTCAAAAAGAAAAAATTACATGAACTCTTCGATATACCACCCACCAGTCAATTAGGCAGTGGATAGAAAATCCCTGCTTATGTAGTTTCAAACAAGTGATATTGAATATATATCCAAGGCAATAAATTTACCCTATATAAAGTGTGTCAAATGTTAAAATAGGGCAATAGAGGTCAAATTTATAGGATTCAAAAAGTCGTCCTGTCTAGACACAATTACTAAATCTCACTTTAACAGCATCTCATATAATAGCGAGCAAAAGTCTCATGCATAGTTTTCCATTTCCTTAACGGTTAACTTGAAAGAATATTCCAGCATGAAGAATGCTAAAGATGTCAGATGTATCTTCACAAAAGAACTGTGTAATGATATGCTGCCTTGGAATTATCAAGGTCCGTTCTGTCTCTTACAACATAGATAGCCAGAAAGTATTTTCAAGTGTAAAAACATGCTGCCTTGGAATTGTAACGTTTCTTTTCCAGTCACAAACAAAATAACTGGCAATAGCCTTTACAGCTTTTTCCAGTAACTTGCCGTCTTTTTCCAGATAGTTATAGACTAACAAGTTTAAAGCATATTACAGCATGAAGAATACTCGAAATTGTACAAGATAAAATATTATGAAGCAAAACAACTTGCTCCTTGACTATGAACATGGTTATCAAAATGGGGAAAAAAAGCATTTTACAGCAGTCCTGTATATAATCTATGGCATCAGATGCTGGTGACACGAATTCCTCGGTCCATAAATTCGCATAAAATATAACAAAGTTATTTAAAAGGTAATAAGTGGCTTGATTTTTCAATTCTGCTCTTTACTTTGGCCGTATATTTCATCAACAATAAACACAACTGCCGTATATTGCAGAGAATTTTCACATATTTGTTCTCAACGACACTTATAGTTTAAGCATATGATAACTTATAACAGTCAAATGCTTCAAGTCTACTTCAAAATTCACGAGTATCTGAACCCCCACAATGTTCAAAGGCAGTCCTTATAATCAGAGGTACAGTTTTGGGACAATTTTTCCTTGGGTAACAGTCAATTTTTTGGTCTAAGCTTTAAAAGCAAACCAAAGTGATCACTTGGCAACACAGGAAGAGTCAAAATTTGAGACCGTCCTCTGGTTTTCTTCTCCTTGTTATGGGAGAGACCAGGAATGGGATTTGTCCCTATCATATCAATACTCTCGACCTCAAAATCTTGAAAATGGCAAAATATTCTATCCAAGCGTTTTTGCAAGAGACGATTTCCAGTTAGCATTTGATTAGATTTAGTATCATATGTCCAGCCATCCTACCAAACACAAAACACAATACCACTAATAATTAAGAACCGGAACACTTACAGACAACTTAATAGTTCAAAGCATAGTAGAGACATTGAAGGAAACTAAACAAGATACAAACGCCTATACAGTAAAAATAGCAGATGAATTACACTACCTGACCAGGTCTCAGCTTCACCCAAGCATCATACCATCCATCAGGAAGAGGAGGAGCACCGTCCAGTTTATCATCCCAATTCATATCTCCTCCAAAAACAACATTTGGTAGATTATTCAACAGATTCAAAGATTCCTTTGCCTGAAAGACACGCTCTGCACTGTACATTTGATCCCATTTTGGAGGGGCGGGACAAGGACTTTCTAAGTGAGTGGTAGCAACCACTAGTTGTTTGCCCATGCCTGTGTCTACATTTGCAGTGCATAGTTCTCTTCCCATGACTGAATTTCCATAGGGTTTGCGACTAAAGCTTTCAATAGGTAATCTGCTTAACTGTCATTGTCAATTATACAAAAATGGCATGAGCTTCATCGGATGAAGACATTCCCCTACAAAGAGCTAAAGCAAATGCCCTAAATTCTTAGCAGAACCAAATGAATGAAATAGCTTATTTCATGAACTGCAAAGTATACTGAGTCCACATATAATATGAATCATTGAATAAGATGAGCATAAGCTTCATATTTGAGTCAGTATACTAAAATCAGATGTAGACATCCTTCATACAAAGAGATAAAGAAAACACCTTAAACTCTTATCCAGACAAAATGTACGAGATATCCTTCTTGTTTCATTAACTGTGAAATAGAAAACTCCAAATATAGCATTAATCATCGAACAAAGAACTAAAATAAATGAAATACATATTTATACAAATAATGGCACCAATATAATTTACCTTCCTACCTTCAGTTCAGAAGAAAATCAGACTTCAAGTAGTCAACCATACCAGTGTCTCAAACAAAACCACCTAAAATAATGACATCGGCGGCATGCAAATAATAACTCATTCTATAAGAAGTAGAACACAAGCATTGACTCTTAATCATGTCTGAAAATGAAGACCCATCAATGAATATTCTTCGAAACGAAAACTGTAGAAATCTTGCATGGTTAATCTCAAATGGATCAAGACTCTTTGATCAACTTCTGCATTACGGCGGCCAAAGATACCATTTCCAGCAACCCCTTGTTCCCTTGCACCAGATAATCTCCATAACCTTTCTCATAAATATCCTCCAAAACACACACAAACCATCTCCCTCTCACTTGCCCAGCTGTTAACATGTGTCTCTTAACATTTTTCAGTTTCACCAAATGCACCTTGTATATCTGTAGCATAAAGCTGTGACATTTTGGTTCAAGGTGGGTACATTGCTGAATGCCCCGGTCTAGTATTTTAGTCAAGGACCCACATCCATATGTAGTTGGTCTTGAGTATGACTGAAATAGGAATGGCACTAATCATTTATTCTTGCTGCTGTTCATTATCATTGAGAGGAACTTACCCCATTGTTTTCTGGGTGCTTATTCCTTAATATATTCCTTCTTTTCAAACATGCCCCCTCATATTGCTATTCATAATCCATGACCAGCATAGATAGGATATAATTTAAATACCTCTGTTCAATCATATATGCTTTTCCTTCGTTACAATCCTTGAGCAAAGGCATCCAGTTACATACCATTCCAAAATAGTCTCAAAGTTAAGTTGAATTATACCTCACACGACAAAGAATTTTAAGCAACAATCCCTGTTACCACAAAATCTAGCAGGCCTTGGAGACAGAAACCCTACTAGACGAGTTAGACAAAGTGCTAACAATGGTGTAGAGGCCCAATGTCACCTCAGCCAAAACCTCCTACTCTTTACCGATTTTCACTGATGGGAGGAGTCTTGGTAGCAGGGAGATCACTTAAAATAGATATGCTAGGTATAAGGCACAAAGTGATCAAGCTAGAGCTCATTCAAAAGAGAGGCTCAATAATGGTTCAAAGCTTCAAGGAAGCAAAACGCTCTCTAAGAAAAGCCCTAGAAATCAAGGTTCAAGACCTAGGGTTTTGAGGTTTTTCAATGGTGATAGGTATTCACAAGGTCAAGAACAAAGAGAAAGGGTTTCTTGCAAAGATAATCAGCTATTCCAAGGCTCATGAAACCCTCAAGAAAGTCCTCAAGTTGAGGAGAAGAAACTAGGGTTTCCCTCTTAGGGCAACACCTAGGGCAAGAGATTTTATGGATGAAATTTGAGTGGATGCCCACCAAAATGATAGGTCATGTAGCCAAGACCTACCTCTTGATTTTTAGGCTCTCAAACCACCAAAAAGCCTTCTCCCTAAAATTTCGATCCAAGCCCTAATTTTTCTCTCTAGCCTTAGAAGGATTGAATTTAGGAGAGAATTTTTTGGAGAAAATTTTGGGATGATCACCAAAGACTTGGATCAGTGTCCTGTCCTTTAGGCATATGGAGTCAAAGATGTGGTAGATAAGCCAAATTTGTTGCTAAGGTAACCAAAATTTGATGCCCTAGGTATCAAAATTCCAATGTTTACCTACTCAAAGATAAATGGAGTTTGATAGAGAGTTATAAGAATTCCTCCACTAGGAACATTCATTACATGTTATACAGTAAGTAACATATGCAGTTCTTAACTAGATAGCCTTTAACATTTATTTTCAATAAACTAAGGCACAATCCAACATAATCTAGATGCAACAATTCCATACATTAGACAAATTCAAAATGATAATCTTCAACAATAGGCACTTACAAGATAACATGTAGTATATCCATCCATTCACCAAAGAAATAGCTCCAAAGACAATCCAAAATAGCTTCCAAATGTCAAAATGTGTTCCAAGAATCTCTAATAGCCAAGAAGGAATAAATGTGAATTCTCTTATGAGCTCTGAATTCTCCAAGTGATGATGATGAGAGAATAGAATGATCTCTATCTAATTCATACATGTATAATGATCTCTAATTTAGCCTAAAAGCCCCTTCAAATTGTAAAATGATGGGCTAAACTAAGTGAGGTTACAAGCCAACCTCATACCAATGTAAAACATAAGAAGTAACCCCTAAAAGAGGTTGAAATGTTGATGGCATGCATGCATAGGCCCTTCTAGGGCATGCGTTAGGCTCCTCCAATGCCAAGTCGAGTGTAGAGGGCTCCAAAAATCCAAATCTAGGGGTTGACCCCTAAATCTCTATGCAAATCATCCTATGGACCCCAGTTTTGTGTTTCGGGCACAAAATGGGTTTCATGGGTCCCTTGGTGATAAAATAGGTTGGTTTTTCTCCAACATTAAGGGCTCAAAGACTGGTCTTAGCCCTCCCATGTCTCAAGGGGTAAGACAAACCTCATATGGGCCTCAGATCAGCTGTCAAGCCATGTATACACTATTAAGTTAATTGGGAGCATGTTGGTCCAAATGCATCATCTCATGAATAATGTGGGGCAAAGCGCAGACTATTGTGGTGTTGTAGGCGCCCATGAAATGGAATGATGCTCTGCAAGTGATAAGAGTCCCATGGCTCTCAACGCTTTACCTATAGGGTGTCATAATGCTCCTTTAGTGGAACTAGGCCCTAGTTAATTTGCCCAGCCCATGATGGAAACCACCTACCAATCACACATAATGTCCAGTGTTGCATCCTCACCATTAGGTGCAATTAATCATTAATGCATCTAAGTGAACCAAGCTTACTAATCAAAGGCAAATTAACACTTCATATGGGACTTCTCTTCCAAATTTGGGGCTTTGATCACGTAATAGTGTTACCTCCCTAGGTAGGGGTGGCTAATAGACGACCCTATTAGGTGTTCCCAACCCCCAAGGGGAAAGATAGATCCTTGGTACATCCTCAATCAATAGGTGACATGTGAATAATGATGGAACAGAATGGGGATGAAGGGGTCTCAAGGCCAAATATCATGGGAAAAGAGGTAGTAATTATGAAGAAATCCACATATTGGGTGTACAAATGTGAGGAGGGAGCAATCATGGTTACATGAGTTACCATAGCCTTTGTTTTTCCACCTTTATTTGCCTTTTGCTTTTTCTTGATTTTCCTTTATATTACTGCTTGAAGCTCTAGGAAATGAGAACATGTTGTGAATGATGTATAACAATTATCACCCCTTTTAAAAGTGGGGCAGTTCATCGCCCACCAAAAGTTGGGACGTGCATGGGTTCCTTTAATGATCTGATTGGGGCAACTAGTGGCCCTAGGAACCAAGGTGATGGCCATAATGATAAGGGGTAGAGCTCATGCTTGGCTTTTGCCCACATGCTATTATTAATGCCTCGACCATCTTTTGCATTTTATGATTTTCTTTTTTTTTTTGTTTCTTGCGTGTGGCCATGATATGCTTGGTTTTTGCCCACATGCTATTATTAATCTCTCGACCATCTTTTGCATTTTATCATTTTCTTTTTCTTTTGTTTCTTGCTTGTGGCCATGATATGCTTTTAACTTTCTTTTAGTTGCATCAACCTTCGAGGCAACGTTTCCAGGCCCAAACTAGATATGCAGACAAAGGGAGGGGGTGTGCTAGACTTTGTGGTCCCAATGGTCATGCAGACCCAAAGAAGGGAAATAGTGAATAGAGCTCATAATGTGCAGAGGGAAGTGATAAATATGAAATGAGAAAACAGGACCACACTACCAAAATCAGGGTTTCCCAAGTAGTGTCCATCCTAAATCCATATGCCAAAAGGGGAGATCCCACGGGACTAGGATTGAAGATTAACCCCCCATTTAAGGTGAGGGAACAAAACCACAGTGAAAGCCCTTCCTTTGTCCAAGTCATCCAATAATCCATGCCAAAATGTCCAAATGAAAAAAAAGCATATGCACCCGATTACACCATGAAAAACATACCTTTTGGGTTGGATTGCCCACCTTACATGTGCTCTTGACAAATGGGCGAGGAAACATACAATTGATGCAAGTGGCAAATATTAAGTGGCACATCACATCGGCTACAAGGTGGGTGTGAAGCGCTGTTGGTTGTCAGTTGGAAGAAGATGAATAGGAGAAAAGCTCTCCTAGGGGTTCCCACTTTTGGTGGGTAACATGTCCATGCATTTATCTTTTTCTTGCCATTTGTAGGTTAATTTGCTTTCACAATACTCTTGCAATCTCATTGTTTTAATTTATTATAATCTCATTAGTTAGCTTTACTTTCAATTGTCATTTACTTTGCAAAGCATTTCTTTCATAGCAATCTGGCAATTGTGGCACTAACAAATCTACCTCCAACACAAGTTGGTTGAAGTAGACAATAGGGACCCTCCATCCCCTATTGACTCCTCACTCTGAGATCAAGGCCCGTGCGAGGGTGAGGTCTAGGGAAATGGAGTTATCTTGAAACCTTCTTTAGAACTTAGGAGTAACTTAAAATTTACCAGGACAACTTCATCACCACTACAAAGTAGAATGGCATCTGGATTAATATTTTGAGTGTTATTTATCTAGAGCATCTATTTTCAAGTTGACGAGCATTCACTTCATTTTTAAGCTTTATTTAAGTTATTATACTTGCTAAAGTTGTCATTTGATACTTTACTTTGATGCATATATCTTTTGTGGCACTTCATTTCAAGTCCTAATTTCCAAGCTTTCTTTTGCAAAAGTATATCTTTACTTGGAATATTTTAGCAAGTATTTACATCAAGGCACTAGTCTTATCTCGTCATATTTATCTTGGGGATACATCATGCATGTGCTCACTGAGTTTGCAAATGTAATCAAACTACATATTTTAAGGGTGTTTTGATCATCTTGTATTAACTCCTAGAAAAATGACTTGCTAACTTTGAGCTAGCTAAACCTTAGATGTATTTTAGGGTCCACCCCCCTTGGCTTCACTAGGAGTAGGCTTAGATGGAGGAATTGAGAATTGAGTGACAACCTCAACTCGAAACTTGCCCCCAAGGGTACACCAAGTGGAGTTCAGGATCTGCTCCACAATAATCCTAGGTGTGCTTAAGGCAGCAACAAGGTCCAAGGTGAATCTTCAGTTTATCTCCATGGATGGGCAAGATGTTGATACTATGACCAAGGCCTTGGTAAAAAGGAAGTTTGTCTTCTACACAAAGAAGCTAGAAGTGGTGCAAAATACCTTCCCCACTAAGAATGGGTGTTGACGTTTAGTAGTGGAAAGTGTTGAGAAAACTAGGGCATCATGAATTAGGTGATTTCTCTTGATTAGTAGCTGTTTGTGATTGACTTTTACTTCAATAGTTTAGGAGCTTCTAGTTGCTTAAGTTATTGGTGTGCTTCTTCATCAAACATTTACCAATGCATAAACATAAATAGACAAGAGACACAGAATGTAGGCTATCATCTACGGCCAAAACCTCTCACTTCTTTGAGAGGAAAACCCGCACAAATTCTTCTTATAGATATTCCAATTGACGAATACCAAGACCAAGACCCTTGACCTAGTTGCCACTCCAAGACCAAGACACAAGTTCTCTTGATTATCTCATGCTCTTTTCCTCTTCTCAACTCATCTTCCTTTTCGATCTTCTTAGCACTGAAACATTGCCACCACTGAGATCTAATCATCATCACCGAGATCATCTTGCCTTGACCAATCTGTGATCTTCTACTGTGACACTGAGACTTTCCCTCCGAACTGTTGTTCATGTGGTTAGCCCTTAAACTTCTTCGCTATTTCTTCATCACCTATCTGAACTTCCTTATGTATTTAGTCACTACAACTATGATCCGAATTCCTTGACCTTCAGAGATATGAACTTCTGGGATCCAAGCTTTCGTGATCCGAATTTATCACTGCCACAATCCACCTGAAAATCTCAGAGATGTATCTGAACTTCACTGTCCTTTGTCACCCGAAATATTCGGGAGATATGAATTCTCTTCACTTTGTGACATCCAAACTTCTTCATTGTGGAGATCCGAACTGTATACTATGACTACCCATCCGAATTCAGAGCGAGATCCGAATTTCTGAATTGTGTTTATGCAAAGACTCTACATGCCTATTTATAGTGGTTGTCCTATAAATGAGCCAACATGTCTTTAGGAAGGGTTGTGTCTTCAAATAGGTGAGCTGACATGTGCCATTTACTTCATTTGGAGGTCGACTTGAAGAGGAGGATTGTGCTTGTCAATGGGGGGCTTCTAGGCACTTCTATAGACTCATATACATTGTCATATCCCCAAGAAGGGTTCTTCATACATGACATTGACTTTTTGACTTTAATGACAAATCCTAAGGCTCTCAATGAGAGCCATCTAAATAAAATCTCTTGCTCATGAAACCTATGAAGCAAACATTACTGTTAAGGAGAGGACCTTTAGGTACTCGACCCCAAGGGAGAGGAGAGGGGGCTCGACTGATAAGGACCCTCACCATATGAATAGTGAGTGACTCCGTCCCTCTCCTTGACAGTCGAGTGTGCTAACGCACCCTCACCCACAAAATAATTTTATTTTCTTCTTTACATCATTTAAAAAAGTCATGATTACATGTCATTATGAAGACCGAACCTAGTTATGCTTTTCAACAGAAAGGTGCTTCTACATAGGCTAGGTGTCAAGCATGCAAGATTCATCCAAAGTCTCACAAAGGAAACTTGCTTAATTTATTTAAGTTGTTTTCGTTCCGATTTTCCTAAGTCTAACTTAAGAAAAACACATTAATTAAGTTAATTAATTAATGTTGGCTATTGTGCTACGAAAATCTAAGGACATGTAATTAATTACATTAGTGACTTGGATTTAATCTCAACCATTGATCTCAAGTGAGGTGAGATCTAGTATCAATCGTCAATAACTTTGTAGATTAGGATTAGGGATTTGGCTCAATGAAGAATTATAAAAGACAACCAAAGAGGAGAAGAAGACAAATTCGAGAAGAGCATTTTCTCAAGTGAGAGATCTCAGCAAAAGGTGAACAAGGACTTTAATCTAGAGGTCAATTCTAATAGAGGAATGTTGAAAATTGGTAGCTCGGGGATGAATTTCCTTAAATAAAATCTCATTTATGACAATTTTGGAGTGACTTTCTAAAAAAAGGAAGTCATGTCTAGCATCCCAAGTATGACTTTAAAAAAAATAGTAAATCATCTTGCATCAATTGGTAATCAAGTATAGTTGATGGAAAATCACTTAACTTATCATTAATCAATCATAATAGTTCAATCTTGACTTAATCATCATCATCATTATTATTATTATCATCCTTTATGATACTCTGATATTATTATTAAAAGGAATTACCAATCAACTTAGCTTCATCACCTCAATCACTTCGCACCTCTCTCCTTGATGACTCTGATGGCTCTACGTAACTCTCTCTCTCTCTCTCTCTCTCTCTCTCTCTCTCTCTTAATGGTACATTGCACTCTCTTACGCACTCATTGAAGGCATGTCATAAAAGTTTGCTCTTACGCTCTCTTTAATGCATATGCTACACTCTCCTAAACTAAGGTATGCGTACCTCTCCTTAATGGCATATGTTACTCTTCCTCAAGGCATGCATATTGCTCCTCCTTTATGACAATAATTCGTTGCTCCTCCTATATATATATATATATCATCTCTTCTCTACACCTACTTGTGCATTGCGAAAGAAGAATTCAAACTTGAGAAAGAGTTGGAGAGACTTGAAGAAGATTGCGAGAAAGAGACTTGGAGAGTAAGATCAGAACTTGATGAGTCAAGGTTGATTGTGTTTCAATGTTGATTCAGTTGAAGGGAAGGTTGATTCAGTGTTTGCATCTATTGCTGCTACCAGTGATCTTCATGTACAACTCATTTAGATTTGGGTGAACTTACTCATTCTCTTGATCTCTCATTGTACTTTGTATCTCTGCTGAACA